>OX030952.1:65855431-66473700 GCA_943735915.1 Pherbina coryleti
CATCAACATCAACATCAACATCAACATCAACACAAACATCAACATCAACATCAACATCAATATCAATATCAACATCAACACCAACATCAACATCGACATCAGCATCAGCACCACCATCAACATCAACATCAACATCAACATCAACATCAACATCAACATCAACATCAGCATCAATATCAACATCAACAGCAACTTCAACATCAACATCAACATCAACATCAACATCAACATCAACATCAACATCAACATCAACATCAACATCAACATAACATCAACATCAATATCAACACCAACATAAACATCAACATAAACATGAACATCAACATCAACATCAACATCAACATCAACATCAACATCAACATCAACATCAACATAAACATGAACATGAACATCAACATCAACATCAACATCAACATCAACATCAACATCAACATCAGCATCAATATCAACATCAATATCAATATCAACATCAACACCAACATCAACATCGACATCAGCATCAGCACCACCATCAACATCAACATCAACATCAACATCAACATCAACATCAACATCAACATCAACATCAGCATCAATATCAACATCAACAGCAACATCAACATCAACATCAACATCAACATCAACATCAACATCAACATCAACATCAACATCAACATCAACATCAACATCAACACTAACATCAACACCAACATCAACATCGACATCACCATTAGCATCACCATCAACATCAACATCATCAACATCAATATCAACATCAACATCGACATAAACAACGACATCAACATCAACATCAACATCAACAATAACATCAACATCAACATCAACATCGACATCAGCATTAGCATCACCATCAACATCAACATCATCAACATCAATATCAACATCAACATCGACATAAACAACGACATCAACATCAACATCAACATCAACATCAACATCAACATCATCATCAACATCAATATCAACATCAACATCGACATAAACAACGACATCAACATCAACATCAACATGAACATCAACATCAACATCAACATCAACATCAACATCAACATCAACATCAACATCAACATCAACATCAACATCGACATCAGCATTAGCATCACCATCAACATCAACATCATCAACATCAATATCAACATCAACATCGACATAAACAACGACATCAACATCAACATCAACATCAACATCAACATCAACATCAACATCAACATCAACATCAACATCAACATCAACATCAACATCAACACTAACAAAAACATCAACATCAACATTAACATCAACATCAACATCAACATCAACATCAACATCAACATCAACATCAACATCAACATCAACATCAATATCAACATCAACATCAACATCAACATCAACATCAACATCAACATCAACATCAACATCAACATCAACATTAACATCAACATCAACATCAACATCAACATCAACATCAACATCAACGTCAACATCAACATCAACATCAACATCAACATAACATCAACATCAATATCAATACCAACATAAATATCAACATAAACATGAACATCAACATCAACATCAACATCAACATCAACACAAACATCAACATCAACATCAACATCAACATCAACATCAACATCAACATCAACATCAACATCAACATCAACATCAACATCAACATCAACATCAACATCAACATCAACATCAACATCAACATCAACATCAACATCAACATCAACATCAATATCAACGTCAACATCAACATCAACATCAACATCAACATCAACATACACATCAACATCAATATCAACACCAACAGAAACATCAACATAAACATGAACATCAACATCAACATCAACATCAACATCAACATCAACATCAACATCAACACAAACATCAACATCATCATCAACATCAACATCAATATCAATGTCAACATCAACATCAACATCAACATCAACATCAACACAAACATCAACATCAACATCAACATCAACATCAACATCAACATCAACGTCAACATCAACATCAACATCAACATCAACATCAACATCAACATCAACATCAACATCAACATCAGCATCAATATCAACATCAACATCAACATCAGCATCAACATCATCAACATCAACATCAACATCAACATCAACATCAACATCAACATTAACATCAACATCAATATCAATGTCAACATCAACATCAACATCAACACGAACATCAACATCAACATCAACATCAACATCAACATCAACATCAACATCAACATCAACATCAACATCAACATCAACATCAACATCAACATAAACATCAACATCAACATCAACATCAACATCAACACCAACATCAACATCAACGTCAACATCAACATCAACATCAACATCAACATCAACATCAACATCAATATCAACATCAACATCAACATCAGCATCAATATCAACATCAACATCAACATCAGCATCAACATCAACATCGACATCAACATCAACATCAACATCAACATCAACATCAACATCAATATCAACATCAACATCAACATCAGCATCATTATCAACATCAACATCAACATCGACATCAACATCAACATCAACATCAACATCAACATCAACATAAACATGAACATGAACATCAACATCAACATCAACATCAGCATCAATATCAACATCAACAGCAACATCAACATCAACATCAACATCAACATCAACATCAATATCAATATAACATCAACACCAACATCAACATCGACATCAGCATCAGCACCACCATCAACATCAACATCATCAACATCAACATCGACATAAACAACGACATCAACATCAACAACGACATCAACATCAACGTCAACATCAACACTAACATCAACATCAACATCAACATCAGCATCAACATCATCAACATCAACATCAACATCAACATCAACATCAACATAAACATAAACATCAACATCAACATCAACATCAACATCAACATCAACATCAACATCAACATCAACATCAACATCAACATCAACATCAACATCAACATAAACATGAACATGAACATCAACATCAACATCAACATCAACATCAATATCAACATCAACATCAACATCAACATCAACATAAACATCAATATCAATATCAACATCAACACCAACATCAACATCGACATCAGCATCAGCACCACCATCAACATCAACATCATCAACATCAATATCAACATCAACATCGACATAAACAACGACATCAACATTAACAACGACATCAACATCAACATCAACATCAACATCAACATCAACATCAACATCAACATCAACATCAACATCAACATCAACATCAACATCAACATCAACATCAACATCAACATAAACATCAACATCAACATCAACATCAACATCAACATCAATATCAACATCAACATCAACATCGACATCAGCATCACCATCAACATCAACATCGACATCAACATCAACATCAACATCAACATCAACATCAACATCAACATCAACATCAACATCAACATCAACATCAACATCAACATCAACATCAACATCAACATCAACATCAACATCAATATCAACATCAACATCAGCATCAATATCAACATCAAAATCAACACCAACATCAACATCGACATCAGCATCACCATCAACATCAACATCGACATAAACAACGACATCAAAATCAACAACGACATCAACATCAACATCAACATCAACATCAACATCAACATCAACATCAACATCAACATCAACATCAACATCAACATCAACATCAACATCAACATCAACATCAAAATCAACATCAACATCAACATCAACATCAACATCAACATCAACATCAACATCAACATCAACATCAACATCAGCATCAATATCAGCATCAACAGCAACATCATTATCAACATCAACATCGACATCAACATCAACATCAACATCAACATCAACATCAACATCAACATCAACATCAACATCGATATCAACATCAACATCAACATCAGCATCAATATCAACATCAAAATATACACCAACATCAACATCGACATCAGCATCACCATCAACATCAACATCGACATAAACAACGACATCAAAATCAACAACGACATCAACATCAACATCAACATCAACATCAACATCAACATCAACATCAACATCAACATCAACATCAACATCAACATCAACATCAGCATCAATATCAGCATCAACAGCAACATCATTATCAACATCAACATCGACATCAACATCAACATCAACATCAACATCAACATCAACATCAACATCAACGTCAACATCAACACTAACATCAACACCAACATCAACATCGACATCAGCATCACCATCAACATCAACATCGACATAAACAACGACATCAAAATCAACAACGACATCAACATCAACATCAACATCAACATCAACATCAACATCAACATCAACATCAACATCAACATCAACATCAACATCAACATCAACATCAACATCAACATCAACATCAACATCAACATCAACATCAACATCAGCATCAATATCAGCATCAACAGCAACATCAACATCAACATCAACATCAACATCAACATCAACATCAACATCAACATCAACATCAACATCAACATCAACATCAACATCAACATCAACATCAGCATCAATATCAGCATCAACATCCACATCAACACCAACATCAACATCGACATCAGCATCACCATCAACATCAACATCGACATAAACAACGACATCAAAATCAACAACGACATCAACATCAACATCAACATCAACATCAACATCAACATCAACATCAACATCAACATCAACATCAACATCAACATCAACATCAACATCAACATCAACATCAACATCAACATCAACATCAACATCAATATCAACATCAGCATCAATACCAGCATCAACAGCAACATCAACATCAACATCAACATCAACATCAACATCAACATCAACATCAACATCAACATCAACATCAACATCAACATCAACATCAACATCAACATCAACATCAACATCAACATCAACATCAACATCAACATCAACATCAACATCAGCATCAATATCAGCATCAACAGCAACATCATTATCAACATCAACATCGACATCAACATCAACATCAACATCAACATCAACATTAACATCAACATCAACATCAACACTAACATCAACACCAACATCAACATCGACATCAGCATCACCATCAACATCAACATTGACATAAACAACGACATCAAAATCAACAACGACATCAAGATCAACATCAACATCAACATCAACATCAACATCAACATCAACATCAACATCAACATCAACATCAACATCAACATCAACATCAACATCAACATCAACATCAACATCAACATCAACATCAACATCAACATCAACATCAACATCAACATCAACATCAACATCAGCATCAATATCAGCATCAACAGCAACATCAACATCAACATCAACATCAACATCAACATCAACATCAACATCAACATCAACATCAACATCAACATCAACATCAACATCAACATCAACATCAACATCAACATCAACATCAACATCAACATCAACATCAACATCAACATCAACATCAGCATCAATATCAGCATCAACATCAACATCAACATCAACATCAACATCAACATCAACATCAATATCAACATCAACATCAACATCAACATCAATATGAACATCAAAATCAACACCAACATCAACATCGACATCAGCATCACCATCAACATCAACATCGACATAAACAACGACATCAAAATCAACAACGACATCAACATCAACATCAACATCAACATCAACATCAACATCAACATCAACATCAACATCAACATCAACATCAACATCAACATCAACATCAACATCAACATCAACATCAACATCAACATCAACATCAACATCAACATCAACATCAACATCAACATCAACATCAGCATCAATATCAGCATCAACAGCAACATCATTATCAACATCGTCATCAACATCAACATCAACATCAACATCAACATCAACATAAACATCAACATCAACATCAACACTAACATCAACACCAACATCAACATCGACCTCAGCATCAGCATCACCATCAACATCAACATCATCAACATCAATATCAACATCAACATCGACATAAACAACGACATCAACATCAACAACGACATCAATATCAACATCAACATCAACATCAGCATACACATCAACATCAACATCAACATCAACATCAACATTAACGTTAACATCAACATCAACATCAACATTAACATCAACATCAACATCAACATCAACATCAACATCAACATCAACATCAACATTAACATCAACATCAACATCAACATCAACATCAACACTAACAACAACATCAACATCAACATCAACATCAACATCAACATCAACATCAACATCAACATCAACATCAACATCAACATCAACATCAACATCAACATCAACATCAACATCAACATCAACATCAACATCAACATCAACAGCAACATCAACATCAACATCAATATCAACATCAACATCAACATCAACATCAACATCAACATCAACATCAACATCAACATCAACATCAACATCAACATCAACATCAACATCAACATCAACATCAACATCAACATCAACATCAACATCAACATCAACATCAACATCAACATCAACATCAACATCAACATCAACATAAACATAAACATCAACATCAACATCAACATCAACATCAACATCAACATCAACATCAACATCAACATCAACATCAACACCAACATCAACATCAACATCAACATCAACATCAACATCAACATAAACATGAACATCAACATCAACATCACCATCAATATCAACATCAACAGCAACATCAACATCAATATCAACATCAAAATCAACATCAACATCGACACCAACATCAACATCAACATCAACATCAACATCAACATCATCAACATCAACATCAATATCAACATCAACATCAACATCATCATCAACATCAACATCAACATCAACATCAACATCAACATAAACATGAACATGAACATCAACATCAACATCAACATCAGCATCAAAATCAACATCAACAGCAACATCAACATCAACATCAACATCAATATCAATATCAACATCAACACCAACATCAACATCGACATCAGCATCAGCACCACCATCATCATCAACATCATCAACATCAATATCAACATCAACATCGACATAAACAACGACATCAACATCAACAACGACATCAACATCAACGTCAACATCAACACTAACATCAACACCAACATCAACATCGACATCAGCATTAGCATCACCATCAACATCAACATCATCAACATCAACATCAACATCAACATCAACATCAACATCAACATCAATATCAACATCAACATCAACATCAACATCAACATCAACATCAACATCAACATCAACATCAACATCAACATCAACATCAACATCAACATCAACATCAACATCAACATCAACATCAACATCAACATCAACATCAACATCAACATCAACATCAACATCAACATCAACATCAACATCGACATCAACATCAACATAAACATAAACATAAACATCAACATCAACATCAACATCAACATCAACATCAACATCAACATCAACATCAACATCAACATCAACATCAACATCAACATCAACATCAACATCAACACCAACATCAACATCAACATCAACATCAACATCAACATCAACATCAACATAAACATCAACATCAACATCAACATCAGCATCAATATCAACATCAACAGCAACATCAACATCAATATCAACATCAAAATCAACATCAACATCGACACCAACATCAACATCAACATCAACATCAACATCAACATCAGCATCAACATCATCAACATCAACATCAACATCAACATCAACATCAACATCAACATCAACATCAACATCAACATCAACATCAACATCAACATCAACATCAACATCAACATAAACATGAACATGAACATCAACATCAACATCAACATCAGCATCAATATCAACATCAACAGCAACATCAACATCAACATCAACATCAACATCAATATCAATATCAACATCAACACCAACATCAACATCGACATCAGCATCAGCACCACCATCATCATCAACATCATCAACATCAATATCAACATCAACATCAACATCAACATCGACATCAACATTAGCATCACCATCAACATCAGCATCAGCACCACCATCATCATCAACATCATCAACATCAATATCAACATCAACATCAACATCAACATCGACATCAACATTAGCATCACCATCAACATCAACATCATCAACATCAATATCAACATCAACATCGACATAAACAACGACATCAACATCAACATCAATATCAACATCAACATCAACATCAACATCAACATCAACATCAACATCAATATCAACATCAACATCAACATCAACATCAACATCAACATCAACATCAACATCAACACCAATATCAACATCAACATCAACATCGACACCAACATCAACATCAACATCAACATCAACATCAACATCAGCATCAACATCATCAACATCAACATCAACATCAACATCAACATCAACATCAACATCAACATCAACATCAACATCAACATCAACATAAACATGAACATGAACATCAACATCAACATCAACATCAGCATCAATATCAACATCAACAGCAACATCAACATCAACATCAACATCAATATCAATATCAACATCAACACCAACATCAACATCGACATCAGCATCAGCACCGCCATCATCATCAACATCATCAACATCAATATCAACATCAACATCGACATAAACAACGACATCAACATCAACAACGACATCAACATCAACGTCAACATCAACACTAACATCAACACCAACATCAACATCGACATCAGCATTAGCATCACCATCAACATCAACATCATCAACATCAACATCAACATCAACATCAACATCAACATCAACATCAACATCAACATCAATATCAACATCAACATCAACATCAACATCAACATCAACATCAACATCAACATCAACATCAACATCAACATCAACATCAACATCAACATCAACATCAACATCAACATCAACATCAACATCAACATCAACATCAACATCAACATCAACATCAACATCAACATCAACATCAACATCAACATCAACATCAACATCAACATCAACATCAACATCGACATCAACATCAACATAAACATAAACATCAACATCAACATCAACATCAACATCAACATCAACATCAACATCAACATCAACATCAACATCAACATCAACATCAACACCAACATCAACATCAACATCAACATCAACATCAACATCAACATCAACATCAACATAAACATGAACATCAACATCAACATCAGCATCAATATCAACATCAACAGCAACATCAACATCAATATCAACATCAAAATCAACATCAACATCGACACCAACATCAACATCAACATCAACATCAGCATCAACATCAGCATCAACATCATCAACATCAACATCAACATCAACATCAACATCAACATCAACATCAACATCAACATCAACATCAACATCAACATCAACATCAACATCAACATCAACATCAACATCAACATCAACATCAACATAAACATGAACATGAACATCAACATCAACATCAACATCAGCATCAATATCAACATCAACAGCAACATCAACATCAACATCAACATCAACATCAACATCAACATCAACATCAACATCAACATCAACATCAACATCAACATCAACATCAACATCAACATCAACATCGACATCAACATCAACATAAACATAAACATCAACATCAACATCAACATCAACATCAACATCAACATCAACATCAACATCAACATCAACATCAACATCAACATCAACACCAACATCAACATCAACATCAACATCAACATCAACATCAACATCAACATCAACATCAACATCAACATCAACATCAACATCAACATCAACATCAACATCAACATCAACATCAACATCAACATCAACATCAACATCAACATCAACATCAACATCAACATCAACATCAACATCAACATCAACATCAACATCAACATCAACATCAACATCAACATCAACATCAACATCAACATCAACATCAACATCGACATCAACATCAACATAAACATAAACATCAACATCAACATCAACATCAACATCAACATCAACATCAACATCAACATCAATCTTCAACATCAACATCAACATCAACATCAACATCAACACCAACATCAACATCAACATCAACATCAACATCAACATCAACATAAACATGAACATCAACATCAACATCAGCATCAATATCAACATCAACAGCAACATCAACATCAATAGGTGCGTTTTTTTGGCATCGCTATATACGCTTAACAATATTTTCTCATACAAAAAATGCTTAGCTAAGACAGGATAATTATAGCCGCTTAGCTCATAGTCGCCGATAGAAACACTATTGCCAGATCAAGAAAATGAGAGTCTACGTAATTTATTGGCATCACTTTTTGAAAAACAACCATGTTTATGTCACATAAAATAAAAAAAAAAAATAATAAAAAATAAAAAATAAAATTAATAATGTTCAATATTTGACAGTAACACGCAATGCTGCCAAGCTCTGAAGAAAAAAGTTAAGCGAAATATTAAGCGCCGATGAGCGTTTTTTTGGACAAGCGTATATAGCGATGCCAAAAAAACACACCTAATATCAACATCAAAATCAACATCAACATCGACACCAACATCAACATCAACATCAACATCAGCATCAACATCAGCATCAACATCATCAACATCAACATCAACATCAACATCAACATCAACATCAACATCAACATCAACATCAACATCAACATCAACACCAACATCAACATCAACATCAACATCAGCATCAACATCAGCATCAACATCATCAACATCAACATCAACATCAACATCAACATCAACATCAACATCAACATCAACATCAACATCAACATCAACATCGACATCAGCATCAGCACCACCATCATCATCAACATCATCAACATCAATATCAACATCAACATCGACATAAACAACGACATCAACATCAACATCAACATCGACATCAGCATTAGCATCACCATCAACATCAACATCATCAACATCAATATCAACATCAACATCGACATAAACAACGACATCAACATCAACATCAATATCAACATCAACATCAACATCAACATCAACATCAACATCAATATCAACATCAACATCAACATCAACATCAACATCAACATCAACATCAACATCAACACCAATATCAACATCAACATCGACATAAACAACGACATCAACATCAACATCAACACTAACATCAACACCAACATCAACATCAACATCAACATCAACATCAGCATCACCATCAACATCAACATCAACATCAACATCAATATCAACATCAACATCGACATAAAAAACAGCATCAACATCAACAACGACATCAACATCAACATCAACATCAACATCAACATCAACATCAACATCAACATCAACATCAACATCAACATCAGCATCAATATCAACATCAACAGCAACATCAACATCAACATCAACATCAACATCAACATCAACATCAACATCAACATCAACATCAACATCAACATCAACATCAACATCAACATCAACATCAGCATCAATATCAACATCAACATCAACATCAACATCAACATCAACATCAACATCAACATCAACATCAACATCAATATCAACATCAACATCGACATAAAAAACAGCATCAACATCAACAACGACATCAACATCAACATCAACATCAACATCAACATCAACATCAACATCAACATCAACACCAACATCAACATCAACATCAACATCAACATCAACATCAACATCAACATCAACATCAACATCAACATCAACATCAACATCAACATCAACATCAACATCAACATCAGCATCAATATCAACATCAACAGCAACATCAACATCAACATCAACATCAACATCAACATCAACATCAACATCAACATCAACATCAACATCAGCATCAATATCAACATCAACAGCAACATCAACATCAACATCGACACCAACATCAACATCAACATCAACATCAACATCAACATCAACATCAACATCAACATCGACATCAACATCAACTTCAACATCAACATCAACATCAACATCAACATCAACATCAAAATCAACATCAACATCAACATCAACATCAACATCAACATCAACATCAACATCAACATCAACATCAACATCAACATCAACACCAACATCAACATCAACATCAACATCAACATCAACATCAACATCAACATCAACATCAACATCAACATCAACATCAACATCAACATCAACATCAACATCAACATCAATATCAACATCAACATCAACATCAGCATTAATATCAACATCAAAATCAACATCAACATCAACATCAACATCAACATCAACATCAGCATCAATATCAACATCAACATCAACACTAACAACAATAACAACACCAACAACAACAACAAGAAACACCTTCACATCAAAACCTTCGGGTGTTTCCACGACACAGCCGATTCTTTTTTTATCCATTTTTATTCAATTTTTTTTTTAAATTTTGTTTGTTTCTTAAATAATTTTTAATATTTTGGACAATATTTGTGCTGAATGAGAACAAAAAAATTTAAATGCTCTATCAAGGGTTTCTTTAAGGTTTCAACTATTATTTTGGGCTTGATTTGGGCTCAAGGTCATTTATTATTAATATAAAATACTCCTTTTTTGTGTTTTAATTAGTAAAATTTATTTCATCCAATATTTCGAACTCCGCCGGATTTCATCTTCAGGGACACTGTTACAAAAATATACATACATATATATTACAATTTACAAAATATATGGAAACACGAAAATAAAAACATAATAACATAAAGTTTAACAATTAACAATTGTGGTAGACTTTAACCAGGAACAATACACAAACAGATATTGCCTTAAAACTATATTGCAGCACCCGCGGTTTCGCCGTTTCGTTGTTTACTGATGTTTTTTCTGTGATTTGCATGTTATTAGGTGTCGGTAGCTTTGAGCGCATCTTTCTGTGTCTGTTTTGAAATTTATTCTTTGTTTTGGTGGTATGTTTATTATGTATAGCATTTCCAACATATATCTTCTCGTGTAATTCGTCTCTTGCTGCAAAATTTGTACATTGTCAAAGTCTCGACAGTGGTTAAGTGTTATACAGTGGGCCGCTAATGCTGTTTTTTGTTTCAGTGGTTTGCTGCGTTATTTATGTTCTGACTTGTTGCATATTCCTGCGCCGTCTTGTAAGGACCAAAATTTTGGTCATAAATTTTGACCTACATAATGTGCTTCCACCTTTATTTCTGCCCAACACCAAGAGACGGAAGATCGCAATTTACCTTGGCCATCCAACGGCAGGCACCGCGGCCGCTGTATACAATTTATATTTTTATTATATGAAAATAGTTTTTATTTTATTTTAATAGATTATTATTTTAAACATAGCTGAAAAATAAAAGAATAATTCAACATTTGAAATAATGTAAGAAATATTAAGGAAAATGCTTTCATTTTAAAATAGTAAGGTAGGACCCCCTTAGGTCTCCAACTCCACGACAGAGCATTTTTTTTGCTAGCATAGAGTCGAGAATATTTCAGTTAGTTTTTATTATTTTTATTTTTTTTTCATGTATGCGCGTGTTCCAATGGAACCAGTAAACTCGCGTGATGCGATACCCACAGACAGACGAGTGTGAGAAGAGAAGAAAGAAGAAAATCACGCCACTCGTATGCCATGATACAATTATACAGGAACGGAACAAACAGGCGAGAGTGAGACGAGAACGCGAGAGCTCGATCACGCCACTCGTTCGCTGAAAGTGGAAACAGAACGAACCAGAGCGAGACAAGGAACGACAGGTCGAAGCTCAAGTGCGGATGGAAAACCAGGCAGTCAGTGAAGAGCCACGGTGGTGGCAAGTTATAAGATTAACTAAATAAATACCGAGTGAACGACAACAGCGCGCGGCAGCGACATAAGCCAGATCAACAGTGGACGTCGACAGCGCGCAGCAGCGATATAAGGAACGACATCGAAAAGTGCAGCAACAGCGAGTGAGTTCAGTCCTCGACAGCGGGCAGCGGCATCAAGGAAACAGCGTTCAGCCGCATACGATAGCCAACAACACTCACGTCAGCAGCGAAGCCAGGGACTAAGGGTTCCCTATGAGACAACGAGCCGAAGTGGTGAGGCGTGCGTGTTCTAAGGTGGTATGCGTGATTTTCCTTTTCCTTCTATAAATATTGTCTGGTATCTAAGCTACTTATTATCTAAGTTATTTAGTGACTTTAATTAACCTTTAAATCTTTCCTCTCTAATAACTTTCCGGCAGAGTTAGTCGCGTGGTTTTGACTCAGATTATCTCTACCACTCATCTTACCCCATCATCCCTGCCACTCATAAATAGTCTATAACTAACCGGACAAAGTAACTGCGTGGTTTTGACTCAGGTTACTCTGCCCACCACTCCTAGTTAGAATTCCCATCCAACATACTAACTCCGGTGGAAGTAGTTGCGTGGTTTTTACTCAGACTACTCTGCCAGCGCTCACCCTAAATCCCAGTACACCGTAGAAATCCCTGTAAATACCTATCTTACTATATTTACTAAAGCAAGTTCTTTATCTTAAACTCCTTGATCTCTTATTATCTCCTATCTAACTATTATTTCCAGTTCATAGTTTATAAATTATCCGTATCATGTTTTATAAATTATTAATTTTACGTCTATAGTAGTGGCGTGGTTTTGACCCTGTCTACTCCGTCGACTATTACTAGTTATATCACGATAGCGTGGTTTTTACCCTGTTCGTGCCTCTTTAAGGACCTTTATAAAGTAACTATAAGACATTTAAGTTGTAAGTATATCACGATAGCGTGGTTTTTACCCTGTTCGTGCCTCTTTAAGAATCTTCACCAGTATTTGTAAGGCATATGACTTCAATATTAGGTCAACTAGAACACGGCACCAGAAACGCTCGCGCCACACCACCACCGCTGGAGCGACGAATCTCACAGTCGATGGCCCAGGAGTAGTATCTTAAGGACATGGCGAAGTTGTACTAAAACACGTTATATATTCTATATTTCATTAGCCATTTAAATGCTATACTAAATTCTTTGTTTTTTTATTTTGTGTAATCAATAATTTTTTTATCGCATTTACTACCTATGTATTAAATTTGAATTATTTTGAAGAGGGAATAAAATTATAACGAAAACTTTAAAAAAATTGAGTAATTGATTTAGTGTCCAAAAGTAAATAAATTTTTGTGAACGACCCTGGACAGCCGCTTTGTCTGTCCCAGCTATAGACCCTGGTAAACAGGGAGTCGTTACAATGGCGCCCGAACAGGGACCCTAAATCAATTTCAACGTTCGTTATAATTTTATGGAAACACACTTGTCGTTGGAGTTAGATACCTAAAGACCTATCTTGTAACTAGCCAACAAATATATACAACTATATTTGATAACCATAAAGAGGGTGAAGCACCCTAGATACCAAAAACGACCGTGAAATTGATCGCATATTTCAGCAATAATTTGATAGTTTTATTTTACAGAGGGTGAAACGTCATAGTCACCGAAAAACAATCGTGAAATATATCGCATATTTCAGCGATAATTTAATATTCTTGTTATAAAAATAGAGGGTGAAGCACTCCTCAGTCGTCTAAAAGCAACTTGTCATTAATCTTTTATTTTTCAGTATTAAATAAATTTGAGCTTGGTAATTTTTAACTAGCAACGAGTATTGGATAGCGAAGGTAAGCAATCGATTATTTATTTCGGCCACCACACTTATAGAGGCCATATATACCCGTCAAAAGACAATTTAAATTTACTTTGGTGATCGGTTGAGGGTCTAAGAGGGTGGGAGGCATATTCGGTAGGCCTACAGACTTGAAGAAGTCTTCGCGAATAGCAATTTTTGGCTATTTTATTCAGTATTCGTTCCTGAGACCTGTTGTGGCGAGTTTGAGTACGGCCCGAATATGGTGAAGACGTCGTGGATCCATGTGTTACGGAAAGATGACCTTATCTCGTACGCACAAGAGTTTGGATTCGACGAAAGCGGCACAGTAGAGGAGCTTCGCAGACGTTTTGCAGCTTTTGCCACTGACACAGAAAATGAAACAAAATGGGAGCACCGGCTACAAGAGCTCGAAAGCAAACACTGAAAAAAGGCCTGTGTCACCACGTATGTTGCTATTGCCACAAGTACAAGCAGCACCATATGAAAACCAACAGCAAGGATTTCAAGTGCCAGAGGTGGTAACCAGACGTGATGACGGAGTGAGACACAGTAGTGTTATAGACCAGGTACGGAGGTGGTCAGTTAAATATGATGGTGGTCGAGACCCACTGGGATTCATAGAGCGAGTCGAGGAGTTAGCACACGTGTATAACCTCGACAAGGATCACTTACCACGAACGATGCCGGAGCTGCTCAAAGAACGCGCACTTATTTGGTGGCGCAATCATAATTCACAATGGAATGACTGGAGAAGCTTTAAGGTAAGCTTTTTAACATTTTTTCTACCGTCACGTTTTTTTGAACGACTCGAGGATCAAATCCGAGGTCGAGTACAGCTAAGTCAAGAAAAATTTAAAGACTACTGCTTAGACATTCTAGATCTAATGCGCCATGCAAATTTCTCTGAGGCACAAAAGTTGGAGCGAGTGTTCAGAAACTGCCACCTTGACTACCAGCTCTATATTAAGAGAAAAGACTTCGAGTCGATGGATGAGCTTTTGGCTATGGCCGAAGAGTACGAGAGTATTCGAGCAGGTAGCGAGCGACAAGTTAAAACACCAGCACGGAGCCAACCAGAACAACATCGAATGATCACGCAGCCAGGAGAATTCATAATAGACCCACGGAGAGCATGTAGAAACTGTGGCCAAAGTGGACACATCAAGCGGTTCTGTAACAACGCACATGTCACCTTTTGTTGGCGCTGCGGATACCGTGGTAAAACCACTTTCGAATGCTGTCTACACGAGATCGAGCTGCTGGTTCTTCCAGAGGTGACCGACGACTTACTGTTGGGTATGGATTTTCTCAACAAGGCAGGAGCAAGTTTTAGTTGTGGTGGACAGACAATCATGTTGACACCCGATGGCCAGGCTGTTACTAGAATCCCATCCGTTACGTCTTTAAGAGCAGAAGCTGAAATATCTCCGGTAGAGGTGGAACGATTTCTCCACGAAGAACTAAAACAATTTGAGACTCTTCAGGGACCTGCTAATATCACCAAACATAAGATTATCGAAGGCGGAATACACACAGATCCGGACAAAATTGCGGCAATAAAAATGCTAACACCACCAACGAGTCTTCGAGAATTTAGACGATATCTAGGCGTAGCGTCATGGTACAGACGGTTTGTACCCGACTTTTCCACCATAGTACACCCTATGACCCTTCTGTTAAAAAAGGGTAAACACTGGCGATGGGGACCAGACCAACAAAAAGCCTTCGAGGAATTAAAGAAAAGGCTCACAGAAGCCCCGGTCCTGGCGTGTCCCGATTTTAGTAAAGCCTTTGTGTTGCAGACGGATGCCAACGAGTATGGGCTAGGAGCCGTGTTGACGCAAGATATCGATGGCGTAGAACGAGTAATTGCATATGCGAGCCGCCATCTGATACAAGCAGAAAAAAACTATAGCCCCACAGAAAAGGAATGTTTGGCTATAGTATGGGGTATAAGGAAAATGCGATGTTATCTAGAGGGATATAAATTCACGGTGATCACTGACCACCTTTCTTTGAAGTGGCTGAACTCCATCGAGAGTCCGTCTGGGCGTATAGCGCGATGGGCCCTAGAGTTGCAGCAGTATAACTTCGACGTCCAGTACAGAAGAGGCAAGCTGAACGTGGTTGCGGACGCGCTTTCCCGGCAACCACTGGAGAATCTGTGCAAGGCCACCACGGCGGCAGAGGATACCCAGCATTGTAATTGGTTGGAGAGAAGGAAGGCTGAGGTACGTGAAAATCCCAGTAAATTTGCAGATTACATCGAAGAGGATGGTCAATTGTATCGGCATATCCCCAATCAAATCGGTGATGAAAACTCAGCGCCCTGGAAATTATGTGTTCCAGTCTACATGCGTAAAAGGATCATGAAAGAGAACCATGATCAACCCAGTGCAGGACACCTGGTTGTGCGCAAAACTATCATACGAGTGGCCAGTCGCTATTATTGGCCTGGTCTTTTCCGAGATGTTAGCCGGTACGTGAGATGCTGTGAGGTATGCCAAAGATACAAGGCAAACCAGCGAGCACCGGCGGGAAAAAAAGGACGCGAGCCCAGGTTACCTGGCGCTCTCTATGATGAGCTCACAATGGGTGCAGGCATAGAACAGCAGACACCGACAGCTAGAGCAAAAAAACTACAAGAAATATTCGAAATAGTACGTCATAGACTCAGCCAAGCTACACAGGACCAGGCACGCCACTACAACCTGCGTCGTCGTGAATGGAAACCTAAAATTGGAGAAATGGTCCTCATAAGACAACATCCGCTCTCCAGTGCCATCAACAGTTTTGCAGCTAAGCTAGCGCCGAAGTTCGAGGGTCCCTACTGTGTAGTTGGATACACGTCCCCAGTAATCGTACAGGTCAAAAAGAAGGGTGAGTCTTGCATTCGTAAAGCTCACATCGGTGAACTCAAGAAGTTCTACAATGGGACCAACATAGATAAATATTTTAAATTTCATTTCAGAATAATCGCAGCGGCATCTGCGTCAACAACTGCATAATCGCAGCGGCATCTGCGTCAACAACTGCATAATCGCAGCGGCATCTGCGTCAACAACTGCATAATCGCAGCAACTGCATAAGGGCAGCGGCATCTGCATGAACAACTGCATAAGGGCAGCGGCATCTGCAAAAACAACTGCATAATGGATGCGGCATCTGCATGAACAACTGCATAAGGGCAGCGGCATCTGCATGAACAACTGCATAATGGCAGCGGCATCTGCAAAACAACTGCATAATGGCAGCGGCATCTGCATGAACAACTGCATAATGGCAGCGGCACCTGCAGAAACAACTGCATAATCGCAGCGGCATCTGCGTAGAAAACTGCAAAATTGTGTACAAATGAACAGACGTGCTAATGAAACTAAAAAAAAAACAAAATAATAGAAGAAAAGACCCATAAGACCAAACAGGACACTGCGGCAGCGCACAGAATCCAGCCAACAGCGTCAGCTTTTTGTTTCGTCGAGTCGTGCCAACGGCGATGTGGTGAACGTACCCTGCCATTCTTTGCAGTTTGACGTTTCTCTCAGCACTTATCGGCTTTTATGTTTTACTTTAAATTTCCGCTAAATCATTAAATTCCCACCCTTCTTATAATTGTAACTTGCTTAAATCTTTCTGTTTGCCGAAAGTCGTTCGAGAGTGCGCAACTGCGGTAAGAACCTTAAAACTAAATTTACATGTAATATTTTATAACATTTGCAGAATAAAACGCACATACATATACATCTACACATACGTGTGTTAATTCATTGCTCTCGACGACCGGGTAAACGATATCTTTTATTCGCATTTCGTGACCGCATGGTTGGCGCTCCTCAGTGTGCATCGAATATTGAAGTAGTGCTTCTTTGTGAATAGCACGCAACCGTTGGAGTTCAGCGCGAACTATTGTACCGCTTATAAGTTTAAAGGCGCTCCTCTGCCACGAGCGCACATAGTCTACAGGCGCTCCTCTGCCGCGAGCGCACATTATCTAAAGGCGCTCCTCTGCCGCGAGCGCACATAGTGTAAAGGCGCTCCTCTGCCGCGAGCGCACATAATTTAAAAGGCGCTCCACTGCCGCGAGCGCACATAATTTAAAAGGCGCTCCTCTGCCACGAGCGCACATAGTCTACAGGCGCTCCTCTGCCGCGAGCGCACATTATCTAAAGGCGCTCCTCTGCCGCGAGCGCACATAGTGTAAAGGCGCTCCTCTGCCGCGAGCGCACATAGTCTACAGGCGCTCCTCTGCCGCGAGCGCACATAGTGTAAAGGCGCTCCTCTGCCGCGAGCGCACATAATTTAAAAGGCGCTCCTCTGCCGTGAGCGCACACAATTTAAAAGGCGCTTCACTGCCGCGAGCGCACATAGTTTAAAAGGCGCTCCTCTGCCACGAGCGCACATAGTCTACAGGCGCTCCTCTGCCGCGAGCGCACATAGTGTAAAGGCGCTCCTCTGCCGCGAGCGCACATAATTTAAAAGGCGCTCCTCTGCCGTGAGCGCACACAATTTAAAAGGCGCTCCTCTGCCACGAGCGCACATAGTCTACAGGCGCTCCTTTGCCGCGAGCGCACATTATCTAAAGGCGCTCCTCTGCCGCGAGCGCACATAGTGTAAAGGCGCTCCTCTGCCACGAGCGCACATAATTTAAAAGGCGCTCCTCTGCCGCGAGCGCACATAATTTAAAAGGCGCTCCTCTGCCACGAGCGCACATAGTCTACAGGCGCTCCTCTGCCGCGAGCGCACATAGTTTAAAGGCGCTCCTCTGCCGCGAGCGCACATAATTTAAAAGGCGTTCCTCTGCCGCGAGCGCACATAATCTGAAGGCGCTCCTCTGCCGCGAGCGCACATAGTGTACAGGCGCTCCTCTGCCGCGAGCGCACATAGTCTGAAGGCGCTCCAGTGCCACGAGCGCACATAACTGCAAGGTGCTCCTCTGCTTCATCTCAAAATGCGTCGTGGAAATCAAGGGACCCCAACAAGAAAGAGTTCTCGCCAGCCACATCCCGACGACCTTCCAATGTCAACGTCAACGTCAATGCCAGCCTCTGCCCTAGCCGTTGCAGTTACTGCCAGCGCCGCCGCCACTACCATAACAACTTCGACAGTCTCTAATAGTACCGCTGCCGCAGTACAAGGTTTTCCGTCAGCTTCAGCTTCTACAAATGATTCTCAACGTTATGAGGATACTCTGCGAGCAATGCAAAGACAGCTCGCTAAGTTAGAAAATAGTCTGAAAGAAACTCAGGGTCAACTGCGTGTAAGCAATTTAAATTACGAAGCATTAAAGGGTTCTTTACAGAACACCAGTCAACCTCTTTCTAGCATCGTGTCTTCCGTCGAGAATACATTGCCATCTACGGGCAACATAAGCCTTCCAAGTTCTTCGTACAATTTGCCAACAGTGCCAATAGTTGCAAACGTGCTGCCAGCTCAAAATAATCTTGAAATCCAGCAGTCTGCGACAGCGTCGACAGCACAGTATGCTGCATCATCATTTAGTTCAGCGCCGCATATAAGCTTCGCCAGTATGACAACGAACTCAACTGTATCCCCCTGGATTGCAAATGGCGCCCAAATAGGAATTGCAAATGGCGCCCAAAATGGAACTGAAAATGGTGCATCTGCCGGCTGCTCTGCTACGACGTCGCTCAACACAGCACCGCCTGCTGCAACAGCACGCAACGTAACGTGTGGCATGATCAACAGCGAGAATAGCGGCCAAACATTACAGACGTCAAGAAAACTTCAAGACTTGCCGGAATTTTCTGGTCGTGCCGAGGATTGGCCGATATTCTCAACTGCCTACGCTCAGTCAACTGTGGCATATAATTATTCTAATCTAGAGAATTGTCAACGTTTACAACAGTCTTTGAAAGGTGAGGCTCGTGAAGCTGTGCTATCTCTTTTGATACACCCAGATAACGTTAGCGCTGTACTAGAGCAGCTACAATTCCGGTTCGGTCGGCCGGAACAATTAATACGATGCCAACTACGACAAATAAGAGAGGTCGCACCAATACCCGAACATGCAGTAGAACGGCTGATACCCTTTGCGACGAAGTGTAAGAATCTAGCAGTATTCTTACAATCAGTGAATGGTGACCAGCATTTGGCAAATCCTACATTACTGGAAGAGCTCGTAAGGAAGTTGCCCATGAGCAAGAAAATGGATTGGGCCAAATATGGTTCGACGATTCGACCGTATCCAACAATTCGAGACTTTAGTAATTGGCTAAGCGAAATTGCCAATTTGATTTGCCTGGTACAGGACGTGGGTAGCCAACTTACAGAACCAAAACGCAGAATGCTGTTTGCCGCCGATAGCCGTCGTGACAACAAATGCCCAATATGCCAATGTGGTCACAAAATAACTGAATGCAGAAAGTTTTTAGAGCGAACAGTGAATGATCGATGGTTAAATGTAAAGGGTAATAGATTGTGTTTTGCTTGCCTGGAGTTGGGCCACTCTATTCGTAATTGTCATCAACGAAACCCATGTGGTGTTAACGGGTGTTCAAAAAGGCACCACAAGCTATTGCACAACAAGAAGCCAGCTGCTAGAGAGCCAGATATAGGTCCACGTGAAGCTGTTCTGAGCGTAGCCTGTTCACCTGAAAAGAGCAAACTACTATTTCGTATATTGCCAGTTACACTTCACGGGCCGAATCGGAGTGTGAACACATTTGCTCTGCTCGATGAAGGATCGTCAGTTACCATGGTAGACAACTCGCTGGTAAAATCATTGGGTCTACGAGGCATGCAGTGCAAACTAAATCTCCAGTGGTTTGAGGGCAGGTCAAGTGAAGAGCTTGCCACACTTGTGGACGTTCGGATAAGTGGTCAAGGGAAAAGTAAGCAGCACGTTATGCGGCATGTGTATGGAGTCAATAACTTACGCTTGCCGATGCAGACATTGAATAAAATAGACCTCAGTATTGAATCGCTTAGACATCTACCAGTTGAGCCGTATTATAACGCCACGCCGCAAGTTCTCATTGGTTTGGACAACTGTCACTTGGGTGTTCCACTCGAGACAATAGCCTCTTGCAGCAATGGGCCATATGCCGCCAACACAAAACTTGGATGGATTATTTTCGGACCTACCGTAAATCAGATGCCGATGTCTTCGCCGTGCTTAATGATCAGCAAAGTTAGTGATCAGTCACTGCATGAGTTGGTGGAAGATTATTTCAGCGTGGAAAGTTTTGGCGTACGACCAGCTCCTATCGTAGATAGCAATGAAGACCTGCGTGCAAAGAAAATTCTGCAAGATACCACCAAGAAAGTCAACGGTAGATACGAGACAGGACTTTTATGGAAAAACAACTTTATAGAACTACCTGATAGCTATGCGATGGCAAAAAATAGATTAGTGGGTATTGAACGTAAAATGAAGCGCGACGAAGCCTTTGCCACCGCTTATAATTCCATCATCCAAAGTTACGTTGATAAGGGCTACGCAAGGAAACTGGAGCCGGAAGAAGCTGCTGTTACCAAGCCGACGACATGGTTCTTGCCTCATTTCGCAGTCGAAAATATAAATAAGCCAGGAAAACTGAGGCTCGTATTTGATGCTGCTGCTACAGTTAATGGAGTGTCGCTGAATTCGTACCTACTTAAGGGTCCACAGGAGTACCAATCAATGCCAAGTGTACTATTCAATTTTCGCAAAGAGGAAATAGGCATATGTGGTGACATCACCGAAATGTTTCACCAAGTGAAGATTCGAGCTGAGGATAGATGCGCTCAACGTTTTTTGTGGCGTGGAGGCAAGTCGGAGCGTATACCTGATGTTTACGAGATGAACGTTATGATATTTGGCGCAGCGTGCTCGCCCAGTGCAGCCAAATATGTCATCACTGTGAATGCTCTAGAACATCGCGACCATGATCCGAGAGCAATTCAAGGTGTATTGGAGCACCACTACGTGGATGACTTCGTCGATAGCTTTGCAACTGTAGATGAAGCTATTCGAATATCATCACAAGTACGAGAGATTCATAAGAATGCAGGCTTCCAGTTATGCAAGTTCGCTTCAAATTCGTCTGAAGTTGTTGCTGCACTATGTAAAAGCGAAAACTCAGCAACGCAATCGTGTCTTCATACGGAGAAAGTTCTGGGTATGTACTGGCAGGCATCCAGTGACACTTTCGAATATCGCTTGCGCTTCAATAAAGTTGACGAAAAAGTTATTCATGGAGTAAGAGTACCAACGAAAAGAGAGCTGTTAAGTATTGTTATGTCGGTGTTTGATCCGCTGGGATTTCTTTGTCACTTCATGATTGCTGCTAAGCTGTTGCTGCGCGAGGTTTGGAAAGACAACGTACGCTGGGATGATCCACTGCCGCCACGTATAAGTGAAGCATGGAGTAAATGGCGCACAGCTATTAAGAAAATCGTCGAAGTCAGAATATCTCGCCGATATTTCAAGATATTAACACCGAAAATAGTACAGCTGCATGTGTTTGTGGATGCCAGCGAGGATGCATTCGCTGCAGTGGCATATTGGAGAGCGGTCAACGGTAAATGTGCAGTAGAAGTAACCTTTGTAAGTGCAAAGACAAAGTGTGCGCCGCTTAAGCCGATGACAGTACCACGTCTCGAACTTCAAGCTGCAGTATTGGGAGCGCGGTTGATGAAGACCATACGTGACGAGCATAATATCAAAATTGACGGGTGTTTCTGCTGGAGCGACTCGATGACAGTCATAAAATGGATTGGTTCAATAAGCCGTCGTTACAAGCCGTTTGTAGCACATCGAATAGCAGAGATTCTGTCTTCGACCGAAGTTTCCAACTGGAGGTGGGTGCCAACACTTCAAAATGTAGCTGATGAGGCCACCCGACCTAATTACAACGCAGATTTTGGACCCAATTTACGATGGCTCAGTGGTCCGGAATTCTTATCAATGGGAGAAGAATCATGGCCTGTCAGACATGATGACGCTGTTGTACTGCAAGACGATGATGAAGAGCTGCGCTCTAAATTCACACTACTTACCGTGAGTAACAAATTTATAGATTTTAATCGATTTTCTGTTTTTACTCGATTGAAGCGAACAATAGCATGGGTCTTACGCTACGTGGATAAATGTAAAAAGTATCGAGTCTTTGATAGCGTTCATGGGTTAACTGCCGCCGAACTCGACGCCGCTGTGTTGGTGTTATGCCGTCAAGTGCAAGCCGAAACCTTCAGTAACGAGCTTAGTCTTCTCCGAGATGGCCGCTACCTACCAAAAAATTCTACATTGTATTTGCTCTTGCCGTATATGGATGATGCAGGCATTTTGCGTGTCAAAGGACGAATTGATGCGGCCAGCTGGTTACCGATGGACACACGCAGGCCCATCATATTGCCGCCTGATCATCACTTTACAAGGCTGCTAGCCTATCATCACCACTGCCAGATGAAACATCAAAATATGGAGGCAGCTATTTGTCAACTTCGTCGAAAATTCTGGGTGCCACGTCTAAGAAATGTCATGCGCAAGGTCCAAGCTAATTGCAATGTATGCAAAGTAAATAGAGCATCACCAATAGCACCGCTGATGGGCCCACTGCCAGTAGATCGTCTCACGCCATATGTTAGACCATTCACATATACCGGCTTGGACTATTTCGGGCCAGTCATCGTCACAGTTGGTCGCCATACAGAAAAACGATGGGTGGCACTGTTTACGTGCTTAACAGTGAGGGCTATTCATCTGGAAGTCGCTGTGGACTTATCTACAGATGCGTGTATTATGGTCATCAGGAATTTCATTAATCGTAGAGGTGTGCCGCTCAGAATACGCAGCGACAACGGAAAAAATTTTGTCGGTGTCGATGCAGAAGCTAAACGTTTTGAGGAAGTGTTTGACTGCAAGCGAATTCAGGACGAGATGTCTACAAAGAGCATAGAGTGGTGGTTCAACTGGCCATACAATCCATCTGAAGGAGGCGTCTGGGAACGTATGGTGCAGTGCGTGAAGAAAGTATTACGCCAAACACTTAAAGAAGTCGCACCAAAGGAGCAAACACTACAGTGCTTCCTAATCGAGGCTGAGAACGTCGTCAACTCACGACCACTGACACACTTACCGATTAGCGCCCATCAAGATGAACCACTAACGCCGAATCACTTTTTGCTTGGAGCGGCAAGTGATGCTCAGACACCGAGCATTCGTGAAGTGGAGTTTCCATGCATCCTGAAGAAGCAATGGCGCATTGCAAGACAGCTGAGAGATCAGTACTGGAAGCGATGGATTTTGGAATACCTTCCTACTCTGACGAGACGGGTGAAGTGGTGCGAGCGAACGGAACCAATAAAGGAAGGTGACTTAGTATTCTTATGTGACCCAAATCTACCAAGAAAGGAGTGGCGCCGCGGGATTATTGAGCAAGTACACAAAGGAGTCGACGGCGAAGTTAGGAGAGCTGACGTGAGAACCAGCACTGGAACATCGCGTCGTCCTGTTTCAAGATTAGCAGTCCTAGATATGGAGTGAATCGACTTGGTCGATCCACGGTGGTGGGGATGTGGTGAACGTACCCTGCCATTCTTTGCAGTTTGACGTTTCTCTCAGCACTTATCGGCTTTTATGTTTTACTTTAAATTTCCGCTAAATCATTAAATTCCCACCCTTCTTATAATTGTAACTTGCTTAAATCTTTCTGTTTGCCGAAAGTCGTTCGAGAGTGCGCAACTGCGGTAAGAACCTTAAAACTAAATTTACATGTAATATTTTATAACATTTGCAGAATAAAACGCACATACATATACATCTACACATACGTGTGTTAATTCATTGCTCTCGACGACCGGGTAAACGATAGGCGACATCGTGTTGAGATATGCCAGCATCGACAGCGCATTCAGCCAAATTAACAGCAGGAGTCAACGTCATTGGATCTACGCATCGCGCCAACGTCGGCAGCGTGCTAAGTTACGCCAGCTTCGACAGCGCGCACCAACAAGCCAGTAGTAATAGCGTCAGTGTTATCGTCCCGGCGTATCGCGCCAACGTCGACAGCGTGTTGAGCCATGCCAGCGTCGACAGCGCACACAGCCAAACCAACAAGCCAAAAGCAGCAGCGCCAGCGTCATCGCATACAGTCGTATCGCGCCAACGTCGACAGCGTGTTGAGCCATGCCAGCATCGACAGCGCACACAGCCAAACCAACAAGCCAACAGCAGCAGCGCCAGCGTCATCGCATACAGTCGCATCGCGCCAACATCACACGCGCGCCCAGTCACGTCAGCGTCAACAGCTTTTCTAGCAGCACCAGCGTGCCAAGACACGCCAACGTTGCCAACGTAGAGAGCTGCGTCAGCAAAATTAACTCGTCAGAGCTATCATTAGCTCGGAAATCCATCAATGGCAGGCGGAAAGTATGGCACCCCGTCAAAATGCTGTGCACAATGACAACCCGTAATGGCCAGCAATAGAAGCTCGTCACCGACAGGCTCGGGACCGATAACTTTTCAAAACGGTCGGCGAAGTAAGGGGAAGATGTAAGGACCAAAATTTTGGTCATAAATTTTGACCTACATAATGTGCTTCCACCTTTATTTCAGCCCAACACCAAGAGACGGAAGATCGCAATTTACCTTGGCCATCCAACGGCAGGCACCGCGGCCGCTGTATACAATTTATATTTTTATTATATGAAAATAGTTTTTATTTTATTTTAATAGATTATTATTTTAAACAAAGCTGAAAAATAAAAGAATAATTCAACATTTGAAATAATGTAAGAAATATTAAGGAAAATGCTTTCATTTTAAAATAGTAAGGTAGGACCCCCTTTAGGTCTCCAACTCCACGACAGAGCATTTTTTTGCTAGCATAGAGTCGAGAATATTTCAGTTAGTTTTTATTATTTTTATTTTTTTTTCATGTATGCGCGTGTTCCAATGGAACCAGTAAACTCGCGTGATGCGATACCCACAGACAGACGAGTGTGAGAAGAGAGGAAAGAAGAAAATCACGCCACTCGTATGCCATGATACAATTATACAGGAACGGAACAAACAGGCGAGAGTGAGACGAGAACGCGAGAGCTCGATCACGCCACTCGTTCGCTGAAAGTGGAAACAGAACGAACCAGAGCGAGACAAGGAACGACAGGTCGAAGCTCAAGTGCGGATGGAAAACCAGGCAGTCAGTGAAGAGCCACGGTGGTGGCAAGTTATAAGATTAACTAAATAAATACCGAGTGAACGACAACAGCGCGCGGCAGCGACATAAGCCAGATCAACAGTGGACGTCGACAGCGCGCAGCAGCGATATAAGGAACGACATCGAAAAGTGCAGCAACAGCGAGTGAGTTCAGTCCTCGACAGCGGGCAGCGGCATCAAGGAAACAGCGTTCAGCCGCATACGATAGCCAACAACACTCACATCAGCAGCGAAGCCAGGGACTAAGGGTTCCCTGTGAGACAACGAGCCGAAGTGGTGAGGCGTGCGTGTTCTAAGGTGGTATGCGTGATTTTCCTTTTCCTTCTATAAATATTGTCTGGTATCTAAGCTACTTATTATCTAAGTTATTTAGTGACTTTAATTAACCTTTAAATCTTTCCTCTCTAATAACTTTCCGGCAGAGTTAGTCGCGTGGTTTTGACTCAGATTATCTCTACCACTCATCTTACCCCATCATCCCTGCCACTCATAAATAGTCTATAACTAACCGGACAAAGTAACTGCGTGGTTTTGACTCAGGTTACTCTGCCCACCACTCCTAGTTAGAATTCCCATCCAACATACTAACTCCGGTGGAAGTAGTTGCGTGGTTTTTACTCAGACTACTCTGCCAGCGCTCACCCTAAATCCCAGTACACCGTAGAAAAGCCTGTAAATACCTATCTTACTATATTTACTAAAGCAAGTTCTTTATCTTAAACTCCTTGATCTCTTATTATCTCCTATCTAACTATTATTTCCAGTTCATAGTTTATAAATTATCCGTATCATGTTTTATAAATTATTAATTTTACGTCTATAGTAGTGGCGTGGTTTTGACCCTGTCTACTCCGTCGACTATTACTAGTTATATCACGATAGCGTGGTTTTTACCCTGTTCGTGCCTCTTTACTTCAATATTAGGTCAACTAGAACACGGCACCAGAAACGCTCGCGCCACACCACCACCGCTGGAGCGACGAATCTCACAGTCGATGGCCCAGGAGTAGTATCTTAAGGACATGGTGAAGTTGTACTAAAAACACGTTATATATTCTATATTTCATTAGCCATTTAAATGCTATACTAAATTCTTTGTTTTTTTATTTTGTTTAATCAATAATTTTTTTATCGCATTTACTACCTATGTATTAAATTTGAATTATTTTGAAGAGGGAATAAAATTATAACGAAAACTTTAAAAAAATTGAGTAATTGATTTAGTGTCCAAAAGTAAATAAATTTTTGTGAACGACCCTGGACAGCCGCTTTGTCTGTCCCAGCTATAGACCCTGGTAAACAGGGAGTCGTTACAGTCTCCTTTGCATGGTATTTTGTATATTAAATTTGATTTGTCATTCTTGTCCATTTTACTCTTTGAATTGCTGTATAATTGTCCAAGATTATTGTCTGATTTGGCAATTTTATATTTGTTCTTGTCATATCAATTGGATCCAATAAGTATTTCCGATAATCCTGGTACATACGTCATTGATTTGTATATTTTTTGAGGTTCAATGGTGCGTGTTATATTGCTTTGTTTTTTGTGTTCTTTTATTAAATCCAATATAGTCTTTTTGGGGAATCCATTTTTAATTAATATATATGTTATTTTTCTACTATTTTTCTTATGAAATTCTTTGTCACTGATCGTCAGTACTTTTCTTAGGAAATTGTTCGCCGTGTTCATAATCGTCCTTTTTGGATATATAATTTATGAAGAAGTAGGTTTTTGATACCAGTCAAGTTTTAATGTATTGTTTCAATTTTTTTTAAAATTCTCTCATTTATGAAGCCGTTAAAAGATATTTCCATCATTATTGAACGTTTAAGAATAATGTTTTAAATTTTTTCGATTTTTTTTTTTTTATGAAGGCTTTATAAGAGGTTTATAACTTTTTATGAACACAGCCGAAAATGAATAAGCTTCCGTGGGCTACTTCTATTCATAAAAAAATAAATAAATAACTCGCCATTTCAGCTCTTGAAAAGACTTTGTCCTAGGTTCTTACTTCTATTCATAGTTATATAAAAAAAGACAATACACGCTAAATTTTGTGCGAAATTTCACCGAATTTTACTAGCTTTAAAAATGAGCTCCAACTTAAAAAAGTGTCCTTTATTTAGGCTTGCCATACGTCAGGATTTAGTCCGGATTGTCCGGACTTTTCAGCCATATGCGGACTTTGTCCGGACTTGTGATTTTGTCCGGACTTGGACCCAACAAATTGAAAAAATAATTATAATATCTCTTTCCTAGAAAAAAGTTCTCGTGTGAACACAAAGTTACCTTTAAGAAAGTAGCTGAAACACCCTGTGTAAGAAACTAATAAAATAAGGTCTGTTTCCGTACTTTACATTGTGTAAGATTTGTGTAAAACGTGTGCTAGAGAGTAAAAACGAAATGTGAGAATAGTTGCAAAAGTACGGAAACAGCTTCTAGTAAGTTTCGAGCACAAAACAGCTGATTTTGACTGCAGACGGCAGCACAAAATTTAAAACACTTTCACTCAAATTATTAAAAGCCATTTTTAATGCAAAACTGAACAATTACTTAATTTTTATTTATTACTATTCATTTATTGTACGTAAATTTCTTTTTAGGCACACAATTTGTGAGTTTATTTATCGCAAAACATAAACAATTATGAAATGTAATTTGACATTTACTTCTTCTTATTGATGCTTATTCTTCTTGATGCTTGTTCTTACTTTACTCGAAGTCTCGAGTTCTAGCACTCTCTGTGCACTTTGTGTGCTCGAGAGAGCGATTTTATGCTTGTTCTTCTTCTCCCATTTTAAGCACAGAAAGTACGGAAACAGAAAATAGCGTCCCACAAGTTACACAGTGTGCGTACGGAAACAGACCTATAATTTAATGAACTGTTAATAGGAGTGTTCACATTCATCAAATTATTGGTCAAACAGTTTGACAAACAAAAATATATATGGAATTTGACGACAATTTGATGATAATTTGATTTGTGAACACTCATCAAACTGTTTGTCAAATCGTTTGACGAAAATAAAAATATTTTGATTTTTCTGTTGTTTGACCAACAGTTTGACGAGAAATTTGACGAGTGTTATAGTACAAATTTTGCCAGTTGAAAAAAGATTTCAACGTGAACACATCGCATAAACATGATAATAACAGAAGAATGTATATGGAACAAAATTTTAAAACATTTTTGGACACATTCAGAGTTTGTTTGCTTCGTTTGGTTCATGTTTCAATAAAATATTAATAAAAATTGCTCAGTCATCGCAACGTTTTCACTTCGATGCGCAAGCAAATAATGAAATTTGTCGAAAAATTTGATAATGTGAACACTTGCGTGGTCAAACTGTTTGACCAACAATTTGATAAAAATTTTTACAATGTGAACACTCTTAATCATATCGTTGTTATATTTACGATTGTTGTTTAAGGGCTTACGCATCGGCGAATCTGTTCGTCGAACAATATGACGGCGCGAACATGTGTGAAAAAGCTAGCGTTCAAATTGAACGAACCTGTTCCTCACACAAGCCATTGATTTTTGTTGTTTTTGTCATCATTTTCGGCAGCATCCCTTGTTCGACAGAGAAAATTTAAAAATTTTTGTAAACACGGCCAACCGTGTGACAAACTGTTGAACATCGCTTCGTAACTAGCGAACTTGTGTGAACATGGCCGCTGTGTGACGAACAGATTCGCCGATGTGTAAGCCCTTTAACTGCAAACAACAATCGTAAAAGGGCTTACACATCGGCGAATCTGTTCGTCACACGGCGGTCATGTTCACACAAGTTCGCTAGTTAAGAAGCGATGTTCGACAGTTTGTCACACGGTTGGCCGTGTTTACAAAAATTTTTGATTTTCTCTGTCGAACAAGGGATGCTGCCGAAAATGATGACAAACAACAACAAAAATCAATGGCTTGTGTGACGAACAGGTTCGTTCAATTTGAACGCTAGCTTTTTCACACATGTTCGCGCCGCCATATTGTTCGACGAACAGATTCGCCGATGTGTAAGCACTTTTAAAGGGCTTATGCACCCCTTACACGGTCAATCATTTAGGGGCTTTCACATGGACGTACATGTCATCCGACTTGGGCATGTCCGACGACATGTACGATCGTTCGAAAGCAAATGAGACGGTCGGACCGACATGTCGGCAGAAAATCAAAAATTTTTGATTTTTCTGCTGGTTGGTCCGACATGTCCGACGTGTGAAAGCATGTCGGTCCGACTCGCTGCATTTATCATTTCTATAAAGTTTTCATCGAGTAAACATCGGCTTATGCAAAGCGAAAAAGGTTTTTTACTTCGGTTTTTACCGATGTGTTACGCTCGAGAGTCTGCAAAAAATGAAGTCGTCGCACATGTCCGATCGTTTGAAAGCTCAAACTAAATATTCCCGTTAGTTGGTCGTCGTACAATGTCGGCTGACATGTACGTTCGTCTGAAAGCCCCTTTTGACGTCAATCATTTGTATATGTTAGTAAATATTTGTTTGTGTGCCACACAAGCTCGTTGATGGCTTGATTGACGAAAATCTAAAATTTTTGATATTTTGCAATGCTGGTCAAGCGGATTGATGCGTGTAAGGGCTTGATTGACGGCTTTTCGTCAGTTCGTTTGTTTTTGTCGTGTGGCGGTAATGTCTGCGGAGAAAAAAGAAGCTGCAAAAAAAGAATTGAGGAGGACAAACAATTTTAATAGCATTTTAATAGCCTTTTTTAATAGTTTTTTAATAGCATTTCCTATTGCAATATATGCGATGCAATCGTCTGTGTCACTCATGGGACTTCTGTATTTCACAAACAATTATGAAGAATGAAAATTTGACGCTATGCTTGATGTGTGTAAGGGATAGCATCAATCCACACGTACACAAGCTTGACGTCAAATGATTGACCGTGTAAGGTGCGCATTACACATCGGCGAATCTGTTCGTCACACGGCGGCCATGTTCACACAAGTTCGCTAGTTAAGAAGCAATGTTCGAGAGTTTGTCACACGGTTGGCCGTGTTTACAAACATTTTTGATTTTCTCTGTCGAACAAGGGATGCTGCCGAAAATGATGACAAACAACAACAAAAGTCAATGGCTTGTGTGACGAACAGGTTCGTTCAATTTGAACGCTAGCTTTTTCACACATGTTCGCGCCGCCATATTGTTCGACGAACAGATTCGCCGATGTGTAAGCCCTTTTAGTATTAATTGGTTTTGACCCTTCTTCATTTGCGAAATGTTGCGATTTGTTTTTGTAGGTGTTTTAGTACTACTTTGTACTAAGTAGCCCCACATTTGATACATATTTAGTGCAAAATTCATTTTATAGCGCATTCTTTTCTGCAAGAAAGATTCTGACCTGAATTTACAGAATGTTGACCTCTTTTGAGCTGAGAAAAGAACAGAAAAAATGCAACATTTTTTTTTTTAATATTGTCTGCACTGTTGTTTTGATTTTAGACTAATTTATTATTGATTATTTATTTATTATTTTATTCGTCTTCCGGTGATGAAGATGACGAATCAATGAATGACGAGCAATTCATTTTTTATAAAACTAACCACTTTAACCAACAACATATTGGAATCAATTTCAGACATTTTTCAAAATTAGAAATCTTTGCTTATCACAATTTTCTTAGCACAAAGTATGAGTTGTCAAAATTATTTTACTTTGTTTTAATGTTGGTATTACTAGAGGGCAGAATACAGAACCGTCGAATTTTACAGGTCAGAAAATTCTGCATTTGTTATACTTTTGCGGTCAACATTTTCGAGAAGAGAACACGTTTTATTTTGAGGTCAACATTTTTTTTTAGAAAAGAACAGAAAAAATGCAGAGTTCTTGAAAAGGGCAGAAAAAATGCAGAATTTTTTTTCAGAAAAGAATGCGCTATTAGTTTTTATTTTATTTTTATTTTCATATAATTATTTATTGTTACGTTTTTATATTCATTCTAACTTTATTATTTTTTGAAGAACTTGTTTATTTTTAAATATTTCGTTAAATATAAATGAATTACATACTTCCTAATTGTTTTATATACCTACTAATTTGAAAGCATCAAAGGTATCAAAGAAGATAAGAAAAAATCAACAGCTTCTTACATAATTAAGTTAAGAATTCTTGGCGCAAGCTTTATCGTAAAAAACATGAATTGTACAAGTGAAGCAAAATTGTGGATGTCATCTCCCCCCCCCTCCACAAAAAAAAAAACTCAAAAATTGTTCGGATTTGTTTTCAAAAAATTATGGCAAGCCTACCTTTATTTATTAACTTTATTGTGAACATTTTTTTTTATTGTTGAAATCATATGGCATCCGTTTTAATCAGTTAAAGAAACTGTGATTTTTTCATACAGACCTTTTTTATAACGATGTTTATTTGTGCTTAGAATATATTTTTATCAAAAATAGAATTTATGCATCACTATATTAAAATTGTTAGACACAAGTGCGTTTGCATTTCGAGATTAAATTGAGATTGAGCCCTTTGAGGAGATTAATACCTGCGACACATTGGTCCATTTAAACTCGTTTAAGTGTTTTTTTTCGTTTAAATATCTGCTAAACTATGTTTAAAATTCGTTTAGTCAAAACTAGTTCCCGAAACTCGTTTATCGCAGTTAAACGAGTTATAGCAGCTGATTTTGACATTCCTCTTTCTACACTTTCGTTGAGAACTATAGCGCTCTCACTCGAGTTGTTCGCTTATCCATATTTCTCGTTATTTTTTTTAACTAGTAAACAAAAATATTGAGTGTGTCATCCCCAATGGTTATATTTTAAACTACAAAAGATAATCAAGGTTTCCTAAGCCAATGTGTCGCAGGTATAACTCACTAACATTGTTAATTTATTAAGGGTTAGCCATACAAAAGTTAATCTCTTCGGAACGATATTAAAAACTAATCTGCTTCTTATGCATGTTTCCACGGCACCTAATTCGGCGCTCATTCTTTATTTGAAGCTAAAAGAAGTTGCGAATCAAGTGTATCGCCATACAAATTTTGACAAGCTAATCAATTCATTCGAAGTTGATACAGTTTGAATTGACATCCGAATCAAGTAGAAATTGGTTTTACCTCTAATTTTTACTGAAAATTAATCGAAAACAGTAATAGAAGAAAGACAAACAAAACAAGAAGTCAAAGCTGGCTATCAAAGTGAGAATGGCTTTGAAAATAAAAAAAATAAAATAAAATGAACAAAGCACAACTGCCAAACTGAATTAAGATTTCTTCATGGAAATAGGGTATTTCATATTCTTGATTCGCAAGCCAAAATACTTGATTCAGAGTGCCTTGGAAACATGCTATTAATCTCCTCATAAAAGGCTTGCAGCCGTGCAAATATCGATAATTATTTAAAAACTGCAACGCTGTAAAGAGGTAATAAAATTAAATGTCAAATAATTCTCTGATGAAAGAACATGGCTGTAACAACAAATACATAAAAACAAGACTGAAGGTAAATACATAAAACAAAACAAAGCAACAAAATGTCAAAGTTAATCTCGATCAATCTAGCGAAAACAGTTGAGATTACAGAAGGAGATTAGGTTAATCTTCTTTCTCTTAAACCTCGCATGAATTAAAAATGTGTAAACATTCCGCAAATGTGAATTTTTATTTGTTGTGTAGTCTATAGTTTGTTTCTCTGCTCTGTCTCGTATCCCAGCTAGACAGCTCTAACGTAGTTACGCACACAAGGAAACAAAATTTGGTGTTCACTAACACACTCTTACATTTTGTTGTCATGCTAAACAAAGAAAGTTGTATGTGTTTACATAGCTAGCTCTTTTTTGCAGCAAACAAGCTGAGGGTATGAAAAAATAGCAAACAAAAGCTTTTAGCCTGTTTTATCCTAAAATAAATGAATATAAATATGGTGGCCGTGGCGCCGAGGGTAGAATGCGTGTCCCGTATGCCAGAAGCCACGGTTCAAATTCCGTCTGGCACTTCCATCTTCTTTGTAAAGAATCTTCCTTGCTAATCTAAAAAAAATTATTGCAATATTTGAAATTAGTTTTTTATTTTCTTAATTTTATTTAAATTAAATAAAAATTTAAATTTTTTCTATTTTTATTTTTTTAATTTACCCATAATAAAAATAGAAAAAAACAATTATAAACAAAATTATAAGAAAAACAAAATTTGGTTTTATTTGTGGAGGATATGAACCCGCGCATGTTCGCGTTAAAAGCCAGAACTTTAACCATTACACTATGGTCGAAGAGCTCTGCGGAATGCTAACTGCGGACCATATTAAACAGCTGAATTTGTTTTATAATTCTTTATGGAATTTGTAATTAGTGTGAGCAGAACATCTATAGCTCTTTTTAATAGATAAAACATGTGTGGCACACAGAGATGCCAGATCACACGGATAGACAAAAAGGCGTTATATTTTGCACGACGCTAGAACAAATATGAGCCCGAACAGAATCAAATATCGTTGCGACCGCCGATCCTCTCTGGTCGTATCAATTGTGTGAATACAACACACACAAAGAAGAAACGTCAAGACATAATAAAAACTAAGGAAATGTCTTTGAACATATCCCATTTCTAGCAAAAATATGGCAACACTAATGACACTCAGAGAGAGAATCGTCGGTCGCAAGAGAAGAAATAGAATAGATTCTAATTGTGCGATATATCGTTGCGGCTGCTGACCTGCGATTTCATTCTGGACGTGTTAATACATTTGCATGCATTCTATTGCTTTGCGATATCGCAAATCGCAACGATATTTGATTCTGTTCGGGCTCTATAACGTAATTTGTATGGAGCATTTTATATGAATATAACGTCAAAGGCGTTAGGTGTATGCCATATGTATGGCATATCTAACAGTTAGGTGTCTAGCTGGGATGTTGAAAATATGACCCCTTTTACATTGGTTACAGCCATGATACAATTATACAGGAGCAGTGAAATAACTCCCAATGAAATAACTCCCAACAAAAAAATGTAATAACTCCCAAAAATTTTTCATACATTTTTAAGGGCATTTTTCATTTCAATTTTTCATCTTTCTCTTGGGAGTTATTTCATTTAAGTTGGGTGCTATTTCACTTGCCTTAAGCAGGGACTGAAAATAACTGTTATTTACGAAATTTCAATTCAAAAAGTCAGGCGGAAAAATTTGTCTTATTTAAATTTGAATAAAGCATTGCGATGCTTGTTCGCTAAGGCATAATAATCTTCAAAGCTTTTTATTTATTTGACTTTTTTAAAAATAGTTAAAAAATAATGGTTATTTTTTGACCGTTTTTTTTTGGTCAAATGTATAAGTTAAAATTTGACTTTTATTTTTACGGTCAAAAATAACAGTTAAAATTTGACTTTTATTTTTTCGGTCAAAAATAAACGTTAAAATTTGACTTTTATTTTTTCGGTCAAAAATAAAAGTTAAAAAATGACTTTTACTTTTTCCGTCGAAAATAACAGTTAAAATTTGACTTTTATTTTTTCGGTTAAAAGTATAAATCATAACAAAAGTATAAATTCTATTTCGTTCTCTCTTATCTACCTTTGTTTTGCTTATCACTACACATTGCGTTGCCTGTCACTGTTGTTTGTCAAATCACTACACATCAGAGAACTGCAATGAGTATCCGACAGAAATCGGATTCTCAAATCATACCCAAGTTACTTGTTGTTTTCTTCACTATTCTCAACTCATTCGGCTCATTAGCATATTTTCAGGTGCAAGTCAACGTGTACCGGGTAAGCTAGTAATTAATATAGGATATCACTGTCAAATTTTTAACCTTTCCTCTTATTGGAAAAAACAAAACGCAAATTTTAACTCTTATTTTTGACTCAAAAATAAAAGTAAAATTTTAACTTTTATTTCTGACCGAAAAAATAAAAGTCAAATTTTAACTGTTATTTTTGACCGAAAAAATAAAAGTCAAATTTTAACTTTTATGTTTGACCGGAAAAATAAAAGTCATATTTAAATTTTTATTTTTGACCAAAAAAATCGGTCAAAAAATAACTATTATTTATTGACTTTTTTGAAAAAAGTCATAACAGTTACGGTCCCTGGCCTTAAGTGCTTCCTTCAAAGAATGTTAACTTACATTCAGGGTTAAAATGCATCAGTGCTGCCGAGCATGCTACAATAAAAGTAATTTTCGCTTTAATTTTATTTCAAAACTATTTTTGATAGCTTTATAGGGGAAAAAAAAATCACCTCAGCCGATATTTTTTAAATGTATTGAAAAGTATTTTCGATAGCTTTATACGGGGAAAAAAGCGCCGCAGGCGAAAAATTGTTTTAAAAAATCGCGCGATTTTTAAAAACTATTTTTATTTTTTTTAATTTTATTTCAAAACTATTTTCGATAACTTTATATGGGGAGAAAAACGAAGCAGGCGAAAAAGTGTTATAAAAATCGCGTGAGTTTATAATAGTTTTGAAATAAAATTAAAAATTGTTATTTAAAATCGCACGATTTTTTATAATAATTTTTCGACTACGGCGCTTTTTTTCCTATGAATCAATGTTTGTCATCCCATAGCCTCGCGAGGTCAAACACTTATTTAATTTTTCTTGGGAGTTATTTCATTTATCTTGGGAGTTATTTAATTTTTCTTGGGAGTTATTTCATTTCTCTTGGAAGTTATTTAATTTATATTATTTTTATTGGGAGTTATTTAATTGAGTCAATTTTTTGTATTCCTTTTGTGCTTTTCGCTGTTTGGACTACGCGCTTGATATTATTTTTCGTTTGCTTGCGTGCGTTTGATGTTCTGTAGCTGAAAATTGTAACCGAGCGTTTCCACTGTCCGAACGAACGAAGAAATCATCGCGAACAAATCGTAGCGACAAATTCTTCGTTCGGTCCAACCGTTTCCACCGCACGAACACAAGTTGCGAACATTGGTAAGTCGCCATCTTGTTCGTTCGTGCAGTGGAAACACTTAAATTCAATGCTTGCGAGCATCAGCGTTGATCAATATTTGTTTATGCAAACGTACTAAATTTGATTAATTTTTACTACTTTTATGCCTTTTAATTTAGGTTTTATATAAGTATTTATAAAAATAATTTATTATATAAAGAATATTATATAAATAATATGATTATATAAAGTGCTAATAAAATAACAAAGTAAAACAAAGTTCTTTTGCGTTAAATTTTCAATATATTTTCTCTCTTTTTTGTTTTTCCTACGTTATTAACTACCATTTCAAAAAATCTACTACTTATGCGCAAATAAGCACTGGAATCGCCCAAAGGGATCGAGCGTCGGCCGATCAGAGCGAACGAAGAAATCTTCGTTCGTTCGTGCTGGAAAAGTGTTTTTTTTTTTTTTTTTTTTTTGTTTTTATTTTAATTCATAGGTTTAATACATAATTTCATTGAGCCCCATTGCTCAGATGGAGAGCTTTGAAGGAGCATACTATGTTGGCATGTTATAATTCTAAGTTATATTTCCTATTTCTAATTATATATATATTTACTTATAATAATATTTATAATACATTGTACATTGTAGACTATTTACATACGGGTATTTTTATTTAAATTGAAATTGAATCCAGCAGATATATCTTTAATTCTCGTTTGAATATGCCTATAGACGTTGCGTTCTTGCATTCGAGTGGTAAACTATTATAGGCTGTCGGGCCTGCATACAGGTATCGTTGCTTGGTCACCTCAAATTTGCATCTCGCCGCTACTAGGTCAGATCTATTTCGAGTATTGATATTATGTGTGCGCGTAGAGAGCTGTGTCGTATTATAACTGATGTTTTGCAAATTCTTAAACACATGAAGAATGAGTTGGTACTTATGGAGAGATGTGACTGGCAGGATATCTCCGAATGACGGGCTGTATAGCTGGCTAGAGGTGAATCGCGGATGTAGGTTGAAAACGGCTTTAATAGCCTTGTTCTGCAGGCGCTGTAGTTTGCTGAGTTCGACTATATTTTTATACCCCCAACACATAGGCATGTACGACAGGTGCGAGTGAACTAGAGACATGTAGATAGTGAGTTTCGTGTCGACTGAAAATTTATTTTTGAATTTGTGCAATAGTCCGAGGCCAGATGAAACCTTACGCTGTAGGGTAGAAATGTGCTCATTCCAGTTTAAATTACTGGTCAACGTTAGTCCTAAGAATTTAACATTGGTCTCCTATACAACATCTATGCCATTAATGTTGAGAACACAGTTTTCATGAGTCTTGCGTCGTGGCGAGAATATGATAAATTGAGTTTTATCAGCATTCAATGAGATGCGAATGAGTCGAAAAAATTCAGTCAGAATACTAACATCATGCTCAATATGTGTCTTCAAAGCAAGTCGTGAATAGGATGGATAAAATAAGGCGATGTCATCAGCAAACAAGAATAACTTCCCATGAAGATTGATGTTTTGAATATCGTTGATGAAAATGAGGAAGAGCAGTGGACCTAAGACGCTGCCTTGAGGCACCCCATAACGGCAGGTTTCCAGAGAGCTATTGCTTCCGCCGTTCACCACAAACTGCAGTCTATCAGTCAGATAGCTTCGCATTAAGTTGATGACATCTGTATTGAAACCAGCAAATAACAGCTTTTCTATAAGTACCTCATGGTCGACGGATTCAAATGCTTTTTGGAGATCCAGGAATAGGCCTCCGACCTCTGCACATCCTTTATCAAGATTCGCGCATATGTCCTCTACGGCTTGAATGAGTGCAAGCTGCGTTCCAGATTTGCAGCGGAATCCATACTGATGTCTGTACAGTAAGCCGATTCTGTCTATATGAACTGCAATTTGTTGTTTCATCATTTTCTCTACAACATTGTTGATAATTGGCAGGACTGCAATTGGTCTATAGTTCTTTGGATTTTGTTTTTCGCCGCCTTTAAATATGGGAAACACTTTTTGTAATTTAATTTTAAGAGGGTACACCCCAGTTTTTATAATTGTAGAAAAAAGGTGTCGCAAAAGTTCCGCGCAGGGACGGGATGAGTTTTTTAGAACGGCTGCCGGTATTAGGTCGGCCCCCATTGCTTTGTTGGTGTTCAAATTAAGGATGATATTTTCAAAGTCTTCGGTGCAAGCTTCATTAAAGTGGAAAGTTTCTCGTGTGGTACTGAGCGTTCCAAACGCGTTAACATCATCATCGTCATAACGTAGGACTTCAGATGCTATGATATTGGCGCGTTCTACAAAAGCTTTGTTTAGTGAGCTTGAAACCTCTGCGCGGTCTTGCAAAATTGTGCCATCAACATTTTCAATGCTCTCGACTGCTGTATTTTTGCGTTTGCGATTGAGGAGCCCATTGAGAACTTTCCATGTATTTTTTATATCGCCCTTGACGTCTAGGAGTCGCTTATTGTAATACGCATCAGTGAGGTGTTTTTTTGCTTTAGCTACTAGCTTATTAAACTCTTCAAGTCGAAGCCTTAGATCATGCCTATGTGGTAGGCGCTTGAGTTTTTTATATAGGTTTGATTTCTTTCGCACCAAGGCCTTGAAATTGTCATTGACCCATGGCGCCAAGAGGTACTTCACCTTGACGCGGGCAGTGACTTGCGTCTTGTTTGAGTTTATTGCGTTCAAAATAATGCGCTCGAATTCTTCGTATACAGCATTGGAATCGGATAGTGTTGTTATTTCGTTTCTCATTATTTCGAAGTCAGCTTGCAATTGATCCGCTATTTTTTTATAATCATACAAGGTTTTGTTTGTTAATATATATTTGTTTAATTGACAGCTGAGGTCAAGAAGGCAGCAAATAATGTTGTGGTCGCTCAGTGGGCATTCAACAGACGCGACTTCAACTTCGGCAATATTTGATATTATGCAATCAATTGGCGACATGGATGTGGGCCGCGTGATAAGACTGTGACACATGCGTAGGCAGTACGTAGCAACTAAATTGTTAAGCGTATAATGATCTGGCGAAGATGATAGGCAGTCAATATTGGAGTCGCCTGCTAGGACGCAGCTGTGGGGGGATGCAATTCTAAGCTGTTTTTCTAATAGTTCAAGAAATGTGTTTGATGAACATTTCGGCGATCTATAGAATCCAACTACCACCAGTGGTTTACCATTGTCTGTGATTGCTTGCAGTTTTATTCTTATAACGTGGCAGTAAGATTCGTTGATCACCTCTTCAAGCGTGAACTGAAGTTTCTCATCAATAAATAATGATAACCCACCATGGCTATCTCCTCTACAGCAGTGGACACTTGTATAGCCAGGTATTTCATAGAGTTGTATAACGTTCTCCGCAAACCAAGTTTCCTGAATGCACATTATTCGTGGAGGTTGTTGAAATAATGATATTTCCGTACGGAACGCATTGAACTTATCAATACCCGCGATGCTTCTTGCATTAAAAGAGATTATGTAAAAAAAATTGTTTTGTGTACTTATATTGTTGTTGTATTCTGTGATGTTATTATAATAGTTCATTAGTTGGTATGAAAATGTATGAAAATGTATACATGGGTAATGAGATTTGTATTTACTTGTTAGATATATGCTGCCTGGCAAAGCAATTAGTTATCTGATGGCGAAGACGGACATTCGCGTTCATCATCACTTATGGTTTGATCGGCGTCAGCAGCAGTGGCACTGCGAATATTGGTATTTGACCGCGTTGTAGCTGCTAGGAGCAGCTCATCCACACGACGATAGCTGCTGATTCTCTCAGCGCGCGAGTTTCCAGCTCTTTTTGCAAGATGGTATTACCTCTGGTGTTTACACTGCGCGAATAGCGCTTGCGAGCATTTTGTAAAAAACCAATGTTCCGAACCTTGGTTCGGACCATACTGTTTACACTGCCTGAACGAACGAAGAAATCTTCGTTCGTTCGGGCAGTGGAAACACTCGGTAAGGCTGTCCCATACAGAAAACAAGCAAAGAACAAATAAAATTGAATTCAACTCTTGACCAATGTAAAATGTTTCGTCAAGTCTAAAAGAGAACGTAAAAAAAGTTGATTTCAGGTCTTGATCAATGTAAAAGAGGTCTATGTACTCATAATATAATATGATTGGCAACATTCCTTAGATTCCTTTTGTATATTTTTGAGATGGCATTTCTGGCTACAAAAGAAATGTTTATTTGTAAATTGGAAAAAATTGTATATTTATATAAAATTTAATAAAATGAGTAACATTTATATTCAAGAGCCACCTTCATCGGGAAAGGTAGAATAGCATTTTCCTATTTTTTTTTTTTAAAGCTTCAGTTGACAAATATAGGTGCTTCTCAGAACATCGGTTGGTGATATAGACATCGAGTTATGGACCAGAGAATGTCCAAAGACATGTCGAAACTTCATACAATTATGCATGGAGGGCTATTATAACGGCACCGTGTTTCATCGAGTTGTCAAAGGATTTATTGTGCAAGGTGTGGAAATCTTTATATAACTGATAAATTTATTTACAAAAGTTTTTGTTAAACGTATTTAGGAGGAGATCCAAATGGAGATGGAACAGGTGGTGAGTCGATTTATGGTAATCCTTTTAAGGATGAATTTCATTCTCGATTGCGATACGCACGGCGTGGACTTGTTGGCATGGCCAATTCAGGCAAAGATGACAACGGATCACAGTTTTTCTTTACAATGGCTCAAACTCCAGAATTGCAGAATAAACATACTCTGTTCGGCAAGGTTACTGGCGATACTCTCTTTAATATGCTAAAATTAGAGGATGGGCTAGTAGATCAAAATGAACGGCCTATGTATCCCCAAAGGATAATTCGTGCAGAAATTCTAAATAACCCATTTGATGATATCGTGCCGAGAGTGGCCATTAAGGAAGAAAAAAAGGACAAAAACAAAATACGTAGGAAGGGTGTCAAGTATGTACTACATAAATCTAAATGTATAATGTGGCGTCTTTAGATATCTTTTGTTATCCTGTTTATGCTGTTCTTCCAAAGCAACTTTATTTGATAACTTCACTTTAACTCAACACTTTAAATTTTTGCAGAAATTTTGGACTACTTTCTTTTGGCGAAGAAGCCGAAGAGGATGAAGAGGAAAGCAATCAATTTGTACAAAAGAGTGTTGGAAAAGCAAAGTCTTTACATGATGTCGTCGATGATCCGAAATTGAGCAAAGAAGCAATAAAAGTTGAGCCTCTGGAACAACCATCCGATGAGGAGAATATGAAGGCGGAAAGTGATGTTGAATCTAACCTTGAAAAGGAAGTTGTCAAAGAAGAGCGATTGGAAAAAATTAAGAACAAACTTAAGGAAAAAAAGACACGTACAGAAAAACTAGATAAGAGTGAATTGACTATCAACCCCGAGGATTCAGACTCAGAAGCTGATGTTTTATTAACACAAGAGCAGGAAAAACGAACGAAAAGTGAAAAAAGAAAGTAAGTCCTAAGACATGATGCTTTTCTTAGCTATTAAAATTATTTTTTTGTAATCCTTATAAGGGAGGAAATTCGGCAGGAAATTTTAACCCTTAAAAAACAATATCAGAGCGATAAAAAAACTAAGGATGAATTGCTCGAGCAGAAAATTATTAAGGAAACCCCCGATAGTTTGTCGAAGACAGCAGCGGATAATGAACTAATAAAAAAATTTATTGAAGAGAAAGAGAAGTATGGCAATCTTAAGGCAAAGCTACCAAAGAAGGGCGTCTGCAGGTAAATTCTTGATAAAATATTAATGCAATGAATTAAGCTAATCTAAGGTTATATGAAATGGAATCCTGTTTGCGACATACTCTACCTAGTATCTTTTTATACCCTCTATAGCATAATAAGAGACTTATAAAATAATAGCCCGTACACAATGCACGCGACGAGCGGCAAGCGTCAATGGAGACTTCGCTCAACGACGTTACCGTCGGCTTCAATTTAATTCTAATTTGACAGGCAGGAATAGCAAGTTTCTGCCATTCGTCGGCTTCAATTTAATTCTAATAGCCCGAACACAATGCGCACAACGAGCGGCAAGCGCCACTTGTCACTTTTCATTTACATGTATTATGGGACAAATTTTGGGGACTTGGTGCTCAACATTGTCGCCTGACGTTGCCGTCGGCTTCAATTAAATTTAATTCTAAATAAAATCAAATTTAATGGTTTTTTTCAGCTCTGACTGTGTTGTTATTCTAAACGGCAACTGTTGAGTCGGCTGAATGCAGCCATTATTTTTTATTGGAGTTTGCTGCTGTCGCGTTTATTATAATCAAGTCGCTAAACATTTCTCTACAACGAAGGAGTGGAGACGTGCTGCCCGTCGCTCGTCGTGCGCATTGTGCGCGGGCTATAATTTGACAGGCATCAATAGCGCTGATAGAAAAATGTCAGTTGTTTGGTCAGTACGGTCAGTCAATAGGTCTGTTTCCGTACTTTACACTGTGTAAGATTTGTGTAAAACGTGTGCTAGAGAGTAAAAACGAAATGTGAGAATAGTTGCAAAAGTACGGAAACAGCTTCTAGTAAGTTTCGAGCACAAAACAGCTGATTTTGACTGCAGACGGCAGCACAAAATTTAAAACACTTTCACTCAAATTATTAAAAGCCATTTTTAATGCAAAACTGAACAATTACTTAATTTTTATTTATTACTATTTATTTACTGTACGTAAATTTCTTTTTAGGCACACAATTTGTGAGTTTATTTATCGCAAAACATAAACAATTATGAAATGTAATTTGACATTTGCTTCTTCTTATTGATGCTTATTCTTCTTGATGCTTGTTCTTACTTTACTCGAAGTCTCGAGTTCTAGCACTCTCTGTGCACTTTGTGTGCTCGAGAGAGCGATTTTGTGCTTGTTCTTCTTCTCCCATTTTAAGCACAGAAAGTACGGAAACAGAAAATAGCGTCCCACAAGTTACACAGTGTGCGTACGGAAACAGACCTAATGCGTGGATATTGTTGTTGCGGTGGGCCAAAACTGACAATTTTTTCCTATCCGTGAGATCTGGCATCTCTGTCTGGCATCTATCTAACTTTAAGTTTCCTTGTTTTGCAAACGTCTGTTGTTGGGAAAGTATTATGTGAATGTGTTAGTTGATACCAAAATTCGTGTGGTTGTATTTGAGATTTGTCAGTCCTGTCTTGCTGGGAAGTGTCTGCCATTGTTTACTGGTCGTATTCAGCAAACTAAACTGTTGTGAAATTTATAAAAGCGATACCTTAGTGAGGTATATTTTGCTTGAAATTTAATCAGAGCTGTCAAATCTGCATTCATATTCAGAATTTTAAGTACAACTGAATAACGTCATAAGAATCCGTAAATTAATGGAAAATTGATTAATATAATTTTTAATTCACATTTAATTTAAAGAACTTGATTAATTATTCATTTAATAATGAATAACACAGCCCGACAGACATTTTGGTGCCGGATATTTTTCAGCTGATTATAGACTAGTTTGGTTTCTTGATTTCAAATATGGACTCCGTTTTTCTCCATCAGCTCGAGTTTTTGAGTTATAGGCAAAAACATTAAAATCAGTTCTTTTTCTGATAATTTTGCTATATCTATTACATTGATCTACCGATTTTTATTACGATGACAAATTTCAATGAAGAAATATTAAACTTTTCAATTTTTGCACATAAAATTACAATATCTTCGACGGTTCTGAAGATATCGACGTTCAAAGTGCAAAAAATGTCACAATTTTACGTAAGCTGCTCTTTTGAAACCCTGTATCTTTAATATTTTTCAACGGATTTGCAAAAACTTTTTTTTACTTGATAGAAAATCTCTCGAATTTTAATAAACATTTTAGTTTTCTTTTATTTTACATTTTTTCAAAGAAATTAAAAAAAGAAAAATTTTTAAAATTAAGTTTATTAAAATTCAAGTACAGTTGATAAGGTTTTTTAATAAGCAATTGATAAAGAAGAACAATGTTTTGCTTACATAAGTAAAAAAATGCCGGGAATAAGTTTAGAAAAGCTTAAAGCTGTTGTAATGGATGGTCCGCAGATAAGGCAGCTAATGAAAGACCCTCATTTTAAAACCTCGATGACTAACCTTGAGCGAAAGGCATGGGTGTCATTTGAATAAATTGTCAAAAACCTTTTAGGCAATTGCAAAGCAAGTAATTTTGAGCAACTAGTGACCAACATGCTAGATAGTTTTAGGGATCTTTGATGTAATATGAGCATCAAGATTCACTATCTACACAGCCATTTATCCCACTTCCCTGAGAATTTAGGAAACACTAGTGATGAACAAGGTGAGCGTTTCCATCAGGACATGAAAATAATGGAAGACCGCTACCAAGGAAGATGGGACAAACATATGATGGCAGACTATTGTTGGAGTCTTAAGCGAGATGGTCCTGATGCCTTTCATTCCAGAAAGTCACTGAAGAGAAGTTTTTCAAGTCGTAAATTATGCTCAAGGTTAGTCATCAAGGTTTTAAATTAGGGTCTTTCATTAGCTGCCTTATCTGCGGACCATCCATTACAACAGCTTTCAGCTTTTCTAAACTTATTTCCGGCATTTTTCTACTTATGTAAGCAAAACATGGTTCTTCTTTATCAATTGCTTATCAAAAAACCTTATCAACTGTACTTGAATTTTAATAAACTTAATTTTAAAAATTTTTTTTTAATTTCTTTGAAAAAATGTAAGATAATAAAAAAAAAAACTGAAATGTTTATTAAAATTCGAGAGATTTTATATCAAGTAAAAAAAAGATTTTTGCAAATCTGTTGAAAAATATTAAAGATGCAGGGTTTCAAAAGCGCAGCCTACGTAAAATTGTGACATTTTTTGCACTTTGAACGTCGATATCTTCAAAACTGTCAAAGATATTGTAATTTTATGTGCAAAAATTGAAAGGTCTAATATTTCTTCATTGAAATTCGTCATCGTAATACAAATCGGTAGATCAATGTAATAGATATAGCAAAATTATCAGAAAAAAAAACTGATTTTCATGTTTTTGCCTATAACTCAAAAACTTGAGCTGATAGATAAAAACGGAGTCCATATTTAAAATCAGCAGCCAAAATGCATTCGGGATTGACTATCGAGAACTCTGCACCTTTTATAAAGTGTCATTTTGTAACTCAGTGTAATCTATTTCAGATTTATCAATTATTCTTTTTTATCCATAAAATAATTCAATAAAATATGAATTATTCACTATTTATTTCATATTCATTATTAATTTTTTATACATTATTCATTACTAATTTCTTATTCATTATTTGTTATTCATTTGTTATTTGTATTCAAGTTTTTTTTTATTTTTGCTTAAGTCAAAAATTCTATTGGCGATTGTCAAAATTTATGCTAGCCTCTAGGGCTACATGAATTTTTGACAGTCATGTTAACCTCACAAGTGCCAAAGATTCTCATTCAGACTGTCAAAATTTCATTATCCAAGTGAAAAGTTTCCGAATAACACATAGCCATAGAAATTATATTCAAGTCTGTAACTTTTTTTCTACCACGAGTCATGGTATAATAATACAAGGTAGCATTGACATTTGCTTGGGAAACCATCTCCTGTCAAAAAATATACTCAAAAAGAGAGCGGTCACAGTCGGCCATTAAAAACACAAACACGTTAAGTGAAAAAAAAACAACTACTTCAGCAGCTGCAGATGCATTTTCACAAACAGTTGCTTTTGACAGGAGATATTTTCATATAGAAGAGAAATTGAGCCATACCATGCCACGAGTGAAAAGTTTCCGAATAGCACACAGCCATAGACCACCTTTTACATTGATCAAGAATTGAAAGCAATTTGTAAATTTACTGTATAGCGCAAGTGTATCTCCTTTCCTTTTCACCAATTTGCTTCGATTCGCCTACTGTGGCCGTGTGCTATTCGGAAACTTTTCACTCGTTAGAAAAGAATTTATTAGATACAATTTTTGACTGTTGAAATAAAATTGCAATTTTTGCTGTTTCAAAAGGATTTCGGTAGAGTATTACCGCAAGGTTTTAATTTAATTTGCATAATTGTTAATATACACTAAACATCGACTCACGAACTGACAAGTGTTATTTTTCAATTAATGCTTGTATCAAAAATTCTCTTGCCGATTGTCAAAATTTATACTAGCCCCTGGGGCTACATGAATTTTTGACAGTCATATTCACCGCATAAGTGCAAAATATTTTCATTCAGACTGTCAAAATTTCATCATCCGAGTGAAAAGTTTCCGAAGCACACGGCCTAACTCGAAAAATCTTTTTTATCAAATTCAATTTACTCGCATTTGTGGTGTTTCTATATAATTCGTTATGCAGCTCAGACCCGTTTTTCAGAAAATTATATTAAAAAAAAAACAATATGTAAAATTTATTTAATACAATGATGTTTGCCCCTTAATGGGATATTTGTAACGATGTTTTTAGCCCATTTTTAAAAAAAAAAATCATTTGAATATTTTAAGAGCATAAAAATCCTCTCAGCTATTACAAAAAAAAAATATACATATATATATATATATATATGTGGCCGTGGCGTCCGTGGCGTAATTGGTTAAAGTGCGTGGCCTCTATGTCAACGATCCTGGCGACCCGGGTGCGAATCCCAGCAGCGACAGAAAATTATTTGAATTAAAATGATTTTTCTGTGCGGCCGCCATCTCTCTGCAGACAATGGCAAACCTCAGAGAGTAATCAAAATGCCATGTAAAGCTTCTTGAGAACAAGAACATTTCGTTCATCGCCGTTCGGAGTCGGCGTTAAACCTGTAGGTCCGGTTCTCGGTCAATTGTGTACAAAACTTAATAACACGCACAACACAATTGATCATAAGAAGTTAGGTCAAAGTCCTTTCAAGGGCTGAAATTACCAGTTATTTATTTTATTATACATACATATATGGGTGGACTTAGACATCGCACTGAACTAAGCCCCATACTTCAAATGGAACACCAGATCCGATCGGAGCTGGGTGTAATAAGTATCTTTTATTGTTTTACCAGTAGTCATTAAAAGATACTTATAATCATTGATAAATAAAGGAATAAATCAATTAATGTAAAAATATTTTAATTTCAGAGAAAATTTCACGCTCAATTTGCTTTCAAAATTTCGCACGAAATTGGATACGCTTAGGCAAAAACAAAACGATAGCGAACAATCATCCTCTGAGCCACTGGATGACAGTGTAATTGAGAGAGAAATACAAGGCGACGACTGGTTGGCACATACATTAAAGTTTGAAGAAAAACAAACAGTTTTGGCTAAAGATGCGTCAACTAAGGATGACGACTGGTATGATGCATACGATCCTAGGAACCCACTTAATAAACGAAAACGTGGTGACAACAGAACCTCCTCAAAAGAAAAATCATCCAAACGTCTTAAATAAATTATAAATTTTTATTATTATATTAAAGTTTAGTTTTACAGCTAAGATTCTTATTACTTGTAAATTTTTGGAGAATAAATGTTTTCTTTTAAAAATATAGTTTAGAAATAAAAGATTTTAAGTTTTAGTAGCAGAGCCGTCGACAAATGTTGCTTCTATTGGCTATTAAATAGCATGAACAATTCCAAGCAAACTAACATCTAAAAAACGTTGGCATTTCGATTATAGGCTGAGTTTCAAAACGTGTTTATACAAAGCATCAGTGTGAATTTTCTTTGAATCGGTGCTTAGTAGATTCACCAAAGCTGCGCAAACAAAGCATGTTTAAACAATCCAGTTGCAGTTTTAGTGAATCTACCAAGCAAAAATTCGAAGAAAAACCACACTGATGCTTTGTATAAACACGTTTTGGAAATCAACTATGCCTATACTTAAAAATTTACTTAAGTATTCTTCTGTAATTTAATGATTGTGGAGAATTTTGAATCTGACAAAACAAAAAAAAAAAAAACTCTTTAGGCCGGATATCAATTGTTTTTCTCAAAATATTTTGATTTCTCCTTCGGATTCGGCACGATCTGAAATAGAAAATGTGTTTACGAATTGCTGCAAAGATTAAACATATTTAAGACTAACTGTGTCTGCACCAGGTTTCCATCCTGCAGGACATACTTCACCATGCGTGTCTGTGTATTGGAAGGCTTGTACTAATCTTAATGTTTCATCAACGGAACGTCCAACAGGCAAATCATTCATTGTAATTTGACGTAACACACCACGTTGATCGATAATAAAAAGACCACGTAATGTGTGACCCAAATCATGTAAGTAGACGCCGTAGTCTTTGCTTATTTTATTTGTTAGATCAGAAAGCAACGGAATCTTAACATTGCCCAGACCGCCCTCCTTACGTGGCGTGTTTATCCAAGCCAAATGTGTAAAATGCGAATCTACACTGCATGCAATAACTTCAGTATTAATCTTGCGGAACTCCTCAATTCGATCCGAGAACGCAATGATTTCGGTGGGGCAAACAAAAGTACTTAATAAAATTATCGTTTTAATAACAATAAATATAGATTATAGACTCTACATACAAATCTAGTGGATAGAAAAGCAACACAACATATTTGCCAAAGTACTGATCAAGTGATAACTTAACAATTTCTTTATTTACAACAGCAGTTCCTTCAAAGTATGGGGCCGGCTTAGAAACTGAAACAAAAAAGAGATTGACCAAGTGTTTGAAGGGAAAAACTACTGTCAAAACTTACTGACTGCCTTCGTGTATTGTAATTGATGATCTCCCTTCGGTTCTCCGGCCGGATAAACTGAACCACCAGCAAAGGAATAACAGGAGTCATCATCTTCATTAGAAGCCTTGCTGGAGGCAAGGGTTAACACCGCCAATAAAATGCCAAAGTTCATAGACTGATTTAGTCGCATCGTGCAAAAGCTGCCTGCGTAAATGTATTCTTGCTATAAATATATTGAAAACAGTTAATCGCACCAGCTGTTTCTATTAAGTATGCATCTAACAGCCACGCAGGCAAATTCTATTTGAAAGAATTAGATGCGATAAGTAATAAATTGCCAGCAACAATAGTCGATTGCTATGGTATTAAAACATTCGATAGATTCGATGTTAGAGGGCGGTAGCATATATCAAAAAATAGTTTAATCAAAGATAGGAAACGAAGCTTAGCGAATACAAACAAATTAACCGCGACAAACCTTCCTTGATAACGTCAATTCAGTTTTGATAAATTTACTAGAAACTCTAAAATACGGATGGGAATACAGCAAAATATTTCATTACAAATGTTTATAATATATAGCAGTAGTTGAAATAACAGCAGTAGAATGAGAATAATAAATTGCATAGGTTTTTAATAGTAATTTAATAGAACAAATTAACAACAAATCACTAACCTAAACAAAGTGTGGAAAATAAAAAAAGTTAAAAATTTTATTTTGACAACTGAATTGTTGTTGGAAGCCGGTAAAATCAAATCAGGGCTGGTCAGTTATTTCATTTCATAACCACACATGATACAATTATACTTACAATTATACAACTAGCGAGTGACAGTTTTTCGTCTGCATCATAGCCCGAACACAATGTGCGCGACGAGCGGCGAGCAGCTCGCTACAAGAAGACTATCGGTTACCGAGCGTTTCCATCGCCCGAACGAACGAAGAAATCATCGCGAACAAATCGTCGCGATGAATTCTTCGTTCGGTCCAACTGTTTCCACCGCACGAACACAAGTTGCGAACATTGGTAAGTCGCCATCTTGTTCGTTCGTGCAGTGGAAACACTTAAATTCAATGCTTGCGAGCATCAGCGTTGATCAATATTTGTTTATGCAAACGTACTAAATTTGATTAATTTTTACTACTTTTATGCTTTTTAATTTAGGTTTTATGTAAGTATTTATATAAAGAATTTATTATATAAAGAATATTATATAAATCATTTGATTATATAAAGTGCTAATAATATAACAAAGTGAAATAAAGTTCTTTTGCGTTAAATTTTCAATATATTTTCTTTCTTTTTTGTTTTTCCTACGTTATTAACTACCATTTCAACAAATCTACTACCTATGCGCAAATAAGCACTGGATTCGCCCAAAAAGATCGAGCGTCGGCCGATCAGAGCGAACGAAGAAATCTTCGTTCGTTCGTGCTGGAAAAGTGTTTACACTGTGCGAATAGCGCTCGCGAGCATTTTGTAAAAACCAATGTTCCGAACCTTGGTTCGGACCAAACTGTTTACACCGCCTGAACGAACGAAGAAATCTTCGTTCGTTCGGGCGGTGGAAACGCTCGGTTATTTAACTAAAAAAAGACGGTTTTTCTAAACTGAAATTACAAAGTTTCAGTTAGGCTAGGAAGAGCCTCGGGAAGAAAGTAACCGAAACTCATGGATACGTGTGATCTGGCATCCCTTTCTAACAGGTTGTTTTTTGTATAAATTTACGCTCTCTCTAGTTACTGTTAACATAAATACAGGTTATTGGTAACCAAATCTCACCAGATAGATCCAACCGAAAACTCAGTTATATGCATATATGTAATACTTCTATATTGGCAGCAACCTACATTTTCAATGAATTTCAACCATGGAATAATAAAACAAGGTAGCATTGACAGTTGCTTGGGAAATCATATACTGTCAAAAAATATACTCAAAAAGAGAGCGCTCACAATCCGCCATTGAAAACACAAGCAATGTTGAAAACGTTGAAGTGAAAAAAACAACAACCACAGCAGCTGCTGATGTATTTCCACAAAAAGCTGTTTTTGACAGTTTATGTTTTCCTGTTGAAGAGAAAATAAGCAGTTGTCAATGCTACTATGTATTATTATACCATGGCTTATAATTACATCCTAATGTCTGTTCAATATTGAAACAGCCGTTCAGATGCAATGTCTTCATAATATATGTCTTTGTTTCTAGTCCGAATTTTCACATTAATATCTTTTTACTTAATAAAAAGATCTTAGCTTTCTAAAGTAGGTTTTATGGTTCTTAATGAGTTTATGACAATATCGTTTAATTTTTCATTGATTAAAATTATAATTGCATGATTTCGGAAAAAGGGACGTTTTGTGGGATTTTTAGTATGGATGCTTTTATTGGCATCACCAAAATGACAGACGCACGATCTGTCAACGCAACATTGAGTTTTGCAAAGTTTGAGGTCGTCCGTTTTAACAGCTTATATCGTAAAGTTTTTACAACGGAGACCAACGTACGGTCAGCGCACGACCGACCTAACGCAGTATTGTAATTCAGCTATAATGGGGAATTTTTTTATCGTATTTACACAAAAATACTCAATGGCCCAAAATACACTGTAGTGCTCAGTCTGCGTGAGCAGTCAATCATTCAAAAACACACTGCACTGATCAGTCTGCGTGAAACCAGTTTTATTTCGTGTACATGAACTGTGTTTGATTGTATTAGTGTGGTAAATTTTGTGAAGCCCTAAATAAAATATGACGACTTGACTTATGTGTGCGTGTCAGTCAATCGTCACTACAGCTTCTTCGGTGAGTGAAATTTCACGCACTTCACGTCCGCTGACTCACCTCCCTTGCCATAGAAACCCGGTTTCACGCAGACTGAGCACTAGAGTGTATTTTGGGCCAATGAGTACTTCATTTATTATTCAAAAAATCTTAAATCCTGAGAATAAAAAAGTTATTTTGAGAAATTAACAATGAACAAACTATGGACATTTTTAATTTTGAATCCACTAAAATATGCAATCAAAATATTTTAATAAAGTAAATATACCTTATTTGATACTGTAAATAAACTATAAATATATTGCATTATTTCGTGCAAGACGAACATGCCCTAAAAGACGAACATGCAGCTTCATAGATGAACGCCAAGTGCCAAAGTTAGGCAAAAAAGACGCCTGCCTTTCTGGATACCATGGCCTTGGTAACACCCCGCTTATGTCCTTGGGACGTATTCGATGCTTCATTATATTCAAAACAATTAAAGTTGAACATGAATTGATTGTTTTGCCGAAAGGTATTTTATTTTTTCCCTTAATAATTGGTAGAGATCTGTTACCAAAGTTGAAAACACACTTATGTTTTGTTTCATATAAATATTCAAAAGAAAAGTTACATGAATTTAAAAAAATATAGCAATCTATGATATTGAAACCACACGTGTGTACTGTTTTAAACTCTTTGGATCTTTTGAAAACTAATGTTGGCCATACTGCAGCCCAGAATGTGCATTGTGTTCCATTGACGCCGTTAGATAACATTAAAAATCAGCTCCGTATCATGGAGGCTCCTTCTGATAACTCATTTGATGGTGTGTGTGGCCAAATGTGTGCAATTGATGTTAGCTTATCTGAACCGGTTGTCGACATCAATCCTTACTTATCTGTTAAGCAAAAAGAAAATATAACTGAGGTCATTATTAATAATTACCAAAAACTTTCTGCTAGTCAAGTTGAAGAAACAAATTTTTCTATGAAAATTAACCTGATACACGACACACCCCTTTTTGTAAACCACGACGACTGTCGTACTCTGATAGATTGGAGGTTAGGAAAATTGTGAGTGATTTAATGCAGAAAGGGATCATTAGACCTAGTAACTCCCCGTACGCCTCTGCACTTGTTTTGGTTCGTAAGAAGAATGGGGAAATTCGCAAATGTGTCGATTACCGCCCTCTTAACAAAATCACGATCCGGGATAACTATCCTTTGCCCCTGATTGAAGATTGCCTTGAGCACTTAGGAGGGAAAAAGTTTTTCACTCTGATGGATCTTAGGAGTGGATTCCATCATGTTAAAATGCACGAAAAATCTATTAAGTATACTTCTTTCGTAACTCCTGATGGTCAATATGAATATGTTAGAATGCCATTTGGACTTAAAAATGCACCTGCGGAATTTCAACGCTTCATTAATAGAATTTTGCGTGACTTTATTATTACCGGTAAAGTTGTTGTCTACTTGGATGACATTCTAATCGCATCTGAAGATTTTGAGTTGCATCTAGATATCGTCACTAAGGTTTTACGCTTACTAAGGAGGCATGGGCTTGAACTTCGGTTAGACAAGTGTAAATTTGCTTATACAGAACTTGATTATTTAGGCTATCGTGTAAATACTTTAGAAATCCGACCTAGTGATATGCATCTAAAAGCGATCAAAAATTATCCAATGCCAACAAATAGGCATCATTTAGAGAAATGCATTGGTTTATTTTCTTATTTTCGCCGTTTTGTTGAAGGCTTCTCAACAATAGCCAGACCTATGACCTTGTTGTTGCGTAAAGATGCTCACTTTGTTTTTGACGACGCCTGCGTGCGCTCTTTTAATTTGTTGAAACAAAAACTACTTGAGTCCCCCATATTGGCCATTTACGATCCTAAGCGAGAAACCGAACTGCATTGTGATGCGAGTTCGTATGGTTTTGGCGCGGTGCTTCTTCAAAAGCAAAACGATACAAAATTTCATCCTGTTGCGTATTTTTCTAAAACTTCTTCTCCGGATGAGTCTAAACTACATAGTTATGAACTGGAAACACTAGCCATTATTTACGCTCTTAAACGATTCCACACTTACGTTGACGGTATTCCTTTTAAAGTTGTTACTGATTGTGATTCATTGGCACAAACTTTAAAAAATCAAACGCATTCCGCTAAAATTGCTCGTTGGTCTCTTTTTTTGGAAAATTACAACTATACAGTGCAGCATCGTGCTGGTACTGCAATGAAGCACGTGGATGCATTAAGCCGAGCAGGTATATGCATAGTTTTTGATGAGTCTGACCTTGATTTTCAATTACAATTGACCCAGTGTCGTGATTCAGAAATTGAAACAATTAAATCAAATCTAGAAAACGGTCCTGTTAACGGCTACGAACTTAAAGATGGTTTGGTTTTCCGTAAGTCGCCTTCTGGAAACCTCCAATTCTACGTCCCTAAGGAAATGGTTAACAATGTGATAAGAAGCATTCATGAGAAAATAGGTCATTTGGGAGTTGATAAATGCTGTAACCAAATCAGAAAGAATTACTGGTTTCCTCTGATGAAAACACGTGTTACGAATTTTATACAAAATTGCTTAAAATGTATCATTTACTCTGCTCCCGCTCGAAATAATGAGCAAAATATGTTTTGCATCCCGAATATACCTATGCCGTTTGATACTGTTCATATTGACCACTTAGGCCCACTTCCGCCTCTTCAGTCCAAGAGAAAGTATGTCCTTGTTGTTATTGACGCCTTTACTAAGTTTACAAAATTGTACCCCGCTGCCTCCAATAGTACTAGAGAGGTTTGTTACGCCTTAAGCCAATATTTCTCTTATTATAGTCGCCCAAGAAGGATTATAAGTGATCGTGGCACTTGTTTTACCTCCACTGAATTTAAGCAATTTCTTCATGAACGAAATATTGAACACGTCCTAAACGCCACTGCATCCCCTCAGGCGAATGGGCAAGTGGAAAGGGTCAACCGGGTTCTTCGACCAATATTAAGTAAACTCTCTAATCCCCTTAACCACTCTGATTGGAGTTCTCAATTAACATCTGCAGAATACGCTCTCAATAACACGGTGCATACCTCCACTCGATGCGCCCCTTCTGTCCTACTTTTTGGAGTCGAACAACGCGGTAAAGTCATTGATGAACTAACAGAACATTTAGCAACTAAAAACAAAAGTGCGAACCGGGACTTAGAAAAAATGAGGTTTAAAGCTGACGAAAACATTAGAAAGTCACAAGAGAGTAATTTTAAAAATTTCATGAGGTCACATACTGCAGCACCTGAGTTTGAAGAGGGGGAGTATGTAGTTATACGAAATGTCGACAATACAGTAGAAAGTAATAAAAAACTGATTCCTCGATATAGAGGCCCTTATATTGTTTGTAAAAAATTACCGAATGACCGATATGTTATTCGGGATATTGACGGTTGTCAAATAACTCAAATACCATATAATGGCGTTTTAGAAGCAAATAAACTACGTAAATGGCTCGCACCTTCGGCTGATATGGTCACCGACATTTCTGAGGCAACACTTACCACCACTGCTCGTTAGTATATTTTAAATCTAGTGTTCAGCGGAATTGAGGACAATTCGGTCGTCAGGACGGCCGAACTGTAGTCAGCTCCTGCTACACTATGTCAGTCTTGTCGCAGCTTCTTCTGACACGCAGAGTGCGTTAAAATTCGCCGTAAAGTTTAGGTGGCAACGTTCCTGAGAAGCGAGACAGCTGCAGTGTGATTTGACTGACAGCTGTGATATTTGACTATCGCTCTCTTTCTTTCTTGTGTTGTCAGAGGAAGCGTGGGACCACTGTTTGCTTGCGCGGGAAATATAGAATAAAATAAAAAGCAACTGTCAAAGAATGAACCACGCGTTCACTAGAATTGTAATATAATATAAAATAAAAGCAAAAAATAAAGAAAATCCAGTTTTAACATTGATTAAACCATCATATTTTGCAAATGCCACGATGCCAAGCTATTTGCCCGTAATCGGGAATAGCCCTATTGAATCATTTCGGAATGCACACACTTTTAATGCATTCAAAAGCTGCATCAACCAGATTGCAATCTTATGCTTCTGTGGAGTAAATGAATTACAGATGCACAATTCATCATTCTTTGAAGATAAAAGAATGCACACCCAATGCTCTCTAAGGAATGGGACTTATGGAAATATCAATCCCATTCTTGTTGGCTTAAAAATCTGATGAATGCACTGTTTTATCATTCTTTTCAACTCTGGACATTTTATTTAGTACCATTAAATACTACTACATATAAAGCAGCATTTTGCATTTTTGTTGTCATTTGTTTTCGACGGCCGATCTTAGTGACATGCTTCTGTCTTTCCTTTGACATTTTCTGGAATAATAAAGTGCTTATTAACAATAAATATTATTAACAAAATGTATAAAAATTAACTTCTACAATTTGTTGTATATAATACTTTTTCTATACATGATATCAGCCAATGGCAACCCATCACAGTCATGCCCAAGAGTCACACACCCATACACAAATACACACATAACAACTTCAGACGCTACAACAAATCTTTGCGGCTGAAGCCATTGCCGGCTGAATTCACTAAAATTTCAATTCGGCTGGAACTATCGGTGGTTGCAGCCATCGTGGCTGAAGCCATAGGTGGCTGCATTCGTTAAAATTTCAATTCAGTGTGCATTCTTTATGTTTTTTAATTCATGACTTGAAAACAATTTTAATCAGCCTCTCTTTAGGCTTCACACTTTGTATGCTAGAAAAAAAGATTTCAGCTTTTGAATTTTTAAACAAGAGAATGAAAAGTGAAAATTAATTCACACTTTTACAGCTCTGGTCGATGCAGCATTTTCACCACAATTATCTGCATAAGAAAAGCATGTAAACAAATTTGACAATTGTCGTAATGTCGTCGTCGTCGTCAATGTGTCCAGTGCATAAGTCTGATGGTGTAAAGATGAGACAGTACTTCAACATCGAAAAATACATTGTAATTCTGTGTTGGCAACAATCGTACATATAATAAATTAGGAAATTAAGAGAAATTGGCAAAAAACACTGATCGAAGAGAAAAATCCATAATTATAGGAATCCAAAAATAAGTTGGATTGGCAAAAAAAAAAAAAAAGAAACACGGTGGAAAGGCGTTTTGTCAGCCTAATATAAACGCACGGAGCATAAATTATCCCATATATATAATTAGTTTTAGGTAAAAACTTGTAAAATAACTTCTTAATAAGCAGAGCTGCAAGTGCTTTTAATTTATATACATTGAATGCTCGCCCATCATGTTAAATGAGAACTTTTGAAGAAAATTTTATATTTCGGCATCTTTTTTACTGTAGTGACTAAATCTCGAAAGCACAATGTCCATCCCAATGAACAGTATAAACCAAGGCGGGTATGCGCCACCGGGATTTGGGGCTGGTTACCCAAGTGCTCATTCTGACGGCCATAATCCAGGTGGCCCTCCTCCAGGAAATTACGTGAGTATTTGTACATATATTACTCAAGTGATGACATACTTTCTTTATCTAATAGATACTATATCCAAAAAGTTTTTCTTGGTGACGTCATTTGGGTGATGTCTAATTGTGTTTCTTGTATTGTCCACAACCGGGCTAAAGTGCAATCAATATTCACTTAGGCAATAATGAGATTAAAGATAAAAGCGGTTTGTTATTAATTTTGAATTTAGGTGTAACTGTTTCGTGCCTTGATGCATGCTTTATTAAAAGGGGGCGTTTAAAGCGTAGCTAACAAGGCCACTTAACGCTAGGTGGATATCAACAGTAGCATGTTACTTTTACATCCGTTCAGGTTGCTCACAAAAAGTTTATATTATTTTATTCCGAGTATTTTGGAATCGGCAAACAATCAAACTCAATTTTGAGGTTTCCATTGAATCTATTGTTGCGTTTTTAGTATTAAAAAAACATATCAGAAGTTAAAGTATGATAAACAATAACAGTTTAATTTATGATTAAAAAGTCTTTTATTTTTAAAATGTAAGATGCTAAATAAATAAAGCTCCATTGAATATTGCAACAGGTTTAAAAAACAGGTATACATTTTTTAGTTCTTTTGTCAGTGATTTCAATTGCCTTCAGTTGTCTGATATGCAATTCGTATATTTCCGCAGAAAAGTGTGTGAATATCCATGGGGATAACTTGACATAAGTAAGAATTTGCTGGAGCAGCGTTGTCATACTGCTCTATGTTGTGATTTCTGTATCAACATCTGCGTGTTGAGTTAAGTGGTCAATTATTAAGTGCGGCGAATTGGGTAACAAACGTATTGAATTTTGTGGGTAACAATTATCGCGGTTTGGCCCATGCTTAAATATTTTTTTTCTTATTTTTATAATATGTATATGGATCTCCTAAACCTTTTGGTCCAAAAAGAAAAGGTCGGTCTCGAATGGTTAAGGAGATAAAAATCGTGAAAGTTTGAAAATTCAGTGCGAATTTTTAAGTGCGTGGAAGCTAATTTTACCTTTCACATAATAATACCTACCATTAATATTGTATACCAAACATGTAAAAATAAGTAATGCAACATACTTTCATTTTATGAAGAATTAATTTATTTTTTAATGAATTTTTTCAGAACCAGTGTCAGTGTTTGAATATTGTGTTGCCGATAAAATATTGGCCTTAATCCGATTATAGAGCTCACTGGCAATTTTAAAAAAGTTCGGTGGGCTCGCTGACACCCATGGTGTGGCACTGCTTGTTAAACTCATAGGTTAAAGTTGAATTATGACAAAATTTCTACATGAGCAGGTGAACAATTTTTATTAAAAATCGCGGCGCTCATTCCTTATAATATTAAAACTTCATGAAAAATTTTAGTAAAAATCGCTCATAATTCATAAATTTTCATTCATAACTTTTATTAGCTTTACATATTTTCTTGATCACTTACAAAAAGATGTATGAACATCTCTTATAATGAAAACAAATCTGTTTAGAAAATCTTCATATATTTACCTTTCTTGAATCATAAACACTTCAATATCAAAAATTCTTAATGCATTTCGAACTTTTCGAACTTTTTTCATTATAAAACACTTTCATTTTATTAAAGAAACAAAGAAAACTCGTCATTGGCACAAATTTTAACCAAATAGTTGAGATTTGAAATTAGAGCAAGTGTTCTCTTGATCATTGGAATTTTTCACTTATCCAAGATTAATTTTTTAAGGTACGGGTTGGACCTGCAAGAAGTTGGAATTTTGCAGTTAATATTGCATTTAAATGATCATATTTTTCGCTTTAAATGGATATATATTTCTATTATAAGAAGAAGATATCATAGTCTTTTATATGAAAAATATGTAAATTTTTCAAACTTTCACGATTTTTATCTCCTAAAACATTTTAGACCGACCTTTTTTGTAGAAAAATATACATTTAGAAAAAAAAGGAGCATTAGTAAATTAGTTTTTCGTTCATTATATTTATTGATGTACATAAGGGCGTATTGAAAAATTGAGATCGTATTCTAAGATCACCAAAAAAAGATGTTCTTTCTCTCCCACAAGGACAAAGTTGTTAAAAAAAAAAAAGTAAAAAAGAAGGATCTAAAATGGTTTGATTTTTATAAGAAAATAGTACGCACATATGTCTTAAAGCAAAAGTGGGGTGCGATGGGGTTAAGTGTTTCGGTGGGTGAAGCGTTTCATCTGTGAAATTTTGACAGTGCGCTTACATGGTATAACCATGATACAATTATAAAAGGTAGGAGCACTGATGTTAACGGCACAGTAATTACTGTTTTCTACAGTAATTTGACTGCTCATACAGTACGACAGTAATTTTTTGAAAAATCAAGTAATTTCAATGGCCGGACAAAAATATAAAGTTTTATTAGAAAAAATTTCCTAAAATTCTTAATTGTTTTTTGAAATGTATTAAGTATCCAAACATATTTGATACGTTTGTTTATTACAAGCCGTATTCATAAAAATATTTTTAAATAGCTTTAAAACGTTCAATAGAAAGGTCTTTTAAAATTTTCTTATTCATTAACATGTTGTAGTTACTTTGTAGTTATAATAGAAACACTTTCGATTTGAAGTGGAATGAGTGTAAATAATGGTTTGTGTATTAGATAAATTCAATGGCATTTTATTTATTTGTCACAATTTTGTCAACATTTTGATATTTACCCATCAAAAGTTTTTCGAAGCTACCCTCTGCACAGAAAAAAATTGTAATTTTATTGTGTTTTGTTTTTTGTAAATATTTTGAAATGTTTTGACAAATTTTTTTGTCAAATATTTTTAATTTTGACGTAGAATACGTCATTCTCGGAGGTAAGTAGGGTGGTTGATAGTGATCAGGTGTCGGTATTTATATAACTTTTTGAGCCTTTGGTGGGCCTAAAGTACTGATCGTACAACGTTGATGTTAGCACTTGTTGGTTTGCTTGATCCTCAATGTGACAAAAATTCATGTTTGAACTCTCTAACTTATATAAATTTTACACAATTACATGAAATATAAAGCCAACATTTGATGTTTTTGTTTGCTTAAGTTTGCTACCTATTTATCGACAGTTTCCGGTTTTACCGACAAAACCATAAAATTTGTATGGGAGCCTCAGTAAGGAGTGGTCGGAGGGAATAGGTGTCAAAGGCAAAAATGTTCCTTTTGCAAAAGTAATGGGGTCGGTCATACATATTAACCCTCTCCGGCACTCTCTTAAAGGTCATATGCTCAGGTGTATGGAATAAATAAACAAAAACCATAACATTTGTATGGGAGCCCCCCTAAGGAATGATCGGAGGAAATAGGTGTCAAAGGCAAAAATGTTCCTTTGCAAAATTAATAGGGTCGATGATACATATTAACCCTTTCTGGCACAAACACAATAAAATTTGTATGGGACCCCCCTAAGGAGTGGTCGGAGGGAATAGGTGTTAAAGACATAAATGTTCCTTTTGCAAAAGTAATGGGGGTAGGTCCTACATATTAACCCTTTCCGGCACAAACACAATAAAATTTGTATGGGAGCCCCCCTAAGGAGTGGTCGGAGGGAATAGGTGTCAAAGGCAAAAATGTTTTTGTTTGCAAAAGTAATGGGGGTCGGTCATACATATTAACCCTCTCCGGCACTCTTTTAAAGGTCATATGCTCAGGTGTATGGAATAAATATTTTGCTAAATATTTTTTAAAAAAGATGTCATCAAAAGCGAATTGAATAATTCTACGTCTTGTGTTACGACATAGTCGAAACTGCTATATCTTTTTTTTTACATATTTTGTAAATGTTATATTTTGAATTATTTGAATAATTTTTGACTATTTGTGAATTTTGAATATTTGTGCTGAAATTAGAGCAAATAATTTGCAGAAATGCCTTGTGAGGAGTTTATAGCATGTTTCAGCCATTTTTGAAAATCATCTCAATAAACAATCCTCAAAATAAACAAACATTTTTTGACATTTTGAAATAATTTTATATATTTTTGATAAAATTTTTGATAAAATTTTTGATAAAATTTGTGCTCAGATGAGAACAAAAATGCAATTCAAAGGGGTTTTTTTTAAGTTTTCAACAATTTTTAAAGTTATTTCATTTATGAAGCATTTTAAAGACGTTTTTAACGCTATTGAACGTTTATGAATAATGTTTTTAAATTTTTTTTCTTATGAAGGCTTTATAAGAGGCTCACAATTCTTTATGAATACAGCCGATATGTATAATAAAACAATTATATAAAAATTTGCGTTTGAATTGATTTTTTATTTGTTTTACAAAGTTTTAAATAGAGTTGAGAATTTGCGAATTTAAATTTAAATTATTTTTACAACAAAAACAAATTTTGAGCCTTAATGTGAGGAAAACTCCAAAATTTCAGACCTTTTTTGAAAAAAATATTTAAAATATATATACTCAACTAACGGTATTTTTGCAATAAGGTTTTCATAGTACTTTGATGAAGTTTTTAGACAAAAAAAAATTTAACAAAATGTATACAAAAGCAGCGAGTCAAATCGAAAGTCGCAAAATTAAATTTCTGATTGTTTTTTTCTCATTTTTGGGCAACGATGTTGCATTTAATATATCGTTGTAGTAAAATTTTTCATAGTTTTCAAGATATGTTCATGTTTTTGATGTGAAAATAACGGAAATTACTTTGATTTTACTAAATTTAAGAAATATTTAATATTTTGTAAATATTTGCACATGTAACCTAAGAAAACAACTAAAAATATGCGATTTTGTAAAACAGCACCATCTGATGTCCAAGGTGGTTCAAAGATGATAGTGCTAAAAAACTCATCGTACCTGAAAACTACTATATATGAATTTCATGTAAAAATCGAGATACATTGAACCCGACCACCTCAGATATCGATGAAATTTTGTTCATAGCTAAATTTGATTAATACAAACAAACCCTCATTTTTAGAAATGACTGTTTTGCGATTTTTTGGGCGTGGCACAGTGGGAAAGTTTTCGAAAAAACGCGAAAATGGTCGAAAAGAGCTCCATTTAAACTGCAATAACTCAGAATCGGCTGAACCGATTTCCATGATCTTGGTATCATTAAAAAGATATTTTAACAGGCTTTATGACACGTTTAAAAAATAAAAAAAATTACACTGTAAAAAATTTTATAACAAAAAGAAAATTTTACCTAACGAAAAAACAAAAAAGATCAAGGGTTTTTTTACAGTGTATTACTTTTTTAGAAAGGTTTATCCTTCACCTATAACATATCAAAAAATAAAAATGGGTTCTTTTTTAGTTTATTTTATATAATTTTTTAAGTAGTGGCACTTCTAGTAATTGCCCATATATTTTTAGATTGAAGCCACGAAAAATAGCCAAACATCTGTTATATTACTGAGAAGTGTTCAAATTTCAGTTATATTCAAAATATACTTATAATGTGCAAAGATTATTGATATATTATGCATAAAAGAAAATTATGTATGTATACAGGTAAAAAAAAATAAACATTGTCCCAGAAAAATTATGAATATGTTTTAACCCCAAAAAGTTCTTGCGGCCGTACCAGCCCAAACCAATAAGTATACAGGTAAGCGCATAAAATGCTTACTGTAACTGTGTTTGTAGGATTAGCAAAATAAACACACTGCAGGTACCCCTAATTAAAGAATTGATTTTAAAATTGCCTTAAAAATTGCTATATAAATGCACCTGATGAACGTACCGAAAGTTTTCGAAATAATTCGAATAACAGCGAAAATATCAGGTCACATTCTTACACATTTACAAAATAGTTCAACAATTCTAACATTTTTTAAATGTTTACAAATAAAAAACCACACATTGAAACGCAACACTCGCTTTTTTGTATGTCACCATTACAAACAACGAATTTGAGAACATCTTTGTAGTCGGTAAATGTGCATTGTCCTTCAATACAAATTGATTTTAAGCCACTTTTTCCAAACATCAATTTCATATTCTGATGCAATGTGCGTACACAGATATTTTGCTGGTTTCCAACTCCAAGTTTGATACAATTTTTGGGCCTTAAGATTGTAAATTTTGTAAAACCCACTTTGGCCAAGGGATGTTTTTTTTTAAATTCGTAGTAAGATTCGCGTAGTGAAGATAACATCAGTCTTTTTTGAACTTTTTCACGTAAGTTTCCTTGTTTAACAGTAATTGAATTTTGCGATCCTGGCATCATTCGGCTAATTTCATCATCTTCATAAAATAACTTCACTGTGCTTAGAGTTTCGGTTGGTAAACTACGTCTGCTCATTTTTAAAAGATTGATATCCGCAAACTTCGTTTTATTCCTTTGGATATCTTTACTTTTTTTGATACAATCGTGAGATATATCATCCCCAAAACGATTTTTAATTTCTTCGTGAGTCATATTGATTGGTAAGAGAGATAAAAGTTTTTGCTTTTCCAAAAGATTTGAGCTGTTCTCTATTTGATATTTGATGTTTTGCAAAATTTGATCGTAAATGGCTTTGACGTTTTGAAGTTGCGCTGACAAATCAGATAATGGATCAGCTCCAAGTGAATCTGCTATATTTTCCTAAATTTGCAGTGATTTTCTATTTCTGTATGCATCTCGTTTGATATATTTCCTTTTAAGAGGCGACATTTGGTTTGGTAGATGAGGAATAATATTATCATTTATATTTTCAATGAGTTCGTTGCTTTCGATGTTTGCATTACGGCTGGTACAAGTTGGAAGTTCATCCAATTCTTCGCTAATTTCATCTCTGGGCGTTGTTGGTAAATAATTTGAGACTTCATTCCACTCCACGTTGGATTCATTACGACTGCGCGCTTTTCTTAGTGTATTCCTTACTAAGACTAACTTATTAGATATTTTTATGCATCTGTACTTATTGTTTGAATTCATATTCACTCAAAATTTTAAAATATACACGTAAAAATTGTAATGGGATATCTTGGCTTCTCGAAACGGCTTATAATTATGAATTTGGGTATGTTCATCAGGTGCATTTATATAGCAATATTGAAGGCAATTTTAAAATCAATTCTTTAATTAGGGGTACCTGCAGTGTGTTTATTTTGCTAATCCTACAAACACAGTTACAGTAAGCATTTTATGCGCTTACCTGTATACTTATTGGTTTGGGCTGGTACGGCCGCAAGAACTTTTTGGGGTTAAAACATATTCATAATTTTTCTGGGACAATGTTTATTTTTTTTTACCTGTATACATACATAATTTTCTTTTATGCATATTATATCAATAATCTTTGCACATTATAAGTATATTTTGAATATAACTGAAATTTGAACACTTCTCAGTAATATAACAGATGTTTGGCTATTTTTCGTGGCTTCAATATAAAAATATATGGGCAATTACTAGAAGTGCCACTTCTTAAAAAAATATATAAAATAAACTAAAAAAGAACCCATTTTTATTTTTTGCTATGTTATAGGTGAAGGACAAACCTTTCTAAAAAAGTAATACACTGTAAAAAAACCCTTGATCTTTTTTGTTTTTTCGTTAGGTAAAATTTTCTTTTTGTTATAAAATTTTTTACAGTGTAATTTTTTTTATTTTTTAAACGTGTCATAAAGCCTGTTAAAATATCTTTTTAATGATACCAAGATCATGGAAATCGGTTCAGCCGATTCTGAGTTATTGCAGTTTAAATGGAGCTCTTTTCGACCATTTTCGCGTTTTTTAGAAAACTTTCTCACTGTGCCACGCCCAAAAAATCGCAAAACAGTCATTTCTAAAAATGAGGGTTTTTTTGTATTGATCAAATTTAGCTATGAACAAAATTTCATCGATATCTGAGGTGGTCGGGTTCAAAATTTCAGTTTTATCTAGATTTTTAAATGAAATTCATCTATATACCAATTTTTATTCTAATCGCATGAGCGGTTTGGGAGTTTTAGGTGGTTTTGTAAAAAATGTGTACTATAGCGCCCTCTGGTGTTCAAGATAGGTCAAAAACGATAGCAGCAGAACACTCAACGTACATGAAACCCACTGTATACCACTTTTCATTCTAATCGCATTAGCAGTTTATGAGTTTTAGGCAGTTTTGTAAAAAATTTGTACTACAGCGCCTTCTGGTGTTCAAGGTGGATGAAAATTGATAGCCCACAAACACGCACCGTACCAAAAAACTTCTATACACAAATTTTCATGCTAATCGGATGAGTAGTTTAGGAGTCTATTGCGGCCTTACAAACATAAGCTCCTTTTTTATATATATAGATTTTCTTTTTCGGTTTTTTCGTTCTCTAAATTATTCTATTTTTGACAGTTGGTGCAAGACGAAAGCATTGTCACTCCTACCTTATATAATTGTATCATGAGTATAACCAAGTGTCATACCGTCACGTGTTGCTTTATGGCTAAAACGCAATACTGCGTTAGGTCGGTCGGCCTTTGACAGCTAGACTAGAAACAATGGGTTCTTATGAAGCAACACTAAATTCGACCTCATACTTTGCGTCGACCTCATCCCGTAAAAAACTATTGTAGGGGTAAAGTACGATCAACGCAATGAGTAGAGACATGTTCAACTAGCTCGTGCGTTTGACATTCCATATTAACGCTGGGTTGCATTTTCGTTGAGAAATGCTAAAATGTGGGTATTCTTGGATTCCGATGGAAAACTAAGATTTTCATAGGATTATCGTGGGAATTTATATTTTGATGCAAGTTTTTTTTTAAATTGATAAAATTTTTTAAATTAACATGCTGCTTAAGTAGTATAGTAATGATTTTGATGAATTTAGCTAGTTGATCATCAATTATATATCCTATTAAAATGTATACATTTTTTAGTATATTATAAATAATATGATTTGGGTATTTGTGCAAATTGGCTAACTCATATATTGGGCAGTTAGATATTTTAATGAGGTTGGTTGAGGACGAATACCCTTAATATCAGTGTTCGAATAACATAACACACAAAGGAATGTTGTATTTTTACTTTGAAAAAAAAATAGTACATGCAAATTTATTGCTGCTAGCAAGATTTGCAATTGCACACAAAATATCAAATGATAAATATAAAAGCATAATAAGAATGAAATGATAAATATAACACTGTCAAAGAATAAGAAAATTCGAGGTGGGATTTTCTCATATTAAAATGAAATATTTGTACTCAAAAATTTTCGTTACCAGTAGTTTTTAAATAAAAAATAAAACTTACTATAAATACTCCGTTAGCCAGAAATTCCTTAACAAATAATCGTCTCTGAGTCCGAAAAGAATTTTTCCACTTTTTTATGATTTACTAACGAGTTTTATTGCAATTTTCTAAGATAATTTTTTCTAATAAATTTTTTTTTTTAACTTGTAAAAATCAAGGGGTGGGCCTTGTTATTTGAATCACAAAAACGGTTTTTAATTTTTGCGTAAAATTGAAACAATTTTTGCTGATAAGTGTTACAGTTTTTAAAAAGAGTTGAAAATTTGCAAATTTGAATTTAAATTAGTTTTACAATTTACAAATATTACAAAAATTTCATTGTAATTAAAATGTTCGCAGTATTGAAGATATGTTAGTATTTTTGGTATCAAAATAACAAAAATTTTTTAATTTTACTAAATTTAACAAAAATTTTATATTTTGTAAATATTTGCATGTGTCACCTATAAAACGCCTATTATAGGCATATTGTAGTTTTAGGCGATTTTGTAAAAAATTTTTACTACAGCACCAACTGGTGTTCAAGTTGGATGAAAGAAGATAGCGCCAAAATACTCACCGTACCTCAAAACCACAATATACCAATTTTCATTCTAATCGCATAAAGAATTGTACTACAGCTCCCTCTGGTGTTCAATATGGGTCAAAAAAGATAGCAGCAAAACACTCAGCGTACATGAAAACCACTATATACCGATTTTCTTAAAATTTGTACTTAAATCTTAAAATTTGTACACCAGAGGGGTTTAGGGTGGATAAAAATTGATTGAAATTGCCTCAAAATACGCACCGTACCAAAAAACTTCTATACACAAATTTGAATATGAAAATGAATATTTTCATACATATTTCCAACTTGCTTTCGTTGACGAAATTTCCTACATTTTGCTCTCAAATTTTGCAAAAATTTCGGCAGAAATTAACAGTAATAATAATAGTAAATAGCAGTAATTTTGATAAAAACGAGAAAAATAATGACATCAAGCAATCACATTTAAAAAAAAACAATGTACATATATATATATATATATATGTATAAAAATATCGAATAATCAAAGAAAAATTTTTTGCTATAAAAACTGAAATGTGTTTCCAGAAATTTCATTTTAAATTTCAATTTAATTTTACATTTTATCATTAAATTCGAAAGCGTTCATTTATTTTGAAGCTTCTAGTCCGAATTTTCACATTAATATGTGACATTTTTCATTATTTCACAGATTATATTACACTTAATAAAAAGATCTTAGCTTTCTAAAGTAGGTTTTATGGTTCTTAATGATTTTATGTCAATATCTTTTAATTTTTCATTGATTAAAATTATAATTGTATGATTTCGAAGAAAGGGACGTTTTGTGGGATTTTTAGTATAGCTGCTTTTATTGGCATCACCAAAATGACAGACGCACGATCTGTCAACGCAACATTTAGTTTTGCAAAGTTTGAGGTCGTCCGTTTTGACAGCTTATATCGTAAAGTTTTTACAACGGAGACCAAAGTACGGTCAAAGGCCGACCGACCTAACGCAGTATTGCGTTTTAGCTATTAATGGCTGAATTACAATACTGCGTTAGGTCGGTCGGCCTTTGACAGCTAGACTAGAAACAATGGGTTCTTATGAAGCAACACCAAATATGACTTCATGCATTGCGTCGACCTCATCCCGTAAAAATTAATTTGAGGGGGTGACGTACGATCAACGCTATGAGTAGCGACATGCTCTACTAGCTCGTGCTTTTGACATTCCATATTAACGCTGGGTTGCATTTTCGTTGAGAAATGCTAAAATGTGGGTAATCTTGGATTCCGATGGAAAATTAAGATTTTCATAGGATTATCGTGGGAATTTATATTTTGATGCGAGTTTTCTTTTAAATTGATATAATTTTTTAAATTAACATGCTGCTTAAGTAGTATAATAAGGATTTTGATGAATTTAGCATGATATTAATATTATTCAATTGAATATCCTATTAAAATTTATACATTTTTTAGTATATTATAAATACTATTATGAGGGTATTCATGCAAAAAGGCAAACTTATATATTGGGCAATTATTTATTGTAACGAGGTTGGTTGAGGACGAATACCCTTAATATTATTGTTTGAATAATAAAACACACAAAGCAATGTTGTATTTTTACTTTGAAAAAATAATAGTACACAGTGATGTGATTCTGATTTAGTAAAAAATCCCGATCGCATCCCCATTTAAACCTGTTTATTCCACCAAAATGACACCAAAAACCCACAAAAAATCCCACCAAATATTTATACCAATAATGTTTTTGTATCCAATTAATGAAAAGAAATAATCGTCAGAAACTTTTTTTATAAAAGTTTATTTATTAACGAAACCAAACAAAACAAATTTTATAGGTAAACTAGCTGGTACCCGACGCGTTGCTGTCGTAGCGGAAATAATTTCTATCTCTATCTCTATCTCTATCTCTATCTCTATCTCTATCTCTATCTCTATCTCTATCTCTATCTCTATCTCTATCTCTATCTATATCTCTATCTCTATCTCTATCTCTATCTCTATCTCTATCTCTATCTCTATCTCTATCTCTATCTCTATCACTATCTCTATCTCTATCTCTATCTGTATCTCTATCTCTATCTCTATCTCTATCTCTATCTCTATCTCTATCTCTATCTCTATCTCTATCTCTATCTCTATCTCTATCTGTATCTCTATCTCTATCTCTATCTCTATCACTATCTCTATCTCTATCTCTATCTCTATCTGTATCTCTATCTCTATCTCTATCTCTAACTGGAAAGACTCGTGGAAATTGATAACCAAATTTCGAGGCTGTGCTACTTACAATTCCAAAGTTATTCGATATCGCAAGTTTGGCTTATATGGGCGGAGCCACACCTCCTTGTTCAATGACGTCTCAGTTTTCTAGTAGAAGAATATCACCCAATATTAATTCCATACTGAATTTCGTTGTTAAACGACATTTAGTTCCAAAGCTATCTGATATCAAAAATTTAAAGTGTATGGGCGGAGCCACACCCCTTTTTTCAAAACCCATCCCAGTTTTATAGTAGATATATCACCAAGTGGCAAATCCATACTGAATTTCATTATTATACGGCATTTAGTTCCAAAGCTATTCGATATCATAAATTTTAATTGTATGGGCGGTGCCACACCCCTTTGGCCTATACTGGCTCAATTTTGCAAGTCGAAAGACACGACTAAATAGAACGTTCTAACCGAGTTTCATTAATGTGTGACTTATAGCTTGAAAGTTATACTGAAAATTTGGCTGAAAAATTGCCACGCCCCACATTCAACGCCCATAAAATTTTACGTGTGGAACGGCTCTTGTAAATTGAGATAGAACACCGAATTCCGATACTATGCGACCTATAACTTCAGAGCTATTCGCTACCGTAGATTTGGGTTGTATGGGAGGTGCCACGCCCCCTTATTTTAGGGGGATGAAAAATAGATGTTGTTCGATTCTCACCTAATATCTTCGCTAAGGATCACGAAAATCGGTCGAGCCGTTTCGGAGGAGTTCGATCACGCACCCCGTGACAGAAGAATTTTATATATTAGATTCATATAAAAACTTTTAAAATCTGAATTTTTTGCTTGAAACAGTTTTCCAAAAATTTAAAACAGTATAATCGCTTTGGTCATTAAATAAAAAAGACAAGTCATTCCATTCATTGTCCGGAGAATACTTATTTACCTCTACAAATTTGAAAGGAAGGAAAGATCTTTTGAATATTTTCTTTTTTTTTATATCTAAAGCAACTTAAGGGTCTAAAAATTTTAAAGTTTAGAAGAACTTATCATTTATCGGAAATTTATCAAGCAACTTAGCAATACATTTTTTTATAAAATGTTCGCAATTTGTTTTTACTTTGAGAATTTCATCTGAAGACAAGTTCTCTTAAGCTTCTTCATAGGACAATGATTAAAGAATTTTTCTCCTTTCTTCTCCTGATTGAATTTTTTTACAATGTCCTTATTTAAAACAATTTTTTCTAAAATAATCAACACCTGCTTAGATTCTTCATAAAGCTTATATATTAGAAGTTCATTTGCTACTAAAGCATTATATAAAGCATTGAATCTATTAAAGTGTACCAATAAATTCTTAAGAAAATAAAAATAAGCTTTTATTTCAGACTTATTTAACATTTCCTGGATTCTATCTGCTTTTCTTTCTTTCTGTACAATTTGCTTCATACAAAAAAAAAAAACACTCCAATTTTTCCGACATTCTTATATTCCTATATCTCTTAAAATTATTTCGCATTCATCCGGCAAACAACTTTATTCTGCTTTTAAATGGATATGAATGCATCTGTCATTCATATCCAGTGCATATGAATGACAGATGCATTTAATCAGAATCAATTTATGGATTCTATTGAATATATATATCCCTTTCTTATATATTTAGTATCAAGGAAACACCAATTGAACGAACAATCGTAAAAGATTACAAAAAGGGATGCCAACCAGTTCTTTTGTAAAGAATTTAAAAAAAAATAAAAAAATGAAATAACTGGCCATTTCAGCCCTTGAAAGGACTTTGACCTAGCTTCTTATGATCAATTGTGTTATGCGTGTTATTAAGTTTGTACACACAATTGACCGAGAAATGGACCTACAGGCTTAACGCCGACTCCGAACGGCGATGAACGGAATGTTCTTATTCTCAAGAAGCTTTACATGGCATTTTGATTACTCTCTGAGGTTTGCCATTGTCTGCAGAGAGGTGGCGGCCGTACAGAAAAATTATTTATTTATTTATTTATTTCATAATTTCATCAATCAGAGCAAAAGCTCTTACAGACTACTTAAACATACATATATACACTTATATATATATTAGTGTTTAGAAATCACTATTCGTACAAATACAGAAATTGAAATATAGGGTTTGTTCGGCGTAGCGCAATATTGCGCATGACATGCACTGCTACTACTTGTCTGCACTGCACATGCACTGCAACACTGTTGCGATGCTTTGACAATGCGCAGTAAAAATTTTTTTAGAACGACGAACAATTATGGAGTGTTTAATTAATTTGTTAATTGACGAAGCATACAAGAAAAATTATGAAATACGTTTATATAAAAAGAAAGAAAGACAGTATAGTTTAAAAAGAAAAAATTTTTTATTAACCACGATTTGGAAGATTGCAAAATTTTCTTTGCAGCTGGTCTCTGTTACTGCTGAAGTTGGAATTCACCTTTTTTATTTCGTCCAGTACTTTGCCCCATAGCACAGATTTTTCGACGTAGAATACGTCGTTCTCGGAGGTAAGTAGGGTGGTTGATAGTGATCAGGTGTCGGTATTTACCTTACTTTTTGAGCCTTTGGTGGGCCTAAAGTACTAATCGTACAATGTTGATCTTAGCACTTGTTGGTCTGCTTGATCCTCAATGCGACAAAAATTCATGTTAGAACTGTCTAACTTATATCAATTTTACACAATTACATGAAATATAAAGCCAACATTTGATGTTTTTGTTTGCTTAAACTTGCTACCTATTATCGACGGCTTCCGGTTTTTTCGACGGCGAAGACAGCGCCATCTAGCGTGAAGACATAAATCTTATAATTAAAAAAAAGCATACTTTTGGGGGCATGTTGTTTTTAACAGACTCGAGTAGCCCAGTAATACTGAGTAATTTTGAGGGGCATGCTTTTTTAACAGAATCTGTTATTGAAATGTCAAACGCAGCCAATTAAATATCCGGGCATATTATCGACAGTGAAATTTTGACACATGGGTTGTTGAACTTGATAGCATTGAACAAATTTTGTTTGCTTGTTTAAGTTTTCTACCTATTTATGGACAGTTTCCGGTTTTATCGACAAAAGCATAAAATTTGTATGGGAGCGCCCCTAAGGAGTGGTCGGAGGGAATAGGTGTCAAAGGCAAAAATGTTCCTTTTGCAAAAGTAATGGGGGTTGGTGATACATATTAACCCTCTCCGGCACTCTCTTAAAGGTCATATCCTCAGGTGTATGGAATAAATATTTTTCAAAAAGATGTCATCAAAAGCGAATTGAATAATTCTACGTCTTGTGTTACGACATAGTCGAAACTACTGTATCTTTTTTTTCCTGCCAGCTTGAAAATCGCCTTCCAAGTCCAGACGGAACCTTATTAATAATTTCCACTAAAATATTAAAAAAGACAAATAATTACTAAACATAATAAATATTAAATTAAATACCACAAAAAAAGTAAAAATATAAAGATACAGTAGTTTCGACTATGTCGTAACACAAGACGTAGAATTATTCAATTCACTTTTGATGACATCTTTTTTAAAAATATTTATTCCATACACCTGAGGATATGACCTTTAAGAGAGTGCCGGAGAGGGTTAATATGTATCACCAACCCCCATTACTTTTGCAAAAGGAACATTTTTGCCTTTAACACCTATTTCCTCCGACCACTCCTTAGGGGCGCTCCCATACAAATTTTATGATTTTGTCGATAAAACCGGAAACTGTCCATAAATAGGTAGAAAACTTAAACAAGCAAACAAAATTTGTTCAATGCTATCAAGTTCAACAACCCATGTGTCAACATTTCACTGTCGATAATATGCCCGGATATTTGATTGGCTGCGTTTGACATTTCAATGACAGATTCTGTTAAAAAAGCATGCCCCTCAAAATTACTCAGTATTACTGGGCTACGCGAGTCTGTTAAAAACAACATGCCCCCAAAAGTATGCTTTTTTTTAATTATAAGATTTATGTCTTCACGCTAGATGGCGCTGTCTTCGCCGTCGATAAAACCGGAAGCCGTCGATAATAGGTAGCAAGTTTCAGCAAACAAAAACATCAAATGTTGGCTTTATATTTCATGTAATTGTGTAAAATTGATATAAGTTAGACAGTTCTAACATGAATTTTTGTCGCATTGAGGATCAAGCAGACCAACAAGTGCTAAGATCAACATTGTACGATTAGTACTTTAGGCCCACCAAAGGCTCAAAAAGTAAGGTAAATACCGACACCTGATCACTATCAACCACCCTACTTACCTCCGAGAACGACGTATTCTACGTCAAAATCAACTTACTCTGTATCATCCATTTTGCTCAGCTAAAAAATTCTCACTGCGCTATTTGCTAGTATTTGCGCATGTATTGCAACTATTATGCTCAGTGGAACGCTTGACGCTGCAGTGTTGCAATAAATTTCTTCATAGAACGTTATTCTTTAGTACTGCTGCAATATTGCAGACATATGCGCACGCCGAACAAACCCATACAGTAAATAAAAGTACATATAAAGACTATTTAAAAGTGAAAAGGTAAGGTGAGAACAATTTAAAACAATATAAAAATAATTTAAATGAGAACAGTTCAACACCCATGAGCTCAAGAGTCATGTGCCATTATGCTGAGTAAAAGAAGATCTTTGAAAGATCTTCTGGATACGTTATTAAACAAGTCCAAGACGCATAAAATATTATTAGCTTCCCTTATGCAGCGAGCTATAGGCATATTCTGCGAGTAGTTGGATCTATGGACAAGCTCACGGAAATAGAATTGGCTACGGAGGGATCGCGATAGAGTATAGAAGTCAAGCATTATGATAAGTTAAGGGCGTTGAATATTATGATGAATAAGGTCCCTTATAAACATAATTGAAAAGACTTTACGACGAGTGACTAGGGGGGTTAGATTAATTAGCGCACAACGAGTAGCATAGTGGGGAACAGATGTTAGATTCCAATTAAGTTTAAACCACATATATCTTGTGAAATTACGTTGAATAGATTCCAATATATTTGAGTATAGTTGGTAAGACGGGTTCCATTTTAATTCAAATAATTTTCTGTCGCTGCTGGGGTTCGAACCTGGGTCTCCAGGTTCTTTGACATAGCGGCTACGCACTTTAACCAACTACGCCACGGACGCCACTAAACTTTTAAAAAGAATTTAAACTTTTCAAAATTATGACACAGTAGAAAATCCCACCTAAGTATCCGAAATCCCACACGTTCTCAAATTGGCCAAATATCCCAAAATGAGCCCGAAATCCCACTAAATCACATCACTGATAGTACATGCAAATTTATTGCTGCTAGTAAGATTTGCAATTGCCCACAAAATGTCAAATGATAAATATAAAAGCATAACAAGAATGAAATGATAAATATTAGACATGTGCATGAATGTGTTTGAAAAATATTTTCAACTGTGAACACTTGTGCAGTTCATTTTGTTTTTGTAAAGTTGTACCCAAGTACTCACTAATTACAAATGATTCAGCGTAATTAGTACAAGGGGGTGTGGCAGCTTGAATCATTGTACAAGGGGGTGGTGCAGCTTGAATCTGCAATATCGAATAACTTTGGGATTATAAGTCGCACAACATTGGAATTAGGTGTTCGGCCTCGATTTGCATGTGCCGTTCCACTGGTAAAATTTTATGGGCATTGGGCAAAGGGCGTGTCACTTTTTCGGCTGCCCAAATTGTGGGTATAACTTTCGAACTATTAGTCACACATCAATGAAACTCGGTAAGAATGTACTATTTAGTCTTGTCCTTTGACTGGAAAAATTGAGTGAGCATTGGACAAGGGGGCATGGCACCGCCCATATAAGTCAAACTTATGGTATCAAATAGCTTTGGAGTTAAATGTCATAATAATGAAACTCGGTATGGAGTTGCCACTTGGTAATGTCCATCTACTAGAAAACCGAGACGGGCATTGTACAAGGGGGTATGGCTCCGCCCATACAATTACAATTTTTGATATCGAATAGGCTATGAAAGTAAGTCACAAAACGTTGAATTTTAGAATAGAATTACTATTTGGTGATGCATTTCTACTAAAAAATTTGGACAGGCGTTGGTCAAGGGGGTGTGGCATGAATTGTACTACAGCGCCATCTGGTGTTCAATATTGGTTAAACAAGCTAGCAGCAGAACACTCAGTGTACATGAAAACCACTATATACCGATTTTCTTAAAATTTTTACCTAAGCGCCCTCTGGTGTTCAAGCGGGATAAAAATTGATTGAAATTGCCCCAAAACACGCAATACCTTGTATTGTAATAATACAAGGTAGCATTGACAGTTGCTTGGGAAATCATCTACTGTCAAAAAATATACTCAAAAAGAGAGCGCTCACAATCCGCCATTGAAAACACATGCAATGTTGAAAACGTTGAAGTGAAAAAAAACAACAACCACAGCAGCTGCTGATGTATTTCCACAAAAAGCTGTTTTTGACAGTTTATGTTTTCCTGTTGAAGAGAAAATAAGCAGTTGTCAATGCTACTATGTATTATTATACCATGGCTTATAATTACATCCTAATGTCTGTTCAATATTGAAACAGCCGTTCAGATGCAATGTCTTCATAATATATGTCTTTGCTTCTAGTCCGAATTTTCACATTAATATCTTTTTACTTAATAAAAAGATCTTAGCTTTCTAAAGTAGGTTTTATGGTTCTTAATGAGTTTATGACAATATCGTTTAATTTTTCATTGATTAAAATTATAATTGCATGATTTCGGAAAAAGGGACGTTTTGTGGGATTTTTAGTATGGATGCTTTTATTGGCATCACCAAAATGACAGACGCACGATCTGTCAACGCAACATTGAGTTTTGCAAAGTTTGAGGTCGTCCGTTTTAACAGCTTATATCGTAAAGTTTTTACAACGGAGACCAACGTACGGTCAGCGCACGACCGACCTAACGCAGTATTGTAATTCAGCTATAATGGGGAATTTTTTTATCGTATTTACACAAAAATACTCAATGAGTACTTCATTTATTATTCAAAAAATCTTAAATCCTGAGAATAAAAAAGTTATTTTGAGAAATTAACAATGAACAAACTATGGACATTTTTAATTTTGAATCCACTAAAATATGCAATCAAAATATTTTAATAAAGTAAATATACCTTATTTGGTACTGTAAATAAACTATAAATATATTGCATTATTTCGTGCAAGAAACAACATATTTATTAAATTATAAGATCCTTAAGATCCGTTCAGTTTGATATAAATTTTCAGATTGAATTTTATTAAACATATTTCAAATAAAATATTACTTGTAAAAAAAAAAAATAATGTTAAAGTGTGGAAAAATTAAAAGTTAACTAAATTAAATAAAAAAGAAATGTAAAAAATAAATAAAGAAAGTTAATTTATAAAATAAACAACATTAAAAATAAGTTTTAAATAAAACACAATAATTAAATATTTATTAAGAAATAAAAAAGTTTATATATAATATAAATAACAAATCAAAAAAATTGATTTTATAAAATTATGAGAAAATTAAATGAAAGTCCCAAAATAAATCAATTTAAATAAAAATATAAAAAGTGTCAAAAGTCAAAATAAAAAATTCAAATTATATATAAAATAAAATATATATACATACAAATAAAATAATAAAAATTATATATAAATTTAAAAAATTATTTTTGTATTTCATTTGATTTTATTGATTGGTTATTTTTTTTATTGAAGCGTTAGCAGCATGCTACAACAAAACTTTTTTATTTTCTTTTCACACTTTATCTTGTTTCTTTAAAAATATATAAAGAATTTTACTTAATTTTTATAAATAGCATTAATTTTCGCATTTAAATTTTTTATTAAACAATTTTGCAAATTTTTGTTAAATGGTCGTAATTTTTTGCTATTTTATTTAAATTAGTTTTCATCAGGGATGGACAATAACAATTATTCGTAAATTTTTAGATGAAGAGATCATATTCAAAAAGATGTAAAATTATTTTAAATGTAGCAATATAATTTTAAAGGTGATAAATTTATTTATAATTTTCTACTTGAGTGCATTTTAATCCAAACAGAATTAAAAAAGTTACAGTGATTTATCTAGAGCTCCATTGAAATAGACAAATTCGCAAAAATATAACTTTTCTGAAGATCAATGAAATGCAGCCAAAGCCATCAGTCAAAACAGCAAATAAAATCTTGCAAAAATGAGAAAGTTGAGCAACAACAAAAAGCTTGCAAAAAAAATGTAAACAAAGCAGCCGCCTCTTGAGCATGGTGTAATAATAATAAGGTGTTAGTGAGTTTGACACTTCTCTCTCAAAATGATAATTTATTTCGCCCCGCTCCTGTCAAAAACAGCTGATGGTGAATTGGAATGAATATAAATCAGCTAAAGTGCAATCGATCGGAACTCAATGCCATGTCCACTTCTTTTGATAGCTATTATCAGTTCGACATGGCATTCGATATGCTTGAAGCAGACGTTGTGAATGGAAAACAATTTGCATGCTGGCCAAAGCTTCATGTCGGCACCTTCCAGCGCACGTTTTTGATAAAATGGTAAAACCATTCAATGGCGAACTTGGCAAATGGGCGAATACAACTGCAATAACTTTTTGTCAACACAACACGGCACAATTAATTGTATTAAATATTTATTTAAACTTAATTCGCACAGTAACCTATAAAAACTATAACATATCATCATCTAGCAACTCAAACAAATAATACAATTTGACAACTATCAACAGTTCCTCTCTTTCGCTCTCAATTTTTTGACAGAAAGAAAGCTATTCTTGGTGTTGTCAGAAATTCACTAACAACTTATTATTATTTCACCATGCTCTTGAAGATTCTAATGAAAAAATATAATCAAACAAAAACGAATTGGGACAAAAGAGATGCATGACTTCCGTTCTTGTTGCTCTAATATGTTTTCGGCGTCTGTCTATTAATGAGTCGGCTCTCGCGTTTACTCTTCACGCAGCTTTCGAAAAACGTAAGTTCATCGTCAGCCCTGCTTTTTATTTCGAAGTGCTCAAATTTTTCTCCAGGCTTGTAATTACATCCTAATGTCTGTTCAATATTGAAACAGCCGTTCAGATGCAATGTCTTCATAATATATTGTCTTTGCTTTCGGAACATATTTTTGTTCAATAAAAAAATTCAACTTCATAAGTCATCAAAAACTATTTAGATTTACCCCTTAATTTCGTTTAGAATTAGTATTAGGCACTCATAAAACTTATTTAACTATAGAAAAAATTATGTTCGTTAATTACATCTATCAGCAATTTATCTCTAAGTACATAGATAAAAAAGTCTTAATCACTTTTTTTTCCAGACAGCTACACGTTAATCAGGCGATTAATTTGTGAGTTAATTGATCTTTGTGGCTATAATAAGCATATTGCTTAGCGCAAAGTAAAGTTATCATTTAGTTACTTTTAAAATGTATACGCCCGAAAACTCTCTTTTACCCCGCTCTCTTCTAATATGATATATTCTAATTTCGTTGAACCTATTTAAGATTGAATGATGATAGTTTTCACAAAATCTAATTATGTCACTATTAAGCACAATGGTAAGTTGGCAGGATCAATAATAAAAACCACTAATCAATCCCATTTCCCATATGACTATAATACTTTCCGAGGCCTTCATAAGAACAAGATACTTTGGAATTAATAGTAACCAATAAAATCGAACTATACCGATGATATTTTTTTATTATGAAGTATCACAAGAGAAGTGACCGGGGTCAATAAATGGGAGATAAGGCACACTTGAAGACTATAAGTACCTAGGCGCAAACACATTTCGGTTTTTTACTTTCTGTGTAAACAGTGTGTTATGACAAAAAAAAAAAAAAATAGTGTGGGATAAACCAATATTTGAAGTGTTATAAAAATATATATTTCAGACAATAATACATAAAATGATGAAATTTTTTGCGAGGACCATTGTTTTTTCAAACAACTCCCATCCTGGACCATAGAAATCCTTGCAATGCTAGGTAATTTAACAATTACTTTGATAAAATGCAATGTATAATAAATTCTGTGCTTCTAAAATAACTTCGAAAATAAATTCGCACAATAACACATTTTTAAGGCGTTTTTATAATAAATGAATTTTATTTTTTGATAGCTTTAAAGTTTAAACCAAGAAATTCAGGTTATATCAGCCAAGTTTGTCTTAGTTTGAATATAAGATTCTAGATTTGTGGTACAGGAAGGAACATGAACTGAAACATTTGTTCAATATTCTATGAGTGGTGGGTAACTATAGAAGAAGTGAATTCGAGATGGAGGTGAGCCTTTATCTCGACTTATAATAGATGCTAACTACTACTTCCATAGTAAATATAATAGAATAGAATAGAATAGAATTTTTTATTAATCATCATTAATTCCTGGCATAAGACTAATATAAAGTATAAATAAAGGTGTATTGTAATCTAGTTGAGTTACAAATCGATAATAAAACTCAAAACATTATTAAAATTAAAATTTATACAACGCAAAATCATAAATATATTTAGGATGATTAAATTAAATTTAACTTGTAGTTTGATACCTCTTGATAAGTCATAAAAAGGTTAAAGTGTCCGGCTATAGTCCGGTTTGGACTCGAATTTCGGTTTTTAATATTTAATCTTTAATATTTAATAAATCTTTATCTACTGGCACCTTCTTGGATGAATGGAAAATTTCCTATATAGTTCCAATCCATAAATCGGGTCCGAAGCAAGATGTCTCCAACTATAGACCTATCAGTAAAATCTTATGTGTTCCTAATAGTCCGGGAGGCAGCGTTGCAAACGGAAAAGAATTTCTGAAAGCATGATTTGTAGTTTAAATGATTCTTTTTAATGAGTCGTTTAGTGATCTGAGCATCAGCTGAATCGGGGCTTATGGAGCTGGCTGTGAAATAATTTCAAATATGTAAAAAAAAAAGTAAAACCAAGTCATTTCTGAAGTCTCGAAAATTTTTAGAGTTAACGTTTGAATAGCTATGTTTGAAAAAATAACAGTCAGCTGCATTAAAAAGTCGGGATTACTCGTCAGCTACCGTTATGAACCGGTATTTAAAAGTGAGGTTAGAAAATTATTTCTGAAGTTACGAAACTTTTATAGCGTATTTATAACACCTTTAAAAGGATAAAAAAAATAATCAGCTGCGCTTCTACTGAAGGTAAAATCGTCAGCTGGAGGGTTAAAGGTCCGAAGTGCGCATACGATCTCTGCTGAAAGCAATTTATTTAACTAACAAACTGAAGTTCTTTCCACTATTATCTCTTCATTTGACTATTCATTTCATTACGTATAGTATTTAATCTGTTAAATATAAAAATTTCAAGATTTATTAAATTAATTTAACCCTGATTTTGGTAGTTTAAACTTTTTTTACGAAGATTTTTTTTTCAAGCAAGTATATTTTTTTTTTATTAAAAAATACTACTACTACTACTACAAAATATGTAGTAAAATATGTAGTAGTTATATAGAGAAATAATTAATAAATACTCATATATTAAATATTACAATATTTATTCAAAAGGGAGAATCAATAACAAAAATAGTAATAAAAATAATGATAAAAAAAAAAATAAAAAATGTGGCGTCCGTGGCGTAGTTGGTTAAAGTGTGTGGCCGCTATGTCAACGAACCTTGAGACCCAGGTTCGAACCCCAGCAGCGACAGAAAATTATTTGAATTAAAATAATTTTTCTGTACCGTCGCCACCTCTCTGCAGACAATGGCAAACCTCAGATAGTAATCGAAATGCCATGTAAAGCTTCTTGATAACAAGAACATTACGCTCATCGCCGTTCGGAGTCGGCGTTAAGCATGTAGGTCCGGTTCTCGGTCAATTGTGTACAAACTTAATGGCCCAAAATACACTGTAGTGCTCAGTCTGCGTGAAACCGGGTTTCTAAGGCAAGGGAGGTGAGTCAGCGGACGTGAAATTTCACTCACCGAAAAAGCTGTAGTGACGATAGACTGACGCGCACACATAAGTCAAGTCGTCATATTTTATTTAGGGGTTCACAAAATTTACCACACTAATACAATCAAACACAGTTCATGTACACGAAATAAAACTGGTTTCACGCAGACTGACCAGTGCAGTGTGTTTTTGAATGATTGACTGCTCATGCAGACTGAGCACTACAGTGTATTTTGGGCCAATAACACGCACAACACAATTGATCATAAGAAGCTAGGTCAAAGTCCTTTCAAGGGCTGAAATAGCTAGTTATTTCTTTTTATTTTTTTTTTTTTTATTCTGACACGATTCAGATCTCTGTCGTGTCAGATTCGTTATTATAATATTTTGTAGTAATCTGGAATAAACATAAAAAGCGTCTCTCTTTTTAATAAGATAATAAAATAAAGTAAAAGACAGCAACTATTCATTGTACCCAAGAACCCCCAAAAATTAGTTTCAGATTAGATAGTGGGTTCGGGTGTAGGCTCCAAAACCTGTATGAGTTAATCTCATTTTGCTCCAATAACAGTTGTAGACCGACCGATATCTTCATTTTTATTTGTGCATTTGCCTTCGAAGTGTCAACTTTATAAATGGCAAAAATGTCAAAAGAAGCAAAACCATTTTGTGTATTTTGTTTCAAGAAAACTGGAAGTTTGATATTAAGTTATAAGTTTGGATAATTGTAATAATCTCTTAGACATTCGGAAGAAGAATAAATTCAAGTGTGAGTGACGAACATTTCGAAAGTGTTATTTTTGGAATAAAATTGGTCGGAACTGCACCAAAAATAAATTTTATGGACATCATTTGTTTCCATGGTCTTAATTATTTTTCGTTAGCTTTAGTTATTTGCCCTTTTTAGATTTCGTTAACATAGTAGCAACTGAGATACGGTGGGAGATAATTTAAAAAAAAATAAGATTTGCGGAAAAAAAATCAGAAAAAATTTGCAAAAAACAATAAACACATAAATGAAAAATGTTTGGGATCGAACAATAAACACAGAAGATATAACGAAAACAAGAAAAAAGCACCATAGGGACCATTTAAAATAAAAAAATTTTTTGTTTTTTAACATGTCTTTTAACTGTCTAACGATTGAGGTGGGGTCAAATATAGGTTAGTTTTGGAGATACGGTCTAATGTTCAAGCCATCGACGTAAGAGCAGTAGTAATGTTGAACGGATTGCTCAATCCTTTTTCGGCAAATATAATTTACGCTGCATCAAAAGCCAAAATAAAGCCTTCCAAGCAAATTCCTTTGGGAACGGCACTTAAAGGATTAACAAACGGTAGCAAAATTATTGATATTATAAACAAATACGAGCATTGTTGAAGTTACACTGTTTTAGAAGAGTTGGAAACTGAAGCAACATTTGCTTCATCACAAAAAAAAATATTTGTCCAGAAAGTATTATTCGTGCTAAAGATTTATCCACAGGATTATCGTGCCTTATGATAATTTTGATAAAATCGTCGACACTGCAAGTGGAAAAGATACTCTGCACGATACCATTGATATAATATTTCAAAATATCATTGATTGCAATTACGATTTCAAAAGTAAATTAACCAGTACTCCTGATGCAAATGTAATGCCTGAGGTATCAAAGATGAGTAGTCCTGAAAAAAATGCAACGAATGAACCTTCCGCAAGTATAAAAAGACGACGCGCTTTTGATACCTTCACTTTGGAACTAGAATTGTATACCAAAAGACCAAAACTTGATCTGGATTTCGTACATTGCTCCCTTTTGAATGAATATTATTATATTTAATATTATATGAATATTTATTAATTATTTCTCTATATAACTACGACATATTTTTTAGTCGAATAAAAAAAAATATAAATAAATAAAAAAATAAAAAACAAAAATATACTTGCTTGAAAAAAAAATCTTCGTAAAAAAAGTTTAAACTACCAAAATCAGGGTTAAATTAATTTAATAAATCTTGAAATTTTTATATTTAACAGATTAAATACTATACGTAATGAAATGAATAGTCAAATGAAGAGATAATAGTGGAAAGAACTTCAGTTTGTTAGTTAAATAAATTGCTTTCAGCAGAGATCGTATGCGCACTTCGGACCTTTAACCCTCCAGCTGACGATTTTACCTTCAGTAGAAGCGCAGCTGATTATTTTTTTTATCCTTTTAAAGGTGTTATAAATACGCTATAAAAGTTTCGTAACTTCAGAAATAATTTTCTAACCTCACTTTTAAATACCGGTTCATAACGGTAGCTGACGAGTAATCCCGACTTTTTAATGCAGCTGACTGTTATTTTTTCAAACATAACTATTCATACATTAACTCGAAAAATTTTCAAGACTTCAGAAATGATTTCTGTTTCACTTTTTTTTACATAGTTACCATTTTTTTATAGCCAGCTCCAGAAAGACGCTAGCAGCTGAAGCTTGTTTGGATCATTTATTGTACTTAAACAAACAAATTACATAAAAACTATCGTTTCAGAAATCCTTGAAAAATAGCAACGCTGCCTCTCGGACTATAAAGTCTTTGAGAAAATTGTATTTGATAAATTGTCTTTTTGTGTAAGAAATCTAATCTCCTCTAGTCAACACGGCTTTTCATCAGGAAGATCAACTGTAACGAACTTAAATATTTTTTGTTCACATATAGTTGCAAATTTCTCTAAGGGTTTACAAACATACGTTATCTTCACAGACTTTGCAAAAGCGTTTGACAAAGTCAATCATGTAACTTTACTCCTTAAGCTTTTTGCACTTGGTTTTCACTCTAATCTCCTTGCGTGGATTAGATCATATCTTATTGGCCGCTATCAAATAGTTAAAATCAATAATTGTCAATCACTACCATTTCTAGTTTCATCTGGTGTACCTCAAGGCAGTCACTCTTTTGACGTAGAATACGTCATTCTCGGAGGTAAGTAGGGTGCTTGATAGTGATCAGGTGTCGGTATTTATATAACTTTTTGAGCCTTTGGTGGGCCTAAAGTACTGATCGTACAATGTTGATGTTAGCACTTGTTGGTCTGCTTGATCCTCAATGCGATAAAAATTCATGTTAGAACTCTCTAACTTATATAAATTTTACACAATTACATGAAATATAAAGTCAACATTTGATGTTTTTGTTTGCTTAAACTTGCTACCTATTTATCGACAGTTTCCGGTTTTATCGACAAAACCATAAAATTTGTATGGGAGCCCCCCTAAAGAGTGGTCGGAGGGAATAGGTGTCAAAGGCAAAAATGTTCCTTTTGCAAAAGTAATGGGGGTCGGCCATACATATTAACCCTCTCCGGCACTCTCTTAAAGGTCATATGCTCAGGTGTATGGCATAAATATAAAAAAACCATAAAATTTGTATGGGAGCCCCCCTAAGAAGTGGTCGGAGGAAATAGGTGTTAAAGGCAAAAATGTTCCTTTTGCAAAAGTAATGGGGGTAGGTCCTACATATTAACCCTGTCCGGCACAAACACAATAAAATTTGTATGGGGGCCCCCCTAAGGAGTGGTCGGAGGGAATAGGTGTCAAAGGCAAAAATATTCCTTTTGCAAAAGTAATGGGGGTCGGTCATACATATTAACCCTCTCCGGCACTCTCTTAAAGGTCATATGCTCAGGTGTATGGAATAAATATACAAAAACCATAAAATTTGTATGGGAGCCCCCCTAAGAAGTGGTCGGAGGAAATAGGTGTTAAAAGCAAAAATGTTCCTTTTGCAAAAGTAATGGGGGTCGGTGATACATATTAACCCTCTCCTTCACTCTTAAAGGTCATATGCTCAGGTGTATGGAATAAATATTTTGATAAATATTTTTTAAAAAAGATGTCATCAAAAGCGAATTGAATAATTCTACGTCTTGTGTTACGACATAGTCGAAACTACTGTATCTTTTTTTTTCTTCTTTTTATTAATGACCTCCCACAGGTTATTAAATATTCGAGATGTCTCCTTTTTGCGGATGATCTTAAATTATTTCGGTCATTGGAGTCAGATAATGATTTCAGTCTTCTTCAGCTTGATCTAAATTCAATCGCAAATTGGTGTTCCCTCAATAACCTTCCTCTGAATATATCTAAATGCCAGTGCCTAACATTTTCAAGGTCCACGTCACCAACTTTCTTTAATTATTTTATTAGTTCTGTTCCCTTAGAAAGAGTTTCTATTAAAAAGGACTTAGGTGTCCTACTAGACCCTAAACTTAACTTTAAACAACACATTGAACTAATAATTGCTAAAGCTAACTCAATGTTAGGATTTTTAAAACGAAACTCAACTGAGTTTCAAAAATGCAAAATGCAATAACGCATAAAATAAACTTTTAGAAATTAAAACAACTAAGACTATTTCTACATATAAACTCACGTTACAAAAAAATCCGTACATTTTGTTGATATATTCTTTTCAATCTGTTATGTTTTTTAATGTGTCTGTCGAGAATAATTAAAGGAAAGTTCACAACCAATCAGTGGCGGATCTAGTATTCGATGGAGGGGACTGAGCTAACAGTATTGTAGTCCAAGGGGGGATTTTTTTCCCATACAAATTCTTTAAAGGTGCTAAAGCCCGTGTGTAGATCCGCCACTGCTACCGATGAATATAACTTTCGGATCATTCTCCGTTTTTAGTTTTTTATGTTTCGATTTATTAATTAAAAGAATTATATTCAGTGTTTTCTTATGCAATTGCTTAGAGAAAAAGAAATTTCAATTGGTTTATATTGTATTTCTTATCGCAACTTCAGAGTTAAGTGGCATTATATGTTGTTCTCCTGTGAAATTCAAATATTATTGTATTTAACTTCTTGTTCCATTAATTAATTAATTTTAATTTCTTTATTTTAAAATTTTAATTTAAAGGTTTTTAGCTTTTAATTAACAAAAATTATCAATAGAATTAATAAATTTCTTTCTTTGAATTTTGATTGGTGTTCATGTGGTACTGATGCCGGTTATATTTATTGTTACTTTATGTGACTTCATTTGGACACTACGTATTTCTTTTTCCTCTGTATGTCAATGATATGATATAAGGATGACAAGCAATCCGATGATATCTCATGACATGTTTTCATATTTTGTCAATTTTTCTTGCAAGCTTTTCGTCTATTTTTGTTTTAATCAGAAAGAATTCTTCTATTTTCACCGTCTATGACGTTCTACGGCAACCTGAAGAGTTTTTTTTATACCCCCACGTTTAAAAAACGTAAAAGGGGTGTATTAATTTTGTCACTCCGTTTATAACGCCCATAAGGAGGGGTGGTAGGTATAGAAAAATATATATTCTTGATCAGCATTACCACCCGAGTCGATTTTGCCATGTCCGTCTGTCTGTCCGTCTGTCTGTCTGTGATTACGATTACAGTCGTAATTTTCAAGCTATCATCACCAACTCGATATTTAAGCTTTTATCTAAAAAATAAAGGTCACGTTCGAAAATGAGCCAAATCGGATGAAAACCACGCCTACCTCCCATACAAAGTGATTTTATCAAAAAGGTCAACTCTCTTTAAATTCCACAAAGACTTGAAATTTTATATAATATGTACACTGTGTATGAAATTCAATGAAATCGAGTGAAAACCACGCCTACCTCCAATACAAACCAAAAGCTAATATTTTCTGTTTAAACTATGACGAAAATGTTTTTACAAATACACATTTTATTGACTGCTTAAGACTTTGAATATACTTTGGTTCGTCCGTGGGGGTATTTTAACTTCGGCCCAGTCGAAGATCGTTCCTAACTAGTTTTTTTTTTATTTTATTCGCGAAGGGGGAACCTTCAAAAAGCGCCACCGTGCAGGTGGGAGTGTGCGATTCTTACGCACTAAACCTGAAACTCCGCATTAAAACTTCGTCCCTTTGTGAACCTCGCGATACCGCTGCAAAGCATGACCTCACGGGGCATGGGAACAGCTCTAAGCTGATAACTGTATGGCTAATACCGTCGTTTAAGGCAGTGGTGTCGTGGCAGTGAGCTGGATTACAAATTTAAAAAAAAAAAAACAGAACTTCGATGGCAACGAAAAAAATAAATAAATACAAAAACAACCTGTGTACATTGACCCGATATAGTCCTTAAAAAATAATAAACAAGTAAAGTTGAAAATGTCGCATCAACAAAACTAGCCACTACTTGAGTGTGCGCTATTAAAAAATATCAACAAAATATACACAGCATCAGCAACCTTGATATCTTTCGACGCGAGCAAAAAACAACAATGCCATGCACACTTTTTTCTTGCTGTCACAGCGCAATGCGCCGACAGTCATTTCTTCGAATTACAACAAACACTGAAATATTGAAGTTGTTGTAAGTGAGCTAAAAAGGCTAATTGAGTTATGGGATTTACAACTCTGGTTTAAGGGGTAAATAAACGTGAGTACTCTACTCAGCCCACTGTGTTTTGTAACGCTCCACTCTACGTAGTTCTTCCGTTATACTTTTAGCGAGGGCATTTCAGCATTAAGGACACCAAGTTTTGTTGTGTCACAGTTTCCCCGAGGCTGTTCGAAGCCTCAAGGCGGGCATTATCGAACTTGGGGCACTCAAATAAAGCATGGTTTGCATCTTCAATTGTATTTGAATAGCAGTGTGAGCAGTATGGACTTACCGCGTGCTTGAATTTGAACAAGTATGCTCTGAAGCACCCATGGCCGCTCAAAATCTGTGTCAGATAAAAGTTCAATGAGTCGTGACTTCTTTTACACCAATCGGCTTTGTTCGGGATGAGCTGGTATGTCCAGCGACCCTTTAGAGGTGTATTCCAACGGTTGCAAATGAACGCGTTGTTATTTGCCGTCAGAAGCGTCTCATACACGAGAAGGTCGATGGGAATCGAGCTTGCTAGGATGAATGCTGCATCTTCGGAAACTGTTCTGAAGGCACAACATACCCTGAGTGCGCCGAGTCTGTAAATAGATTCAATACCTCGCCGGTAAGACTTCGTCTTCATTGCTGAGGCCCATACCGTTGAACCATACATCACGATGGATCGTACTACATTAAGGAGTAGTTTCCTGCGCGCTTGTTTGGGGTCGTACTTTTTTGTGGGCATACTGGTAATGCTGTTTAAATGTTAATCGGAAGTCAATCATTACACCAAGGTATTTAATAAATGCCTTTGATTGTACCACTGTCCCGTTAACATTGATGCTTGCAACTTCCATTTTTTTGCAGCTGCTTATGAGCACCGCCTCAGTTTTATGTTCGGCTAGGCAAAGCCCCACTGATAAAAGCCAGCTACAGATGGTGCCATTTGCAACACTACTGAGCGCTTCGTCTTCTTCTAGGTGTTTTGCAGTTGCCACAACCGCTAGGTCGTCCGCAAAGCCGACGATCTTGACGCCTGTGGGGACTGTGGTACCTCGTCTATTGCGTAGCGCAGTACTCTTCTATCGAAGTAGTTTGCTATTACCCTAGAGCAGACATGAGCTTCCAGAAGCACAATTGGCCCAGTTGGCCCAACTACAAATTTATTATATTTTATCAAATTTGTGTTTGCACATTTGTAAAAACAACAACACGTAGAAAAAACAATAACAACAAAATCGACGTTCACCAAATGTTTAACTTGCTTTAACAACAACAATTGCATGCAAAGGCAACAAAAACAAAGCCTCACTCGACGAGAGTGAGCTTAAGATGATTGTCCCGTTACTTGTATAACACAAAAACACACATGATTTGTTTTTGTTTCGTACATCAATTTTGTTACATATAGAAAAAGAAATTCAGTCTTGTGCTTTGACAATTTTTTCTAGTTGATTTTTTTTTTTTTTTGCAACGAAGAGCAAAAGCAATAATGGGGACAATTTTGTGTTTGCTTGAAAAAAAAAACATTGGTCCACCAATTTATTTTCCTGCTCATGACTGCCCTAGAGAGATAGCGTGGAATTTCAAATTCTGCGAACATTTTCATTATATTCTCCCACTTTGCGGAGTTAAAAGCGTTGCGCACATCCAGCGATGTCACGAGATAGTTCTGCTTTGTGCTCTTCTTCCATCTTTTACCTTCAATAGCTTTCTCTGCCATGTTTGTTACAAGGTTTATGGCGTCGGATGTTGAACGTGACTTTTGGAACCCAAACTCTTGATTCGAAAGACCTCCTCTGGCTTGGATTGATTTTTCAAGGCGGTTGCACAGCACTCGCTCGAAAATCTTGCCTATCGTGTCGAGCAGACATATAGGTCGGTAGGCCGAGGGATCATCCGTAGAGCCGCTACCTTTTACGTATTCCATTGTGCAGGGAATATGCCCTCTGAAAGACAAGCGTTATACAGCTGTACGAACGCTTGTGTTTGCAACATGATAGCGCAACCCGAAGAGCGATATTAACACATTGCACACGGGTCAAGAGATATCTCGTTTTAAGCAAATCGAACGTTGCGGCCCGATCACGAGATATCTCATTTTCATGTTTTTTTCGATTCAATCTCCAACTTCAGCAACAAGCGGCAAATATTTTTGTATTTAAATAATATTTAATAATAATTTATGTGATTATAATACCCAATACAAATTAGATAAGATATGCGTACGTATGCGCTTTCTATTACTTGCCAAGCATGCTTCTGAAGCGTTCGAAAATGTGCGGGCTTTGAGTGCGTGTTGAATCCGCAGAGCGCCGTACGCAATGTGTTAAAAAATATTTAAAGGCTTCAAAGGTCATAAAACAGCCTTACTATAAGAAGAGTGTAGAGTTCAATTTGGAGTGAAAAATGTCTGCAATGTTTTCTGTTTGCCACCTAGCTGATTAATCTATGTACGTAAACTTTTATGGTTGTGAGAACTCATCACCAAGTTTTTAATTTATTCGATTAGGTAAAGTGACTAAAGACTGTTAGTTATACAGTAGTTGTCAATTTTTCTTGGACAATGTAACATTAACCGTGACATCCTAGTGTTGCATAGAACAAATCGGCCAAATATTTTAACAATTTTAAATATTTTTGAAACCTTTCTGCAGTTAAAACTGTATAAATAACATTTCATCTTGTTTTTAGCATGAACAATTTATTGCTCTTGTTTGATTTTTTAGTCTGGTGTTAAGGCAGATAATATAGATACTATATTTTTCAAAGCTGTATTGCTAACGGAGAGCGCCAATTTCGACATTAATATCAAAGGTAGACTTTGAAGTAGAAATAAAAAGTGAATGTGACTGCACTGCAATAAAAAAAATTGAATTTTAAATTTAATATTCAAATCAGGTGAGTGCCGAAAAGTTTAAATATAAAAAATCTTATAATTAAGATATGTCATGCGCTTGAAAAAAGAAGACCATTAAAAAGAAAAAAGTGAATTCTGAAGTTAATAAAAAAAAAATTATTTATTCTAATTAGTCTTATACTTTACGAGTTTGAGTTGCTGCCGACTGTTAAAACCGTGAGAGAAGCGCAAACTTGTTTTTATTTTACTTACACTGCGTATGAAGTTGTGTCCCAATATGTATGTTTATCTCAGATATATATACCAGTTTCGACTAAACATTTTTGGAGGATAACCTCCTTATCCGAGTAAGAAATTACTATAGGATCTTTAATCAGTAACAGAGTGAGGAGAATTTTGTAAATTTTTTATTAACTTTCATATTGTCCCTCAAAATTTCAGAGATTAACAATTTAATTTATAATGTCGCACACTTAATACAGTCGCAACTCAAAATTTTCCAATATCTAATTTTTGTAATAAATCAATTCACAACACACATCTCTAACTACTGCAAACATTTTTTTCTCATCACCATCTTTAACAGGTAAAATACCGCTATGAGTGTTTTTATGTTTTTTGAGTTGCTGCTTACTGGAAATTCTTCAGAGTGGAACTAAATTTTTTAAAAATTTTACAATAATTTTTACATAAACAGTTATTTGCCTCTCCTGAAAATTTGAGTTATGACTTTGTATTTAGTGTGCGATGTATAAATTCTTTTTACTATTCTATTATCGACGTATACAAGTATTTTTATTTAATATAGGGTTTTGTACCTGGAAATCCAGCGGGATACGCACCCGTTCCGCAAATGTCACCCTACGGTGAACAACAACCATACGGTGGCGGTCAACCACCTTATGGTGGACAAGGTAAGCCGGGCTTCGAAGGACAAGGCGGATTTCAACCTTACGGAGGCCCACCGCAACAACAACCGCCCTACAACGGAGGAGGTTATGGACCTCAACCGGGTTACGGACCCCAGCCAATTGTTACACAGCCCGTTGGGCCAGCTCCACCTGGTGCGATGCCACAAGGTAAGCTATTTTAGTATTATTAAAAAAATTCCAAATATCGGCGTTATAAATGTGAAGTTGCAAATCTGAAAAATATAATTTTTCTTTTACCATTGTATGCAATTGCTTCAGTGGAGCTGTAAAGATATGTAAAATATGTAAAATTACGTAAATATTGTAACAAGAACAATAATGATGGTCGAGCCGAATTGCTGTTGAGTAAAATAGTTGTTTTTCGCTCTCCTGAAAAGTCATGATTATTTATCAGATTCGAAACTTCATATTGTTAACGACTACTTTTTATTCGCTTTAAATTCTTTCTAGTTTCAACAAGCGCGTTTAAATAAAAAATTAAAAAATATGTTTGTGCTTTTTCCCAATTAAGATTTTCCATTTTGAATAAACTTACTAAAAGCTTATACTTGTTACAGTGTTGTTTTGTAGATTATGAACCATTTTTAGAAAAGATTTTTTGAAATTGCCTGAAAATATTTTCAAGCTATAAATTTTATATCACGTTGTTATACATTTTTAAACTCCAACGCGTACTGCGGAAGGGGTTTTACTCCGTGTGCAATGTCCACAAGGAGGCGTGTTGGGTAGCATCACCTGAGTCGATTTAACTATTTTCGTGCGTCTTTCCGTCATCAACATTATGGAAAGTTTGGTTTGGTTTGGTAGAAATTAATTTTGAAGCTAACAGATAACTGATAAGCTAAATTCGTAGATTACTTTTTAAAAATTAAGATCAAGTTGGAAAACAAGCCAAATCGGTTGAAAATCAGGCCTACATATCTTTAGTACGAAGTGATTTATTTTTAAATTAAAATTTTGCACATAAGCTTTGATGTTAAACAAACACTTTTAGTTTGAAAATTGTTAAAATCGGATAAATACCCCGCCTACTTTCCATATAAAGTGACTTCAGCAAAACCTTCATAAATTCCAAAAATATTATAATGTATAGTCAATAATGTATTGACTTGATACTTAACTTGATACTTTACTTGATACTCGTACTTAAGCTTTGATATTTAGAAGGCGCATATATTAATCACGAGTGTAAGGATATTTTAACTTCGGTTAGCCGAAGATAGATTCCTTACTAGTAGACGAAAAATGTAAAATATCCTGTATCTCAAAGACTATCGCCTATAGAAAATTAGTTGGCTGTATCGTGGACACACCCGTAGCTTTTGACTTGATGGCGCGCGACAGTGTATATAAATGTCTTGTATAAGAGTACTATAATTTAAGTTTCTTTTTAATATTTTTTTATTATTTTATATACATGTTTTACAATTACATTAGTCTTAAAATGAAATAAAGAAAATTGTTATTAAAGCTTAAAAAATAGGTTTACTTTTTAAAATATTCAAAACTACTCTTTTGTGTTTAAAAGATGAATACATTATCGTTTTTTGCAATTAGATACTTGGATAATAAAATATAAAATAAACTGGCCACTTAAGCCCTTGACTTCTTACGATCAATTTGTGTTGTGCGTGTTATTAAATGTTTGTACACAATTGATTCAGAACTGTACCTACTAGTTTTATGCCGTCTCGGAACGGCTAATTTACATGTTGTTCAAAAACTACATGGCATTATTTACTGTCTGAGGTTTGCCATTGTCTGCAAAGAGGTGACGACCGAACAGAAAAATTAATTCTATTAAAAAAACTTTCAGATGGAATTGAATCAAGGTTCCTAGATACTTGCATTTTTTTTTTGAGGTGGATACATTTTTGACCTTTTTATGGATACTTTTTTTAGAACCGTCGCGGCAACGCTGATGCCTAGTTAGTTTAAGCTACCTAAGAAAAATACTAAAAATAGTTGAAATCAGTCAGTCGTTAGGGGTAGCTCCTTTGGACCTATATTAAATTTTTACATAATTTTGTATGAGAGGTAATCACAAAAGTTGACCGATCTTAATAAAATTTGGTCAGAAGGCTTACAATATAAATTAATAGATGTATACTTAAAATGGTTAAAATTTATCAGTTTTTAGGGGTACCCCACGAGAACCTATATTAATATTTTACTATAGTTTTATTTCATAATATTGTTTATTATTTTATTCATCATCAGTATAATACGAGCTTTCATCGCCAGTATTACCTGGCCTTCAATATAATATTTAATATATTTATCATACAAGGGTTTTTTCCATAAACTTTTCACTTGGCAGTTATTTACGGATCTGTTTTACATTAAATCTCTGTCAGAATTTTGTCTAGAATTTTACCTAGTGTGGCTCAAACGAATATTTCTTAATTCCTTATGCTGAGCTTCTAAGGCTTTTTCTAACAAAAGTCCTGTTAAAGAATGTAAAAAAGTTAGTTACCAACGGTAAAACTAAGAATTTATTACCTATTGGAAGATCAAAATATTCCATAACTTCGCAGCCATGTACTAAAATGTTATGCACTGTACTTGAATGTAGAACCAACTGTAGTTATCTAAATAGAGAATCTTTGTTTCCTCCATCGTAAATCCTTGTTTCCTCCAGAGTAGGGATCCCCCGTTATATATCTGGGGCGAAATACCCCTACAATTGCATTGTTGCTAATAACTAAGTTAAATTTTCATAAAAAGCAACAACTTTTGAATGGACTATATCGTCGACCCGCAATTATTTTGGCGTACATCCCGAAAATCGAGTTTTGGGAAATTAAATTTAAAGTGGTCCAAAAAACTTACTTTGATATTTTAACCACTGTTAGTGACATTTATAGAGTTAATTTTGACATTGAATCCAAAACTCGTTTAGAACCAAAATCCTGGTTTAAAATGACTTTTGTTCAAAACATTGCCGCATATGCCACTTTTGGCTTAATTTTTTTCGACGGCCTGGGTAGTCGAGTTGGTAGCGTGCTCGACTGCCACCCCAGATATTCCGGGTTCGATTCCCCGCCAGGTCATTGTCCTTCGCTTTAAACCTTACTTAATTTTCTATCCTAATTTCTAATCAACTGAAATTAAAAAGTCATCAATATTTACGACATGAAATTGTAGTCGATGGTAGAGAAGTTTGTGGATGAGATTGCCTTATAACTTGAATTGACTGAGGTAAAGGCATAACACTTGCGTCTGATTCAAATTCACATGTTCCTTTGGCTTTCCACCAAGCTTAGAAACATCCTACATGTGTTCCACTTGATTGCCCTTTCCTTCCCACTAATCTATCACCCCATTTCGAACCAAGGCAGATTTGACTGAATTCAGCTAAACAAAAATTTACAAACAATAATTTGCTAAATCCTTCATTTTTTATTAAAACAAAAATATATTATATCAAATAAAAAATTAACAATATACAAAACTATTATAAGTATTACAAGTATTTGCACTGAGCTTAGTACTATTGGTTTTTATTATTAAAAAAAAAATAGAAATTAAGGACTCATTAAATAAAAAAAGTAACACTATATAAAAATATAAGTATTGCAAGTCTTTGTACTGAGTTTAGTTATGCTTCTAATAAATTATTTGAATAAGCAGTCATAATTACTTTAATAAACAGTCATAATACTGCACATCAACTTTTGGTAAGAAACCGTAGAAGCTTTTTATATCACTTTTTTTATCAGAAGATATTTTTTTTGCAGGTAAAATTTTTAAATAATATTAAGACACTTGAAAAAATCACCTTGATCATATTTAACAAATTTTATCTGATTAAATGGAATAAATTGAAAAAACAACTTATGAGATTTTTCAGAATACATTTTAAAATCTGAAGAAACCATTGGTATTCTTTGCAGTTTTACTTTTGGTGATTTATAATTCATCAATTTTCGGATTAAATCCAGCACGCTTTGAATCTCTTTCTATTTTAGATACCCATCGATGGCACTGTAGACAGTATCAACTTCTTGAATCTGAAATGTCTGGGTTCAGAAAACTTTTGAGTAACAGTTTTTATTTGATTGTTATTATACATAAATTGAAGCAGTGCTGTAGCTATGATTTGATTCCTATTTTGTGGCACACATGAATCACTCCATAATACAAAATGTTCAATATCTTTAAAGTCACATAAAGGAGCATTCCACTGTTGGTACGGGACAAATCGTACGCATTTGATAAGTTAAGATCTTAAATTAAAAATAAACCGAAATGTAATTGTTCAAAGCATCTAGTACATTCATTTAGTGTAACGGAGGCTTTTCAAAATCAATTATTTGTTCCTGAAAATATTCATAAATAGGCAGTAATAAGTATGAAAAGATGTTTGCTTGTACAGGACAACCGCAGTCCACCATACTTTTTATTTTTTGACATTATTGGAGAATTTCAGAAAAATTAATTATCTCTGTAAAATTAAAAATATACTTATGTAGACGTCGTCGATGATGGTATGACGAAATACTACAAGTTTGAAAAAATATCTATTAAAATGAGAATAAAAAAATAAAAATGAAATCGTTTGTACGGGACACTTTCGTTTGTACGGGACTCGTGCGAAATTCAGAAATTAAGTCTTCGTTTTGAATAATTTTTTAAATGAAAACTTAACACTATGATTATCTAAAGCGTGTTTCTTGCATGTTACTTTATGACCGCCAACTAATATATGATGAAATTTTAATATTCCTGGAAAAGGCCGCAGCTTCTCATGGATGAACATTTTGGATTTTATCAGCTATTTCTGATTCAGCAATATAGAAAACCTTCGTAGAAGGTACTAAAGTGGCTGCTAATGTAACGAAATCTTTTGCGTTTTGGATCACGGTACCATCTCCTTGACCTCGAGCTTTTTGGCTTACAAGTCGCTTTACGTTACCACCAACTCCGTCAATCAATTTATAAAAAAACAATGAGATATGTATGTGTCAAAAATTACCATTTTCAGTGGAATGCTCCTAAAACGTTTTAAAATTTAATTAACGAGCTGGCAATATCATTTCCGGAACGGCCACTGTGTACCTCGCTCCAAATAGCACAATAGGTTGAATTTGGTTCTTTTTTTGTTATCATACATACAGTAGCAGTCATATTGAAAACAGTAAGTTTTCTTTTATTATAAAATGTTTGAGAAAATCCTTTGGGTAAAGTGAAAACACTCTATAAAACTAATAATATTTTGATTTACTTGCCCATACGTCAAAATAATGTCGGCCATATCAATTCCATATTTTTGATTTATTTTTTGCCGTATATCCAAAAAAGTGGGGAATACGGCACTATAAGAATAATTTTTGTGATTTTTGTGGTGTGTGCGTCAAAGTTCACACAATATCTCGGAATCTAAAAAAATAGGAGCAATTTGAGTACACAGATCGATAGAGCTCAAAAAAACTACTTAAAACCCCGACCTTAACTAATTTTTTTTTGGTTTTGTGATATCTCCTTAAATCTCCTTTTTTATTTTGATTTTTTTGTCGTCAATTTATATTTATTTTTATTTAAAACAAAAGGATGTTTTTTAAATATCATAATATATTTATATTTTGACTGGTTGACCCAAATAAAAAATATTTCCGGAGCCTCTTATTTTTGTTTGTTATTCTTCTCCTTACCCTAATAACGGCAAACAGAAACAATAAAAACAAAAATAAAGAACTCGATAAAAAGTGTTGCCGCCTACACTTACGTTCGGAACTTCAAGCAATTAATTGATTAAGAGGTATATTTAAAATCGATTTTTGCAAGAAGGCGGAACAAAGCGGAATTTATCTTTTCATAGCCTTTAAGATAATGGTCCAAGGTACCGGTTAAAAAAACCGCCGTTAATAATTTTCATGGTATTTGTAAATGTCTATCGAAATTGCAAAATTTTTCGTTTATGGTAGTTTTTTTCTTGTGTTTTGATAATTCACCAAAATTATATGTTTTACTATTTTTCAAAAATTTTAAAAACAAAAAAATGAAAGACAGTTTTTTCTTTCAAACGTGTTTTTCTATTTTAATTTTCGGAAAAAAATGTATTCTTAGAAGACACGACCTTGGAAATTACTAAACAATTAGACAAGTTTTACATGATGCCCTGCCGATATTACTAACTTTTAAGCAAAAATATTTTTGTTTTACTTTAATGGGAGTATTATCTTAAGAATGATATCAAATTTGTACAATTCCGAGTCCAATCATTTTTAATTTTATCCACTGCACAAATCACTGTGCGGCGTATACTTATCCTTGTCCCGTTTCTTTCTTTTGATCCCATTTTCAAACTTTTGAGATCAAATAACCATTTTTTCTTGTCGTACAATAAAAGTTTTCGTAGCATTTCTACTCCAACAGTAATTCCATTCAACAGTCTTGCATTTTTGTAGAAAAAAAAGTAAACGTTTCATTAAATTCAATATTTCCTCGACCGCAGTTGGATTTGAAAGAGTTAGACGTTACAAGTTTACAATTTTATTACTAACATTTTTCTCATATCACTTACCATTACGAGGTTATTGCGTAAAAACCTATTTTGTGCAGATGAATCAAGATTTTCATGTATTGAAGATGACAGCTAGTGTGCACTACTATGCTTAGGTAAAAATTTGTTCTTATATCAGTGGCACAACCCTAAAAACATTTCAAAAAATCATGCCCACCTAGTTAGGAAACACACTGACAGGACTATAAAAACTATTTAAATTTATTTAATTTCCATATGGAACTCACGCTGAACGGACGTTAAGTCCAATTAATTGTTAACATTTGCACACAGTATAAGAAATCAGTTAGCTTGCTGTTTATAGAAAAATATGGATTTCCCATTGATAAGAAAATTTTTATATTTATCTCGTCGATGACCTGCAATGTGTTTGGGTTCATGTCTGAGTGCTCACGTATACTTGAGGTCAATGACACGATGAAATTGTACACTGTAATAAAGCAATTGAATTCAATTATATCATATGGAGTATTCTTTATAAGTTATTTCCGGAGATGAGGTTGCATAGTATAACAAACTTCTAGTTATATTTATACCTATTTTATACTTTCGCCCTTAGCAACACAAAAGTTATACTTAAAAAGAAAAGTTGTTTTGGTAAAAGTGATATCGTCGGTTATAAAAATTATTGTTAAACGTCATATAGTAACCCATATGATAATCATCTTTCCAAGCGACGATATAACTTATCAAAACTACTTTCCTACTAAAACTCCCTTTTGTGTGTAACATTTTAGTTAAAACAAATGTTTAGTGCTAAGGGCATTTCAGCAATGACATAATTATTCCGAAGGGAAGTTGTTAATTATTTTCTGCCACTCTGTTTATTTCTTCTATGCATCTGTATTTTTAAGATTACTGAATTTTCTTTTTCAACGCATTGAAACTTTCAAAAAGTAGTTTGGATCTTTAATGACACAGTCTGGTATATTTTAGTATTTTTTCCCTGGATTTATTGAAAGTTATTGAAGAGTAATTTAACATACAACCTTTCAAAACCGGGTAAATAGGTTATATACAAATTTCTATAAGAATTATGATCAATTCTTATCCAAATTATTTTATCTCAACGATACTTTTATCGTAAATGAAATCCGTTTGATTTTGGAGATATTTAAGTTCAGTTAACATGGTTTGCTAAAATACGAATAGTTGCTTTTGTGATGAAATAATGTTTACTATCATAACTAAGTTTAATGACTTCAATTGAGCTTTATCTTGTATTAAGCGGTTTACACATGCTATAAAAAAAGCCCATAAAAATAGAAATATTACAAGTTGAATTTGTTCCAGTGTACATTGTTAAACGTTGAAAAATATTATTGTAACAATTGGCGGAACATGTGATAAGGATATTTATTATATTTTGAAGTATCAACTCTCTTGCCAAAACAACAGTTGGAATTTATGGTTCGACTTCTTCTTGTAAACACAAATGAAGATCCTATAAATTATCAAGTATAGCTTCGCCTTCACACATAATAGCCAGTATTTATGCCATATCTATCTTATTTTTATATAATCTTCGTTGAGTATCTTCGTATGTGTTTACCTTCTGGAAAAATTCTTTGCTAAGTAATTGTTTTAATTTTCGTCTGTTCAGGCGGGTAGGCAGTCATTCAGGCAGCCTTATCAGACGTTCTTTAATTGAGGCAATAAAATAATACAAAAACTCCCCACACACAAATGTTTTCTAAGGCCCGTTTAAAAGTTAAACGAAAACTTAAATCAGTATCTTAACTAGCTTCAGTGTGACAAGTGAATAACATTAGATCGTGACCTTCGTGTGTTTCAAAGTGTATCCGAATTTGTGCTGTGATATTATTTGTCTGAAAATAATGGATTTGTGTGATGCTGAACAAAAACAGTCTAGTAATCCGAGTGTACTGCAAATGGTTTGGCATTCGATTCATACAAAATACGATATTTTACGCAGGCAGGCAACTATTCTAAGTAATTATCTGTGCAAGGAATCGAATAAACCCATGCCAAAAAAATTACGCAGATCATTGCGTTTAAATAAATCAAACAAGCGTAAAGGATATGGTGTGTTCATGAGTGATGAGGAAAAAAGGTGACGAATTTTTTTGATTTATTTAATTTTTGTTTAGAAATGTAAGTGTTTGGTTCTTAAAACAAGAATTTTATACTGTCTGAATTCTGGTTCTTAAATTTAGGGCTTACGTAATTTTCATCATGAGTATCTTCGAGTGCGTATTCAGTTATTGGTATAAGTGTCGTCAAGTCAATTAGGTATATGCAAATTTTGAATTAGGAATTATGTATGTGAGCCATAGTAATTAAAATTGTTGTTGAATTTAGCAGCAAATCCATAAACACTCTTTGTTTATTATTGTCTGAATTCGGGTGTATTTGTATTGTCCATTTTACAATCTTTTGTAATCATTTCTACAATCTCTTTCAACACTTCATTCAAAATATGTTGACATTGTGCTTAAGAAAATAATATACTAAAGTACTTAAGAAAAGACTATTGACTTCTCTTATGTATAAATACTAGGGAAATCAATCCCAGGGTTTTCATGCAGGGATCCCGGGAAATATTAAATATTAGAAAATATTTACGGAATTCATAAATATTTATGGTGGAAGTGACTTCTTAAAAAGAGAGTGGGCTTGGGCGGCTTCAACAGTCGAGTTGGAAGCGTGTTCGACTGCCGCACCAGAGGTCCCGGGTTCAAATCCCGGCCAGACCATGGTCCTTTAACTTTTCTGCATTTTATATTCTCATTTTTAATCAACTCAAATTGGAAATTCATCAATATTTACAACTTGGAGTTGTAGTTGATGGAAGAGAAGTTTGTAGATGAGATTGACTTATAACTTCAATTCACTGAGGTAAGGGGATAACACTTGCCTCAGATTCAGTTTTTTTTTGTCTTTTCACCACGCTTAGAACATCCACCACTTTTCGTTTCACTTGACTGCCCTTTCCTTTTCACTAATCTATCAACACATTTCGAACGAAGGTAGACTTGACTGAATAGGAAAATCTTTAGTTAAAAAAAAAAAAAAATAATAAAAAAAAAAAATTTTAAAAGGAATTTACACCGTGTGACAATTAAATAACCGAACTTTTAATTTAAATCATAGAAAACGTAGCGCCATCTATTGAACATATTCGTTGTTAGAAAGATACATCTATCCCCTTCAAACGCACCCAAGTTCATGCAAATCTGTTGACAGGTTATAAAATTACGCACGTTTTAATGTCAATAGTTTTTTTGATTCTTAGTCCTAACAGTGGCGTCCGTGGCGTAGTGGATTGAAGTGCGTGGCCGCTATGTCAACGAACCTGGAGACCCGGGTTCGAACCCCAGCAGCGACAGAAAATTATTTGAATTAAAATAATTTTTCTGTACGACCGCCACCTCTCTGCAGACAATGGCAAACCTCAGAGAGTAATCAAAATGCCACGTAAAGCTTCTTGAGAACAAGAACATTCTGTTCATCGCTGTTCAGAGTCGGCGTTAAACATGTAGGTCCGGTTCTCGGTAAATTGTGTACAAACTTAATAACACGCACAACACAATTGATAATAAGAAGCTTGGTCAAAGTCCTTTCAAGGGCTGAAATGGCCAGTTATTTATTTTATTTATTTTTTTATTAGTCGTAAAAACATATTGGAACAAAGAGCAATTATTTTATTTTGTTTTAAACTTGAAAAGAAATTCGCTGAGACACACGAACTGATATAAAAAGTTTATGGTGTTGATTGTATATCTCGTACTCAAGTTGAAGACTTGAACGACGATCAAAGAAGTGGACATCCAGAGAACAAAAATCGTGATGTACTGGTGCAAAAAATCTGTAAAATCATTGCTGTCGATGGAAATTTTACTGTAAGAATGTTGGCTGAGGAGTAAGGAACAAATAGAGAGACTGTTCATCAAATTCAAACTAAAGGTTTGGATAAAAAAAGGTCTGTGCGCGATTTGTTCCACACGAATTGAATGAAGACCAAAAAAACGCTCGTGTAGAGCATTGTAAAGACATCATTTCAACAGCAGATTTTCTTGATTCGATAATAACTGGTGATGAAACATAGTGCTTTTAATATGGCCCTGAAACTAAGCGTCAATCTGCATAATGGAAGTCGAAAGGCGAACCAAAACCTAACAAATTGCGTTTTCAGGAGTCCAGAATCAAGGCAATGTTGATCACTATCTACGATTCGAAGGGTATTGTCCACAAGGAATTTGTTCCAGAATGGTGATTATTATTTAGAAGTTTTTAGAACGTTTGCGGTCAAGAATTGTTTGTGTTAGACCTGAATATCCAAAGGGAAAACATCTGTTTTTATTGCACGATAATTCACCTCCTCACAAGACTTAAAAAGTGAATGCATTTTTGATGAAAAAACAGATCTGTGTCATCAACCACCCTTTGTATTCGCCTGATCTATCACTATGCCGAAACTGAAAACTGCAATGAAAGCAGCCGTGACGCAGATACTAAAGAACATCCCGGGTCTCTATATAAAATCGATCCATGCATTAGTTGATCATTCCAAACGTTGTTTTGACTCTAATGGAACCTACTTTGAATAAATAATAACTTCCAAACGTAATACAAAACGTATTTTACTCTATATATAAAAAGTTCGGTTGTTGAATTGTCTCCCTGACATTTTAATTTTCATATTTTTCTTATCTTAATAAAAAAAAAAAAGCCTAGTGTCGCTTCATGTTCAACAGGTTATATTTTTAATAATATGCGTTGAACCTTTTGTTGAAACTAGATTTTTTTGCTTTTCGAGTCTTTCAAAAGCATATCCTTTATGCTTTTGAACATTGTTAAATGTTTGTTATTATTTTGTGCTCTAAATATTGACTATTTTTTTATTCGTATATTTGATTAGTAAAACAACGGTAATTACAAATATAATATAAAAATATTCATTGCATTTCCTGGTTTATTCAGTTTTCATTATCCCGATGCAGTTCCGGGATCCCGATATTTAGATTCCCCGATAATAAAGAGAATCGCTATAGTCTCCGGATAGTTTTTGCAATCTGGTATTGAGCTCCCTAATATACATATATATGTTAATATAAATGGAGTTATTGTGATTGAGGGCACTCGAAGAAATAAAATAATAAAATGATAAGATTTCTGACTATAAATATGATGAGCAAATTATTTTTATATACATATGTAAACATTTTTGTTATCATGGCATTTCTTATTTTCGATAAAGATTATACAGAGAGTACTTAAAATTCATAACGAAAAATATATTGGAGGTCGTATTAATACATGCCTCTTATAGCGAAAAGTTTCTAATGCTGATATATCTCAACTCTCAAGTGTCAAATAAAGCAAAAAGGTAGCACTTGTTCACCCGTTGTACGAAGTAAGCGAAGTAAAACTGTTATTTCCCCCCCCCCCCCCCGTCAAATCTAATATAGACTACATTCCTATCCTATATGTTGGTGCTTATTTTCCCTGTTCGAAAATAAACATTTTTCCTTTGTGAAAATCATGCTTAAGGCAAAATACGAGTGTGTAGTTAAGTTTAGTCAAAGCCGAAAAAAAAAAATTAAAAAATTATTTTCAAACTTCACAATGAAGTCATGCAAATAAAATCTGCCTTAAAACTGTTTGAAGTCAGGCCCGAGTTATCGAATAATTAAAAGTCATGCGTTCGTGAGTTTCACCTTCCTATCTTTCCAAACAAAAAGTATTTATGTTTTAGTATAAGTCATTTCATATCATTGCCTTATTTGTTTTTCAATATAAAAAATTTTAACCGCAGTCGGTCACTCACTTTTAGCGAAATAATTTTTTTTAAACTTGTTATTGAAAAATTTAATCGCTGAGTTTAAAGGAGTGCAGCGAGTAGTGACAGTGTAACGATAGCATCCCGTATGAAGTTAGTGATGATCAGTTTTTATTAAGCGCGATGAAAGCATGGTATAATGTCTGTTTCCGTACTCGTTTCAAGAAACTTGAAGTTATCCGTACACATTTTTCTAGGACGAGAGAGAAGAAGAACAAGCAAAATGTCACTCTCTATTACTCTTTACTTGAACTTTACTTGAAAAATTTCTTCAAACACAAATCTCGAGCTTCGAACAGCTGATTGTCAAAGTATCAAACTGCAGAGGCGAGGAGGAGGTAGAATCCACAACACATCTTCTCTGCAAATAACCAGCGCTGGCCAGAAAGCGCCACCTTTTCCTAGGTAACTGGTTCCACAGTGACCTAGATGAACTCTCAAAATCTTCGGTCTACCGAATACTCAGCTTCATAAATAGCTCCAATTGGTTCAGATAGAGTGGAAAATAATGAACCCCTGGTATCACAACGGGCCTAATTGGAATAAGTCTGTCTCATAAATGACAGCCGCGTCAACCTAACCTAACCTAAAGTGTCAAAATGAAATTGTGCAAAAAATTTATGAAATTGGTTAGAAAATTAATAAAACTAAAATTAAAATATGCAAAATAATGCAAATGGAAGTTAAAGGTTCCTAGAGAACAATTCACTTGCAACTTTTTTAAATGTTTCATCCTTTTAAGTAAACCAACCAGCAAGTTCAATTTATATTTCATTTCAATTATCAAGGAACAGCTGTTGTGCTTGAACTTTACTTGAAGTCGTTTCCGTACTTTTTGGCAAATTTTCTCATTTTGACAGATAATAAAATTACTCTCTATTACTCGAACTTTACTTGAACTTTACTTGAACTTTACTTGAACTTTACTTGAAACGAGTACGGAAACAGATCTATAATTACAAGGTAGTATTGACAGTTGATTGGGAAACCATCTCCTGTCAAAAATTATAGTCAATAAGAGAGCGCTCAAAATCGGCTATTGAAAACACTAACAATGTTGAAAAGGTTGAAGTAAAAAAAAAAAAAACAACGGCAGCTGCAGATGCATTTTCACAAACAGCTGTTTTTGACAAGAGATATTTTCTTGTAGAACAAAAAATAAGCATTTGCCAATGGTATCTTGTATTATTATGCCATGCATGAAAGCCTTGGTAATTATTGGCTAATATTGAATTAACTCTTTAGATTCTAAAGGTTAGAAGATGAAGGATCTGCTTGACATAAATTATCATCTGAATAATAAATCTAAGCATTGTCAGTTGAATCTTGACAGTTCCATTCGGGGATGTGACATTTTCAAGCTAAACGTACTCACAACTTTTTGGTGTATGTACGTTTATTGTGTTGTTTACAGTAGTTTGAAAATTGTATTTCAGCAAAAAGGTGGAATTAGCACGTGAACATTTTTTACGATTTTCGACGTGGGTTGACAAGAAAGGTCGTAAAACGCTTGTTCAATAAGTTCGAGCGGGGTCGTCGTTTTCTCCAAGACAATTTCGTGAATGTCGTCCAAGAACGGCTGTTGTGGCAGAAAACATCAATGCTGTGCGTGAATTGTTGGAAATAGACCGGCATGTGACGGTGTATGGAGATGGAGTCATCCTTGGTCATTAGTGGAACTACCATACATTCGATTTTACATCTGCATTTAGGCGTTAGAAAAATTTGTTCCCGTTGAATATTCCATAATTTGATGGTTGCTCACACAAAAAGGCTCGTGTAGATTCATGAAAGGAAATGCTGATCAAATATAGTGGGATGACTCGACACACGTATGTGGTATCACCACAGGTGACGAATCATGGATCTACGCTTATAAATCCGAAACAAAGCAGCAGTGCACTGTTTGGGTCTTTTAAAGTGAGAAAACCCGACAGAAGTTGTCTGCGGACGGTGCATATCCAAGCAAAGGGTTGCAGGTTTTTTCAGAAAAACTGATCATGTCGCAACTGTTCCACTTGAGCAACGGAGATCTGTTAATGCTGAATGGTACACAACCATTTCTTTGTCGGAAGTCATTGGAGAATTGGAAAAGAAGATTATCCTCCATCACGACAATGCGAGTACTCACATATCAGCTCAAACAAAAGAGTTTTTGAACACTCAAAACGTGAAATTGATAGGTCATCCAACTTACAGTCTCACTTGGCACCCAATGACTTCTTCTTGTTCGCTCACATTAAGAAAAAAATGCGTGGAAAGCGTTCTTCTACACCCGAACAGGCCGTTGAGGTCTTTAAAAACTTGGTTTCGGTGGTACCAACTTCAGAATGGCACAACTTTCAATAATTGGTTCAAATGATGGAAAAAATGTATTGGTCATTTTATAGAATATTTTAAAAAACAATAAAAGCCTTTTTGCTGTTTTTTCATTGTCAGGAGCAGGCAACTCTCGCAATCTAACCTAGAAATTCTATAATAAAGGGAGACCCTCTGTCTCCAAAAGTCTACGAAATGATCAATCACTAAATATTCATTAACGTTACAGGGTTATCCATTTTGTGGTTACAAAAGTAAACGTTAATAAAAGATATAAAATTTAATTCTTGAAGGAATTTTTTTTTCGGTGTTAAAGTTTGGACTTTGATATTGAAATTAAAATTGCTGCCTCGAAATCTATTCCAATCGCCGCATTTGATCTAATTTAAAAAAAAAAACACTTTTACACATTTCTGACGGTATCTCTGCCAGAACTTGACGAATAATTTGACTTTTAAGTTTGATGTTTATGCACATAAGTACGGTCTTTTTCATAGCCCAAAAAAAAGTCCAATGGTGTCAAATCGCACAATTACTGCACCTAATTGACTTAGCTGCCAAAATTGGTCGCGTTGTGTGGTTTGTGGTGTCTTGTTTGGGTCTTGTTAGAAGCAAATAATCTCTCAGTTAAAATTTTCAATCGCAGGCAAACATTTTTTTTACCATGCGACTATAGCTCTTCGCATTGACGGTGTCAGAACTTCATCGTTTTCGAAGAAAAATACGTTATGATAACACCTTTAGCGCATAATGCGGACCGCTCAGAGACTTTTTAGTGGTATGTAACGGGCGCTATTCAATTATTTAATAGTTTTTCAGAGTACCAAATGCGACAATTTTGGCCAATTACAATCACAAATTTGTTTGAAATATCAGAGATACCGACTCTATGGTTTTGAAATCACGAAATGGAAAAACATGTATTTATTGATGAAATAGTGTAACATATTTATATATGAAACACTGAGCGTTGCTCATTTGACTTCGAAAAATGTTCTTTGAATACTTGTCACCAATAGTCGCCTCATTATTTTTTTCATTATATAAATTACTAATATAAAAACCCGTCCAACGACATTTTGTTGTACAATTAAGAGTAAAAGATACGACAAATAACACTGTTCAACACAAAAAAAAAAATAACAAGGTTCCGACAACGGATTCTGATAGAGGGGGCAAAAAAACAATTACGTGTATCGGCGTTTTGAAAGTCTACGTATGAAAAGACCCATAAATTGAGAAGTTAAGGGGTTAAAATGTTGGACAAAAATATTCCTGGTAGTATTTTACATAAATCCTAAGAAAACATCTCATACCCAAAATGTAAGGATAATATGATTTCCTAAGCCGACTCACTATAAGAATGTTCAAAAAGGGGAAAACTTAAATCCCCCCTAAATTAAGACTCATGCGTAAACTTTCAAAACGTCGATACACGTATATTGTTTTTTTTTGTCCCCTCCACCAGAATCCATTGTCGGAACCTTGTTATTTTGAAAAAAAAATTGATTTTGTTGTTCAGTGTAATTTGTTCGATGTATTCACCCCAAATTATTTAATTTGCAAAAAATAACTTTTCTGTACTTTCAGGGTGAACATTTCAAAAGCAATATAATATCAAGAAATAATTACTTTTTGAGCGATATGAGGTGTGGAGCAGCACGCTTACCTTTAATATATTAAGATAAAAAAAAAACAAAATTAAAGAAAACAGGTAGAAAATGACTGATACATATATTTGATTCTCTTGTTCAAACATTGAATAGATGTTTTAAAATGTTGTCCAGATAGATTTTTCCTATTTTTGCTTAAGATGCAAATAAGATGTTAAAGAGTGTGCCTAGTTTTTGTTTTTGGCCTGATTTTGTATTATTTGTAACCCCTTAAGGGGAGGGTAAGGTTTGCTTAGTCTAAAAAAAGACCTTTTTTCATGAATTTTTTTTAGAAAAAATTATCACAGAAGGTTTATTTTACATATTATTAAAGTACAAAATGAAGAATATTTAAAAAAATGTTTGTTGAAAAATAGAGAGAAATAACGGATTTATTGTAGATCTCCGCAGGCGCCTCGAAAAAAAGTTTTTGTACGGTAACCAGCCTACAGCACCATTGGATCATCTGAAACCAAAAAATCAAAATTAATTCTTTAGTTTATTACTTTATCTCTCCGGTCACGTCGAGCTTTTTTTAATTTTTAAATTTTTCAATTTTTGGCACCATTTTGAAGCCAAAATGACGTTTTTTGACGAAAAAATCTACCTATTTGTTATTGTAAAATTGTTAATAATTAAAAAATTAATTTCATTAGTAAGTAAAAAACTCGACGTCACTAGAGAGCTACTTATATGTCATGGTATAATAATATAAGGTAGTATTGACAGTTGCTTGGGCAACGACCATCTGTCAAAAAAAAAATGTCTAGAAAGAGAGCGTTCAATTATTTCTTATGTTTTCGCCATTGTTTATGTTTCAGCGCTTGCAAATAACCAAACATTTTCTTACAAAATATTGCCTATTTTATTTAATCAATAGTGAATTATTATTACTACAACGAAGATAACTTGTGAACTTTGTGTTATTAAGTGCAAACATAAGAAAAAATGTTGAAAACGTTCAAATGTAGCAACCTCAGCAGCTGCAGATGCATATGTACGAAATTAAAGAAGTTTCCAATTATTGTTAAAACACCACGGCTGGAAAACGTTAAACACATATCACACATAATTTTTTCACAACTTTCATTATTATAATTGAATAATTATTTATTTATTTTTACATTCGTTTAATTCTTGTTGCACGAACAACTGTTTTTGACAGATGGTCGTTGCCTTGTTGCTGAGAAAATCTATACTTGTCAATGCTACCTGTATAATTGTATCATGCTTATATGTAGAATATGTGTATAAAATTTCAAAACGATCGGTACAGTAGTTTTTTCTGTAGGCTGGTCACCGGCTTTAAAAATTACATGTTTGGGAAAATCGATTTAAAGTTTTGTACACTAAGCAACACTTAGAGGTACGGTCATTCAACCTACTGTAGCTTCGTTAGTTTTGCTCCGAGACCTAAAAATTTAATACAATATTCTTCAGATGTTGTACTTTCAGAAACAAAAATAAAAAAAAAATGAAAAAAAGAGTTGGCTGTGCCGTGGACCAGGGGCGGTTCCAGGAATATATTTCGGAGGGGGGGGGGGGGGGTTTCAAAAATATTTATGTACGTTATATATACAAAGGGTAGTTAAATTTTAAAGGCCGATGTTGATTTTGAATAAAACACAAATTATTAAGGAAATTGTTGTCATTTCTTTTTATTATGATAATATTGGTATGGTTCAATTATGCATGGAACAACATATCGGCTAAATGGCGGCACACCTCCATCCGATGGTCCAAATTTTCGATGAGGCCGAGGCATAAGTGAGGTTCTATGCCGTTAATGTGCCGAATTATCTCATCCTTTAGCTTTTGAATTGTTGCTGGCTTATCGACGTACACCTTTTCTTTCAAATAACCCCAAAGAAAGAAGTCCAACGGTGTCAAATCACATTATTGTCGGCCAATTGACATCGCCACCACGTGAGATAACACGGCCATTGAATTTGTCGCGCAAAAGAGCCATTGTTTTGTTAGCTGTGTGGCAAGTGGCACCGTTCTATTGAAACCACATATCGTCCACATCCATATCTTCCAATTCGGGCCATAAAAAGTTCGTTATCATCTCACGCCAGCCCATAAGCCGCACCAAACAGTCACTCTTTGTGGGTGCATTGGTTTTTCGGCAATCACTCTTGGATTATCATTCGCCCAAATGCGGTAATTCTGCTTATTGACGAATCCACTGAGGTGAAAATGTGCCTCATCACTGAAGATGATTTTCTTCGAAAATTGATCATCCACTGTTGCCATTTCTTGCCACCATTCTGACCGTGTAAATGCAAGTCTTTATGCATAATGTTCATCAACGACGAGCGTGAGAGGTGCAATTGTTGGGCACGACGAAGAGTTGAGGTGGACGGCTCTTCAGCCACACTATCGCGAACAGCAGCAATATTTTCTGCAGTACGAGCTGTACGAGCATGCTGATGTTTTCACATCTCCTACAGACCTGTAGTGGAATTCCCAAAAAGTTAACGATACGAAATCGTTATGGTTAACTAACGACGTTTGTAGTTTGCAATAACGAATGTTGTATTCTCAAAACAGTACTTAGCGACAAACTTGTTAAAATGTAACATTCACAATATATGCTACAAACGTCGTTAACAGAAATCAAAAATATGGCAGCACAGTGCTTTTTTGACAGCTTAGATAGGCCTTTTCGATAGGTACATGCTGAATCAGCCAAGCAGCTGACAGCTGCATCGCAGCTATTAGCAGAGGCAGCGCTAATGCAAGCAATTCCTTGCGACCGAATTGCTTCTGCGCTTAAGAGGCTGTCGACTTCGTTTGAGCGATTACCTTCAACGAACTTATAATTCTTATAACTTTTTTATTATTTTTACTTTTATTATTATTTTTTATTAATAAGGCTCTGAAATGTGCCTTATTATCCGTTAATTTGTTTTTATTTAGTTTAAAAACTTTTCTTTATTTTTTTAAACTTTATATAGAAGCGTAGAAGCTGTTGGAAATAAAGTTAATAGAACTATTTTTATTTTGATTTTTTAACCATGATGGTTAACACATGCCTCGTCGTGTTGTGGCAATTTTATGCATATTTTTTATGTTTTATAAAATCACAATCGCATGTAAAACAATCGCTTAACGTTGTTTTTTAAGTTAGCGACGCCAAAATATTCGTGGTTAAGCTATCTACAAATAATGTTAAAGAAATGTCAAAATTAAGGACAAAAATAGCTAACATAGATGTTGGGAATACCAGTTAACGATAATTGTAGCAAAGGCCAGTTAACGATAACTATAAACGTCGTTAACACGTTTGGGAATTCCGCTACTGGTTTGTTCAAATTTTTGCACGATTTTTCCGATTGTACGCACATTTGGACGATTAAATTGACCGAAAAAATCACGAAGTGCTCAATATGCATTTTGATTTGAAAGCCCATTTTCATAATAAGCCTGAATAACTTTAACGGTTCAAATTGAGTTAGTCTGAAATTAAGAAATGTCAAATGAAATGCAGAAAAAAACTTAACATTTAGGTGTGGTTTATATTCAACATCGGCCCTTAAAATTTAACCACCCTTTATATACATTTGAGCGGGATAAAATCGTAGGCGTGGGAAGAAACCGTTAGTCTAAAATCTATTTCGAGCTTTTGGTTTTTAAAAAGAAGGCTATAATTTGTGTTTTGCAGCAATATGTGAAAAAATTATTCCACTTATTGGAAAAAACTTTGCTACGAAAAAAATAGCCATCCACATTTCACTTCATATTCACTCCATATGATTGTGTGGTGCTCAGGATTATTTTTTTGTGTTAAATACTACAAGCTGACGCTGGGGTGAAGATAATTATAATAATAAATGTTACTAGTAAACCCGTATGGCGTTAAAACGCCAAAATAAGAAAAAAAATGTAGTTTAAGGTTGTTTTCTTTTTATTATTAGAACTGTTATAATTTTTAACATATTTCTGTGTAAACTACCATTTGATGTTGCGAAACTTTCACTGTTGCGTAAGATGAGCTGCATACTCTTTTATTTACTTAAAATTTTCACGACATCAAAAGAGCGGATTCGACTTAATGTTAAATATTATTAGCCGTGTGCGAATTCTGGGGCTTGCAACTTTGCAATTTTTCTCAACGACTGTCTTAGGCTCTTATTAATAGTCATAGAAAATAACAGGGACCGGAACTTGAAAACGTTGCATTTTAAATGGAAAAAAAATGTTTCCGGTGGGCCGAGCTTGATTTGTGGTATAAGAATTCTCTGACCAATGCTTGCACCGGTTAGTAAAATGCATTCGACAGTATTATTGTAAGGATTAAAAATCTGCAGTCGGATACTTTTGATAAGTCATTTCACTGGATTAAGATTCCTCATCAGCATAACAATTGCATCTGTTTTGAGCGTTAAGTGGTGTCACGAAAGACCACTTTCCTACTTTAGTGCTATTTAGGAACTCCGTTGGGAAGTTTATTTGTGCGGCACTTCATCAAAACGGTTGTGCAAATGCTTTTATACAAAACTTCAAGATAAGATAATAGCAGAATTACAAACAAATTCATTTTGAAACCATAATTCGTCCGTTGGTGCAAGAATAGCGTTTTCTTGAATGGTATCACTTTATGTCGTTTTGTAGATCGTCATTAATAAAATCAATTCACAATCCGTAATCTAAAAGGAGCTGATCAAGAATTAACTTGTCGCAAATAACTTAAAAATTCCTTTTCGCCTTTGTCTAATCGCATGTTTTTTTCAAGCTTCATTGTTTTTACGTAAGATCACAATTTTCTATTGTTACAACGTGTCCAGAATAAGAGATTTCTGGAACTGTTTCCTTAAAATCACCAGAAAATACAACTTTTCAAAAAACAGTTTACGAATGTCTGGTAATATCGCGAAACACACAATCAATTACTGTCAGTGCTACTGCAGGAATCATACTTGCTTCATCAATAATGATAAGATGGGCATAATCAAAGTAGATTCCGTGCTCAAAATTGGGCTTCAGGCGTTAAGCTGATACAGATGTATCTCAAGCAGAGGTTTAGGAAGTTTGAATTGTCTGTGCAAGGTACGTCCTCATTCAACGAAGCTAGCGGCGATGCCAGTAAAGGCTACTGGAATAGCGATTTTGCATTAACTTCCTATTTTGCGACTGGAATATAAATATAACATTTATTTGAATGTTTTTCGCTTTGCTCAACTGCTTTAATTATACAAAAGAATGGTTTTGAAAAATTTCAGAAAAAAATATCACATACTTTTAGGCATCCCATAGAAAACTTACTTTCTTTGCAGAAGATTGTTTTGCTTTATTTGTTTAAATACACAATACTTTAGAAAAAGTAAGACCCTATTGCACATCTGCAGACCAAGACCTTTCTATTGATACCTCATTTATGAAAATCGCATTTACGGTATAGATTTGATGGTCATCGCAAAAAAGACGCTTGCGTAATAATAATATAGATTTCTCTGTTTATTTGACCCGAATACAAATCTAAAAGGCCAACATAAAACCAACATCAAAATAATTAAAAACTACAAAAACCGGAATTTTTCTCCATTACTGTATAAAAAGGAATTTTACGTCAAACTACAAAAACCGGAATTTTTCTCCATTACTGTATAAAAAGGAATTTTACGTCTACACTTCCGAAACTATCGAAACTGTGGGTTTTTAAATTAAAACTGTGCGGTGTTTGGATATATTTTATCCAAAAAATGCGGTGTTTTTGTGATTTCAGGTTAAGATTGTATGTGTGACTGTTTACAGCTACAGGCGCAATATCGCAAAAACAAACAAAAACTGGAACAGAATTCAGTATTTTAGCAATACGTGTAGAAACAGCTACAAACGTTTACAGCATAGGGGTGTGAATATTAAAAGTAAATTATAAAAAACCAATTTTTTTCCTTTTGGTACTCTTAGCCCACATAATAAGCATCAGTACATAACATTTAAATACAGGTTCTTTTAGAATTTCGGGGGGGTTTGAACCTCCAAAACCCCCCCTGGATCCGCGCCTGCCGTGGACACACCCGTAGGTTTTGACGTGACGATGTTTCTTGCTGTTGTTAATGTTGATGTTGATGTTGATGTTGATGTTGATGTTGATGTTGATGTTGATGTTGATGTTGATGTTGATGTTGATGTTGATGTTGATGTTGATGTTGACGTTGATGTTGATGATGTTGATGTTGATGTTGATGTTGATGTTGATGTTGATGTTGATGTTGATGTTGATGTTGATGATGATGTTGATGTTGATGTTGATTTTGATGTTGATGTTGATGTTGATGTTGATGTTGATGTTGATGTTTATGTTGATGTTGATGTTGATGTTGATGTTGATGTTGGGGTTGATGTTGGTGTTGGTGTTGAGGTTGGGGTTGGTGTTGGTGTTGGTGTTGGTGTTGGTGTTGGTGTTGGTGTTGGTGTTGGTGCTGGTGCTGGTGTTGGTGTTGATGTTGGTGTTGGTGTTGGTTGGTCTTGGTGTTGGTTTTGGTGTTGGTGTTGGTGTTGTTATTGGTGTTGGTGTTGGTATTGGTTTTGGTGTTGGTGTTGGTGTTGGTGTTGGTGTTGGTGTTGGTGTTAGAGTTGGAGTTGTTGTTGGATTTGGAGTTGGTGCTTTCTTTTAGCTTTTTTTTTTGCTTCCCCATTGGTTGTGCTCTAATTTCAATTAATCCAGCAAAAGTGATGCATATGCGTCACATTAGGCGGTTCCCTGAGGGTTTTTGACACGCCGTCAATTTTTTTTTTTATTTTTGTCATATGCCCCAAGACCTCACCTTTGTTTTCGTTCCTTAAAATTTACCGTTGCACCAGTAGTCACAGAGTTAAAAATCCATGCAACGTTTTTTCATGGCTGTAGCATTTTTACTGCATTATGTGATTGCCCTGAAATCATGACAACAAAATTTTTATTGGAATTTAGTTGTGAAGCGTAATACCACATCCCTGCTGTCGTAAAACAAAATTTACTGTAGCACTCCTCCTGAGTGAGTAATAATTCCATGCAACGATATTACATTTCTGTTACATAAGCTGCTATATTCACGACCTGACGACGCCGGAATTTTTTTTTTTATTTTTGTCGTAAAGCCATGTATAAAAACTTTATTTTCCTTTTTAAATTTTTATCGTAGGTTATATACTCATTGAGTAAAAATTCAATGCAACGCCGCTGCATGAATGTTGCGTTATCGATCTTTGAGCGGCTCTCTCAGCGTCCCCATGATGTCAGAAATTTTTTGTCTAATTTTGTTGTGAGGGCTTCCAGTAGGCCTTTATTGACGTATCGTATTTTTAATCCTAGATTTAATACTCAGCGAGTAATAATTCCATGTCACAAATTTTCAGTTGCGTTGCTTACGCAGCTCCCACTACGTCCCTATGCCGTATTAAATTTTTTTTTTGTTTTTTTCATATAGTCAAAGAATTAACCTTTATGGTCATACTATTTTTTTAATCATAGCTTTAATAGCCAGCGAGTAACAATTCAATGAAACGCAGATGAATTTTTAAAAAATTCATTTTTCAACTTTTTTGGAAACTAGAGCAGTACAACGTAACTTCGTCACGTCAAAAGTCAAACCTTACCCTCCCTAAATAAGAAGAACCGTTTCGAAAAGACTGCACACATTGTATGTACCACAGTGGCTAGATTTGGCCAAGCCACGTTTGATACATTCCGTTTTCTCGTAAAATTATATACCATACCACTTTGTACACGTATTCGTAAACTTCTGCAGCTTTATGGGCCGTTTTTAAAAGCGAAGTTGTGTAAAAGACTCACGATCAGATAAACTGGCAGCTAAGAACCTCCTTTTTCTATTTCCAGTGTTGACACTGACTTTTCAATTAATCCAGCTTTTAATTTTGCTTAAAATTGAGGACCTAATTTTACTATTGATGTACTTTTTTGCCAATTCTATCGGTAGCTATTTCTTTAGCTATCGATCTATGAAAAAACCAGGACGAAAAATCTATGAAAGGATAAATACAATGAATTTGTGCTGTACGTATTGTATTCGTGCCACATGAGTCTGCCTAGATCCACATATATTTTGTATGAAAAATTATGCAATTTGAATATTTCTTACAGGATTATATTTGGTATCAACTTGAATATTGAAAAGAAAAACCCTTTCCATGGTAGATCCTAGTTTATTTGGTTTACCTTTAACTTTTAAGAACAGTGGCTGAGAATTTTGAATGATATTTTTTGCTTGAAATAAATTTTGAAGTGGGGTTAATTATTTTTACATTTTTTATTAGGAGAAACTTTTATTTATTTAAGTTTCTCCATCGTTTGTAAAAGTATCCATATCTTAAGATTAAAATACATTTTTTTAAAGATGTCGAAAATACAAGGGGTATTTACGGGTTGATGCGAAACGCAGTTGCGACGATGCCAAAAGCAAGCATTCCTTAACGTATACCTCGGAATTAATAGTGCCTTCTGTCACAAAAATTTAGGATCCTTTCCAACAGCTGCATATTACTTGCCAAACAAGGAATTTCGTAAGAAATTTTGATTTTTTTTGTTCTGACATCAGAAACATAAAATTCTTGACCAGAATTGGGGAAAGTCGGAAAAGACGTAAGTTTCATCATCCATAATGCAATATTCCTACTTGATGACAACGTTTTTGTACAGCTTTTGAGCGCGAGTTGTACAGCCTCTTTCTTTTCAACATTCCGATCCGGGAGTTTTTGAACTTTTAAGGTCTTCAGACCTTGGCCTTTCGCTCTTCGTACAAATGATTCGGAGCATTCCGCTAACCGAGCCGCTTTTTGTCCGGACAGGATAGGATTCTTCTTCAGCATGATCACCACCTTTTTAGCCTTATCAGGTTACCACAGCCTTTTTTCTGACCGTTACTTTTTTTTCGATCGATACTTAAATCTGCCTTTGACTTTCCTATTATTCGAGACACAGTGTTTCTATTCACTTTTACCAATTTTGCAATCCTTTTTAAGGTATATTGCGGGTTATTTAAAAATATTTTAATTATTTGCTCACGAACTTCTTTATCACCAGTCATAATTTCTCTGAATAATCAATGAAACCTGTAAAAAGATAAAAATTATTACATGACATGTTTTTTTAAAGCTACCATTATTTAAAAAATTCAAATGGAATTCATATGAAAGAAGTTGTCGTCGAAAATGCATGCACCAATTTCATCCCTAAGTATGACAAACATTTCGATACTTTATTTTACTAACATTTTATTTAATCACTGATAAATACAATAAAGATATTCACTACATTTGTAAAGTCCGGCTAACCTGCTAGTGGTTAAGATGAGTCGTCTCATAAAACGTAGTTGTCTCATGAGTAACGGGTTATAACTAAAAATCTGCACTAATTTCCATTGGTTGCAGTTTCAACACGATTTGGTTTGCCACGAAGATGTTGGGTAATTTAATGATTTATTGCATCATCTTTTTATCATATGATTCATGGCAGCGTACTTGTTTCATTAGTCTTTAAAATGCCTTCACAGCATCAACATTTCCGCGAGCGTATTTAAATTTTTATCAGCAGCATTTAGAGAAGGGAAAAAAAGTCACATGTGGACATTTTATGGCGGAGCGCGTGTCAAAAAGGGCGATATTATCCTGAGTACCTTAATAATTAATAGGCAACCCCGTTCCGAAAGAAAACCGATTATTATGACTAAAAATAATATTAAAGAGCTTATAACTGCTTTTAACAACAAAGATGGCATAAGTCGAAATGAAACCGTTCGAAAATTAAAATACTCGCAGCCATATATTGGTAAAACATTAAAATCACTCAATATTAAAGTCAGAAAAAACCAGCGGTCTCTAGAGTACCATGAAGAGCAAATTCATTAAGTTAAATTTCAATTTCGGTGCATGGTCAAAAATTACAATGGAAAATTGTTCATTTTGGATAATGAGAGTTATTTCATACTTAGTACACCACAAATGCCAGGAAACGGTACATTTTAAACAAATGACATATCTTCAAGCTCTCCTGATGTAAAATATAAATACAAGAAAATGTTTGAACAAAAAGTTATGATTTATATGGCTGTCTCTGACAAAGGAATTTCGAAGCCATACTTCAAGACAAGTGGGCTGATCATAAATATATAGATCTATCAAAATCCTTTAGCTAAATTTTAGTTCCATTTATTCATAAATATTATCAGGATGATGATTATGTATTTTAGCTGGACAAAACCTCCTCGAATTATGCAAATACGACATGAGAGTTGTTGGTTAGCAAAAATATAAATTTTGTACCTAAAGATAGGAACCCCAGTAAATGACCACAATGCCGACCAATTGAAGATATCTTCGGATAACTTGAAAGTTAAGTCTACCAAAATGGCTGAAAGGCCAACAATTTGGAGCAGTTGATATGTCGTATCCGAAAGTACCTTAAGGAAATCATTACAAATTACGTACAACGTGCTTTCTTACTACTACGGTCAAAACAACGAAGGGTGGCCTTCAAAGGCACATTTATTGAAGTTCATTAATTAAAATGTATTTATAATATTATAATTTAACTAGAAGTATTGTTTGTACTATTTATTGAATTTCCGACGTGAATAAACGTAGTGCATATTTTAAGTTACTAGTATCGCCTTTGGTCGAAATTCGACCATTTAAAAATTTATTTTTTTTTGTATTTTTATTGGAAATTTTTTTTTTTATTTCACTCATGTGCAAACGTAACCGAACTCATACCGCACCATACGCACCACCGGCAGGGAATCACAAAATAGTTACTCCATTCTGAGTTTCCATGTTCTGTGACTTTTACTTCCAAAGATATTCGATATTAAAAACTGTGTTTATATGGGCGGAGCCACACCCCCTTGTCAAATTTCTGTCCTGGTTTTCTAGTAGAAGGACATCATCAAGCGATAACTCTATTCTGAGTTTCAATGTTCTGTGACTTAACTTTAATAATAACTTTTAACTTTATAATAACTAATAACTTTTCCAAAGCTAATCGATATCAAAAATTTGGTTTATATGGGCAGAGCCACACCCCCTTGTCCAATGCCCGTCATGGTTTTCTAGTAGATGGATATCACTGAGTGGCAACTCCATATTGAGTTTCATTGTTATACGGCATTTACTTCCAAAGCTATTCAATATAAAAACTTTGAATTGTATGGGTGGTGCCACGCCCACTTGTCTAATGCTCGTTCAATTTTTCCAGTCGAAGAACACGACTAAATAGGAAGCTCCTACCAAGTTTCATTGATTTGTGACTTATAGTTTGAAAGTTATAACAAAAATTTGGTCTACTGAAAAGTGCCACGCCCCTCTTTTAACGCCCATGAAATGTAACCAGTGGATGGTACGTGTTATTTGAAGTCGAATACCGTTTTTCGAGGCTGTGTGACCTATAACTCTAAAGCTATCCGATATCGCAAATTTGGGTTGTATGGGTTGTGCCACGCCCACCATATTTATTTGGTGCACTTCTTCTCCCTAATCTTATTGATTTAAAATAAATTACCAAAATCGGTTGAGAAACACGGGAAAAATGTTTCTTAACTGTCCTGCCTACGCCTATTTATATATAGATAACCCGTTAAGTATTGAATACATTTTTCTTTACATTTTGACGAGAGTTAAGCACAAATTGCGATATACATTCAGTGGATAGTTCTTGTATGTAACTTGAAACTAAAACTAGTAAAGAATTATCTTCGGCTTGGGCGAAGTTAAGATATCAATATTTAAAATAAGGAAGGTTTTATTATTTTTATGACGTCAGTTTTTATGAGGGAAAAGCGCCGTTTTCATCCAATTTTTCAAAATTTCAAACTTATTGTTATTTTTTAAATATCAAAATTAATGAGTTTAATATCAATTTGTAGGATTTATAAAGGTTTTGCTATTTTGGTGACGCCACTTTGTATGGGTGGTACGCGGAGTTTTCATTTGAATTTACCAAATTTCAAACTTTTAGTGCATATTAAAAATCAGAGCCTATGTCCAAATTGCAAGTCATTCGATTAACTTTTAGGGAATTTGGGGAAAATCACGAGAAAGATTGTACAGTTTTGATAAAGTCACTTTGTTAATAAGGCTCATTTTCGAACTTCAGCTTTTTTAGAATACTTAGGGGTCGTTCATAAATTCCGTGACCGATTTTAAACTTTTTTACCCCGCCCTCCCCCTCCGTTACTCTTCGTTGTGCATTTTAAAAACCACAGTCCTCCCCCCATAAAGCAATGCAGTATATGCAATAAAAAATGAATTGATTAAAAAGTATTTGAAAATATATTTAAAAAAATATTATTATCTTGACTAGCTCTATGTATGTGTACTATAATGACTAGATAAATTTAAGAAACATTTTTAAAAATCAATTATTTTCATCGATAAAAACTATTTCGTCTTCAATCCCAGAGTCGATGGCTCTCAATCACTGGAATTGAAGAAGCTGGAAATTTTGGGGACTCTTCGAAATAGAATTCTTCAGCGGATTCCATGTCGACCCATTTACCGAAATTACCGAAAATAATATGAACGAGCAAAATAGAAGAAACAACTGCCGAAAAGCAAGCTAAGCAAAATAATGCCCTTACTACATTTGTCAATATAGTTAACCGTCAATTTAGACGGTCAATGGTAAGGATAAAAATGTTTTGAAATGATGGGGTGTATTAATTTCAATTTTTTGAGTTTTTTATTTTTGATCACGTTACTATATCTGAGACCCCCTCCCCACCTATCGTTACTTATCGTATTATATTTTAAACCCCCCCCCCCCTAAATTGGTAACGTAATTTATAAACGACCCCTTAGTACTCTATATTTGTTATTTAATGAATCATTCAATTGTTACGAATTGTAGAACAACTTATTCGAAATTGCCTCCATTTGCTTCCAGCATGAACGAAGTCGATCCGGCCAGTCATCATCGATCGCAGCACGCACGACAAGCATAGGAAATTTCTGCACTGCTCGGACAAGAGCGCACTTTAGCGACTCAATATTTGGGTGTCGAGTAGAGCAAGCCATACCCTCTAACATGGACCACAATTTGTAATCCAATGGGTTCAAGTATGGGCTACCCTACCCGCTGGCCACTGACCCGTGGAAATGAAATCTGGTACTTTGAGCTACTCTTGAGTCAATTTATCTTTATGAACCGGAGCAAAATTTTGTTGAAATGCTTGTTTTGAAATAATGTCGTGTTAAGAGGCAACCAACCAATTCCACAACATCGGATTCTTACACTTTCTCCGAGGTTTTGACTCCTTTTTCACAAAAAAGGAGCTTGGTGACCCCATCATAGGGGACTCTCCACCAAACCATCACAGAAGCTGGGTGGGGACATCTCTGAACTTACTGTTCTCTGAACGAGTTCTGTTGCATGTCGTGATGACAAAGCATACACTCTACCATTCTGTTTATTGAACGGTGAAATTTTTTTCGTCAGTAGAGTAAAAATTCCTCTGTGGGCGTTATCCGTCTGCTTGATAAGATTTCTCGATAAGATTTTCTGCTTTCACAGGGGTTTTCGCTTGTTTCTAGACTTCACCGCCTTGATAGCTCGTGGTGTTCTTACAACAAGCGGACGGCCGTATTTTGGACGGTCAATTATTTCACCAGTATCCTCAAACAACATCACAGTACGATACACAAAATTACGAGTGACTCCGAGTGGTCGCAACGTCCGAAAGATATCGTCTCTTTCCATGCCAAATTTTTTTTAAAACAACTAGAACAATACGATTTTCGAGCGAGCCCCATTCCATGATTATAAACAACTACCTCCGAAAACTTTTTCGCGAGAAAGAAGCATAAATGCTAAATTTTAAATATGCGCCAAAACGAAGCGAGTGCAGTGAGTAGTTAAGTCGTGCACCAACACATAATATTATGATAGTACTAAGTAGCTTCTAAATTCCGGCTGTGTTGACGACAGGCAGACGCAGACGGATATGGCAAAATCGACTCAGGTGTTGATGCTGATGAAAAATCTATACCTACCACGGCTTCCTGTAAGTGTTACAAACGGAGTGACAAAGCTAATATACCCCTTAGGCAGAATATGTGAGGGATATAACAAAGATTAGAAAGGGTGTTTATGTTTTGCCAAAGGGAAAACAGAATTAACTCCGTTTAAAACAAGCCGCTAACTCTTTTCCACTTCGTTGGAATGCAGAACGAAAACTGACCCCCTGTATTCTTTCTAGAAAAAACACTTGTCTGTGCAATTTGTTTGAATAGAAGTCGGTTAAAAAGTAAAATGAACTGTTAATACACATTTATTCCTTCATAACAATAAAAATAATGCCAATAACTTGGAATACTAAGGATAACACATGCTCTAAGCTTTCCATATTTCTTAATTGGTAAATTATTTAAGCAACTATTAATGTTTTTTTTTCTTCTTCTTCCATTAGGAGATTGGATGAGTATACCTGTCGGAATACCGAATTGTCCGCGAGGCTTGGAGTACCTTACGACTGTAGACCAGCTTTTAGTTAAGCAGAAAGTTGAGTTACTCGAGGCATTCACCGGTTTCGAAACAAATAATAAATTTTCAATTAAAAATGCTTTGGGCCAAAAAGTTTACTATGCCGTGGAGGATAACGACTGCTGTACGCGAAATATGTGCGGTCCCGCACGCCCATTTGACATGAAAATATTTGACAACTTTCGGAATGAAGTGATCCATATGAATCGTCCACTTGCCTGTTCCAGCTGTTTGTTTCCATGCTGCTTGCAGTCAATGGAAGTATCTGCACCACCAGGCAATGTCATCGGCACCATTGAACAAGAATGGTCCATTTGTTCGCCATCTTTCCGTATTAACAATCATATTGGTGATACAGTTCTACGCATTGAAGGTCCTTTTTGTACATTTTCAATATGCGGCGCTGTAGAATTTAATGTAAGCTATTACTACAAATATATCTGAACAACAATAAGTTGTAATATTAACCATTCTGATATTTTAGATTGTATCGATGACGGGTGAAAATATTGGAAAAATATCTAAACAGTGGTCGGGCTTGGCACGTGAAATTTTCACAGATGCGGACTTCTTTGGTATTACTTTTCCAATGGATCTAGACGTACGCATGAAAGCTACTCTTTTAGGGGCTACATTTTTAATTGTAAGTAAAGCTAAGGGTAGTTTTATTTCTTATTGCAAGCAGAGAATGGCAACTCTCACAATCTGACAAAGATCCTTAATATGCTAAAAAATACAATTAAAACAATATTTCTTTATTTTCCTGCTTCTAGGATGCTATGTTTTTCGAAAAATCTGGTAACCGAGAATCCGACCGACCAGGCATGTTCTAAGACAAAAACAAAAACGTTATTGAGTTCTTAAGCGTTATAATGCAACTAAAATGTTATATATTACGCCGAATATTTACACATTTCTAAAAAAAACTTAATTTCTGCAGCCTAGTTCAAGAAAATTGTTTAAAACAAGCAGAAAGTGAAAAAAGAATTTGTTTTATATTCTCTTCAGCAATTGTTCTTAATACTTAACGATAAATAACAGTCAAGAAAAATATATTTGGTTTTTATTCTTATTGATTTATTATTGCATTTTTCTCAGGTACCTATGTACATATATTTGTTAATGCAAAAGTAATATTATTATATAAATTTTTTCATTATCTTTCTCAAGGCAATAATCGTTTCATATTCAAACATGAATTCTTTAATACACTAATACCAGTGCAAACTCTGCTGTATTTTACTTAAAACTTTTGTAAATTGCAAAAAACAATATATATATAAATATTAAATATTTTGTACATACATTCTTGTGTAATATGCTGCAACATAAACTTTAATATAGATTTTTTAACCAAAAGTGTATAATGTTAAGGAAGAAATAATTTTTGTTCTTCACTGTTCAAGATTTTAATAAAGCTTCATTGTGAGAAAACATTTGCAACTGTTCGTTTGCAAATCGTTGGAAATAGTTTTCTATAGAAAATTAGTTCTATCTAATTAGTTTTATATAAAAAAAATTGTTTTTTACTTACAGCAAATACAGTTTGTAACTGTAACGGCAGTAACGGCAGAGATATTTTATTTTATGTTTATTATTTATTTTTAGAAACATTTTGGACACTAATGTGATATTTTAAGACAACTGAGGAATTATTTTATAAATATTTGTGGGCTTTTAACAACTAGTTGAAAGATCCGTACGTTATAAGCTAACGATAAACTTTCGGAGACAAAAAAAATCGCAAGAATAAAGTCCTTAACATCGACCAAAATCTTAAGTAAAAAATTATAAAGATACGAAAAAGCCGGCAAATCCCCAAAAACGTACTTGGAAACGCTGAATTAGGAAGTCTTGCCCACACGTTGTATTTTCCATATGTCGCTTTTTCTTATCACCACTTGTTTCGAACGATTAATTATGGTCTGTTTAGGCAGAAGCTTGCTACATATGAAGATTCCAAAAAATAGGTAGATTCGTAGATTGTATAGATTTAAAGATGAGAAAAAGTAGTTCCTAAAAATATTTTGAATATGATCTTAATTTCATATTCATCTGAAAAAAAAAAACAATATTTTTTCATGAAGAAAACCCTATACATAGTAAGGGCAAGCATGATATTTAATAAGCTGAACTACCATATGTGTTGATTATCATGCAATACTTTGCAATATCTTTGGATTTTATTGCTTAAGAAAGTTGCTGGAACTATCCGAAGTTATTCCCGTCGAAGCGCCCTGATACCCTTCAAACGAAAACAGCGATTTTGGAGTTTTACCTGTGAGTATAGTTTTGTTAAATCAGAATGCTACAATGGCGGAAAATACCTACAAATTAGGTTCTTTTTCTGATAAGAATGGTTTATTCCAGAAAAAAAAAAGAAATAAGAAATCAATCTTATATATTAATATGCCAACATCGAATGAGTTCTTACACTTTTTAATATTTATAATAGGGGTATTCACACCGGACTCGTTAGTTTGTTAGTTGTTACTTGTTATTTTTTTACATGCACTTTGTTTTTGTAAAATTATCGAACTATCGAACTACCGAGTAACAAAGTAACAACTTAGCAACCCTGATAATTTTTTCGTTAGCAAAATACGAACAGCTGTTCCATATTTTTAATTGCATGAAATTTAAATGCATTAAAAATAAAACCCAACGCATATGTAATTGAATTGTTGAATTATTTCAGATTTTGCCCCCATTTGTAGCATTTTCCACTTTTTACTTATAAATTTTAAGCAAATGTAATTGACGAAAAGCAAAATTAGCTGTTATTCAACTATAATTACCAGGCTAACGAGATTAAATAAAAGGGTGTTTTCACAGTTAACAAATTTAAAGAAGTAACAACTAACGAAATAACAAACTAACGAGTTCGGTGTGAATACCCCTAATAAAAAAAAAAAACTAATGAAACTTATATCATTCGAAGGGACTGTACCACAGATGTGCCGAAAAATAAAAATAACAAAAAAAAAAATTATATTTTGTGATTATTGAATTTCAAAATAAAAGTATGCATTCTCATATCCATGGCTGTAGTTTGAATCTCTCTGTCGTTCTTACTCGGGAGCAATTAAAAAAAGTTAGAAAGAATGAGAGACAATGAGAAACAACGAAATACCCAGCGGCGCAGGTCTGTTCAACATCGTTGCTAATTTGTACCATGAGGAAGAGTAGAGTCTTAGGAATGGCTGTGCTGGGAAAGGCAAAGAAATGCGCAGCCTGCAACAATGCAACGCTCAAAAACACAAGCGTACGCAGTGTAATCAAAAATGATGCAATAAATGCGCAACTGCTGATGTATAATTGACATTACAAAACACATGACATGTGCAGTGCTGCTAGATTTGCTTTTCAGAACGTAATACTTCCACTGAAAAAGCATGTTGCTCATTTTTGCTGCATTTCCGAACACAACCAATTGTTGGTGTTGTTGCTTTTTACAAAAATAGACAAAATATTCATGCCGCCCTGAAACCGCGGAGAGAGCCGCTACAAAATCCAAAATGCAAAACAACGATGCATGGAATTATAACTCCATGGCTATTGGCGCAAGGTTACATTTAATAGAATGACAGTAAGGCTGAGGTTTTCTGTGCCATGATAAAAATAAAAAAAATGTATGTCGTCTTAAGACCTCCCAGGGAAACCCTTAAAGTAACCTGAATACTACAAATGCAGAAGCAAAAGCAAAAATAAAAAAGATACAGTAGTTTCGACTATGTCGTAACACAAGACGTACAGTGTGCAGCAAAAGTCATGGTACCCCAGCCGCAGTATAAAATCATTCGTTCTTTCTTAAAAAAATATATCGCAAAAGATATGATTCTTATTTTTATTTAATATATCCATTTATATACTTCAAAAAACCAAAACAATATTTCAAATATTTATGTAAACAAAAATAAAAAAAATTAGAGATCACGTTAACTTCAGTTTTTTGCACAGCAAAAGTCATGGTACCCCTGGTCATAAATAGAGTTACATTTGATTTACCCGATTAAATATTTGTACTAATTGATGGCAACCCTTAAAGCTTTTGTTTGCTCTCTTTTAAAAATAAAACGGTACTTTCCAAATTTCCAGTCAGCAAAAGAAGTTTTTTATACTTGCAAGAAGGAGAGTCAAATTATTTCTTAAAATGTCGAGAAAAGAATTATCAATTGAAGAAAGAAAAATAATAATTAATAACCACGAAATGGGTAAATCTTACTCTGCAATTACTCAAATTATAAACAGAAGTAAATCAACTGTGCAAAAAGTTATTAATCGGTTCAAAAGAGATAACGTTATTGAAAATAAACCGCGAACAGGCCGTCCACCAAAGCTCAATAAAAGGGAAGAACGAAAAATTGAAGCCATTGTAAAGAAAGATCCATTTACAAGTGCACCTAAAATAGCAGAGTTGAAAGAATCATTTGGGAAAGATGTTTCTGGAGATACGGTGCGTAGGTTCATCAAGAAGGCTGGGTACAATGCTCGCACTGCTCGTAAGAAGCCGCACGTTAGTGAAATAAATAGAAAAATACGCATTGACTTCGTCAAAGAATATATAAATAAAGGAAATGATTTTTGGGAGAACGTAATTTTCTCCGACGAATCAAAATTTAACATTTTTGGATCGGACGGACGCGTATTAGTGTGGCGGAAGAAGTGCGAAGAGCTTAATCCAAAAAATACACGGAAAACTGTGAAGCATGGAGGAGGTGGTGTCATGGTATGGGGCTGCATGTCTGCAGAAGGTGTTGGCAATTTAGTGTTCATTGAGGAGACGATGAACAAAACGGTTTAAATGAATATTCTTAAAGAAAATCTGAACCAAAGTGCTGAAAAACTAAATATTCGTGAAAACTATTACTTTCAACAGGACAATGATCCTAAGCACACCGCTGCAGACGTTAAGATGTGGATCGCATACAATACACCACACATGCTAAAAACTCGTCCTCAAAGTCCAGATCTAAGCCCTATTGAGCACTTGTGGGATCATTTAGAAAAACGTATTCGAAATCATACTATTTCGAATAAAACAAAGCTTAAATAAATACTTTTGAATGAATGGGGTAAAATATCCGAAGATTACACTAAAAAACTTGTGCACTCAATGCCGAACAGATTAAATGAAGTTCTCAGCCTAAAGGGATATCCTACTAAGTATTAGGTAAGCAAATTTAAGTCAAGAATCGTAAAATTAATATAAAAATTGAAATATTTTTCCAGGGGTACCATGACTTTTGCTGGGCAAAAAACTGAAGTTAACGTGATCTCTAATTTTTTTTATTTTTGTTTACATAAATATTTGAAATATTGTTTTGGTTTTTTATAGTATATAAATGGATAAATTAAATAAAAATAAGAATCATATCTTTTGCGATATATTTTTTTAAGAAAGAACGAATGATTTTATACTGCGGCTGGGGTACCATGACTTTTGCTGCACACTGTAGATTTTGTCAATTCACTTTTGATGTCATCTTTTTTAAAAACTATTTAGCAAAATATTTATTCCATACACCTGAGCATATAACCTTTAAAAGAGTGCCGGAGAGGGTAAATATGTATGACCGACCCCCATTACTTTTGCAAAAGGAACATTTTTACCTTTGACACCTATTCCCTCCGACCACTCCTTAGGGGGGCTCCCTTACAAATATTATGGTTTTTGTTATTTTATTCCATACACCTGAGCATATGACCTTTAAGAGAGTGCCGGAGAGGGTTAATATGTATGACCGACCCCCATTACTTTTGTAAAAGGAACATTCTTGCCTTTGACACCTATTCCCTCCGACCACTCTTTAGGGGGCTCCCATACAAATTTTATGGTTTTGTCGATAAAACCGGAAACTGTCGATAAATAGGTAGCAAGTTTAAGCAAAAAAAAACATCAAATGTTGGCTTTATATTTCATGTAATTGTGTAAAATTTATATAAGTTAGAGAGTTCTAACATGAATTTTTGTCGCATTGAGGATCAAGCAGACCAACAAGTGCTAACATCAACATTGTACGATCAGTACTTTAGGCCCACCAAAGGCTCAAAAAGTTATATAAATAGCGACACCTGATCACTATCAACCACCCTACTTACCTCCGAGAATCACGTATTCTACGTCAAAAAATAAATTAAAATGAAAATAAGCACGAGTATAAGGGCAAGAAATAGGACAAGGATTTCAACACACTAAGAACAAAATTTAGGACAAATATTTAGAAATGAAGTGGGACAAGGATTAGAAAAGAATTTGAACAAGGATAAGGGTAGGAGTTTCGACATGGATTAAAACAAGAGTTTGGACACGAAGAAGAACAGTTATAAGAACAAGTATAAGAATAAGAATAAGAATGAAGGCAAGTTTGAGAACAAATGAAATGATAGGTACATGGATAAAGAATCACTGTCTCGTCAAAACCTACGGATCTGTCCACGATACAGCCAATTTATTTTTAACTTTGCCAAACGTTTTTATAAAAAATAAAAAAACAAGAGAAAAATCAATTCTGATATTGTCGAATTTCGACCACAGGCGATACTTGTAATAGTAAAAATATGATTTACAATTTCCCATTTATTCCTTTTATGTGATCTTTATTCAGCGTCCTGTTTTATCAATGACAAAAACAGGTATATAAATTTTTGTACGAGACAATTTCTTGCAAAGGATCTAAAACCAAATGAAAGCAAAGTACATTAAAATCATTTTGAAAGAAAGCTTAATTGATATTAAAACGACTTTTGCCGCATTTAAAAAAAAAAAAGATACAGTATTTCCGACTATGTCGTAACACAAGACGTAGTCAATTCGCTTTTGATGACATCTTTTTTAAAAACTATTTAGCAAATTATTTATTCCATACACTTGAGCATATGACCCTTAAAAGAGTGCCGGGAAGGGTTAAGATGTATCACCGACCCCCATTATTTTTGCAAAAGGAACATTTTTGCAAAAGGAACATTTTTGCCTTTGGCATTTATTCCCTCCGACCACTCCTTAGGGGGGCTAACATACAAATTTTATTGTGTTTGCGCCGGAAAGGGTTAATATGTATCACCGACCCCCATTATTTTTGCAAAAGGAACATTTTTGCCTTTGACACCTATTCCCTCCGACCACTCCTTAGGGGGGCTAACATACAAATTTTATTGTGTTTGTGCCGGAGAGGGTTAATATGTATGACCGACCCCCATTACTTTTGCAAAAGGAACATTTTTGCCTTTGACACCTTCTCCCTCCGACCACTTCTTAGGGGGGCTCCCATACAAATTTTATGGTTTTGTCGATAAAACCGGAAACTGTCGATAAATAGGTAGCAAGTTTAAGCAAACAAAAACATCAAATGTTGGCTTTATATTTCATGTAATTGTGTAAAATGTATATAAGTTAGAGAGTTCTTACATGAATTTTTGTCGCATTGAGGATCAAGCAGACCAACAAGTGCTAACATCAACATTGTACGATCAGTACTTTAGGCCCACCAAAGGCTCAAAAAGTTATATAAATAGCGACACCTGATCACTATCAACCACCCTACTTACCTCCGAGAATGACGTATCCTACGTCAAAATTATACATAATTCTTTTTCAAATCAGAGAACGGAAGCGTCGGCTCGCGTGCCTTTCTGAGCATACGTTTCGAAAAACTCCTTATCTGAAAATGAGATCTTATTTCAAATACCTACCAAACGTTCGCGCTTATGGACGACAACGCAAATAAGGCTTTTGAGACTCATGAGATAGTTCATGAGTTGCACAAATTAACGAAGGGTAAAGTTAAAATCAGGGTAGAGTAGAGTAGAGCTAAGTTACTCTTAGGTTTATGAATTTTATTAACTCTTATGTAAAATATATTGCTGATTCGATGATGATGAAAAGTTTCCACCGGAATATTGTTTCGATAAAGTTTGGTTATTGGAACTTTTAAAGCAGGCCTAATCACAAAGGTGGCCCTTGTGGCCCTTGTTGTAATAATTGGCCCATTGAATAAAACTCACATTTTGCTTGCGCCAAATTTACGACGAAAAGCACTTGCGAAAATTAACTATAAGAAACATCAACAACATACGCATCGAAACGGCGGCGCGACCACCAAACATACAGCATTGTTGTTGTGCGTGTGTTTTGTTAGTGGAATAGAAATTCAGACGATCTCGTGTCCTTCTACGCATGCTTGTCGCGTTTGTATTTTGTTTTTGGGATTTTTTTATCAACACTTTCTTTGCACTTGCAAAAAGCAACAAATTAGGTTGCCGTCGATGGTGGTGACGCTAACATGTACGCTTTTGTTGTTGTTAATGTATTTTGTTGTTTATTTTAATCACGCGATTATCTTTCTTAATTAGGCTTTGGCCCTTTTATTCATTTCGCTGATTAGGCCTGTTTTAAAGGTTCTATCGAGTGGCGTTCCTAGGGGGGGGCGGTCCGCCCCGGGTACCACCATTTTAGGGGTGACACCATTTCGATATTTCTTTTAATTTCTCAAACAGAAAGAAAAAGGTACAAATACATTACGTTAAAAAATATGTGTCCCATTTTGTCGCATTGAAATTATTTCTAACAATTTGTGTATCAGTAGCTTCATGCGAAAGGAGTTTTTCCAAGCTAAAATTAATTAAGTCTTATTTAAGGTCTTCCATGGGACAGGCAAGGCTTTCCGATCTTGCTATTTTATCCATTGAAAACGAGCTTCCAAGTAATATTGATTTCGATGAGGTTATTTCAAATTTTGCAGCTCTTAAAGTAAGAAAAGTTAGTTTTTAAGACAACGCCATTAATAAGATTTCTTTGTTTAAGGGGACATATAAGTTACAAATTTTAAAAAAAATTTTTTTTTCGGGAATTTTTTTCATAGAAGGAAAAGAGATATCGTTTTCAAATGTTGCACATATATTTATTAACATTTAAAGAATACAACAAAATTTTTCAGAAGTTTTAACCGGTTTTTGACGTTATTTGATTTTTTTTAAAAAAATGTCAAAAAATTGACGGTGTGCAGGATATCACCAGTCTGGAACATCTGAGGAAACAATAAAAAAAAACAAATTAATCCTTGTTTAAGTGGCCACCGCCTGAACAAGGATAATTTTTATCCGCCGTAAAAAACAAAATGGCGGCCATTTGAAAAAAATCTATTTTCGAGGTTACAAAATCGGTCACCATTTTATTTTTCTACGGCGGATAAAATTATCCTAGTTCAGGCGGTGGCCACTTAAACAAGGATTAATTTGTTTTTTTTTTTGTATTGTGTATTTTTTGCAAACGTCTTCATTAACTCATTTAAAAACTTGTCATGTATGCGCTAGAAGATATTCAGGTTCAAGATCACCGAAATCGTTCATTTGCTTATATCTCCACTCTGCTCAAAGTTAATATGAAATTTCTACTTTGCTTTATTCAAACATATCTAGTCGCATAGCTCGGAAACTATTTGTTTTATGTTAAGACTGTTAAGTGTGGCGTCCGTGGCGTAGTTGGTTAAAGTGCGTGGCCGCTATGTCAAAGAACTTTGGAAACCCAGGTTCGAACCCCAGCAGCGACAGAAAATTATTTGAATTAAAATAATTTTTCTGTACGGCCGCCACCTCTCTGCAGACAATGGCAAACCTCAGAGAGTAATAAAAATGCCATGTAAAGCTTCTTGAGAACGAGAACTTTCCGTTCATCGCCGTTCGGAGTCGGCGTTAAGCATGTAGGTCCGGTTCTCGGTCAATTGTGTACAAACTTAATAGCACGCACAACACAATTGATCATAAGAAGCTAGGTCAAAGTCCTTTCAAGGGCTGAAATGGCCAGTTATTTATTTATTTTATTTTATAAGACTGTTAAGGGCATTTTTGTAGAGAATTATCTGATCTACAATTTTTTTTTGAGCATATTTTCTCTTCTACAAAGAGGAGCGGAGATATAAGCAAATTACTGATTTCGGTGATTTTTGATCCTGAATATCTTCTAGCGCATACATGGTATCATAGGAAACTCTTGACAAGTCATCAAACTAAACTTTGGATTTCAGAAAAAAAAAAATAAAATAAGTCTGTCATGAAATATATAAACCCCCGGGCGCAGTCAAAATTTATGTCGCAGAAAAAAACTAAAGATGCAGAAATTCTTTTTTTCCCGTAGTTTTCAAAAACATATGAAGCCCATGAGGTTAAAAATTCGTTCCACTCTAACCTACATATACAAATATGTACCTGAAAATGTATTGTTTTTGTTCCGTTAGTTTTTAAGACTGCGAAGTTAATTAGTTTTCTTATTTACCTTATGCCTACATATCTAAATATGTAGACAACTGAAAATGTAATATTTTTGTTGTTTTTTACAAATTCTTATTGTTTGTCATATGTTGTTTATTTTGTTTTGTTAGAAAACATAAAGATAATAATAAAAACACTTAATCTCATCGAATTGGTTTCTTTTTGCATTTAGAAATTTTTTATAGGGGTGACACCATGAGTATCCGCCCCGGGTGTCACCAAGCCTAGGAACGCCACTGGTTCTATCTCCTGCTTTTATATAACTATAAAGTTCCATATGGGCCAAATCTCCCAAAAAAGGTCCACCACTAGTGAAAAATTCAAAATGGTCAGAAAAACTTTTTATTATCCAATAATAAAGCTTAACTAACTAAATGTGATAAATGTAAAGAAATTTTGAATTCTTTAAATTTTTGGCCGAAATATACTACTTAAAAAGAAACAAGTTGTTTTTCTGAGCCTTTTGACGAGTTATACCCATATTTTTTCTTTGTGTTTTTAGCTTATTCAAGTTTATATATATTGTTGCTGTTATTTAAAAGTTTTCTACAAACAACAATCTTATGCATTACAAAAAAAAAAAACTGCTTCTTCATTAAAGAAAAAAAATTGTTCTATATTTTTAACTTACAGTTTTACAGTTTCTGTTATGTAACTTGAATTTAACTTGTTATGTTTTATTTTCATTAAAAGTTGAAGTGCTATAATAAACATTACTTTATTTGTATTTTATCTGTAATTTATTCTCCTTGGAAAAATTTTTCGCGTCCATGATGTCGCGTCCGTATTCGTGAAATTCCTAATTAAAGAAAGGTAAGAGATAATTCTCATATTTCATAAATCTACGAAGAAATGTTATCCTTTGACCTTCATTTGCATATATGTATATACATATATAAAACAAAAGTTGCCAAATATAGCTAAATTTTGTATATTTCTATAAGAGCTTCAAAAAAACTTATATTTTTGTCGCGTCAGTTTCATTGTATAATTGCTAATAACTTTGTACTAATTTGTACTAAATCTTGCCCATATATTTGTTAAATGTAGCACTCTTTCAGCGCGTTACAACACTAAAAATACATATTGGTTCTTTATGTTTCATTCTTGTTTTTGACGTAATTAACCCTTTCAGGGCCAAATAAGCCTTGGCAATGCCAAACATTCCAAACTTCGTTCAGGGTCAGTTTTTGACTAAAATAAGCTGAGTATGAAGTTTGAAAGCCGTATTGCTCTCCTAATAGACTACAAAAATTTTTAGAAATATTCAAAAACATTTTAAAAACTTCTAGCGCTATAAATATCACATATTTTTTCTAACTAAAAATGTAAATAAGATCTCCTACATTCGTAGTATTATATTTAATTACCTTTAGCTTTAGAAAATTCTCGGAAATATTTAAAAATATAATTTTTTAATTTGCTCTTTTTTGAAGTCGCGTGGTCGCTCATGAGTTCACTAGGAATAATCTTGAAAAACATGTTATAAAAATTAATTTTCGTATTTTTGATTTTCTCTTCTTTTTCATCACATTTCAATCTATTATTAAAAATGTCTTGTTAAAAAGCGGGGTGACCCAAACTAGAAACAGAGCCACAAAGGAAACTGTTGCCGTATGGCAACAAATATGCCGAAAGGATTAAAAGCGTGCAAATGTCGCGTCCGTGCCACTAGGAGATGCCCATATATAGTTATAGAGGAATTCATTTCCGCAAAACCCAAAATAATATAAAAACTTCATCTAGGATCAAATACAGTTCAAGGGGATTGTTTTTGTCATAGGCTTTCACGCAAGGAGTTTGTGGAACCTATACAATTTTGTACGGATCATCTGGGAGCTATACTACGCCCCTTTGTATTTTTGCTTTTCATTGCCATGTACGACTCATGAACGGTCAGACGATCGTCCATAGTCTCATGTGTGTACTCGCTCGTGAATGGGTACGCAACAAATATTTTCTAGCGTTCTCGTAAATGAGCAAATTCGACTGCTTTTGAAATTTGACTCTTGCATGTAGGCGTGAGACATTTTAAAAGGTAGCCTTCTACCAAAATAAGCTAAGAACGGGCTCGAGTGTGTGCATGAGCGGACCTATATATACCCGGTTTAAAATTCAAATGTTAAGCTAACGCTTAAAATAATAAAATTCTATTGAGTTATTAAATAACTATTTTGTTTTAACTTTTGTATAATAGTTCACATTTAAATGTGAAAGTTCAGAAATTTTAATTCCAGATAGTTTTTTTCTCATTTTGATATGAGTTTGCATAAAAGAATTGCATGACTACCAATTTTCCTTCGCATTTTTCGATTAAAAGACTGATCTAATGATATAACCTTTGTATAACCTTCGAAAATCAAAAGATTCCAGGTTTAAAGAAAAATGAGTCGATGCATGGAGATACTTCTCCGTAAAGATACGGAAAGGAAAGCGTGTTGACTGGAGTGCTGATTGGTAGGTCAAGGGTTTCCAGATGCTTCTCGATGCATTTGTTTTTCTCACACATTGAAGCTTTCTTTACAATTATTTCGAATTATCACACACACATGTATTCCAAAGATGGCAAAAACCTTCTATAAAAAACCTTCTATATACGATGATTTTACAAAGCTTATATCTTGAAATGTTGCTCTTTAATTCACTGCTGAAAATCTTTTCACAATTACTATAGGATGGCTATTACAATTTGGGCACATTCGCCTGACATTGCACCATCGGATTTCTATTTATTCCGATCGTTTGGAGGATCCGATTTTTATCGATCCGTCATTGAAAATATACGCACTATACGGCAAAAATAAGTCTGTTTCCATACTCTAAAATTTGAAAGAATTAACAAGGCAGATGCAGGGCTGTTCGTGCTCTCTTTTTGCCAACCACAACTATCAAAAAAGCGAAAGTAAGAAAAAAATAATTAAAATTTAAATAATTTCGATTTGACAGTTCTGAGTCCACGGTCTCCACCTTGCATGTATCTTCTTTATTCTACCATGGTTTTGAATGTGTTAGTCCGATAAGTGTTCCTAGTTCGAAAATATGGTAAAAGAGAGTGCAATCGAGATAGTAAAAAATTCCCTCTCCCTGTCAAAAGTAGCAAGTGTTAGTCCGAGAAATTTCTTCTGGCAAAACTGGTTAAAGTGTCAAACTGCTTCAAATCAGCTGTTTACAAGTTAGTAAAGAAATTATTGAATATCAAAAAATCTTTGAAATAAATAAAAACTATTGGAATGAAAACATAGTAAGTTGTGTAAAAACTTAATATAAATGCTAATTTAAGAATTAATTTCAATATTGTTAAAAATCTCCAATCTTTGGTACACGCTTGTGCATCGTTTAAACCGTCTCACGTCCACGTACGACAGCCAATTTTCAAAAGCTCCACATTGAACAAACGATTTCATTTGACAGTTCAAACAATTTAAGTCTAAAAAGCGATCCCGGACTTTCTTGTATTTTTGAGAAATTGTTTTTCTTATTCTCACGCTTTTGACAGTTTTACCATTTTTAGTCCAAAAAGTACGGGACACAGATCTTATACATATGTCTTCTGGGCAAAGTTAAATACCTCACTTGTATTTATTATATAATATCCGAAGTTTTATTATTTTGATGACATCAGTTTGTATTGACAGTAGGCGCAGTTTTCATCCGATTTGGATAAATTTGACACTTTTATCTGCAAAATTTTAAGGATTAAGAAACATTTTTGTGGATTATTTAGATATTCCATTTTGATATAGTCACTTTGTGTGGGATGTAGGCATAGTTTTTAACCGATTTGGCTCATTTTCGAACTTGATCTTTCTTTCTGTTCCAAAGTTACGGATGTAACCGTGACAACGGACGGACAGACAGGCAGACATTGCTAAATCAACTGAGCTGGTGACGGTGAGCAGGAATGTAAACCTTTTTTTTTATTTTTTTTTTACTAAACTTTTAAGATAAGAAAATCAGTTTTTAATTTAATTTACTCTTGATTTTTTTTTACTCTGGTCACACCAATCAATTACAGCTGTGACGCGAGAGAAAAGGAGAAAGAGTTATTAAAAACCTTCTTCTACGATGACGGATTGAATAAAAACATTGTTCGGCGGAGTAAAAGTTAGTGTAGTTGCTTTAGTATATTTTGGGTGTGTTTACAACAGTGACAACGTGCTTGTTGCACTGACCTCGGGAAAGTTTAAATCGGTTTTATTTTCTCAATTAGTTATTTACATAAATTGTTTGTGCACTTTGAACCATTGAATGAAATAAAAATGTTTGGAATTGTAGCGTTGGTCCGGTTTGTTATGGAGTTCTTTAAGGCGTTCAGAAATATGTAAGCTCAATTGACCTTGTCTTAAACGTAGAACAAATTCCACGAATTTCGCCCAAACACTAAAACATTAATTTGTCGAACTAAATTCTTAAACATCTGACGTCTGACGTGCTTATGGTCATGCAGAAAGTTTTTATTTTTTTCCTTTTATTGACAAAACATCGTAATGGTGTAATTAACAAGGTGATCGTGACGTTTACTGATTTCCCTTCGGTTGTCAAAAAATGTTGAGAAATTAAGAAAAAAAGAGACAAGCTGCGGAAAAGTGTAAAATCGCTTGCACTCAATAAGAAATTGTAATAGATTGTTTTGCAACTTTTGCTTGAAATTTACGAACAGCTGTTTTTGACAATCGTGGGTAAAATTTTTTTGAGATAAGCTTAAAATTCACGATCACCTTGTTAATTACACCATGGTAATACCGAAGGTCGGAAGTGTGTATGGTATGATAAGAAATTCGTTTGAATTTCATTGGAAACAGCTGAGTTCATTGGTGTATTGTTTGACTATGAGCAAACAAGTCAAGAATGATCTCTAAGTAAATTTGTTTAAAAAAAAAATCAAAACATTCTCACTCATGAGAGACAACAAATACCTACAATTAATAAATGCGGTGCATAGGTATGACAGATCTGGTTTCGAAGAACAAGATGATTCTCCTTGCGGCGATTACATGTTTCTTATAGGCACCACGTGTTTTTAGTTTTAGTTTCAGGTGTATTACAACTTAAATCAAATGAAGTGTATTAAACGACGAACAATAAGTTTAATAGAGTGTCAAAAACTCGATGGTTTGATAATTTTGGAATCGAAGAAGAACACATCCTTCGATTGTTCCACATTCTGCTAAAAAATTTTCTTTGATAGCATGCGGAAAATGTCTGAGTATTAAAAAAACTGTTTGGTCGTGCTCGACAGTGGCGTTGATAGGGGAAGGCGTTTAGGGGATAGATCCTCCCTTCGATAGAATTTTTTTGCACTGATTTACACAAAGTCTAAGGTGAAGATGGTAGAAGTAATTTGTTGTGTGGGATCCACAACTTCTGGCAAAATTTGAGGCTTCGCTGTTTGAACTTTTCCATACAACACATTTTTGTTGTTTACGTTTTTCTGGCTTGATTGCTTGCATATTTGCATTCCTTGTGTATTGTTTGCTAAAGGTGGTGGGCAAGGTTCTCAACCATTCGGAGCACTTGTCAGAATAAAGTTCGACAACTGGAAGAAGGCAATATTGGTCTTTTGTCAATGTTTTTAGTCTAGACCCTAGACTAGATTAGTGTTTTTTTCTATGGACTTATCATATTTGTTTTTCCTGAAATTATAATTTCAATACATTTACTACTTAAATATATAAAATGATAAAAATTAAATAAATGAAAATGTCTGCTTAATTAGGGGTTTCTTATTGTTATATTGTAATTGGTGCCTGATTTTTATTATAACGATTATAATTTTATTGGACTTACTAAGAACATGAGAACATGATATGAGTATGAATCAAATGGCAAATATATTTTACGCGAAGATTTTGTAAAGTTTGTCAGCTTCGAACACAGGTTAAGTTTTTTACTTTTTTATTTGACACATCGTATACATACATACATGTACATTAGACCGTATCACCTTGTATGGAAGAAAAATAAACCTATTTTGACACCGACTCAATCGCTAGACATTTAAGAGACATTTTCAAAAAAATTTTTTTTTTTTTTTCTTTAAGTGGTCCCTATGGTGCTATTTTGATTTTTTCGTTATATCTTTGATGTTTTTCATCCGATCCGGAAAAAAATTTATATGTGTGCTTGTTGATGTAATGCAAATAAATTTGCATTTTTTTTTTCCTCAAATGTTTTTTTTTTAGACTTATTGCACAATCTATCTCAGTTCCTACTATGTCATCATGTTCCAAAAATACCAAAAAACGAAAGCTCACAAAAAATCATTATAACCATGGGAACAAATGAAATCGAAAAAATGCATTTTAGAAGCACTTCCGACCAATTAAGTATATGCAAAGAATAACACTATAATATCAATAAATGAAACGAAAAATTAGTCAGCTGAACTTTGTTTGCGGCATGTACTTACGGGCAACCTATAAATAGAAATATGCAATGAAATATGTAACGAAAACGTTTTATGAAAAAAAAAGAAATTTTTAAAAACATACCGTGGCCAGAGCGGAGTTCGAACACGGGAGCTTATGGCGGCCAAGCAGATGCTTTACCTCTGAGCCAAACAGGCTAACAATTACAATTTAGACAATTTAGTAGCGATCAGTTGTGATGGCACAGTCACAAACACTGGCTACAAAGGGGGTGCCATAACGTATTTGGAATCGTATTTGCGCAGACCATTGCAATGGTTCATCTGTCTGTTCCATTTCAACGAGCTGCCATTTACTGCTCTGCTTAGAACATGGCTTGGAAAACAGAAGGGTCCTGGGCTGTGGCCAGGAGATATCGGTGTTGGAATAAATTGCTGCATGGATTTTCCTGTATGTTTAAAATTGAATTTCAATAACATTCTGTTTGTATAATTTTTATTTATGCTTTGTTTATGTTTTTTCTTATCCGCTACCGAATTTCGAGCCAATATCAATGGGTGAAATGCCTTCAAACATTGATAAGTGGCTAATACGAAGCGATCAAAGTTACTTATACCGCATGGTTCTTGCGGTTGATAGTGGCCACTAGTGGTAAGAATTTAGGGTGTATGCGCCATTCTGGTTTTTAGTCAAAAGCCAGCCACTTGCCATTCATGGCAGCCGCAATGTCTTTAAGTACATTTCATGGATACGTGATTTGCCGAACTACGTTCAGTTAGCCATCAAACCAACCATCGAAAGCAATGCCTATTATTTTCACCATGAAAATATATTACTTTCTATGATAACTGATCCGGATGCAACGGTGCGTGCAGATGGATACAGCAAAATTTTGCAAGCACGTTTAAACGCGCCAGGTCGAATTCGGCAATTTCGTGGGCCCAAGCACCAACCCTACATCAACTACAGCAGCAACATTTACACCGAAATGATTGATTGGACACAATTTGAGATCACTTAGCCACCATGCCTTCAATTTCACACCCAAGACCAACTGTCTGATATGCAATATTCTGATCAATTGATTAAAATTCCAGGTACGCACTGCAATACACTTTCATACTTGTATAATAAATTAATCTATGCGTATTTAACTTTATAATCTAAATCGTATATTTCATGTTATATTTTCAACAGATTATCTTTGCCACTCGCAAAACACGGAGCGTTTCGTTCAAATTGTGCACCAGTCAGCTACAGCAGTCACTGACGAAAATCGTTTGGGGCACATTTTCGCGAAGCTTGATAGTTGCGAGCGCTACAGCTACCTTGAATCTCGAAAAGATTTGGAAGATTAAAAAACAATTTTTTATGATATTAAAGTGTTATTATTTGCATATAATCGGTCGGAAGTACTTCTAAAATGCATTTTTTCGATTTTATTTGTTCCCATGGTTATAATGATTTTTTGTAAGCTTTCGTTTTTTGGTATTTTTGGAACATGATGACATAGTAGGAACTGAGATAGATTGTGCAATAAGTCTAAAAAAAAAACATTTGAGGAAAAAAAAATGCAAATTTATTTGCATTACATCAACAAGCACACACATAAATTTTTTTCCGGATCGGATGAAAAACACCAAAGATATAACGAAAAAATCAAAATAGCACCATAGGGACCACTTGAAAAAAAAAAAAAATTTTTTTTTGAAAATGTCTTTTGAATGTCTAGCGATTGAGTCGGTGTCAAAAAGAGGTTAGTTTTGATGATACGCTCTAATGTACATATAGGTGATGCTCTTGCCAAACAACTTGTTGGAAATCTTTAGCAATGCAACTTGGACGTTTCAATTTTAATCGTTCAAGGATACGACAGAGCAAGAAATATGTCTGGTTTTTAATAAATTGAAACGTATGAGAATTTTAAGGGATTCCTCTTCATCAGGTAGCTATACCACGCCAGGTAAAGTAAAAATATAGAGATTAAATAAATATTATAGGTCAAGAGAAACCATAGGTAGACGGGTAAATTTGTTATTGAAGTTATCGCCAGTGACTGAAGCTGCTGGATACAAGAAGTTCCTCTGCAGAAGCAAAAAGAAAATGAATTGCAAGAAAATGGATGCACAAAATGTCAACGAAATAGGATATATCTACAAATTTCTTTGCAATTCAAAAAATAACATTTTTTCCAGCACCTTCCGTCACGACCGGGAACTGCAGTGGGAGTTTTCCTTTTACGGCTTCTCTTAACCTATAATTAATTGTACGGATAATTGTTTTATTTTCAAATGATTGTTATTAGATAATGATAAAGGTTACAATGGAATAAGAAATGAAATAAAAAACTACAAAAAGCAACGAAAACATAATCAATTTATTGGGATGTCTAACCGAAGAGGTGTTGTCACTCAGAAATGAGTGCAAACGGAGGGGGGTTGCCGAAAATGAGACCATAAAACAAGTTTTACTAGAAGCACCAATAAATTACTAAATTATAAAACTATAATTAGTTAAAAACAGGGATACGTATTGAATACTATTGCAAACTGTGTTTCTTTTTAGTTTTGTAAGTTTAATTTTGTTTTTCTTTTACTACTGCAAAAATTAATGTGTTAAGAATACAATTCAGTTTTTATATATTAAAAAGTGTTATAAGAAATATTCTTTGACAGTACAAAAATAATTTTATAAGCTACAATGAAGTTATAATTCAAAATTTTTAAAAATAAATAAAAATAATAGTATAGTAGATATGTATCTATGTATATGGTATTAAAAAATGCATTGATTTCATAGTAACAATAGTGAAATCCTGAGATTTGAGAATATAAGAAAATTTAAAAAAATCTCGTTTCGAAGACGATCCGACTGTTCCAAAAATTTTGTTTCGAAAACGATGGAGTTATTTGAAAAATCTCGTTTCGAAAACGATTCGATTGTTTTAAAAATCTCGTTTCGAAAACGAAGTGTGAATTTCTTCCGCTCGCGGATTCGAAAACGAAAGTAGAAAGTAGAACGAATTTCGTTTTCGAACTAAATACACGAGATCTCGGTTCACCTCGAATTCGAAACGAATCCGTTTGGTTTATTGGGTTCTTACAAAATTTTTTTTATGTATGTTTGTCATGAAAATAAATTTCATCCCATTGCGAAACGCTATCTACGCCACTGACGCTCGATGTACGCAAATAAACATAGTTATCACCAATATTCTTATCTATTTCATAATAGTAGTTATTAGATGCATGACGCAACTAGCTCCAAGAAATTTGATTTCGTAAAGCCTCTGTATTTTCGATTATTAATTGGCCTAATTAATTAACATATCTTGCGCAGTATTCTTTTATTTTGTTAGAAATTTTTAGAATATTTTGTTATAAATTAACACAGATATTTTGTTGAGCGTACCAAAATGAATTTTTCCAAAAAAAATTCAAGTGAGAATTTGTAGATTATAGCAAAAAATTCCAAGGAATTCTAAGTGCGACGAAAATAGTGTGCATACTTTTAGGTGACGATTTCGAATAAATAAAAGAATATCTAGGCTTGCCACCGTTGGAGAAGCTAATACCCGAAGATTTTTGTTTTAATTTTTGTGTTTGCATTTTTTTACACGTTTCCCCTACACATCTTGGAAACTATTTTTAACCAATTTCCCGATGAGCTAGAGGTTTGAATTTTGAAATGTAGCTCAGAACTGGATGACAACACAATATTATTTAATTTTTTGTATGTACGTTTGCTTGTTTGCCAAAAATGCGAAATTATTTGATACATATAAAAAATCAAACAAAAACTGAAAAGCTCATTGACATTTTTTAGAAAATACTTTAATGTGAGTTCTGTATTTCAGTGCGTAAACCAATTGCTTTATAATCCCAAGGTAGTGAGTTCGACCCTCAACAATGTGTTTTTTGTGTTTTTCTTTTATGAAACAAATTTAAAATTTCAAAAATTTACCACAGGTAAAAAAAAAAAATTGTAAAAATGTGGTTTGTTTGATTTATTGCTTTCTAAATAGCTAATATTGCTATCTAAATGAATGGATAGCTCAGAGCACATGGCGCTCAGTAGTTCGACCCATTACAAAAGATGGACAAAAATAGAAGGAGTAATTTAATCTTAATGAAATTTTGCATTTAAGTTAATTTGAAGTCGCTGATGTCAAAAATGAAATTAAATTTAATGCAAAGCGTTTATTTTTCCTGAAAATCGTGTTTGTATGCGAATTTTGAGCATTTTCAAAATATTATCACTTTGCATCCGTGCATTAAAACTTTATGCACAGAACTTGGCATGTAGTACTAGCTGTAACATTGTAAGTATGAATTCCTAGTTTGTGTTTTTTTTTTTTTTTTTTTTTTTTTGATTCGCCCGGAGGTAAGAAATTTTCATAGATACGTATGACCCGCGCCATACGCATGCACGATTTACACTCTAAGAAGTTCCCGGATCAGCCGGACTGGATAGAATGCACCTACGTCCTAAAACTTACCACCTATTGGCAAATAAAAGCCTCCACTAAGCACAATTGCTTGGCCTTTCAGCGGAAATCAAAATTAAGTAAAGAAACATTTGAAATTAGAGTATTTTTTGTGCTTATGTAAACATCATAAACATCATCGAATAACAGCACAATCTTCATAATACGAAGATATACAAGACAACATCCAAAGTAATTCACCAGACCATACATAACCGCGTTCATAACTGCTGTCATTCGGCTTGGGGCTACTGTCCAACCCAAGAGCCTACGTGGAAAGAGATGCAACTCTCAAACACCAAACCAATACCAAACATAGCACAGATATACAAGTATATATTGTGCAGGCACAATATATTTATATATTCGGGTCACTAAAATAAGGGAACACCGAGCTAAAGTTATTATTTGGATATGCATTTGGGCCAACGCAGGTAAAAACTTGTATGGAAAAGAGATAAACTCTGACGCACCAAGCCGAGAGACACGGTTTTCATGGTCCCATTTCAAACTTGGGAAGCTATAGAACTAAAGATCTAAAATAATTTCATGAAAAAAATAAAGCAACTAAACTGAATAAAACGAAAACTTAAAGTATCTAACATATTCGATGATGCTTATTTGTAAAATCGTAAAATCTACACAATTATCGCGAGTTGTATTTGTTATGACAATGAATGTGTTAACTATTCAAATGTAATATCATTTTACGTTTTAAGACATCCACCGAGTCAGAAAAATTAATCAAGTTCAAGTTACCATTGAAATCACTACACATACATCGGAAAGGGTCGTGAAGGGCATAATTAGAAGTGCACTGACTCAACTTAAAAAGCTGGAAATGTCTGGCTCCTTTCCTAGGGATGTTGAAGTTTAATAAAGAAAGAAGGTATTGTGAGTCTATATCGCCACTGAGTAGTTTGTATAAAAAGGAGACATTGAGCATTCTTCTGCTTCTTAAGGAAGGCAGGGAAATAATTTTAAGGCGGGTTTCATAAGGGGGTAGAATAATGTTGGGGTTCCAACGATAATGTAAAGCAAAAAGTAAGAATTGACCGATTCTAATGCATCGATGTGGACATTGTATTGAGGGTTCCATATTACGGATGCATATTCAAGAATTGGTCTAACAAGAGAGGTATAAAGTATCTTAGTAGTGAAAGGATCGTTGAATTCTTTAACCCATCTTTTAATGAAACCAAGGACACCTCTAGAAACCAAGGACACCTCTAGGAGTAGTGTTAGAAGTTAACCTTGTTTTTTATTGATTAAAACCTTTTTTAAAATTTTCACACAATTTTGACACAAATTTTGACTATAAATTATATGTCATATGAAAGAGTGTAAAAATCCACAAAAAATTTGTTTGAGTTTCCTCTAGTGAATGAATTTCCTTTACAGCGATACCCAATTTGTAAGATTACGTGACCTTAAAAATTCTAATTTTTGTCCACTAGACGAACTACTGAGCCCCCACTTATCCAATCAAGCCGAAATTCTTTATGCTTTTCGGAAATCACCAGATGTCTAAGTTTGATTTTGTCATAGAAGTTTATCTCATTTCTTAGATGTTGCGCAAAATGTGTTTAAGTTGTATGGCAGCTGCCACGCCCACTTGTCCAAAATTTCTGAAATACTCTTTTTTTTACTTTTCTATACCTAAAACATCGAAAACTATAAAAGAATCCACAAAAAAATTTGTTCCGTCTAACTTGTACTAATAGCATCACTTTCAATCGGTTGAAAGATGGAAATAAATACCAAAATTCACGTTCTCGTTTTTACATATTTTTTAATTTACATCATTTAAGAACTGTTCAATTAGCATAAATCAAAAATATTTTTGAAAAATATTCACTGTTTTTTTTTTCCAGAGGCCCTGAAACTCGAACAATGCAAAAAAACTGGAAAAAGTTGATACATATTTTTAAAGAGTTACTAAAAAAAAAAAGAGTTGGCTGTGTCTTGGACACACCCGTAGGTTTTGACGGTGTTTCTTGTTGTTGTTAATGTTGTTAACAAACACATGACTGATGTTGATGTCGATGTTGATGTTGATGTTGATGTTGATGTTGATGTTAATGTTGATGTTGATGTTGATGTTGATGTTAATGTTGATGTTGATGTTGATGTTGATGTTGATGTTGATGTTGATGTTGATGTTGATGTTGATGTTGATGTCGATGTTGATGTTGATGTTGGTGTTAATGTTGATGTTGATGTTGATGTTGATGTGGGTGTTGATGTTGATGTTGGTGTTAATGTTGATGTTGATGTTGATGTTGATGTTGATGTTGATGTTGATGTTGATGTTGATGTTGATGTTGATGTTGATGTTGATGTCGATGTTGATGTTGATGTTGATGTTGATGTTGATGTTGATGTTGATGTTGATGTTGATGTCGATGTTGATGTTGATGTGGATGTTGGTGTTGATGTTGATGTTGGTGTTGGTATTGTTTTTTTTTTCATTTGCTTCTCCCAAGGTTGTGCTTTTCCTTGGTGCATTAACTTAGCCTTAGCTGCATGCAATTTATCCAGCAAAAGTGATGCATATGCGTCACATTAGGCGGTTCCCTGAGGTGCTTCATGACGCCGTCAATTTTTTTATTATTTTTATTATGTGCCCGAAGTCCTCACCTTCATTTTCGTACCTTAAAATTTACCGTCACGCCAGTAGTCACAGAATAAAAATTTCATGCAACGTTTTTTCTTGGTTGTATCATTTTACTGCATTATGTGGTTGCCACCCTGGACTCATGAAGATAAGATTTTTTTTTGTATTTTAGTTGTGGGGCGTAATAACACATCTATGTTTTCATAAAACAAAATTTACCCCAGCACGTCTCCGGAGCGAGTAATAATTCCATGCAACGATACTACATTTCTGTTACATAAACTGCTGTATTTACGACCTGGTGACGTCAGAAATTTTTTTTATTTTTGTCGTAAGACCAAGTATAAATCCATAATTTTCCTTTTCAAACATTTTTTGTAGCTTATATACTCACCGAGTAAAAATTCAATGCAACGCCGCTACATGAATGTTGTATTGTCGACCTTTGAGCAGCTCTCTGTGTGTCCCAAGACGTCAGAAATTTTTTGTATAATTTTATTGTTAAGGCCAAGAACAGGCCTTTGTTGGTGTATCACATTTTTAATCCTCGCACTAATACTCGGCGATTAATAATTCCATGTAACAAATTTTCAGTTGCGTTGCTTAATCGGCTCCCACCGCGTCTCGATGTCGTTTTGAATTTTTGTTTTATTTTTATAATGAAGTCAAAGAATTAACCTTTACGGTTGTACCATCTTTTTAGTCATAGCTCTTATACTCAGTGAGTAACAATTCAATGCAACGCTCATGAATTTTGAAAAAATACATTTTTCAACTTTTTTGGAAACCTGTGCGGTAAAACGTAACTTCGTTACGTCAAAACGGGAAGAGATATCCCCTTCTGTTTTTATCTTTATTGAAAAAAAATGTTCAAAAACAGTTCTGCGTATTTGAAATATATTTTTTACCTCTATTTTTTTTAAAAAAAAACCTCAATTAACTTTTTAGCTGAATGTTACTTTGTGAGCTCCACGCTGCGCCAAAAAATCTTTCAACGGAATGTATTTATTGATTTTTTACGTAAATGTTTCAAATAATAAAAGTGAGCTCTTATGAGCTTTTTCACAAGATATGCCAATAACTAAAAACGTTTTCAGAAAAATATAGAGTTGCTCAGCCTCTCTTAGTACTTTAGCAATTTTCCTTAGTATACTTTCAGGCATGGCTTGTTAAGCCAAACTTCGTTCAAGAGTGACATACTTTATCTTGTATATGATGGTATATATTTATTATGCTATGTTTATTCATATATTTTTTTTTAAATAATTAAAATTTAATTAATTAAAATAATAAATGTGATATGTAAAATCACTTATCGCTCACTATGAAATGTTTAATGATTTCGTTTTTAAATTTTTCTTTGGCTACTGTACTGTGTTATTGATCATTTAAAACACACAAACAAATTTTTATATTTTTTTTCGACCATAAAAAACTATAAAAAAATATGAAAATCTTTCTGAAGATTAGCATGTGTTAACACCAGAGAACGCAAATAAACAAAAACGAATCGTTCTATTTTGTTACGTTCGGAATCCAAACGAAGGAAATTCAAGATGGACGATAGGGTTGCCACTAAATTTTTTTTTCCACATCTTGAATTTTAGAATTCTGACATCAGATTCGAAATAAACGCGATAGAAGAGGCAAGCGTCATTCGCATGCTGACTCTTTCCACGGAGTTTGAGTTCAATGCCTTTTGCATGCCAATGATCATTAATGAAACGTTTGATTTGGTTTCGTTTTCTATACTCACACGTTAGTAAAAATTATAAAAATTACGTTAGTTCTCTCTTCCACTGAAAAGTTTCGTGTTTCGTTAACCCTCACGAACGAAACGAATGAAAAATAACGTTTTTGTACCACCCTTTGAGAGATCGGTTCGGATATCGTTTAGTTTATTTGCGTTCTTTGGTTTATACGCTTTAAAAGCTATAGCATGAACTACGCATATGAAGATTGATCATCATCATCCCTAAAAGTATAAAAATAAAAAAATAAATAACTGGCCATTTCAGCCCTTGAAAGGACTTTGACCTAGCTTCTTATGATCAATTGTGTTGTGCGTGTTATTAAGTTTGTACACAATTGACCGAGAACCGGACCTACATGCTTAACGCCGACTCCGAACGGCGATGAACGGAATGTTCTCGTTCTCAAAAAGCTTTACATGGCATTTTGATTACTCTCTGAAGTTTGCCATTGTCTGCAGAGAGGTGGCGGCCGTAATAGCGAAACGAAATTTACAAATTTTTTTTTTCATTGTTTAACAAAATAATTTTTTAAAAATATCTTTCAGTAACATGAACATATTATTTTAACGGTTTAGATGCTATATCATCTTAAAGTTTCAAATTTGAAAAACAATTGGAGTGAAAAATTTTTGTAGGAGATGGGCGTGGCGGAAAAAATGTTTTTTTTTTTTACTAAACACTTTAATTGGAGCGAGCGAGCGAAGCGATCGAAGCTCCCATGGAACAACTTGCATGAAGAATGTTTAAAGGAGCAGAACTCTGAAATGGGTTGATCGATTTTAATATTTCTTTTTCTAAACTGTTCTACTGATCTTAAATTAGGTGCCTGCGAAGCGCAAATTTGGAAATTCTGTTTAGTTAAGAAATTTATTGAAAAAAATATTTCCATATCTTTCTTTGTTGATACATATTCGCTTAATTCAGTTTGCTGCTTGCCTGCTTCTGTATGTATCCGTCGTTCGCTTCGCTCGCTCGCTATAAATAACCGAACAGCATGGAACAACAACAACAACAACAACAACAAAAACATTAAGGCGAATGTTGTTCGCTGCAAGAGCTGTTTATTACTAACTAAAATAAATAACTGCTATGCTGAAGTTTGTAAATGGATGCAAATACATTCAAATTAAATTGTTTAATGTTTTTACTTTCATGTGTTGGTAAACCCTGTAAAATAAAAGAAATTTGCAATTTTTTTAATTTTTTATTATTTGGTGACTGGTAGGCTTTTTAGCTTTCATTGCTTCCCCTAAGAATGTGCTGATTTTAACACCAACTCATCAAGCCATTATCAGTTTCTATCAATTCATGACTATAACTTATGGTGTTTTCGTTTCTACCAAAAAATTTTATCTTTTCATTGCCCTCTTCTTTTTTCGTTTTCGATTGTTATATTAGTGCAAACGGGTGAAAAAAATCTGTGTTCGTTTCTTAAAATGTTACATTTATATTGGGCAAAAAAGGCACATTTCTTGCCCTGCGAAACTATTTGAGGGGAGAATGTTGCCCTGAAAATCAGCTGATTGCTTTAAACGAAAATATTATGAAATGCGTGTGTTAGACAAGGTTAAATATATGCATTCATAATTTGACACTTAAATAATATTTTTAATAAAGCAAATTTTTTATTTTTGGCGCACACAAATATATCAGCTGATTGAGTAAGCAGGGTAGTATTTTGTGTTCAAAACCTGCACTTTTTGAGGGTTGAGTACAACACTTGAAAAATGTTGTACTGTGGTAGGGCAACATTTTTTTGTAGAAACGAAAACACCAATAGATTTAAATTCAAATAATTAACAAAAAAAAAACAATAAATTTTATAAAATCGTCTTTAGCCGTTTTAATAAAATGAATTTTTTCGACAATATTTGGAAATAATTCTAAGCCTCCATTCCTATCCATGTTGCGATCAATATCACGATATTCTAATTTGTAGGTCCTAGGATCTAGGATATTGTGATAATGATCGCGACATGGATTGAAATATAGACTTAGAAATGTTTCTAAATATTGTCAACATTTAGTTCATTAAAACTCCACTAGACAGTTTCGTATATTCAGAAGCATCAAGAGGGAGCACTCAGCATTTGAAGAGAGATGAAAGTCGAGTCTTGGTTTTTGTTCACATTGCTTTAAACAAGAATTTAACATAACAATTATACTAAATTAAATAAGGAAAGTGTTCGTAATGAACCAGATAATGAGGCAAATTGGACAGAACAACAAACTTTCAGGGAATGTTCATTAAGAGTATCATTAGAAGAACTGTCTACAAATTAAATTTTTAATCAACAATCAGCGTTCATCTTTTTTTTACACTGGACGCCCGGTAATCCGGCCCCTGACTAATTCGGCACCCCCTGTAATCCAATACATCCATTATTATTGAATATTTTTTTGACAATCTTCGCTTATGTAGATAATGCATTATTGAACAGGTTACTTACTTGTACTTGTATTGATTGATATATATTATGATTTTATTCATAATTTTTGATTATTTTAGTATGTACATTTATTTGTACACAATTATTTCCTAATGTAAAGTTATTATTTTTTGTAAGTTCTTTAGCATTAATAACGTCAATTTTATAATAAAACGTAAGCTTTCTATTGTATTGTTTAATATACTTAATTTTACACACATAATGGAGTATGATTTGTACTTCAGAGTATAACATACATAACCTTATCATTTTTTTTAAGCTTTGAACCAAGGTTTTTAGGTGTAATACCTATTCAGTCAAGTCTGCTTTGATTCGAAATGGGTTGGCTCGCTCACGCTAGATTAGTGTGAGCGAAGGGGCAATCAATTCAATTCAAGTAATAAGGCAATCTCATCCACAAACTACGACTCCAAGTCGTAAACATTGATGAGTTTTCAATTTCAGCTGATTACTTAATGAATGAAAATTGCAAACGCGAAAGGTCTAAGCGTAGGATCATGGCCTAGCTGGGATTCGAACCCGGGACCTCTGGGGTGGCAGTTGATCACGTTTGACGCACATTTACCGCATTTGTGACATCAATGTTACCATTTGTTACTTTGTGGCCAAATTGTATGTAAACGGTAAACTTCCGGTACATTTTTAGACACATTTTTGAAAATGTTTAACGTGAATAATCACAAAAAGCGCTGAAATTGAAGAATACAGCATTAAGAAGCTGAAAAATGTTGGCAATGCTGTGACAATCATCAATGCTTTACGCACCCACGAGCGTTGTCAGACTCCTTCGACGATGCAAGAGGCTCAAGCCAAAAATTGTGACTTAAATTAATGAGTCAAAATCTTTTTCTATTGGTAGGACTGTGCAATGGGCCATAGGTGAGGTTGTAGAAATTATCTATAACAATTGCGAAAGTGGCCGATTTATAGAGGAATTTCCTTTGTGCATTATGATCAAGTTTCCAAATTATTCTGGACCAAAATACAACAATTTAAATGTTTTACTTATTTCTTCCGTAGTAGTATCATTCAAAAAAGGATCAAAAAATTTTACTCGCAAGAAATTTTCACTACAACTTGCGTATGCCTTTAATATTAAAAATCGCAAGGATTAATTCTCAATCAAGCAGTTTTCGATATAAGAGAAAGGAAATTTACGTTATATTCCTTATGATAGGCTATTCCTTATGATAAGAAAATAAATAAAAAGAAAGGATTGGTTCAAAAACACCGAATACAATAAAATATTGTGTTTCAACTAAATTATATTAACATTTTTTTGTAATTGAATGTTTGAATCTGGTAATTTTATTGACAAAAAGTAGAATCCTCATTTAATTGAAATAACAAATCCTATTTAATATCTTTGCTTATATAGTTTTTAGAAAAATCTATTGGAGCTAGCAACTCAACTAAATTGCCCCCACAACGTACCAATTTATGTGGCTTGCTAGCAAACGTGTAAGTGTTTGCTAAGCGACTGCTACGACCTAGTTTAAGATTCCCCACAAAGTGGTTTCATCATATGTAATATAATAAGTAATAGGAATAAGTAATAGAAAAAATAAAGCGTTTGTCAACAAATTTAAGTTTTTATCCTGATAGAGTCAAATTAACCCTTAAATGCATCGTGTATCTTTAAAGATACAACCATTCAAGAAATTCCTGCGACTATATTTTTGGCTAAATTATGTACAAAGGCAAAAACTTATTTTTCTTAAATTAAATAAACACTATTTTTAACAGTTAAACTTATAGGAACAGATAAATAATTTTGGTAAGGAAAAAATACTGACTGCTTTCAAAACATGTCCTTAAGTGATTTTAAGTGGTTCGAAAAAATTTCGATCATTTGGCACCTCACTGGGTCACTTTAGTTGGTTGTATCTTTAAAGATACAGTGTGCACTCCCTGCAGTTTTTGATAATTTTAACTTTTTAAAATAAATGAATTAACAAAAATACACACTTCTTTTATTTTGATATATTTTAATAGGGATTTTAGATGTGGGTAAATTCACATTGAATCTTTATAGATACAACCTCTTTTTTAAAAAAAATTTTCAAAACTAAAAACGCAGTTTTTATTTTTACTCAATTTTACATAAAATATATTTTTTCGGTAATAATTGGGCGCCTTGTGCATTTAAGGGTTAAACTCAGGGACCCTACTCTGTATTGCGATGTGAAAAAATCGCAAAATAGCATAATCGGTACTCCGTAATGCGATAAATACGTGCGATTTTCTATTTGAATGCGCATCGCGTTTCATTTTCGCAGCGCATTGATTTACGCATCGCAATACGGAGTAGGGCCCCAGGTGCTTAATTTTATTGATCTACGACGACTACTTCTATTTTTTGTAATTTTTTGTATGCGGCTCAACCACTGTGCGCAGTGGGGACGGGCCCACATATGGCAATAAGCCACCACTGCCTCCAACACTACAACCAGGCAATAAGTTTTATTGCAACCTGCTCGACAATTTTTTTGTAATAGCCAATATTTTATCATTTACCGTTTTCTCACACTGACACCAAATTATTATTCAAAACAATCAGGTTGCTCGGCCAGTTTTGTTTTGGTCTCATAATAAAAGATATTTTTAATTGTAGAGTCAACAACTATAAAGTTGTCTAGTTAACTGCGAAACATGTCTGCCCTTTAAATCTTATCACTCCACAAAATCGATTGATTCTTTGTCCATGAAAGTCTACCAACAAAATTAAGCGATTAGTTGGCGGAGCTGTTCTGACGTTGATTCCATTAATTTTATTTCTTTCTATCGTGAATTCACACTGTACAGATACCACCTCGATCGATGGTTTACATACTCAAACAACAATTTGATGTCTGTGCCAAAGTAGAAAAGCATGAACTTGCGCATAACGAGCTGCCGTTGAAAGCGCAAAAACGAGTCCACAACAAAGTAGCAACCGAACCCCAAACCCCGTCAACCCATTGACTGATCATACGACACATAAACTAAATACTATGGCTGAGTATTTATCAGCTGTCAAGTTGATGTTATTATCCTTATCTTCAGCTGAAACTTCAATATAAATTTCAGTGAGCACAATCGCTGAGGTTTAGTCATTTTCGGTTGGTGTAGCAGAGGCAACGGCCGACGAAGTTCCTTGTGCAAACTAAATATTTCTTCGGTTATTAAAAAAAAAAAGAAGAAAACGTTGATTGTTCAATTCAAAATCGTTTTAATATGTGGTTTAATCAAGATGGAATTTCGTTTAAAGAAGTTGTAAACATAGTATATTATTTACTATAAAGACAGTCAAGCAAAAGTGACTCAGAGAAAAGTAACAGTATTCTATAGTTTAAGCAAACTTATCGAACATTGTTCGAAATTTAACCAAAGACATAGCTGGCCCTGTTCCAAAATGGTAAGTTACAATCTGAGCGAAAGTTCAACACGCGCAGTAATAAAATGAATGATACTACGTTACAATTAATCTGATAGTGTTAATAAATAAAATACATACACTCGAATACAGAGATATCAGGTTTTTGTAACAATTATCAACTTTTTGACCTACATAAGATGCCCCTGATAATTTCTTTTTGTTACTTTGTAAACCCTGCACACAAAGTGTTGGACAGTATAAACGCTGTATGTGCGTTTGTATAACATTCAGGAGGATATAAAAAAAACTGACGATAACAGGGTGACCGTTTTTCAAGACTGTCTCTCTAACAAAGTTATATCTTAACGCCTGGTGGTGGACGTAAACGAGACTATGAATAAATAGAATCAAACCAATAAAACTAATAGACATACGAATCGTAAACATGAAACCAACCTGTTTTTTTATGCAAAATTTTGTTTTGTTTTGAGTCTAGTTTGCATATCTAAATAATTTTTAAATAAAATAAACAAACAAAAAATTCACGATGTATGAGTAGTGATCACATTAATAACATGAAAAATATACAGATATGAGTGTTTTCAAAATGGACTTAACAAAGATATTGGAAATAACATAAAATTCAAAACAAAAGTTCCGCTTTCCTTGTTTCAATCGAATTCAAGAAAGTTTAGATTCTATTCGTAAAGGCCTTTACCTTGGATCGATCACTAAAATGAATCATGTTTTAGAAGTGCTTTAGTCTGGCTGTGTGCTTTTAGATCGACGCCAGACGTGGCATTATTGGCTAAAGTTTAGCTTTTGCGTGTTATTGCAATATATGATGTTTTGACAGTAAGTCTGTAGGTCATGGGAACTTTCAGAGTTTCAAAGAGTTGATTTTTCCAAATTTCAATCTGAGAGTGCGTAACTGAGATTAATAATGACGTGTAAAATTTCAAGATATTAGATTAATTACACTGTGTAACAAAATAGGAAAAAATGGAAACACTTGGCACGAGAGATACACGGAGGGTTAAAAAATCGTTAAATCAAAGAAAATACTCTTTGCCACAAAGACTTTTATTGATTAAATTGTGCCCAAAGATAAAATATCGTTTGGGGAAAGATACAAAGGTTGTTGAATTTCCATGAAAAATCTACTCAAAATCAAAGACTTAATTTCTTGTGGCAAAGACTATTTCCTTATAACTATCTTTCTATTTCCGCCTTTTCTTTCTATTACCTATCCCCGTCATACCATTCCTTCTTCCTCTCCACCTCTTGTGATTTAATCTAGTGTTAATTATAACTTATACCTATTATCAATTGTCTTATACAGGGAAGGCCATCTAGTGGTTTCTTTTTAAATCATAGGTTATTTTGACACTGAAAGCTGTTACCCGTTCGAAATCTTGACATAAAGTCAGTATCAAACCTCCGCAAAGAAATGAGTCGCTTTACGCTTGAACAATCTTTGGAAATATTGGAAACTTATTTCCAAAGTGAGTGCTGTGTAGCCCAAACAGTGCGTTATTTGAAAAGAAGTTGTGGCCGAAATTAAGCACCCACCTCGCCTGTTGTACGCAAGTTTTCGCAAAAAGTTCGTAAGACTGGTATGCTAGAAGACAACACTCATGGTCCCATCGTTGTACGGTGCGTACAGACGAGAATGTGGCTGCTGTAGCCGAGAGTTTGAGACTAAATTCACGAACATCAACTTGCCATCAATCTCAACAGCTCAATATTTCACGCACTAGCCTGAGGAGAATTCTGCACAAAGATCTCGGATAATAAGCTTACAAGGCGCACGTTATTTTCGAGAAGCCGATGCATCCATAGAGTGACAGTTTGCAGCGGGTTGTGGAGTGGTGGCATCATTGGACCATTTTTCTTCGAAAATGAGGCTGGAAACATCGTTTCAGTCAACGTTGGCGTTACAGAGCTATGGTTACTGACGTTTTTTTACTGAAATTGGAGACATGAATTTGAACGACCTCTCGTACATGCACAATGGCACGCCATGCCACACAGCCAATGCCATAATCGATTTTTTGCGCACTATATTCTCAAATCTTGTTATCAGCCTTCTTGCGATTTAACCCGTTTGGACTTTTTGAAGCGAAGCTTTTTACGCCTCGTTCTGCGATTTGCTAGAGTGAAATCAGAAAAAACGACACTTTTTTCCGACACCTTTTTTTTTAGAATTGATATTGTTTCTTGCTTGCATCAACTGAACCAGAAAATGTTAGATTAATGCCGAAATCGCAATGCGGCGTTCGGTCGGTCGGGCTTTGACACACTTTGATCGGCGTTTTAGAAACTTTACAAAAATGTACGATATTGGATGTCAGAACGCCCGATCTTACTTTTTGTAAATCACAATGCTGCGTCACACAGTCGTGCGTCTGTCACTTCGAGATTGCCAATTAAAGTTGCCACCCAAAATGATCAAAAAAATCTGTTTTTCCTTTATATAAAAAATAAACGTATATTAACGCAAGAAATCTTTATTTGTTATTTCATTCAATCAAAAATTAAGTAATGCATTGAAAAAATGCTTAAATTAAAAAATGTCGCCTAAAACTCAAAATACAATAAAAAAATAAATCCCACGAAATTTTGTATTTTCCATGGAATTAAAATATAATCCAGAAATCTGATTTTTTGTAAGTATGGCAAGATACAATCTGAAAAAAAACATTTTTACTATTTTGTCAAACCAAACATTGTTTTCTTATCAGTAGAATGGATTTTGAAGATTTGGACGATTTGGTGGACCTGGCGGTAATTGGTTTTTGTGGATACGTAGCGTATGAAGCGTACCAAGAAAATAAATTTTGGTCAGAACGACGGCAATGGGTTCGCGAATTAAATTTGTCCAGGGAAGTCGAAGGTTTCTATGCGCTTAATTTTGAAAAAATGAAAAAGAAGGACCCGGAACAATTTTTCAAAATCACAAGGATGAAACCAGAAACATTCGAGCTTTTGCGCGTTCTTATTGAACCATCATTGGAGAAACTTTCTTTTAGAGAGCCGATCTCACCATCTTGCAGACTCTTCCTGGTTTTGTTGTACGTGCACTGAACCATTTTTAATCTAATTCATAAAACTAAAATTCTACATCTTTTATTTTGAAGGTATCTCTCGCAAGGAGTTCCGAAACAAGTCTTAGCGTGGATGTTTCGTATGGGATATTCAACTGTTCAATATTGTATTTATGAAACCTGTGATGCACTTTGGAATATACTGATGCCGCTGTATTTGCAACCCCTCTCTAATGAGAATTGGAAGCAAAATGCAGTGAATTTCGAAAGGGTGTGGAATCTTCCCAATTGTGTTTCCGCTATTGATGGAAAACACATAAATATACGGTGTCCTCCAAGAGCAGGATCAGAATATTATAACTACAAAGGCCACCACTCTATAGTTCTTCTTGCTGCGTGTGATGCCAACTATATTTTTGTTGCAGTTGACGTTGGTGCCTATGGAAGTCAGAGCGATGGTGGAATTTTTGCAGAGTCGTCGTTTGGAAAGCAACTCATAAAAGGCGAATTAAACCTACCTTCAGCATCATTTCTTCCAAACTCAAACATTGAGTTTAATTATTATTTAGTTGGCGATGCAGCTTTTCCGCTCAAACCATATCTTATGAGACCGTACCCGGGAAGACTTTTAAACGAAGCCAAATACAACTTTAACAAGCGTTTATCGCGTGCACGCCGTGTTATTGAGAATGCTTTTGGCATTCTAGTGGCCCGGTGGCGAATTTTGCAAACAACTCTCAATATGCTACCTTCTAACGCTGAAAAAGTTGTTAAAGCAGCAGTCGTTTTGCATAACTTTGTAAAACTTAATGATGAAGCTTATTGCTCTGAAAGCTACGTTGATATCTGCGACGAGAACGACGAAATTGTCCACCCAGGTCTATGGCGAAACGGAACCACGCCTCTTTCTCGAGCTAGGTCAATCGGTTCTAATTTTTCTTCTCGACAAGCATTTCAAATGAGAGATGCATTAAAAGATTATTTGTTCAGAAATAGAATATAAAAATGTATTTTAAATTTAAATCATTAAAATTTTTATAAAAAAACAAAAAACAAACATTTTTACAAAAATTAATCTTTTATATTAGTTTAAAATAAATTTAAATTCATTAAATTTTTAATTATTTAAAATATTTTTTAAGATCATTTGCAGGTACTAGTGCTACGCACAAATCAATTTTCATAAAATAATAAGAAAAATTCATATAATAAGAAAAACTCATTCAATACAAAACAAAAAAAAAAACAAGAATAAATAAAGCTGTGAGATCAGATGGGTTGGTGTATATGGAATCACTTTCCATGCATGATGCAGCTGAAACCAAGAAATGAAAACTGAGTGTTTTGCACAATTATATACCTTAATCTGTAATATGCATTTCATTATTGCTGTTTAACAAAATTTCGTTGTTAGTCTCCCTTAAAAATTTTTCCTGGAGACGGATTTTTGCATCTTGCGGTAAAACCTTCATTTTTGCTGCAATCATCTTCATGAAGATGTCATTTTCATCCTCTTCCTTGGTGCTGAAGCGCTGTGCTAGAGTGTTGGAGAGATCGCCAAAAAATTCCGTAAAAGGAAGATCACCTCTTCTGGACCTTTTCGCTGATTGTCTTTGCGTCGGTTCAGGAGTGCTGCAGTTCATATAAGTGCTTGAGTTTTCGTTGTTTGGCGCAAGAACTTCAAAAAGACTCTCGTTTACGGTGTCGTAGTTCCCAACTTGTCTATAAAATATTCAAAATTATTATGGAAATATTTGAAAAGTTTCATTAGAACATACTTTCTTGGTCTCATGGCTTCGGTTAAAAATTCCAGAGAATTGTAAAATTCCCATTCTTCGGATTCGGTCGCGCCGCTGCCAGAGGGCTGATCCATTTTTTTCTTTTCGCGGACAAAGCGGTCGCGAAGACTTTTCCACCGCTTCTTGCATTCGTCAACTACAAACAAACGAATTACATTTCAACATTCCAAAAGGAAAAGAAAACGCCAAAAAGTTCTCGATAAAAAGATGACTTACTTGGTCTTGCCAGCTCTTCAGCGATTTTAGCCCAAGTGGAGTCTCGCTTGATAATATTTTTGTAGCTGCGAGACTTGGTATTGTAGAGATAATCATGTTCTCTTACTAAATTTATTAATTTTTCCTCAAAAGTTGACATTGTTAAAAAATAATTTTGTTTCCAGCACTAACACAAAAAAAAATTACAAAACAAATGGCAGCCAAACAAACAATAACTGTCAAAACGCACGAACTAGTAGAAAGTAGCTCTATTCGAGCTTCGGCTCTGGCGTTGATCGTATTTACGATAAAACAGAACGCAACGCCTGAGGTCGCATTTAAGATTACAGCATAAGCATGCATTGTTTCTACTTCAGCTGTCAAAGCCCGACCGACCGAACGCCGCATTGCGATTTCGGCATAAAAATAATTTCTTGCCCGCTGCAGGAATTGAACCCACAACTCACAGTTCTATCGTTTGTTGGTACTTTCCTCTTACCATTACCCTAAAACACTTTTTCATAATTTTGTTGATTCAGTGATAAACATTAGCTAAAGCTATGTTTCAGCAGATCACTATAATCTATTACTTTAAGAGTAGATTAAGAAATATAATCTATTACTATTCTAGGACTGTATATTGGCTAGCCAACCGACAAAAGTAGCAAACAAAACGAACTAGAGCAAAGATAACTAAATTTACCGAGCTATGGTTTGAATCTTCGGTTTGTCCATGCGAACTAAAAGACCTAACGAACTAAAAGAACGAACGAACTAAAAGAAATATTCACTAAGGATTGTGTATTAGATGTTGTTTCTACTTCCTACTAAAGGTCGTTATAAATATCGTTAAAAATAAACAACCTGTAAGTTGATTAAATTGTAACAAAATTAATGATTTTTGTATATTTATTCCCTACAACTGAACAGGGGGCTTTAAGGGAGGGCCGAAGAGGGTTAATATATATGATATATATACTTTATTATTTTAAAGTTTTGAATTTAAAAATTATTTTAATCGAAAAAACGCTATTAAATTATCAAATCTATGAATTTGCGAAAATGATTCGCTTCTCTCGTGTGTCCAGTGACGCACCTGTGTTTTTTTTGTGGGAAACCGTGAAGGACCGATGTTATGCCAACAATCCGGAAACGATTCAAGCACTTAAGGCCAATATTATCCAAGCAATCCGTGAGCTACAGCCCGAAACCATCATCAAGGTCTTGGAAAATTGGAGTAACAGAATGCGCTACTGGAGTAATAGAAGCCAGCCGAGGCAGCCACTTGAACGACATTGTGTTCCATAATTAATGGGAATGTTTGTTCGTACTAATATAGCCATAATACATGGACAAAATTTAATTTTGTTAATTTGATTGCATTTAAAACCAAAAAACTTGTATTTGGCCCACCCTGTATATATGTATGTACGCTTCTTGTGTTTTTTAAATTGCTTTTAAAATTGTATTTCAGCGAGGAAATGGAATAAACGCATGAACATTTTTACTATTTTCGATGTTGATCGATAAGAAATGCATCGATAACTTAGTTAGACTTTTAGTTATCACCCTGTATCACACCCAGCGACTATAAAACGCTGATTCAATGAGTTCAAACGTGGTCGTCGTTCTCTCCAAAATTAATTTCGTGAAGGTCGTCCAAGCACGGCTGTTATGGCAGAAAACATCAATGCTGTGCGAGAACTGTTGGAAGCAGACCGCCATGTGACATTCCGTGAGATGGAATGGGGCTAGCATAGATTCGATTTTAGATGAGCATTTAGGCGTCTGGCAGATTGGATACCCAATAATTTGACGTTTGCCAAAAAAAAGCTCATGCCGATTGGTGCAAAGAAATGCTGAAAGAATACAGCGGGGGTGGTTCGAAACAAGTCTACGAAATCATCAGAAGTGACACATCATGGATCTACGCTTATAAGCCCAGAACAAAGTAGAAATCCACTGTGTGGGTTTTTCAAAATGAGCGGACCACATCCAATCAAATGATTGCCAGTTTTTTCAGAAAAACCGGTCATGTCGCAACTGTATTACTTGAACAACGGAGAACTGTTAATGCTGAATGGTACTCAACCATTTGTTTGCCGGAAGTCTTCTGAGAATTGAGGAAAATCAATTTGTCCTTTATCACGATAATGCGAGTTCCTACACATCAGCTCAAACAAAAAAATTTTTGAGTATTCAAAACGTGGAGTTGATGGCTAAATCGCCTTACAGTGACGACTTGGCACCCAATGACTTCTTCTTGTTCCCTCACATCTATAAATAAATAGGCGTAGGCAAAACAGTAAAGAACCATTTTCTCCCGTGTTTCTCAACTGATTCTGATATTTTTTTTTTAAATCAATAAGAGTAGGGAAAAGGAGTGCACCGAATATCTGGTGGGCGTGACACATTCCAAACAACCCAAATTTATGATATAGAATAGCTTTAGAGTTATAGGTCACACAGCCTCGGAAATCTGTATTCGATCTCAAATCACACGTACCATTCCACTGGTTACATTTTATGGTCGTTGAAAGAGGGACGCGGCGCATTTCAGTCGTCCAAATTTTCGGTATAACTTTCGAACTAAGTATAAGTCACAAATCAATGAATCTCTGTAGGAACTCCCTCTTAAGTCGTGTTATTCGACTGGAAATTTAACGAACATTAGACAAGGGAACGTGGCACCACCGATGCAATCAAAATTTTTTGTATCGAATAGTTTGGGAAGCAACTGCCGTATAACAATGAAACTGATTATCCCACTCGGTGATATTCTTCTACTAGAAAGAAGAATATGGTAAGTAGGGTACTGGAATTGACGGGCATTAGACAAAGGGGTGTGCCTCTGCACATATAAGCCAAAATTTTGATATCAAACAGCTTTGAAAGTAAGTCACAGAACATGGAAACATAGAATAGAGTTACTATTTTGTGATTTCCTGCTGGTGGTGCGTATGAGTTCGGTTACGTTTGCACATGAGTGAAGAAAAAAAAAATGTTTTCAATAAAAATACAAAAGAAAAAAAAATGAATTTTTAAATGGTCGAATTTCGACCAAAGGCGATACTTGTTAAGAAAAAAATCCGTGGCGGGCATTTTTCTGCACCCAAACAGGCCGTTGAGGCCTTTGAAAACCTGGCTTCGGAGGTACCAATTTCAAAAATTGGTTCAAACGAATGCAAAAGTTTTGATCTATTGATTATCTTGGAGAATTCTTTGAAAAACAACAAAAGCCCGTTCACTGAGTAACCACTGTTTTAACAATGTTAGGCTCAAGACTTAAAAAGTAAACCTCGTGTTCAATAGATACAATTATACGTTAGACAGCAAAGCTCTCAGACTATTGATATGATTGAGCATTCTGCTCAGCACTTGCAATGGGAGAATTGTGTTATTCTTATCTTCTCAAACATTCCCAAGATTTCTTTGCAAATTTCTAAAATGAAAATCTTAATATTTGACATTGTCTGCACAGAGGTTACATGTACGATGATAATGTTTTAAAATTAAATTTTTTTGGTTTGTTTTATCTACATAAAATAGAAAAGAAATCTATATTTTTCTTGTGAAACCAGAAGATTTTTTAATTTGTTGATATTTAAAGACTTTACCAACTGGCGATTATCGTATTTGCTTGATATGTATATAAGTTGGTATATTAACCGGAAGAACAAGTGGAGAAGTCAGAAAGTTGCAATCACACACGCACCGAACTACCCGTAGACAGTTTGGACTAACGTTCACCGGTTAGATCTGGTTGTTATCATAAATATATACTAGAGAAGCCATGCAATAAATTAAAGAAATAATCAGTAAAGCCCCGCATATGTGTATGTGTATAAAATAATATACATTAATATTTGTACTTGTATATATTTTATGTACTAATGTCATAGTTTTGAAGTCACTCCAATTATGACAAGAATGTATTACGTTTTATATTATTTTTTGTTGCTATGGGAAAATTTTGCAATGGTACTCGTATATATTCAATGCACTGTCTCGGTGCAAATCTATGTTTTTCTGGTGATATAGATGGTGTATATCGTGATAATGCAAAAAAAAAAAAAATGAAAAAAAATAAATAAATAAAAAAATAAAGAAATAAATAAAATTCCCCAAATAAATGCCCATTCAATATAGGCCTTTTTTTAAATTTAAATAACACCTAAACTTGTAAGATTTTCTCCTACTTTTGGTTGTGATTTCATATTTGACATGATATAAAATATAATATTTATATCAACAAAATATAAATATTTCTATATTATAAGCACAACATAATTTAAGTACGTCATTTAAAGAATTTTGGAGTAATTGTAATACTTAGAAGGGTAACAAAATAAATTTGCTCTTCGAAACAAAAGGTACTTACATAAGAAAAGAACAAAAAACTGGGGGAGTTATATCAGTTTTGGAATAACTGGAGCTCCGGAATGTTGAACTATGTATTTTCGTCAAACTCTGATTTTTAACTTATTTTTTTTTCGTTGTTTTAAGCAATTATTTTGTTTATAGAAAAAAGAAAAATTAAGCTTTCTTAAAAAATTTCTATAAAAGACCCTTCGTAAAATAAGAGATTCTAAAACTCAGGTTGTCATACGACAACGCTCGTAAAAAGCCAACTTTTTAAAAAGTTTTCCTTGTCGTACAAGGTTACTTCTCAGGAAGTGTTGTCAAATATTTAACAAAATCTAAGAACTGGACCGAATCTCACGAATAGACCGAAAAAAAAGATTATTTTAACTCTTGATTGCTAAGGGCAAAGATTTTTATCAAAACTGTCGGAAATGGTCAAATCTTTATTCTACGTAGGCCTGGAGAGACCCAGTTAAAACATTCGGTTCTTAATTTTTAATTTTATATCTGACGTCTGTGTTGACATATTGATTAATTTTTTTTTTTATTTTATTCAGTAAACATTGAAATTTTAGGACCATTTAGAAATTTAAGGACCATCTAAGCAACGCCGTAGATAGGTATTTCATAAGGGGGGGATTGCTGAAGCAAAATAAAATTATATATTATATTATATTTAACTTAATATCTGCTAACAAAAATAAACAGTTAATAATACACAATTTGCAATTTATCTTCACACATAATATGGCAAAATTAAATAATTTGGAATATTTGCGTTTTTATTTAATATAGAAAAAAATTTTGGATTGCTAAGGGTGGTGGGGTTTGAACTCCGAGAACCCCCCATATCTACGGCGTTGCATCAAAGGCTTCGTACGATCGTGCAAAAATGTGCCTGATTTTTCACAAAAAATCATATTTTGGGGCGAGGCTCATTTCTGGCTAAATGGGTATGTAAACAGACAGAATTGCCGACTTTGGTGCGATGAACAACCAACAATAACCAAGAGATATTGGAGATCTGGATCACAGTTTGGTTGCGAATTGCACTCAGAAGGCATCATAGGCCCTTATTTTTGTTTTTAAATGAGGCCGGAGCCAACATGACGATCAACGGACCACACTATCGCGAAATGATTGAGGGCTTAGAAACGTTGCCACACATAATCTCGTTGAGCACTGGTTCCAGAAAGACAGCGCAACGAGCCATAGAGCAACCGAAGCAATCAATCAAGTGGAAGAGATGTTGTCGAGTTGTCAACGAAATTCGGCCAGAAATGCTTGCAAAAATGAAGAAAAATTGGTTCGATAAAATGTCGTACGTCAAGCGAAGCCGAGGTGGTCTTCTTAAGGAGAGATGAGAGGAGATCGAAAAGAGAGAATTTGCAAGCTTTAAAATAAAGCCAAAATATTGCTCTTTTGGTTAATTTTTATTATAAGCACGGTTGCCACTCGCCTATTTTTTTTCGTACCAAATTTTCCGTAAAAATGTACCAAAAAGGAATAAAATGTACCATTTTTTTATAGAACAGTTTTATAACATCTATTATAATTCATTGGTGTTTATTTGTGTGCATACCAACAAATCAAAAATATTCAGTTATTTTATATGCTATTAATTTATATTTTTGATATGATGTTTTTCAAAGGATGTTTTTTCTGGTTACATGAATGCATCTATCGTGATCTCATTTTTTTTTCATTAATTTGGCAATGCAAAGTATTCTTGGAATTTCTATGCAAGTGTGAAAAGTGGTTCACTAACGATTCCTCGCAGACGATACAAAATGCTCATTTTTGTTTTGCAGCCAAGAAAATTGTTGCATCCATTCTGGACGAAACTTCCTTTTGTAGTCAGTCTTTGATTGGGAAGGAATATCAACATTATAAAATAAAATTTTACAATTTTTAATAAATTTTTCAATAAAAATAAAAGGACTACCTGCTGTATTCAGCTTCACTTTCGCAGTCAGAAGTGGACGCTTCCTTTAAATCTACGCAGCCATTGGCATCAGATTTTGGTTTTTTATTATAATCTGCTAGCAAAATGTTATTAAATTTGATATGATATTAAATATTTTTAATGTTTATACCTACCTTTCTATAAGCAGCTTTTTTCCTTCCACCTGCACACACTTGAAGCGTACAATTGAACAGTTGTAAATTACAATTTGTAATTTATACAAAAAATGATTTTTCATTTTCCTTTTAGTTATGATCTTGTACTTAGTCTCTTTCTTTCCTCAGAATAAAGGTAGAACTTTATACCATGCAAGTTTTCGCTGAACATAACTTTGAACACTGAACATTACGCCAACAGTGCTACCAAATTTCGATTTTTGTGAAATTTCTAAACTTATACAAAATGTACCAAATCAGAAAATAATGTACCGATGTACCAAGTAAAAATAAATGTACCAATTTTGGTACAATTGTACCAAAGTGGCAACCGTGATTATAAGTATAAAAAAAAATACCTCAGCGTAACTTATGATGAAACTATAATGAGGAAAAAATCTTATGTTAATGTTAATGTTAATGTTAATGTTAATGTCAATGTTAATGTTAATGTTAATGTTAATGTTAATGTTAATGTTAATGTTAATGTTAATGTTAATGTTTATGTTTATGTTTATGTTTATGTTAATGTTAATGTGAATGTTTATGTTTATGTTTATGTTTATGTTTATGTTTATGTTTATGTTAATGTTAATGTTAATGTTAATGTTAATGTTAATGTTAATGTTAATGTTAATGTTAATGTTAATGTTAATGTTAATGTTAATGTTAATGTTAATGTTAATGTTAATGTTAATGTTAATGTTAATGTTAATGTTAATGTTAATGTTAATGTTAATGTTAATGTTAATGTTAATGTTAATGTTAATGTTAATGTTAATGTTAATGTTAATGTTAATGTTAATGTTAATGTTAATGTTAATGTTAATGTTAATGTTAATGTTAATGTTAATGTTAATGTTAATGTTAATGTTAATGTTAATGTTAATATTAATGTTAATGTTAATGTTAATGTTAATGTTAATGTTAATGTTAATGTTAATGTTAATGTTAATGTTAATGTTAATGTTAATGTTAATGTTAATGTCAATGTTAATGTTAATGTTAATGTTAATGTTAATGTAAATGTTAATGTTAATGTAATGTTAATCTTAATGTTAACATAAACATCAACGTTAACATTAACAACAACCGCCGCTCCACCAACTCGTAAGTAGTCTTGAATGACTATTCACTGTGATCCACTCAAGCTACTAAGGTCCTACTTATACTGCTAATATGCGGACAAAGGTACCCGGAAGTTTATTTTGACAGAGAGAACACTTTTACATTAGTAACTTTGTTTTTAACGCTATGCACATGAAATAAGGCTATGCCTGAAAATATGATACCATCAAGTGTATTTATGTAAAAGTGTATTTATGATACTTTTATGTGTATTTATGTAAAAAAAAAACCTGTTATTTGCATTTATTTTAGATATTAGTACTTAGTGTGATAACTCTTGGGTTTAATGATAGCATCTAGTCGTTTTTGCATCGATTCCACTAATTTTTCTTCCGTTTCCGGTACGATTTTGCTCCATTCTTCCAAAATTTCTTTTTTCAGCTGTTTTTTACTTGATATCGGATAATTTCGGATATTATTTTCCAACGTTGCCCACAAATTCTCTATGACATTCAAGTTGGGACTATGAGCAGGTGGTGTCATTAAGTGCGGACAGTTCCATATTAACCAGGACTGCGCAATTGCCGATTTGTACTTAGAATCGTTGTCCTGATAGAAACGGAAATTGTGGCGAATTCCCAATTTTTCGAAACTTTGCAGCAAATTCTCTTTAAATATATCAAAGAACATCATTTCACCCAAAGTTATTTTCAATAAATACTATATTATTATTTATTGTGATCTTTAGGTTTTCTTTCTTAAGCTCAGTATTCGCCTTGCGCCAAATTGTATATTTTTTTGCTGATAAATGGTTTCTTTCTAGCTACTCGGCCATTGAAGTCGTGTTCACGCAGCACTCTTCGGACAGTGGCTGTGTTCGGAAATGCAAAAAAAATGCGCAGCTTGCAACAATGCAACGCGCAAAAACACAAGCGTACGCAATGTAATCAAAACTGATGCAATAAATGCGCAACTGCTGATGTATAATTGACTTCGACTGTAAAAGTATGTTGCACATTTTTGCTGCATTTCCGAACACAGCAAGTTTCAGCACTACATGATTTGTACAACTCCTTTTCAACTTCAGCGACTAGTTAAGGACCAGTTTACTATGCAGCGCTCGTAAATAGCGTTAAATATTTTATTTGGAGCAATTCTGACTTTATTTTCGACGCCATTATCACAAACGAAGCGCTCAATCCTTTTTTGTACCGTAGATGAATTTATACTAACAATTTCAATAATTTTTCGCTGCGACAGCTCAATCTTAAAGTGATGAATAATTAATACACCCATATTAGAAAATACACGTAATAACTCTTTGACTTTCGCGATAAGAGTAAAAATAAGTAAAACTAAATTTAAAATGGCATTCAGAGGTCATACAAAGTAAGCAACCGATCATCGGATTTACAGTTTGTTACCGAAGAGTAAATTTAGTACATACATAAACTTGTTTTTTCAGTTGGCCTGGTAGGCCGACCATATATGCCTTCAATTGTTGCTATATCCTTCTGGTATCCTGGGTATCATAATTGATACTTGCAATGAAAGCCTCGTGGCAACGCCATCTATGGAGTAATAGTTGGCCTTTCTTGTTGAAGGTATAGAATAGACCTCTAGTGATAAATAATTACAGCTTTCTTGATAAAACTAATTTGTACTAACATGCAAATAAATTGATAAAATTGAAATAGCCTGTTATTTTCCATTCTGTGACCCAAAGTATCAAATATGATACCACCTGAAAATCATGAAGCAGAAATTTAATTCACATTTAATTGATAAATTTGCATTATTGCAACATGAAATCACTCAGTCATTCGAAAACAGCTCGGGTCCCAGGAGGATATAGGATCCGTAATTTTAAATTTCGTAGATCTGATGCCAGAATCGTAATCAGCTTAAAATATTAAAAGTATGTGTATTATTGAGACATTTAAGAAGCCTGGACCAGCATTATTATTAAACATTTTTGCAAAAGGTGGCAGCTGCACCTGATCAGGGGCGTACCGAGGCCATTTTCATTGGGGGTATCAAGGTATTTCGGCCGACAGGATACCCATAAAAAAAACTTGTGTACTTTAAAATATATATAATTAAGTATGTTTTGAATTTGTTTGTTTTTTTTTTTGCCTTTTATCTGCCCTTTTAAGCTTTTCGCAATTTGGACCTCATTTTTCGAATCCAAAACGGTGGCAACGATAGCCTTTTACAACAGATAACTGAACATTTTTCAGTAAAAATTTTTTGGAAAAAAATCCATTTCCAAAGAAAATAAAATAAAAGTATTCCATCATTATTGAAAAATTTATTTTCGTTTTTGTTTTTATAATACATAATTTATATGTGAGAAAAAATAAACAGAGCTTTCTTTAACTCTCTTCTTTAACCTAATACTAGTAGTTTTTATGTATATGTTTATGTATGTAGCATAGTGATATGAGTAGTAATATAGGTAAAAGTAGTAGAATGTATATCACTTAGGCTTATCGGCGTAGAAATCATTACTTTAAAAAAGTCGACAAGATAACAAAATAACACAAAGGAACAATGAAAAGAAAAGAGCACCAGGATGAAAAGTAATCAAAATAAATTAATTTCGAACGCAGAACGAAAAAATGGTACTTTTTTTTCCCTTAAGCTTAAGTTTAAGAGTTAAAACGGACCTTTTTTTTATAGTTTGACTAAATCCTTAAAATCAATTTTTTATTTTTACATTAGAGTTCTTGAGCAAAGAAAATTTCTTTAAATATGTTGGCCGATTTTGATCGTCATTTAAATTTTTTATTAAAAATGTTGGTTATTTAAAAACTTAAAAAACTTCATTAATCATTATTTTATGATTTTGAAGTTTTTGCTCAGATTTAAAAATAGTGATCTGATTTTATCTTTTAAATATTAAATAAAAATCGCCTATTGATTAATATTTTTTTGCTCAAACAAAAATATCATTTTCTGTTTTTATTTTCGGTCAAGGACACGATTACCCAATTGAACTTAAAATTATCCATTTTTGACATTTGGTGAGTTGCTCCCTTTTACATTACTATGCATTACTCTTTCCGTACTTTTTGATTAAAATTTATACTACTTTTCTGCATTCAGTGTTCCATTTTGTCACAAGGCAACACTTGATTCGTTTACAACAATTCAACGCTGATACGACTGAAAGTGAGTTGTCCGACTGAAGTTTTTTTAAGATACGACTGAAAGTGAGTTGGCCGACTGTAGTTCGTTTAAGGTACGACTGTAAGTGAATTGGCCGAGTGAAGTTCGTTAAAGGTACGACTAAAAGTGAATTGAAGATAGTTTTGGGTATGACTTCAAATGAAAAAGCCGACTAAGGCACGACTGACTCTGATGCGTTTATAATTATTGTTAATAAAAATCAATATTTTAAAGAAATTTCAGTAAAAATAAAACAATTAGGCTGACTCCAAAAGAGTAAGGATGGTAGTCCACCCCCTTAACCCCCGCTAGTTTCGCCCCTGCACCTGATATGTATTTTGTTCCTTCTACACCTTCACTTGACGCTGTCATTGTTATTATTAGATGCAATGGCAGACAACAAACGGTTAATTCTGTTGCCTCTTCCGTTATTCGGTGCCAATATTTGTTTTGATTTTCATTTTTTTCATTGTGCATTTTATAAAAATAAATATTGTTGCTTCATTCGGTGTAAAAGTGTGTTTAGAAAAATAATGCACAGAATTAAATTGAAATAAAATAATTGATTGATTGCATTCTACAAATAAATTGATCGACAAATTAATTGAATTAGTCAATATAAAATTTATTGATTGAAATTAATTCATAACGGAAGATAATGTGTTTTGTATAAACTTAAAAAAAAAGAAAATAACAAAATTGGCGAAAGTAAGTGTGCCGATAGTAAGAAACTTTTTTGTCTGTTTATTCAAAAAACCAAAAAATATTCATGTCTGGCTACTTGAAGTAAGTTTGAAGTTGTTATTGCTTTCAATGCGATTACTTATCACCCACCAAAAATAAAATACGATTTGATGCAGCATTTTTTTTATCATTAGTTCAAAGTACAAATAATTGGGATATTGACTCTTCGGTGAATATTTTAGTGCATACATTCAGGCTTTTTTAAATCTCGTACAACTCACTTTGATAAACTTAAAAGATTCAAATTATTCAAGTGTAAATACGTTGGATAGTGATTTGTTTACCATGAAGTAACATTTAATGTTGTCATGTTTCATGCCCAGCAATATTTTTAATGACCGACCAGCTAATGCATAGATCAGAATTACAATTGCAAAATAAATAAAGAATCAGTTTTCGATAAGTGAGCACACGCGTTTATGACATTTTGCGTAGTGATAATGGGTGATATTTAGTAAATACTTGTACTTTTTTTTTTAAAAACTTAAATTTTTCTTCCACGATTTTGATAAATAAATATTCAATGATTATTTTGTGACCGATGCTTGTAACGGAAGCTTTTTTTGTAATTATCGGCTTAACTTTAAAGCCATGTTTAAACTAAGATTCGAGTTTTTCAGTGAATCTTCAACTTGGATCAAGTTATCCTAGTAGGATAAACTTTTTATAATTTTGTCTTATAAACAAAAAATAAAAAAAAAATTGTCAAATTTTAATTTCTTTTTAAATTCTATTGGGTTGGGGAAAATGTATTCGGGATTTATTAGTAAAAATATGCAATTTTTTTACCAATTCTTTCAACTTTCATCTAAAGGAGATAATTTTCAAACAATAATTTCATATCGCAAGCTTTAAAATAAAGCCACAATATTGGTCTTTTGGTTAATTTTAATATAAGTTATATTAAAAAAAAAAAATATTCGCTTTTGTTTTTTGACAAACTCACTTTGTATGGGAGATAGGTTTTTACTCGATTTTGTTGAATTAGCTCATTTGCAAAATTTTAAGTCCATATATTAATTTTTGTGGACCTGTAAGAGATTGAACTGTTTCGATATAGTCACTTTTAGGTCTTTATATAGGATCCGATTTGGGTTATTTTCGAACATGATCTTTATTTTTTAGTTACAAACTAAAATATCAAATTTCGTAATGATAATTTGAAAATTACGGCTGTAATCGTTATTACCGACAGACAGATGGAAGTAGCTAAATCGACTCGGGTGGTGATGCTGATCAAGAATATATTACAACAAACAGGGTATTACAAACAGAGTGACAAAATTAGTATAACCTTTTTATGTTTTTTAAACGTAGGGGTATAAAAATTGTTCCAAAAACGTGGGAAAAAGCGCTATTTCTCAAAAAAAGGACAAAAATATACTTATATAGGGTGTTTTTTAATAGCATGAGAACTTTAAATAATGAAACAAGACATAAATATTGTTGGAATGAATTTTTTTATTATTATAATCTATTAGATAATTTCATGGAATTTATTTTTAAATATGATTTCCGCGTATGTTTGCCGCGGCTACTAGTTACATAGTCCATTCGATCAGTCCAATTTTTCACTACTTTTTCCATTAAATCTTATTTATACTTATATCTACTTAACATAGCCCCATAAAAAGTAATGGAGAGGCGTTAAGTCGCTCAAACGAGGGGGCCAGTTAACAGGACAACTTCTGGAAATAAAGTTGTCACCAAACTGATTTTGCAATGTCGTGATTTTGAAATGTCGTCGATGTTTAGCTGATTAATTTTTGGAAAACAGTCAATTTTAATGTATGTAATGGTGATTCGTTGATGGTTTTGAATCGAGAAGAGTAAAATTAGTGCAAAAACGATCAATAACTGCACGAATAGCCTGCTCACTAGGCCGATTACACTAGGCAGTTAAGTTGAGTAAAGTTGCGTTGCCAGGTTCTTATTTTTTAGTTGGTTTGTGTACGGAATAAGGTAAAAGTAAAAGATTCTGTCAAAATGTGATGTGAGTACAAAAACAAAATTAATTTATTGGCAGACTTTATGTGGTCTGTAAAAACAAAAGTGTTGCCAACTATTCAACTATCCAACTATTCTAAGTAGAGCTCTCGATTTTCGAGTAATGTCCGGGCACCCGAGTATTTTCGGGTATTTTCGAGTAATTCGAGCTACCCGACTAATACCCAGGTATCCGGGCATTTTCGGATAATTCGAGCTAACCGGGTAGTTTCGAGCTTTTCGGGTATTTCGAACAATTTTAATAAAATTTAAGTATTATAGCAGCGCGATTGTTATGGTATTGAAACTAATTAAGCTTTAACCGGTTTAGTAATTTTAAATGCTTCGATTTCTTTTGATTGTTTAATTTAAAATTGTGTTTGATTTTGTTATTTTACACCTCGCAATTATTATGTGGCGAATAATTGAGCTTAAAGCTTACAATCTTCCGACACTTTTCGGTGATGATAAAGTTTATTTCCAAAAAGTTGAAGTCAAAAAGAAAATTTTTAAAATTCTTAACTTCGCGGGTAGCTCGAAAGCCCGGGTTTCGAGCCGGGCTTTCGAGAGCTCTAGTCCAAAGTTCAAAAATTATTATTTCTTCAACATTTGAAATTCTTTTGCTTATTAAAATTTATTTATTAATTTATGGCAAATTAATTGAAAATCAAGGCAGAAGAAAATTCCATTTTATTTACGTGAACATTTAACGTATAGGCTTAATTTCACGTTGCCCCATGGCAATGGAGTCGAGGTTCATGGTCGAGCAGATAAATCTTCAGGACATTAGTACCATACTAATACATATACAACGTCCATCCGACCGCTCCTGGGTGCCACGTCCATGACTCCAGACGGGACCAACGTCCTGTCATAGTAGTTTCAACACCGGTTACACACCCATACTTAAGTGTATATTTAAATTTATAAATATACTGTATGAATAGCAACCAATACTGCAACGCAATAGTACCACCCAGTGGGCAATTATACTAGGCCTTAACAAAAGAAGGCATGCTAAGACTACTACTATTGGCATCTTTATACCTCCTAATATCGCTGTACCAATGAGCACTTCTAGAAGCCCTTCCTATGGATGGGGCTCAAAAATTTTTTATTTCTGTGCAACGCAAAACATAAAAGAAGTGAAACATATCATAAAGTGTTAGCTCAAGGAGAGCACAGCGCTCTCCTATAAAAAACATAAATAAAAACAAAGCGAGAAAATTTTATTTTTTGTCACATGCGAGAATTGAACTCGGACCGTTGGCGTTATAGTCAAACGTTTTACTGCTCTGCTATTTCACCGTTCGATAACTTGTGAACAAAATGTAAATTAAAATATGAGGTCCACAACTCTGAAATTATTTTTCCGCTGGGCATCTACAGCAATTTGATAATTTGGTATGTAGAGTAGATTCCTGAATGGAGGATTTAGCTCAATAGATAAGGCGTTGTTTTTGAAATCTTGAGTTCGCAGGTTCGACGCTCAGCGGTGACAAAGAAGTTTTTTCAGTCATATATATACACTATATATATATTTTTCTCATTCTCTCTACTACCAAACATATCTTTCTTCTCTATCGTGTGACGAAATGAAGTAAAGTGATCTAAGAAAGTTTCACTTCAAAATAGAAATTGCAAAACAAAAAACAGTTAACTGCATTTTTTTATTTATTTTTAGTTAACTTGAGAGTGCTTTTATAAGCCCTCACAAAGAAGGTCTTTTAACATGCATTCTCAAAAAAGAGCTTCTGGCAGGCCTCTTTAGAGTCGCGAGAGAGGAAGGCCTAGAAAATTTGCTCGTTTCATATAAAAAAGTTAATGGGCTTGGATATGAGTGCGGAAGGTCTTCAAAATCCATATGAAGGCCTGCAAGTAGCGCTTCGAAGCCCTGCTTTTGCCCACTGGGCAATTATGGATGATTAACATCTAGCCCTAGTCTCCCCGGGCAAAAGGGATTTACCTCGACACGCACAAACACACACTGACACATTTGCATCCATCGTTCATGACTATGGTGGCAAAAGTCACCACTATTGGATGTGCTACAGATAGACCACATCACTTCTGGCTGTGTGTGTGACACGTGGACACCACTATTGAACAAGCGGAGTTGAATTTTATTCTGAATAAATGTTACTAGAATGTTAAACATATAAAGCTCTTCGATGTAATATATTATGAAATGTACACTAGGCTGGGACGATATTTTTTTTTTAAATTTTAATATGCAATAGGTATAAAAAGTTACATATTTTTGGGCTGATTTAAAATAAGTTTACCGATAAATTTAAAGTTTAAATAAATATAACTTTTGTCCCTCTAACAGAGCTTTTGTAACTGAAATTTGTTCAATTGATATCTTCTATACACTAAGGGAAATAACGCATATAAGCATTATCCACGCCTGAGTATAAATTTTATTTAAATATTTACGTGGATAAATCAAATTTTTTCCTTACAACTCGTTTTTTCCCGTATTTGAATTTTATTTATACCACACACGTACACACATATTTCATACAAGCAAGCAGCAACAGCATCGCACTCTGTTCCTGCAGTTTATTTCTTGCAGTTGCAACCTAAGTTCTTATAATTCTCATTTAGTTATTTTTGCAAGGGTAATATAGCCGCATGTTTGGCCAAGATTCTTTGTGAATGCGATTGATGATCGCAAAATGAATTTTTGTAAGGTTAGAGTGACAACCGGACATTTTCTCCGGTTGTCACTCCGGTTGTCCGGTTGTCATTTGCCTGCATATTTTTATGTTTATTTTATTTTTAATTTTTCTTTCTCTAATTTGAACTATTTTGACATTTGTTGCAATAATACTGCAACCACATTATGTCCAAATAAGAAAAGTTTCAGTCATAAAAGCTCTGGTAGTGGCCAAAAGTTATATGGAATTAAAAAATGTTAAACTTATTTTATGGCGGCCGTGGCGCAGTGGGTTGAGTGCGTGACCCATACGCCAGAGAACCCTGATTCAATTTCCACCTGACACAGAAAGTTTTTCCAATTGTTTGGCCGTCACCTCTCTGCAGACAATGACAAACCTCAGAAGGGAAATAATATTGCTATGTAAAGCTTCTTGAGAACATTCACATTTTAGCCTTTCGCAGTCGGCATAAAACTAGCTGGTCCACTTCTCGATAAATTGTGTGTACAAACATTTAATAACAACACAACACAATTTGATCATAAGAAGTTCGATCAAAGTCCTTTCAATGACTGAAATGGCCAGTTTATTTATTTTTTTTATTTAAGAACTTATTTTGAAACTATTAAAAAATTCGCGACTTTTCATTCCTATTGTGTTTTAAAAAAAAGAAAAAAAAAATTACTCATACAGCAACGGCCCAGCCTCATGAACAGGTGTTGATCAAGGAGTGAGGGTGTGTGCGTCAATTCTTTATATTTTATGAGAGATACCTATTTTCTTAGAAGTTCAAACTGTGTTTTTAAGTGGTATGGATCTCGTTGATTTTGGGAAAACATACTGGGCTTGACTTAGAGATGGACATCCTAACATTTTGTAATTTGTGTGAGTGCAACCAAATATAGGGTTAAAGAAACCGCTTCCGCTCTGGCAAGAAACTTTTTGACATTTCCCTTTGATACTTTTGTTGTTGGCCTCTTCACTTCAATTTAACAAAAGCATAAACTTGTTTTTTTATTAAAAAAAAAAATTAAATAATTTTAATATGTTTTGGTATATTATGTTTTTAAAATAAAGAATAGACATTCCCATTCTTTATGGAACGATCTTATTGTCATTATTTTTGGAATGTTCTCATTGAAAAGACAAACATATCTTTTATCTTCGGCTGGCTGTCAAGGCAATTTTTGAAGACCTGTCAAGTCAAAGCCAATACAATTTTCGTACTCTTTGACGAAATAAATAGGGTTTTTTTCCAAAAATATTGGTGAAATAAAAATTTTATGAAAGACATTCATTGTTAACATATACATATAAATAATTATAACATTAATCGATATTTATTATACGCTGCTGTAGAGCGTAGTATTGAGGAGGACCCAAATGAGTCTACTCGCCATCACGCGCAGCAATTGGAGATGTTGAAAATGCCCGAAATAATATTTAAACACTTATGGTATAAAGCTGCCTTTGTAATAAAGCCAATTTTCAGTTTGAAATTGCAAATCTGTACTCTACTTCAATTCAAAGTTCGACACCTATAAAAAAACACCTTATATAATTAGATCGGCGGGACATTTGAGCTTTGAAGTAAATTATCCCGCTTAGTACCCATTTTTTCTATTGGTTGCTGTCGTCATAGTTGGTATAAAACTGCGAAAACGCGGCTTTTTAAAGTTTTTTATTGCGTTTGATTTCATGGTTTTTGTTTTATTTATTTAGTTTGATTTGATTTACAAGAATCATTGATTTATCAGAATAATCTTTGTATAACACATTGACAATGGACATAACAATTCAAAGCCTTAAACCCAGCAAATATATTTGCACATTATTCCTATAGGAATAGGAATCTATAGATAACTCAAAGATCTATGAAAGATCTAGAAAATCTTCATGATTTATCTTCTCCTAATTTTTGTATTTTTTTCCGAGCTCAAGTCACCTCTTTAGTCATCTTTGTTCTCTTGATTATAATACAATCTTTTATTAAGAATGACAATAAAATGAACCTTTGGTCATAAATTAATTGTTTTTATTACCGAACAACAACTATTTTGTAATAGCTAAAATCTATCATGTAACTGTGAAAAATCATCACTTGGGTAACTCTTAATGGAGTCTTAATTGTTATTGTTAATTACACTGTTTGACAAAAGCAAAATCTTATTGTTAATGACACTATTGTACAAAATAAAATTTTTATTAACACTGTTGAACAACAAGATGATTTTACGTTATTATATGATTTTTGTTTAGTTCGTGCTCTGATCATGTGACAGCCCTTGAGTTGAGTATCACCGTTAACGGGCGATTTTAAAACGCCAAAGTTAGTTGTAAAATTTTATTATGATGTTCAACAAGATGTTGCAAGCCTTTAATGGTGCTATGGATAAAATATGGTTTAAATAAAATTCTAACTCAACTGTCTCAACTTTATTTGTCCATTTATAATAATTGTGGGTGCGTCAATTCTAGTGTGTAAAGTGCAGATGTTGCAAACTGACAAAAGAAGTCTTCACATGTTTAGGAAAGATCAACAAAATTGGGTAAAAAAAAAAAAAGAAAGAATAACAAGAGGCAAGAAAAAAGTAAGAACAAAGAATACAAAATATAGTAATCGGTATTGTGGAAATATTTTATAAGGATGGGTTAATATGTATGACCGACCCCCATTACTTTTGCAAAAGAAACATTTTTGCCTTCGACACGTATTCCCTTCGACCACTCCTTAGGGGGGCTCCCATGCAAATTTTATGGTTTTTGTATATTTATTCCATACACCTGAGCATATGACCTTTAAAAGATTGCGGGAAAGGGTTAATATGTATCACCAACCCCAATTACTTTTGCAAAAGGAACATTTTTGCCTTTGACACCTATTCCCTCCGACCACTCCTTAGGGGGGCTCCCATACAAATTTGATGGTTTGTCGATAAAACGGGAAACTGTCGATAAATAGGTAGCAAACTTAAGCAAACAAAAACATCAAATGTTGGCTTTATATTTCATGTAATTGTGTAAAATTTATATAAGTTAGAGAGTTCAAACATGAACTTATCTCCCAGTGAGGATCAAGCAGACCAACAAGTGCTAACATCAACATTGTACGATCAGTACTTTAGGCACACCAAAGGCTCAAATTGTGATATAAATACCGACACCTGATCACTATCAACCACCCTACTTACCTCCGAGAATGACGTATTCTACGTCAAAAGGATTTATGAAAAGAAACAATGAGTCCTTAAGAAAATAATAAAAAAAAGTAATGCAATTGATTGGACTTTGCAGATTTCTGTTTCAGATCCAGAGCAAGGTTATTAACTATCAGTAGATGACAGCTAAAATTTTTTATATAATAAATAAATAAGCACACAAGGAAATATTCTTACAAGGGTAAATTGTAGCTTTTAAAACGAAGGGAAACTGTTTTTCTCTGCCGCTCTCATTGTCTTTTGCAATTATTTGTATCACTTTTTATAAGGCCGGACACGATTTTCAGACTAAAATTTGGAAAATAGTCCAAAAATGTCTAGTACGAAATAGACCTATTGTATAATCTACCTTTTTGAGATCTTTGAAGTCGAGGAATCTTAATTTATTGTTTATTGTAAAATTTTATGATGGCCAGATGTCGTTAAAATGCACAAAATTTCAGAGGGATGTTTAAATTGAAGGATTATTGTCCGTGCAGTCACCTGCGGGCGACATAATTCAAGCTCCGAGGCAGAACTTAAGCAGAGTCACCTCATCTGACCGCACAGTTGCCAGACAGGGTGATTTATCGCCAACTGGGCGGTTGTTTTCTTTTTCTTCGTGTTTAAATATTTTGGACAGCATCTGGAGATTTTTTAGCGATATTTGAAGGGTGTATCAATAAGAGGTGTAGGATTTGTTTTTTGAATAACAAAAATGAACTCAGGTAAATGCATAACACTTGCCTCAGATTCCAATTCATGTTTGTACGTTTAGAACATTTATCACATGTTTCACTTGATTGCGACTTTCTTCCCACTTATGTATTTATCACACCATTTCGAACCAAGACACACTTATAATAGGTTTAACACCTGAAATACTTGGTTCCAAGCTAATAAAAAAAAAAGAATTGGCTGTGTCGTGGACACACCCATAGGTTTTGACGTGACAGTGTTTTTTATCACTGTTCCTATCCTTTCCTTTGTTGCCAAACTTATCCTCATCCTTCCGTTATTCTTTTATTTGTCCTAATATTTTTCGTACTTCATGTCCGAAATCTTATTTTAATCTATGTCCAAATTATTGATTTAATCCTTGTCCGAATCCCTTTCCTAGTTATATCTTAATATATAAAAATGAATCGTGGTCTGTTCTTATGCTTAAAACTTGAAAACGACAGGACCAAATTGGATACTTCCTTCTGTGAGTTTGTTCGTAATTGTTACACGAAGGTTTTGGAAAAAATTCACGGAACATTGGACAAGGAGGCGTGGCACCTCCCATACAACCCAAATCTACGATAGCGAATACCTTTGAAATTATAGGTCGCATAACATCGGAATTCGGTGTTCTACCTCAATTTACAAATGCCGTTCCACAGGTAAATTTTTATGAGCGTTGGACGTGGGGCGTTTCACTTTTTCAGCAGACCAAATTTTCGGTATAACTTTCAAGCTATAAGTCACACATCAATGAAACTTGGTAAGAGCGTACTATTTAGTCGCGTCCTTCGACAAGCAAAATTGAGCAAGCATTGGACAAGGGGGGGTGGCACCGCCCATATAATTAAAAAATATGATATCGAATAGCTTTTGAAATAAATGTCGCATCACAATAAAACTCAGAATGGAATTGCTATTGGGTGATGTCCTCCTATGTACTAGAAAAATGAGACGGACTTTGGAAAAGAGGGTGTGGTTCCGCCCATACAAGCTAATTTTTGACATAGAATTTCTTTGGATCTAAATGTTGCACAACAATGTTACTCAGTATGGAGTTGCAACTTGGTGATATCCTTCTATTGGAAAACTGGGACAGACTTTGGAAAAGGGGGTGTGGCTCCGCCCATACAAGCCAAATTTCGGATGTCGAATATATTTGGATTTAAATTAAGAATAACAATGTAATTTAGTATGGAGTTGTCACTTGATAATATCCTTCTACTGGAAAACTGGGACAGACTTTGGAAAAGGGGGTATGGCTCCGCCCATACAATTTAAATTTTTGATATCTAATAGCCTTGGAAGTATGGAGTTACTTATTGGTCAGGTATTTCTACTGGAAAACTGGCACCGGCATTGAAAACATGGCAAGGCTTCGCCCATACAAACTAAATTTTCGATAGAAAAACTAAAGAAATAAAAGTCACAGAACATTGAAACTCAGAATGGAGTTACCAATTGGATAATTTTACACCATGTAAATAAAGAACAGCAATTACGATCTTTAATTACAGAAATTAATTCAATAAAAAAATTTATTTTGGGCCAAACGAAGTTTGCCGGGTTAGCTAGTCTAATATATAACCTTATTTTTGTCATGGTTCTTTTCCGGTTTCATTGTGTTATTTTATTGATATTGGTCACAGTTCTGATTGCCAATAAAAACCCGTTTTAAATCATAACTTTTGTTTTCAGCTTGTCGGAACTTCATTAGATTTTTGTTGTTCTTGTAGTTGTAGTTGTTGTTTTTGTTGTTGTTGCTGCTGCTTTTGGTTTTGGTTTTGCTTTTGCGTTTAAATTTACTTTTTCTTTTTCTTCTTCTTTTTCTTTTTCTTTTTCTTTTGTTTTTACTTTTAGTTTTGGTTTTACTTTTGTTTTTCTCTTTCTTTTACTTTTGATTTTTATTTTGCTTTTGCGTTTGATATTGCTTTTTCTTTTACTTTTGATTTTATTTTGGTCGTTGGCCCAATAACTTCCCATTCTGTCATTAAATATGTTAAAAAAAGTTTTTTTTTTATAATTTTGAAATGTTCTTACAGTTACTCTGTGTGAATGTCAAAAATTGTGAAAAAAATATAAAAATAAGAATTATTTTCACAATAGTTTTGTCGACTATATGTGCTATTGATACAAATTATCCAAAATCGCAAATTACTGGCTGTCTTCTATGGTCGTTCAAGATGCTGCCGGTCTTCAAGTGATGGCACCACCACTCTTCAAATACATGACATTTTCGACGGGTGGCACACCATACCATCAACACACCATAAATGTCAGATTGATCTGCCAATGAATAGTGACGTTATATTATTCTTAATTAAACAACTTATGGTATTGGGCAATCCGAAAGTGAAAGTGCGTGAGATAGCTGCAGCCGTGGGCATAGCAAGTGGGTTGGTGGTTTCAATTTTACATGAAGATTTGGGTATAAGAAAGTTGACTGCAAGATGGGTACCCCATTCGTTCACAATCAATCAAAAACATAAATGTGTTCGCACTTCCCAACAATGTTTGGACATGTTTAAACAAAATCCGACTGATTTTTTGCGTAAAATAGTAAACATGGATGAAACATGGATCCACCCACCACTATACATCAGAATCGAAGGAATTAGCAAACGAGTGGGTAGGTCCCAGTAGAAGTGCACTGAAGCGAGCGAAGACTAAACAAACGGCCGGAAAGGAGTTGGCGTCTGTCTTTTTGGGATTCAAGTGGCATATTGTTTATCGACTATTTGAGAAAAGGAAAAACAATCATCAGCGAATATTACTGTATATTATTGGACCGATTGAAGAACGAAATTGCCACAAACGGCCCCATTTATCGAAGAAAAAAAATCATCTTTTAGCAAGAGAATGCTCCAGCTCACAAATCGATCGAAACCATGGCCAAATTGCATGAGTTACGCTTCGAACTCCAGATTTGGCCCCAGCGAATATTATCTATTTCCAAACTTAAAAAGATGGCTCAAGGGGAGGAGATTTGAGACAAATGAACTGTTCGAATCGAGACTGAAGCGTATTTCGGAAATATTGAGGAATTTTACTATTCAAAGGGCATCGCAATGTTAGAAAATTGTTGGAATAAGTGTATCGAGCTGAAAGGGGACTATATGGAAGAATAAACAATAATTTTGGCAAAAATCTTGTGTTTTCTTTTTTGGGCCGGCAGCATTTTGAACGAGCCTCCACACATTTTTTTATGTATTTCGTACTATATTAGTTTAGATTTCTATAGGCATTAGAAAAGGAATGTTACAATTTGTTTATCGAACTTTGGAAAATGATTGCAGTGATTGATTTTATTGGCTTGAAGCCCAGGGGGGGACGGAGATCTTTCTGTGGTTTACGTAGACACCTGCCGTGTGGGCTTAATTCCACGGTGCCCCTTGACACGAGGAGTCGTGGTTCATGGAAATGATGCCCAGAAAATAAATTTCCTGTGTGTTACCTCCATGACTCCAGACGCGACCAACGCCCCATTATGGCTACTTAAGTTGTATATTTAAATTAATCAATATACTGTATGGATAGTTACCAGTATTGGAACGCAACAGTACCAATCATGGACGGCTAGTGTTATCACCATCCACAATTATCGGTTAAAAACGAGACCCATCTAAAATCTCTGACAATTTGAGGAATTGCCACCCGGTTGTAAACAAACGCAACTCCACGCCAGACCACCATAGGTCTTGTTCGCGACATTGAACTACCACAGCCAGCACGAAACTCCCCGAAGGGCCAGCCCACAATAGTCACCCTGGCAAAAGGTTCCACAATGAATAACCATATCAACATCACCAACTTATCATCTGGTAAATTAAGTATTCCTCTAATACTTATATTTGACTGTGACGTCCTGTCACTAAATTGTACTCGACTAGGCAAAATAAATTTACCTCTTTAGTATAACCAGTACAACGTACTGTTGTTATACTACTCCTCCTCCGTAACGCATTTCATTAACAATGTAACTAGTTTGCGTAATTTCGAACGTACCGTCGTTAGCACAATTTAATGTGAAAACTAGGGTAACGTCTCAACAAGTTCACCAATATCCGAAGATACAGGCATTTTCTAGTGTTAAACACTAATTTAATGCTCCAACTGAGGTCGATGATATATCAACGGCTACTCTATGTGGATGACTATTCCCATGCTAACAAATTATTTATTGCTTTTGCTACTGCATTCATAGGTATAAACGCCGCTATTGCTATGTGCAATAGTCCAACCTACTCCAAGATTAAGCCGGGACACACAGCAGGCTCAAGGTGGGCCTTTTTCTTTTTACACAGATATAAGGGTCAAAAGGATTAGAAAACCCCCTTATATCTGCAACCATCCTCCTTTATCCTGGCTTTGGACAGGCTGCTCGTGAAAACACGATAAGGCTTTTAAGGCTTATTTTCTTTATTTTCCCATACAAAAAACTCCCCAAGGGGGGGGGGGGCCTAAAGCCCTTAGCCCGTATATAGATCCACCACTGGTCGAAGATCTGGTATCACATCATAAAGTTATGACAAAAATATCATTTCGGCTATTTTGATCCGAAATAAACAATTTTTATGGTGCCGAAAAGCTTCAAATATGGGGTGGACTTTTCAAACATCCTTTTGTATGGATGCACTGTAGTGCACTTTTTTATTTGGCTACCAATATCTAGTGGTCGTTGTCTTCATTCATAAGACAACGGACCTAATCGACCCAAATTGGAAAAATTGCATTTTTAAATTTCACTGAACAAGTTCTACATTTCGACTTGATTTCTCATAAATGCATTTTAAACAGACTAAAAAACCGTCAAATTAGCATTTTCCAGATAATTCAAGACATAGTTGGAGAGAAAAACCATGACTCCGACTCTGACTGCGTGTGCCGATCAATGCAATCGTTGTTGTTTGAACCCAAGGTAACTTTAATTTCCTTAACTGCCTCCAAACGCAGCTACTCCTAAGCAAAATAAACAAAAGCCAAGCAAGCAACAAGTTAACAACAAACAGTTAAAATGAGCAGAGCAAGCTACTGCGTTGCCAACGTTAACACGAAGCCCGACAACATAGTTGGCAATAAAGAGCGTTACTAAGCCGAGACGAACATCGTTGTCGTTAGCCTCGACATGGACCATATAAATAAGGAACAAGCATTGCCTCTCTGATTACTAGTTAAATGTTCTAAGCGCCTAGTCGTGTTTACGAAAAGCCGTTAACAGATTAAAACGTTGTAACAATTCGTCGCGTAAGAAATTAACGGTTAAAGCCTACGTTTATATATGATCACACTTTCAATTTCAGTTATCCTTGAAATACTTATTAAATGCCTGTAAATAAACTTTAATTAAAAAATATTTTGGCTTCAAAATTAAAAAAAAACAAAAAAAAAAGTTTCGACAAAAATAACCAACGCAAGAGTTCAAAATTATTCAAAGTGATATCATTGCTAATCAAGTGTTTCCGTTATTAAATCTCTGCAATCGTACTTTATATAACAGTGCTTAAAACTTTTACCTGAAGTGACTCAGTTACTCATCATTATGCAGAGCCAGGAGACAACTTTATGTTCTAATAAGCCAGGCCATCGCCGTCGAGCCTCGCTTGGCAAAGCTATGCCTGTTATGGATCTCTTATTGAACTCTGCACCACCAAGCATGGCTTCTATGCATTTGAGCTATGTGCGGGATGGAAGATCAACTAGCTACTTGAATGCAGAAGAATTTGAAAAAGAAGCAGCTGCAACCATTGACGAAGTAGAAGATGAGGCTGGCGCTGACTTGGAGTTGGAAGTTTTAGTCTCCGACTGTAGCAGCGATGGCAGCGACGAAGAGGGCCAAGAAAAATTTGCAATAGTTGGCAATTCGCATTGCTACACGCCATGCCTGAGCTGCACGGGAGATGCTTCAAATGAGCTTTTAATGCGTCCCATTGCTATCAATGAGATGTGTCGCAAGTTGTGCACCGAAGACTGTCGCTTGCGCCTAAGTTTGGCCGGTTATGAGCCACCATCCGAGAACGCCTTGCGCTCTACAGAGGCTCTGAGCGCTCTCGTTCAACAGTCGCTTCGAAAGCACCCCACATCATCTACGAAACCAAATCAAGAAGATCAACCGCATCCTTCCAAGATTGATCTTCAACGTCAGAATTTTCTGACTGCAATGCTGAATGAGCCCGGCTATGATAAAAATATGAGTGTCACACCCTCCGTCGATTTGTGTGAGAACAATGTACTGAAGGATTTCCGCAAGAAAGTTAAAATTGCGGAAGCATTGGCAAGAACCTCCGCAATGACCTCAACTTCGCAAATCAAACAACGTCTGGCCGCACGCAAACTGGAAATCGAAATGGACGAAGCGAACCTGCACGCAGCAGCGTCAGACATCGGTAGGTGTGCGAGTCAAGGTGTGCCAGTGGCTAGTGCAGCTGCTGACGCATGTCGCGGCAAAATCGCAGACGAGCTGGCTACGCAAAACGGAAGTGATTATGAGCCGCCACGGGAGCTGCTGCTGTACCTTGTGAGGTAAACAAAATTTAATTGACAAACACTGACCAATTATTGATTGTGTAGGGGTAGCGTGAGACGAAAGGAGAAGTAAGAAACTCGTTGATCGACTTGAAAGTAGGCTGTTGCTTTGTATTATTTCCAGTTCAAGTACTATTTTGTCTAGATTGTAGTAGTTTTTGCAGTTGACTTAAACAGGTTTTTATTGCTTTGGGCTCACCAAAGCTTTGAACCATATTTTGGCGATAAGCTAGTTGAAAATGTGGTAGTCAATCAATTTGAGTGGCATGAATTACTTGGGTAAATAAGCTTTGCTTAATTAAGATCATTGTCAGAATTGAAGTTCAAGTTTGTTTCAATTGCTGCCAATGGCTGCTATTGACTGGTTCAAGGTAAAGCTTCATCATGAGGGGATAAGTGTGCAAGGCAATCAATTGAAATGGATTTGATCTATATTAAATGAATAGTTAAGTTGTTTAATAAAGATGTTAATGGGAAATTTTTAAAATTTCCATTTGTAAATGAGAGATTGATTGTTGCTCATGAGAAATTGACAAGAAATAAAGCCCTAGTCAAAATTATTTACACTTTCAGAAGAAATAGATTAAAAAAAGGGCTCGCCATTTTTGTTGTTTGCATAATTTGCAAAGAAATTTTTGGTTGTTGTATTGTTTGTAGTATGCAAAGTAAAGAAAACATGTTTTAGGAAACCTAACGAAAAATATCATAAAAAAAATTTGCAAATACTGCAGAGAATGCAAAGTGAGCTCTCTCTTTAAAACATTTAAAAATATTCGCGATGTGTAAATAGTTTTGACAAGGGCTGTATGTTTGCCTTTAGCTTTCCCATGTTGGAATTCTATTGCCTGCTAAGCAATTTACAAAAGACGCTTGTCGGTACTATATGCCATCAATTCCAGAGATGAGCAAAATACAGCTCTTTTGCGTTGCATTGTCAGAATTGCATTTTGCATTGCATAAAGCCCATACGAGGTGTGTTCAAGAAGCAACTGAAATTTTAAAATTTTGTTGGTCTGATTAGTACGATTCTTTTGTTTTGTGTCGTAGAAAATATTTGTACTAGACCGTTTCGAAAAATGGATGGCTAGTTTAAGATTTACACTTTTTAATGAAACTACACCCTTCAAAATTAAGAGAAAGTCCAATTAATTCAAAGTGGATAGTTTTTATCGCAAAAAAACGATTGTTTTTGTTTGCCGACTTTTGGGCAAGTATGGAATTATCGTCATTCTGACACGACACATTGTTTTTATTTCATAGCTCAATGAAGTATCGAAAAACGCCATACCAATTAATTGCTCACTAAGGTACCATAGATGATTCTCAAGCATCTTTAAACCTATTTTTTCATACATCGGGGTTGACTTTTTCGTAGCTTAAAAAAAACAAAAAATTACTATCTGTCATAATTAAAAATAATTATTTGTGCCATTTGAGAGACTGGAGCACCATTAAGTCATTATTGAGTACTACTGTACTCAAGGACTTTGACCTAGCTTCTTATGATCAATTGTGTTGTGCGTGTTATTAAGTTTGTACACAATTGACCGAGAACCGGACCTACATGCTTAACGCCGACTCCGAACGGCGATGAACGGAATGTTCTCGTTCTCAAGAAGCTTTACATGGCATTTTTGATTACTCTCTGAGGTTTGCCATTGTCTGCAGAGAAGTGGCGGCCGTACAGAAAAATTATTTTAATTCAAATAATTTTCTGTCGCTGCTGGGGTTCGAACCTGGGTCTCCAAAGTTCGTTGACATAGCGGCCACGCACTTTAACCAACTACGCCACGGACGCCACCATGAATAAAAGCATAGTTGAATAAATAAGGTTGTCTCGTGGCTGATCGTACTCTCTTCTCAGTACCCATAATTGTCAAAATCTATGAAAAGCAACAACAACAACTTCAACGGCTTTTCATGTTATTAATTTTCGTTTTCAGATTTTGTATGAGCTGTCAACTTCGATTTGACATTTATGGGCACTCGCTCGCACCCATGCGACAACCTTATTTATTCAACCATGAATAAAACCATTAATTTCATGATTTCAACATCCTCGAAGTATTTTGAGTAGCACACAAGAAAAATTATGTTGATTTTGGTTTTTAATTTAAGGGTATACAAATTTGAAAATATCCTTTAAGCTCTTGGAGGGACATCTAGACACCATTTATTTTTCAATTTTCAAGGATTGTTGTTCAATTTGGATATCCTAGTTAAAGAAAAGCAGCGCTCCCCTTAACATTATAACGCTTTGGGAAAATGAACCGGTCTTATCTATACACTGTCAGTCATATTGATTGTTTACATTTTTTGCAAGCTGTTGAAAGCATAACACAAGTTTTGTTATTGTTGGCGATTTCCTATTTTTCATAAATAATGGATCAGAGAATTTGCATTGAATAAAGTGCGACGCAGTCTTAGAAATGTTAAATGTTGCTTTTGGTGAATCTGCTATGAGTAAAACAAGAGTTCACGAGTGATATAAGTGCTTTCTAGATGGCCGTGAGAACGTTGAAGAAGACAACATTGTAACAGCAAAATTTATTCTAAAATCGTTAAATTTCGATTTAGATTTTGGCAAAACCCAACAATGTAATTATGCCTAAGCTTCCACATTCGCCAGACATAGACCGTGTGACTTGTTTTCTGTTCCCAAAAGTAAAAACAACCTTTAAGGGTTGTTATCTTGCAAGCATAGGTTAGATTAAAAGTCAATCGCTGAAAGAACTTAAGGCTCTCCCGAATTGAAAAAGAATGAATTTCATAAGTGTTTTGGAGTTAGAAGAAGAATTTAGAAGAAGCGTTGGCATAATATCTAATGGGGACTATTTTAAAGGGGACAACACTAATGTGATGAATAAATACAATTTTTCTAAAAAATAAAAATACCGTTCATTTTTTGCACACCAAGTTTATTTTACATCTGGGTAGCCTAAAAATTGCATTTTTTCAGTATGAAAGAAATTCTTTTCGTGAGAGTATTGGAGATAGTTTCCTTTGTATCTAATGTAAAGGGTGTTCGCATTTCTTAGAGCGTTCCTTAAAAAAACATTAAAACATAATTTTTTTAAAAATTCTTCTTCATTAAAAACACGACGATATAATAAATCTATTGAATATTTAGGGTATTCACAGTTCCCTCTTAAAGTTAATATATATTAACTATATAACGATACTTCAATCAAATCTTGAGCACCCCTTCACGTAGTTCTTTCTAAAGTTGACACAAACGCGTTCTGAAAAGAGAAGTTATCTCTTAATAATAATTTAAAAATTTTAAAGTTTCACTTTCTTTTTCAATTGGGGGTTCTGTTTCCATTTTTTCTCAATAAAATAAAATAAACTGTCAGAAATACCAGTTTACTGTGAAAAACAAACCACATATACCACAACTACACATAAATAGTAACCACATGGCAATATGTTTTAGAATTAAAAGACAGCAAATTTAACACACCAGATAAAACAAAGCTGTGAGCATCCTAATTGGAAAAATTCTCAAATTTATGTACACACAAATAGTGCATACGAGGGGTACTATTTATATTTCGGGAATAGCAAACATTTTTAAATGAAAATAGTTTTATTATTTTTCCAATTTTCCCCTTGATGATCAATACACTTTTGCATTCGTTCAAATCATTTGTCATATCAGTTTTTCCATTCCTCTTGAGACACCTCCAAAAGATGGTTTTTGAACGCTTCAACGCTTCTGCGGCGCTCGTAAATCGTTGACCACGCAGTTTACCTTTGATATTCGGAAACAAGAAGAAGTCATTGGGTGCCAAATCAGGACTGTATGGAGGATGAGTCATCAATTCGACCTTTTGACTGCTAAAAATTCACATGTTTTACGAGATGTGTGAGAGCTCGTATTGTCATGATGGAGAATGATTCATCTTTAGCGATTGATTTTGCGAATTTCTACGAAGACTTCCGGCAAACAAATGGTCGTGTACCATTCAGAATTGACCGTCCTGCATGACCCATTTGGTGGAAGAAACAGGCGACCATTTGCTTCGCACTGTTTAGCGCGCGAACAAATTTTGTTGGATTTGCCTCGTCTTGGAATATCCACAAGGTCGATTGCTGTTTTGTTTCCGGCTCATACGCATATATCCATGATTCGTCACCTGTCACGATCTTACACACGTCTTTTGAAGCACCACAATTTAACTTTTTAATCATTTCCTTACACCAATCGAGGCGAGATTTTTTTTGAGCGATTGATAAATTATGGGGAATCCAACGAGAACAAATTTGTTTTATAGATAAGTGTTAATACAAAATCGAATATATTGAAATGGAACTAATGTGCAAGGATGCCTCTATCTCAAGATATGTCACATGACGATCTTGCATTATTAGTTCACGTACCGATGTTTTGTGGCGCAACAACCGATTTTGGACGACTTTCACGGAATTCGTCGGCTACCGAACTACGACCACGATTGAATTCACTATACCAGCGGTATACTGTGGTTTTTGGTGGTGTTTTATCGTCATACAAAGAACTGAGTTCATCGACACATTCTTGTTGAGATAATCCACGTCGAAAGTTGTGAAAAATAATCCAACGAAAACCTTTTCTATAAATATCCATTTTTGGAACAAATTGATTTTCTTTACTCACTGTAAACAAAATAAATAGCACTTGTACATCAAAACGTTGTGAGCATGATACAATAAATATAGGTAGACTGGCTAGATGACAGCGTACTGCCGCGAATGTCAACACGAAGTTGACAACACATATAAAATCTCAAAGCTATGAAAAAGTTCATAGAAATTAAATGTAAACAAACAACTTTTATTGTATGGATTTTGACAGTTACGGCAGTATTAAAAGAGAGCACAGTCAGGTCTGCATCTACCTCTATTTTTTGTATCATGGTTGTGAGTACATTTATGCCAACAAATGTCAAACTTTATTATCGTGATGCCAGATTTTCTTTTTGAACACTTAAGATAAAATTAAAGTTAAGTATATTTTCGTTTAACCTTTTTAACCCAGGAACCGTAACTGATATGATTTTTTTTCAAAAAAGGCCAACAAATAATCTTTATTTTTTGACCGATTTTATTTCGATCTAAAATAACAGTTAAAATTTTACTTTTGTTTTTCGATCAAAAATAACAGTTTAAATTTTACTTTTATTTTTCCAATTAAAAATAAAGGTTGAAAATTTGACAGTTAACTATTAAAATAGTTTAAATTTTCAACCAACTAATTGGTTGCACATTTTTTAAATGAAAAATCAGAATAAAAAACCAATTTTCTTTTGATTGCTTCCAAAATTTAGGGTTGAAATTTAGATCGGAAAAATAAAAGCAAAATTCTTACTTTATTTTGTGATAGACTTGAATGAGAAATACAATTTTAACTATTATTTTTGATCGAAATAAAATTGGTAAAAAAATAAAGATTATTTGTTGACATTTAAAAAATTCAAAAGAAATTTCGAAAATAACTGTTATTTTCGGCCCCTGCTTTAATATTATCTGAAGAAACTATTGCAATTTTTTATTACTCACAATCAGTATCATATTTTTCAATTATTAATTAAATCTAAAAGAATGGTTCATTTTATTACTGCGTGTTTTTCCTATTTTTAATATTTACATATTTATTTTAAATATATATTATTTGTTTTTTGTAGGATCCTTTGGCAGAAATGCATAACTTCAGCATGTATTTGCTGACTCTAACATTAACAAAAACTTGTCAAATTTTTACAAATTTGTAAAATTAAGTGTTGCTTAAGTCTGCAAAATTATTCATATTCATTATTCAAGTCTGCGGAGTTCAATAGTTCTTTCTTTATATATTAAAAAAAAAAATTTGCAGATCTTGTATAATTTAAAGCAAAAGAATAAAACAAGTACTTAAATTATCTAAAAAAGTATTGAGGTGAAAGAGAGCTGTATCAAAAATGGAGTTTTTGCTTAAATCTTCGCGACTCATTGTTACCGCTCGCACATTTACACGCCGTGTTGCTGTTCCCATACCAAGGTAAATTCTAATAAAAACATATGGTATTTAAATGGTCTTATAATTTTGTGGTTCACAAAAACCAAACGAATGCCTCAATCAATATCTGATAGATAGAAATTACAAAACATTCAAGTCGTTGTGTTGCCAGCCTAAAAATTATAATTTTCGTCATATTAAAAAACATTTTAGGATTATTGCTCGTAAATATTCAAATCAAGAAAACCTAGAGTTTTAATTCTTTTATGGCGAATTTTTGAAATTTTTCTAGTCAAATTTTTACATCTAAATGGGGTATTTTATTTTCAAGGACCTTCGTACTCATATTGAAATCAAAATTCGTCTTCGAAAAAATATATCTTTAAACTTGCAGTGTTTTTTTAAACTTTACCTTTAACCCTTTCAAAGTAGGGTAATAGAGTCATTGCATGTAATTTCAAAATCGGTCTTTCTTAAAAAACAACTAAAAGGTTCATATGAATAATTTAATTTTCTACTTAATTCCATAACTAAAAGAATATAAGAATTCATTATATTTACTTTTTTTTTCCTTTAAAAAAATTTAATTTTCTCAATTTCGTTTTACACTCTAAACTTTATCGTTGTGTGTAGAGAGGTGATAGCACCACAGAAAAATAATTTTTTGTTGGAAACATTTTCTGTGTAAGCTGCAGTCAAACCCGGTGGGAAAGTCGGAAATCCGAAATTGGGAGCAGGATATCGAGAACACGAATTTGATGATTGATCAGTAAATTGAAATTTTATTTGACAGTAAAGGGGGAAAAAAAGGTCCAAAAGTTTGTTTAACAAAATGTCAGAAAGTTTCCAGAAAAATAAATATTTTCCATAAAATAAAGAAATATATATATATATATATATAAATCTTAAAAAAATATATATAAAATATTATATCTCCTTATCTACACAGTAAAAATTGTAGGGTCAATTTCATCTTTTCTGTGGTATAACATAAACTCTTTTTATAACATTTTTGGTTTGGATTTTATGTATACTAAATATACTTTTATGTATACTAATGAGTGGCGTCCGTGGCGTAGTTGGTTAAAGTGCGTGGCCGTTATGTCAACGAACTTTGGAGACCCAGGTTCGATCCCCAGCAGCGACAGAAAATTATTTGAATTAAAATAATTTTTCTGTACGGCCGTCACCTCTCTGCAGACAATGGCAAACCTCAGAGAGTAATCAAAATGCCATGTAAAGCTTCTTGAGAACGAGAACATTCCGTTCATCGCCGTTCGGAGTCGACGTTAAGCATGTAGGTCCGGTTCTCGGTCAATTGTGTACAAACTTAATAACACGCACAACACAATTGATCATAAGAAGCTAGGTCAAAGTCCTTTCAAGGGCTGAAATGGCCAGTTATTTATTTTTTTTTTTAAATACTATAAAATATAAATATACTCGTATACTGGTACCAAAACGTTTTCACCAATACGAGGAACTTCAAAATTAATTTTTTGATTAATTTATTTTGATTAACCCTCTGCAACTGACGTGCTCCAAATTTAACAATATGCCTGAAGTGGGGTCTAGCAGACCTCACTTTTAAAATGATTTCCTATGATGAAGTTTCTGACTGTAACTTTCTTGAATTTATTCCATATAACAGCAAATAATTATAATGTTAGCATAAGAATAAGATTTGAAATAAAATACGTTTTTTTGAGAGATAAAAACGAATTTTTATCTTCGAATTTTACGTTTGTACGCACGAATTTTTGATTTTCGGTGTCTGTCAGACTACGACGTCAGCTGCAGAGGGTTAATGCACCCTATACTTTTATGGTCAAAAAACATTAAAAATCAAATTTCAATAAAATTAAGTCATCAGCTAAAAAAAGTAAAACTTCTACATATCCGATTAATTAAAACGATGCCTTAAGGAGTAAGCGGGGTGGAGGCTTAAATATCGTACCATATGCATAGATTTTGAATCAATAGAACATTAGAATCATCTTTAATATTGTCGGTGTGAAATTCCGTTAAATTCTGATAAGGGAATCCGCGAGTTACCAGTTGATGGCTTAAAATTTTAAGTTTATATTTATTAAAAAAAAAAAAAAAAAAAAAAATGGTAGATCTGTATTTATTTTATAAATATGGGATAAAAAGAGAAAACATTCTAGCTAAAATTAATTAAATTTGTAATAATATGAGTAATCGGAACAGAAATTCCTAAAGTGTTTTACGTGGACACCTGCTGTATAGGCTTAATTCCACGTCGCTCCATAGTATGGGACCGAATAATTGCGTCGGCCTATGTCCCTTTGGCCAACACCCCTTTGAGGATTCAAAGGTGTCAAAATAGCTCGTTTGGGTGGAAGCCTGTCTAACATCTCTTCCGTACTATGAGGTACAGCAGCCGAGGTACAGATATGAAGGTAAACCACAGCCACCACGATGCTCCCCGAAGGTCCAGCCCAGTAAGTCAGCCTGGCAAAGCCTGGGGCCGTTGACTACTCGTGGTACCAGTGGTTTCCGATGACAGTAATGCCTGAAAACATTAAAATCTTCAGTTTGAAGGGAATTTCCTTCCTTAAGCAGCATTATACTTATATACATTACGGCGCTTCACAAAAAAAAGTTGTCCGGGTCCGCCCTTCAAAATAAACTTTGGTCTATGTTATGATGATTCCCGAAATGTTTTGGCTCTAACGATAGCCGTCAGCTAGCTAGAATGGTTCGAAAAAAACCTCTAAAAATCGCGTTATGCTTGGATCACTGTTTTGCCATGATCTTTTTAGTACAAACCATTGTCAACAATAGTGTAATTCAAAGAGTTATAGAGTTCTGCATCAAAAATTTTGGGAAATTTGACCTAACACAAAAGATATGTACTTTTTTGCAATGTTTTTTTATATATTATTTTTGCAATTTTTATTAAAAAATGTATAACTCCTCCATCTTTTGCCTGATTTTCAATCCCGAGGTATCATTAGAAAAGTGCTAACTGCTGCTCTTCATTCTTGCCACTTATTTGCATTTATATTTCTTTTTTATTCAGTCGGTGCAATCTCCATCTATACGATTTCAATACGTTTACTCTTAAATGTGAACACATTCTATCAACCTGGCTAATATCCGACCACATAAAAAAGGCCCATAAGGGTAAATTATTGAGAAGAATGAAAAGCAGCAGTTAGCACCTTTCCAATGATACCTCGGAATTGAAAATCAGGTAAATGATGGAGGAGTTATACATTTTTTAATAAAAATTGCAAAAATAATATATAAAAAAACATTGCAAAAAAGTACATATCTTTTGTGTTAGGGCAAATTTCCCAAAATTTTTGATGCAGAACTCTATAACTCTTTGAATTACACTATTGTTGACAATGGTTTGTACTAAAAAGATCATGGCAAAACAGTGATCCAAGCATAACGCGATTTTTAGAGGTTTTTTTCGAACCATTCTAGCTAGCTGACGGCTATCGTTAGAGCCGAAATATTTGGGGAATCATCATAACATAGACCAAAGTTTATTTTGAGGGGCGGACCCGGACAACTTTTTTTTCCTCCATAGAAAGTGAGTCGCCTTAATATACATAACTCAGTCAGCTGTATATTCCTTTAAATGAAGAAGAACTAATATCTTTTAAAAAAGTTTCTTAATAGTTTCGAAATGCACAATTTTCACTTTAAATACAACGAAAAAGTTGATTTTGATTCAGTTTTAAAAAAAATGTTTTATGAAAAAAATGAGGTTTACTTGGTATATGAGGCATTTGCGAGTTTTCATGCGGATCATTTATATATTTTGATATAAATATTAATGATTAGCAATTACCTTACGGAATGAAAAACTTAAAGCTTTCTTGCAAAGTATTAAGTGAAAATTTGTTTGTATAAGTTGCCTTTTTGTCAATATCTGGGCCACTTTAAACCTCACATAACAACAGATCGTTACTAATTAAAAAAAAAAAAATTGTGAATGTTCTATAAAAATTAATCATTCACTTTCAAAAACCCGACTACTTAAAATCATTGGCGACTAAATCATCTAGAATTTACAATGGACAATGTATCTATGTTTGTATGTAGGTATGTATGCAAATCAAAGTTCTAAAAAATGTATACATTTTTGCACTCGAAAGACAAGACCAAACAATATTGATGCCAACTTGATAGCGTTACGCTGATAACCGATTTGCATTTCAAGTCGAGCCATAACTTACGAACAGTAGCTACATACCTAAGAGTACAACCTACACTGGTATGAATTTCGCGATCATTGTCATTTTTGCTGTTATTGTTTGGTATTTACTTTTGCTTTTCACTTCAGTGTAATTGATGCAGTTCCAAGCCAAGATCTTGTATTTAAATTCCACACGTTTAACTGAGCAAGAAAAGAAGTACCCTGTAGGAAAATAAAGATCTTGTGTGGTATGAATGTTTTCTGCAAGTAGACAGTACGCATCAAAGTATATAAGAACTCTAGTTACTAATGGAAAGGTTTCTCGGCAAATTGGCAATATAAGTCAGTTCGTTTCCCCAATTCTTACATGGTAACAATAGTCACCATAGCAACAACAGACTCACTCATCATGCTCTCACCCAGAAATCCTTGGTAGTGTCTCTTGATTCTCATAAAAGAGGGCATTCTAGTCTAGTGGCTAGAAGTAGTATCCATTTTTTTTGCATTTATTTATTTATATTCTAGGAATACACAAAAAAATGAAAAAAAAAACAAGAAAATGAAAACTTAAAGATACATAACATCGCTGTTGCAGTGGAGTTAGAAAAAAGTGTGGCCTTCTTGTAACGATTTCAACCCTTCTAGTCATCTGAAACCAAAAAATGAAAAGATTTTTAACTAGTAAAGATGTTAATCAGATTTTTAAGCTGTTTCTTTCAGATTTCCGAAAAATAAGAAATTGAAATTTTTAAATTTTTTCTGGTTCATGAGAGAGAAGTATATATAAAGAAAGTTCATATAAAATTTAAAGTAAATCGGTTTATTAGAACTTGAAATATTTTGACAAACGATTTGAAAAAGTAGTTTCGAGAAAAATTCGTTTAAAAATTTGAGTTTCATTTGAGCCGGGTTTGTTGCTGCGTCACTAGAATATCTATAACTTCGTATCGAATTTTAAAAAATCCTTTTAAGGATATATGTATTTTTAAATGTTTTAACTAGCGAAATATGCAAAATTTCGAAAATGTTTCGATTTTTTCAAATTTTTAGACTAGAATACACCCATAAGTTCCTGGAATTTTCCTCTTCTCGAGTTAGAGACACCATACATCAAATATCTAACTTCGTTTACACTCGTAAATCCAGCTGATATACCGGCCTGTTTGAAATCATGCAAGTTAAATAACCAGTTCAGATAATACTTTTAAAAAATAACGAGATCATATCAAACTGCATTTTACTTGTTAATAAAATACTAGTTTAGGAACTATTAAGATATTTTATAAACTAGTAAATATTCCAGATCACATCTTATCAAGAGTAGGACAATGGCCTTTCCTATGACACCAGCATAGAAAAATTATTTCTCTCACAAAATTGTTGAAACTAAAAATCTTCATAAAAAAATTTACTCAACCAGTAACATCTTTTGATCAAAAAATACCCGCAATTCTTCAACAAAACGAAAACGGTTCAATTAATCATCGATATTAATTTTATTTTCTTCAAAGTAATCTCAATTGCAAGCAATACATATATTCCAACGCTTCCTCCGATCTTGAAAATACTTTTCAATTTCATTGAAATCGCATGCAGCTTCATCTGCGAATTCTGCTTTTTTTGCCTCAATCGTCTCAAGATGCTTTCCGCGAAATGGTAACTTAAGTCGTGGGAACAGAAAAAAGTCACATAGAAAGAGAATACGAAGCTTGCGGGACGGAGAGCAGAAATCAACAGATATTTGAGCACCAGATGACAAATGTATCAAAATGTACTCAAAAAAGATTTTGACAATATCTCAAGTGCGGTTTCTTTGAATGGGTAATTCCGGGTATTTTGCGATCAGAAGGTTAATAAGAGAGGGAATTTCTACAGGAAAATCCCAAGAGGGATTTACTCTGTGATTTACAATGTTTGTGAATTTATTGATCTGACTATTGATGGGAGAGTAATCAGTAGCTGCTTTTTCTTATTTGCGAGACTTAAATATACGGTTGCTGTTTGTGTTCTAAATTTCCTAAGAGTGCAAATTTCAGAATTGAGTTTGTCTTGCGACTTTGTTCCTAGTGGTACCATTGTATTCTTATTTGCATGAGCAATTGCTATAACTCTTTGTAAATAAGCAACTGTTCAGATAGAGTCCCCCAATATATCTATCTCTGATCGATCCATACAAGCTTTGAACAAAGTACTTTTGTTGACTCGATCGCACTGAATACAATTACTAAAGATGCAAAAACAATATTTAAAATTTAAGTGAGCATAAAAGAATCACTGGAAACAAGATAACAAGATTTGTTTTTTTTTCTTTTTGTCTTTGTTATTTGTTGTCGTCTGTCGCACGTGAGAATCGGCGTCACTTTAAGACCAGTTCAAGTTCTAATAAGTCTCAAATCAGAAGATTCAGTTTAACCAGAACCGCTATCAAGAGCGGTTTACTTAAGCTGCAACTGTCTTCGAGTCGTTGTTTTAAATTCGAAAAAAATCTGTTTAAAAAATATAAATAAAAGTGTTTTTGTTTTTTGCGGCAAAAAAATTCCAATATATCTCTAAAATCAACGGAGAATAGTTTGAACTCAATTTATTAAATCCAATAACCGATATTATAATGGAACAAGCATTTGAAATGAAGCGCTCCTCCAAGCCGCCATGTAAAAATGATCGCAAGTCGTACTTACAGAAAGTTATGCTTACAAGGTAATTCAAAATAAAGTAAAAAAAAAATAATCATATCGATTATGACCAAATGGTTAAAAGCAATTTTGTGGGATAATTTCAATTTGACAATTAGTATTATATTACGAAAAAAGAGTTAAAAAAGAATCATCTCTTTTGTGTTTCTCGTTTATAATTTAAAACGGTTAATAAAAATACAAAGTGATAGACATGAATAGGGTACCCTTATAGCGAATTTTTCACATTTTAAATCAGCACGGAACTGTTATTAATTTCCCAAAATTCACAAATGGCTCAAGCTATCTGAATAATGGCGCAAAGGTTCTTTACCTAACCATCCTACACTTTAGACGAATGTTATGTTTCTGCATGTGATTTCAGAGTTTTTCGACTGTCGCTCTATATTCGTCTCTTTATCTACCTATTTTATCTACCATATAAGTTAATTGGATTTTTAAAAAATTTAACTGATTTAGAATTTGTGAGGTTTTTTGATTTTGTGAGGAAAAACTTATCAGTGCACCGAATTCGGACTTTTTCCTCTCAGACGATATGTCACATTTCAAGAAACGGATGACATCAAAATGTTATGAAATAAATCACTTTATTTTTTCGATTTAAGCAGACATTGTTTGGAGGGGGGGAGGGGGATGTGTATAAATTGGTTTAAAGCCAATTAAGAAAATTAAAAGTTTAGAAAGTGTTCTGAAGGCTGATCTATACTCGGTAATACTACTGGAGGATTTGTTTTATACGCGTCCCACTCCAACATAGTTAGCAACCAAGGAAAAATAGAAAGAAGAGGAGTTGTCCGCATTTTTTATATATTCTGGTAGACCACTCTCAAATACTACTCCCTTAAAAAAAATCAATGCACTTTTTTGTTGTTTTTGTTGTCTCTTTTAAATATAAACAGCCTTAAAAAAGTTTATACATCCAAAGTTTTTCAGATTTTATTCAGTTCTTTTCTTCTCCTGTAAAGTAACCAAAAATCGAGTTACGCCTTTTCTATATTAAGCCATCGACTTACTACTATTTTTATACCCCTTTCAACCGCGTACCTTTGTCACAACGCCCAAAAGAAGTCGTGACAGGATTAACCCTCTACTGCATAACAATGCCTTTAGGCACACTTACGCGTGTATTCAAATCTGGAACTGAAAACCTTGTTTTCAAATTCAGAAGTCAAACCATAGATTTTATATCGGTTCTATGCACTTCGGGTAACATTTTTTGTAACGGAAATTTTTTCTAGCTTAGCGTATTTTGTAATTGTTGTCAATTGTAATTGTAAAAGTGAGTGTTTTGCACGAAAAGTCATGCATTAGAGGGTTAAAAGTATATATATTCTCAATCAGTATGACCGCTTGAATCGATTCGAGTCGAATTAGTCTTGTCCGTTTGCTTTTTGTCACTTAAAATTTTGTGCATAAAAGAACAAATAAAATGATTCGCTAATGTTATCGTTTACGAATCGCATTCTCGTACATTTTATTCATTAGCCATTAAAAGAAGCGATTCACGCGAGAGGGAAAAAATCCTCCTTCGTTAACGAACCGTCAAATTCGAAAAAAGGAATTTGTTAACGAGTCACCAAAACTAAAAAAAGCTTATCTTAATGATAGAAATTTTGAATACAAATTATGTTGTGTACTTGGTATGAACCAGAGCTTTCAAATGATATAAGTTTTATTCGAATGTGTTGTCTTTAAAAGGTGCAAAAAGGGAGGTAAAGTCTTGTGTGTGCATATTAATATAAAAGATAACAATCACAAATTTTTTGTCAATTAAATAAGAAAGATACATTAAATATCGGTAAAAGTAAGGGTCAAAAGAATTTGTTCACGAATCGTTAAATATAACTTAAGCCACTCGGTAACGAATCGTTAAAAGTAAAATTAATGATTCGTAAATGAATTGCTAAAAATGAGAGAAGCGAAATGCTAACGAATCGCTAAAATGTAAAGAATTGCTTCGCCAACGAGTGACAAAAGCGTGGAAAGGCGATTCGGTAGCGAATCGTTGAGAGTGAAAAAAAAATGTAATCTGAAAAAATTGTTTCTTTGTTTCAATTGGACTAAAAACATCCTCATGGAATTTAACAAAGTCATGATCATAATCGGTGCTTTCTTTAAGCATCAAGGCAACCTCTGACGCAGTCGGAACGAAACTATTCGAAAGCAATTAAAAAACGATTCATAAGCGATTCGTTAACGAATGTTTATTGTGAAGCACAATGTTAATTGTGAAGGTTTAATTTTGAATATACAGGCCATGTGCTATTCGGAAACTTTTTACTCATAGTAGGAAGGCATTTACTGAATTGAATACAATTTCTGTCTGTTGAAATAAAATTGTAATTTTTGCTGTGCCAAAAGGACGATGAACTTTTGACAGCTAGAAATTTTGACAACTAGAAATTTTGACTTTTGATTTCGGTAGTGCATTAGCCCAAGAATTGAATGTCATTTGCAAAATTGTTAATGTATACAAAAAATTACCAGTATTTTACGCAAATATCTTTATTTCTGGTTGCTATGCTGTTGGAAACACATAATATTGAACTTCTTTACGACTCACGAACTCACTAGTGTTTTGTTTTCTATTTTTCCTTATGTGAAAAATTCTCTTGCCGATTGTCAAAATTTATACTCAAATAAATTGTCAAAATATAATTTGAATTAAGCTAAGAACCTTTTCGGGTAAAAATTTTCGTTTCTGACACTCAAAAATTAACGATTTTTTTATCATTCACCAGACTACTACGTGCCATCATTGATTTTTAATTACTTCAACTTTTTGCTAAGGTGTTCCTCAAAATTTTGTATGGCGGCCGTGGCGCAGAGATCGTGACCCATACGCTAGAGAACCCTGGTTCAATTCCAACTGACACAGACATTTTTTTCGATTGAATTAATTTTTCTGTACGGCCGTCACCTCTCTGCATATTTTTTTCCCTCAAAATAGCGGGGGATTAGGCTTTGTGTGTCATATTATTTATTTTAGTAATGATTCAAGTCGTTTAAATTTATTATAACATAACCTGCATATGGACTAAGTTAAATTTAGATATAAATATTAGTACTTTTACTAAATGAAAACTCCTTTACTTACACGAAAAGAAATTTTTCGTTTACCACAACTGAAAAATTCACCAACTATACTTCGTTTGCGAGCTGTATTTACCGCAAACGAATATTCAGTTGTCACAACTTAAAAATATATCTTATATATATAAACCGCAAGCTATTTCGGTCATTATTATTTATTATATTAATAATCTTTCTCATTATGTCCGTCCGTCTTCTTATGGATTCCACCTCTGTTGCTATCTTCGTCCGCGTATTAAGCAAATTCCTTATATAGTAACAATTTGTCCAAAAAGTATCTCTAAACTATAAGCGTTATGTTTATACAACGAAGGGAAAAATAAAAAAAATTTTCAGTTGGGAAAAACGAAGTTTTCAATTGCTGCAATTTAAAAATCACTCGCGTTTATGACAAACGAAATTCATTTCCTGCAACTAAATGACTCGTTTCTCACAACTGAAAATTTTGTTTATTTTTCGTTCAACGTTTATGACAACTGTTGAAACGTTTGCAATAAACGATTTCAAGCACAACAAACGAAGTTCGTTTGCGGCAAACTGGCGATAAACGTTTTTTTCTTTGCGTGTACTTATCTGGCCCTTGCAATCGTCGATTGGTTTTGGCATCGTCGAAGAATATGCGCCAGCCATTTCTGTTTTGCGATTGCTGGCGCCAACTGAAAACATCAAGCGTCGTCAGGTGACTTGATCCTTCTAACGAAGAAGTAAGCGTTCTCTTTTGCGTTGAACGCCGGCAAGTACCGAACCGATTATTTTTTTGCTGGAGCGTGGTTTTTCATCAGGTCAATATGCTAGCAAGCGGAACCACTAAATTTTTATTACTTAATTATGTTGATGTCGGCGTACAACTCATACAGCTCATGTTACAGCTTAGGTGGGACCGAAGATTTTACGAAGAATTCTTTTGTTTCAATGGATCCCAAAGTCTTTTCAACAGAACTGATCAACGTCCATGGGTATAATTAGTGACTTATAGAGCGTGAGTTTTGTTCGTTGAGAGAGGGCTTCGCTACTCTACTGTCTACTCAGTCCAAAGCACAACCTGTTGGAAAAAGTGGCCGTTCGTTTAATTTCAATGCTCAATATTTAATTTGTTTGTTTGTTGAAACTAGACATTTCGTCTTATCTACATTCACTGACATCATTTATTCATTCGACCCGACTCTTTCGCTTATCTGGAGAATGCTCCACTGGCTTCACGTCTACTATGGCCAATGATATCGACATCATCAGCATACGACAGCAGCATAATACTTCTATAGAATATCGTGACACTACGCCTCAGATCAGTAGCTCGGATGAGCTGCTCCATCATTAGGTTAAAAAAGTTCCACGATAAGGAATCTCTTTTACGATTCTATTTTGCAAGTTCAAATTTGAGAAAAATTTTCACGTTATTAATGAACACCGTCATTATTATGAGATCTTATGATAAATTGATCTATTATGATCAATCTTTGGATTGTTTAGATCAAAGTAAAGATTTTTTCTAGTAGCACTAGAACATTTTCAAAGACAAGGGATATAGCCTACAAGGGATATTGTTCACAGAACAATCTAGAAACTGTAAAACATTGGGGTGAAAGAAAAAGAAGAATACATTTTTTGAGTTAATTGTAACAGTTGTATTCAACTTGTTACAAAAATACTAATTGTTTTACTAGTAAAAAAAGAACTAGAAGAGTTTGCTTATAGCGAGGCACTCCTAATTAAAATAAATGTTATTAGTTGTGCCCAGAAAAAAAAAAATATGATTAAAACTAAGAAAAAATGTTAGGAGTCTAATTTTAAAGAGTTTTTTGCCAACTTTTGAACTCCCGAACAGATCCCCATCGAATCGCACGGAAAATCCATTGGAGTTTCCACTATCCGGAGCTCGGCCCTCATAGGTTTATCCAATGGTGTTAATAATAATAATAATAAACTGGCCATTTCAGCCAGTTGAAAGGACTTTGAACGAACTTCTTATGATCAAATTGTGTTTTGCGAGTTACTAAATGTTTTTACACAATTGATCGAGAACGGGACCTACTAGTTTTATGCCGACTCCGAACGACTAATGTGCGTGCATGTTCTCAAGAAGCTTTACATGGCATTATTTGCTCTCTGAGGTTTGCCATTGTCTGCAAAGAGGTGACCACCGAACAGAAAAATTAATTCAATTGAAAAAACTTTCTGTGTCAGATGGAAATTGAACCCGGGTTCTCAGACCACGTACTCTACCATGGGTCACGCACTCTACCCACTGCGCCACGGCTCTACAGTTTGAGGAGGAATAGATCGAGACTCAGTTGATTCTCAGTTAAATATCAATATTAGTAATTTTTTTCCTTAGTTATATTTATAATTTTAATTAAAAAATCGTGAAAGAAATCAATGACAGTTTATCCCTCATCGAAAAAAGTAACCGCAATGGAAACATACCACAAATTACATCATTGAAACGAGCTGTAACTTAAATTAAATTAACATCATTAAGAGAGAGTGGATGGCTGGATAAAGATTTCTTGCTCTCCGAAGTATTTTGGTTCTTGCTCTTGTAATTAAATAAAGTTGTGACTCATTCTGATGCAAATGGAAGTAATTGTGAGTTGTTGAAAATATAAATTAGAATAAAAATAAACTTATTTACAACACCTGGGATAAGCTTGATATCTGTTGCTATAAGCTGTATAAGCTGAATATTTTAACCATGTGTCATAGATAGCCAAGGCATTTAAAATTAATAAAACAATTCATATCTGCCAATAAGTAATTAAATAAAATTAAAAATAGATTCTATTTAGACCATACAATTTAATATACAATGAAAAATGCATCTGAAAATATAATTCGTCTCGAAAGCTTAGTTCTACTTTTATAATTAAATTATAATTAAATAAAGAAAAAACTAATTTTAAGAGTTCAGTGATCAATAAGAAAAATTAAGCTTCAATAAGAAAAATTATTGTCTTTTACAACAGTGTTAAAGATTTGGGCCCCATGTAAGAACATTTGAATTTATTTAAATTTTTTTTAAATTTTTTTCCATGGAATCGCCAGTTAGAAGTTCCACGTGTTATAAGGTACGGCAAATACTTTGTAGGCACTACGTACTATGTACTAATATATTACCAAGTATTTACTACGTACAAAGTAATTTGGGCGTCCTCTTCGGCTTTGACAAGCATCGGTTTTCCTTCACTCGATACTACCTACCACGCAGCGTAATAGCTGGATTTTAGTGTGGACCATGCCATGATATGTAAAGTTAAGTGTAAAGTTTAATTTCCTTTTTTCAAAATTTCTTTGTTTTTGATATTTCCCTCTGAAAAAAAAATTCAGATCGCAAATTCGATATCACGCCACTAAATCGTCTTCTATCAAGTAATATATTGATTTTTATCATCATATGATAAATGATTTTTTACACTAAGGGAAAAAATATTAAAGGTGCGAGTAATTTTTGCACCAATAACGCATTTGCATAAATTGACTACGTAAATATTTAAAATTTATTTGAATACTTTTTTAATTAAATTATATATTTAAATATTTAAACAGAATTAATAAAAAATATATTAAAATTATGCACGAATTTTTTTAAAATATCTTTCAAATATTTACTATTTGAAAATAAACTATCGCATTTAAAGAAAATTTATATAAAAATATTGAATTTAAAAAACAACATATTTAAATTGAATATGTTATTAATTGAATATGTTGTATGGTATTATTTTCTTCATATTGCGTTCATCAAATGCCATTGCCTGTATAATTTATTCTCGCTTCACTTTTTTTGCTCTCCAATTTATACTATTTTTGACAGTTGGTGCCCTAATATTGCACCAAGAATGATAGAAAAATAGATTACTCATTGCGCAGCTCCGTTATGTTGTTTACTTTTCATTTTGACATTTCTAGCTACGAACAAAGCATTTTTTACGATCATGACGTCACGCTAGACCAAGTTTGTTGCTTGAATCTTTTGCTATTGTTTCATATTTGTTCACATTCTGAACACGACTTCACAGAAGCCATATCGTAACTTCACAGAAGCCATAAGTTCATATCGTAAGTCTATCGTGACGTAGATGCGCTGATCGTTGAAAATTATTTTTACGATCTGCGCAATCTATTTTTCTATCATTCTTGATATTGCACCAACTGTTAAAAGTAGTATTAAATAGAGAACGAAAAAGTAATGTACAAAAAATATGTAGATAAATGACAACCAGTGTAAGATATTTCAGAGGAAATATCAAGTTGTCACTTCCCCCTACATCATATTTATCCTTTGCCAAACCTGCAAGCTATATTAGCCTTGCAACGAAAACTAAATGAGAACTATAAAGCTGCAAATGCAAGAAATAAACTGCAGGAACAGTGCGATGCTGTTGATGCTTTTCGGAATATGTGTGTACGTGTGCGATGCTGTTGCTGCTTGCTTGTGTGGAATATGTGTGTACGTGTGTGGTATAAATAGAATTCAAATATGAGAAAAAGTAAAATATTCTTCGTAAGAAGTTTATATTAAAAACAGGGTGTAATATCAAGAGATATAGTACTTGTTGTTTTTTTTTTTAGTGAACCTTTTTTTATATCTTAAATTTTTATTGAATTATAAAGAATATATGGAGATTAGTTATTTATGGAATACAATATCTTTCAAGTGGCTGCTTCGGCTTAGCTCGCAGACCTTAATCTTTTCTTCGAAATTTTCTATTACTCTTTCGCATAATTGGGGCTGGGCAATGGCGACTTCAATATTCGCTTTAAGATTTCGAATTGTTTACGGATTGTTCACAGTTGCGGAAAAAAACCCTAAGGAGGACGTTCAACTGTGTTAAATCTCAGGATCTAGATGGCCAATTGGTGTCTCCAAAACTAGAAATAACGTGATCATTACATTAACTCGATTATTTTGCGACTTCTATGGCATGTAGCACCATTCCATCTCATGTAGCACCGTATACTTTATTTCCGACTAGAAAAAAGTTAGTTATCATATCTCTATAACCATTTCATTTACTAAAATGGCTCTTCCGAAAAAATTGTACGGCCTAATGACGCCTGCGGCCCATGATCCGCACAAAAAATCTGAATCATTCGCGGGTTTTTGGATCGCTAAATATGCCAATTTTGCTTATTAACGTAGCCGCCAAAGTGAAAATTACCTTCTCCAGATCACACGTTTTTTTTTTTTTTTTGCAAAAAGCACCGTCAATATTTATGTTTTCCTAGATCCAATCAAAGAACTTACAGCGCTGTAGGTGTTCTTGAGTGAATTGGACCTTTTACGCATACAGATCTGAATCTTTCGCTTATATTCGCTGCAGTGTGGATGTGACGAGGTCGAGTTCTTGAGCGCGGTAACGAATGTCAACACTTTTTTCCCCTGCGTCAATATTTTCTCTTGTCTCTTCCCATCTTGCATTGAGACAGTCTCTTGAAATTTTTTGATTATGCTGCGAACAGACGTCTCGAAAGCCCCGTGATTACGAGGAAAATTTGTTCGAATGATGTACATCGTAAATTCGGTTGAACGCGGATTTGTGCTTTCTTTCATTGTGTTGTTGTCAGTGGTAACTTTCCCGCGTTTATAAATAACAAATGTCAACATTTGACCTCTGCTAAGTGACTCTTAAATAATACGCCTTTGCAATCCTACACCTTCCGTTGAAACAACCTTTATTTTGTAGCTTTTTTCTAAATAGATGATTTTTTTAATAGTTAATGATATTCAAGAGTAGTGAACGGTGAGCGGTGAGCTGTTTAGCATAAAATTCGTTCAATATTTAATGGATCTATGCCATGTCAACACAGAGAGTTTAGTTTGAGTTTGCCATTGAACGCAAAATAACCTCTTGAGTTTCCCAGTACAAATTTGCAGGATGAAACTCAACTAAACTCAACTTTCTTTCTGTCTCTACAAAACTCAATTTAAGAAATGCCTAAAAGTATGCTAATGTTCATATAAAAAGGTACATTCAGATGCAACTTTTAAGATTACAAGGTACGTTGAACAATTTTGCGATGAGAAAAGTCAAAAACAGCTGTTCTAAAATTGTGCAATTTAATATTTGCAAATAAAGAAAAAAAAAAAGCGAAGAAAAGAATTTGCGCAAGTGTAGAAGATGAGGTCTTCATAAGTATGGGCCATTAAAAATTCCGATTTGCGCAGCGCAAGGAAGAACTCGAATGTGTACGCAGAGAGGAATTGATACCACGGAGAAAGAAAGAAATGTCACACTAAACACAACTCTGCCAACGCATCTCTGTGTGAACTATTGTTGAACTTAAACAAAACCCAAACTAAACTCTCTGTGTAGACATGACATAATAATTACGGCTAATGACATAGCCGTAAATTGGCCTTATCGGTCTTCCTTCTTTTATATTCCCTTAAGTGGAATTATAAAATTTTGTTGGAAATGTCTTTTATGTCCCCAAACAATTTAAAACATAAATATATAAATGTTTTAATATTTTAATTTCAGAAAACTAATCGCAAGTCCCAATGCAAATGCGAGAGGTATTCACACTTTATACGTTTTCAGTTTATTAGTACGCAAGATTTTCGTTAAGACTCCGAATTCGTGAGTACTAAAGAAAAATTGAATGGAATGGCATTTTGATGGAATGCAAGTGTAGAGTTTGAATATGAGCATGTTTCGAAATAGTTATAATTTTATAAAATGAATGCTGATATTTTACGAGTTTGTTAGTTTTTCTTCCTCACGAATACAAAAATATCCTACATATATTCGCAATCATTTCTAATTGTTATGTCTTTTTAGAATGGGATCATTTAACTCGGCTCCAAAGATACATAATACTGACTCCCAGGATGATGGCTTGCAAATTCCAAAGGGTTTAAGCAACATTGAGCTTTTGCAACATGTCAAACAGTTACGTGGTGACAATCAGCCACCTTTGTTAACTAGATACTTCCTTAAGCCGTTGGATGCTTCGATTGTCACGGCTGACATTACCGATGGACTGCGATTTTTGAAATTGAACACTGTTCCAAAAGGTGTGTTTTTTTGTGATTGTTTGTGCAAAAAATGCATAAATCAAAAGATTTGCAAAGGACGTACTTACATTTATTATTTCTTCTTTACAGCCCGGAATTTGTCTCCAAATCGTATTCGTTTGCTGCAGTGGAATATTTTGTCGCAAAGTAAGTTATTTTTCGATTGTTTTGCGTAGAAAATTCAAATTAGTTTTCAATAGAGAGTCAAATATATTCAAAGCGGTTTGGAATTGAATAAAATTTGTGTAGATTTGAGCTTTTGAATTTTTGTATCATAACATTTTGTTTGTTTCTTTTTAGCACTTGGTCAGAAGAATGACGGTTTTGTTCGTTGTCCCGATGAGGCTTTGACATGGGAGAATCGTAAATTTCTTATTGTACAGGAAATCTTGCAGACGGATCCAGACATCATTTGCCTACAGGTAAAAAATTCTGCATTTTAAGTACTAGCTTGTTTTTTTTTTAAATGGTTTATTCAACATTTATTTTTCTTATTCTGTGTAGCCAAAAATTTGTTAAATTTTGTTAATCTTTGAGTTTGAATTTTGATTTGAATACCGATAAAGGTTTCTAGTTATGTCTTTGATAAACTTTCTTAGTAACTGATTAATATTTATTGTGGCGTTATTATTTGTTCAAGCTTGGAATATGATAGCATTTTCATAATTTAATTTCAGTTGGAAGTATATGTTGGTTTTTTATTAGTTGCTATGAATATAAGAACTTTCACTTATTGTAGAAGCTTAGAAGTTTGCGCTTTTTTCATACGCAGTATAAAAGATTAAATCGATTCGTATCCCTTAATTCTTAATGGTTTTTTATTTTCACTGAAACTATTTTTTTCATAAAGAATTTATTAGAATAAAAATAATAAAAAATAAGAAATTATATTCTAAACTATTTTTTTTTTTATCATTTATTTAACAGGAGGTGGATCACTTTAAATTTCTTCAGAACATTCTCGGAACCCAAGACTACGATGGTATCTTCTTTCCTAAACCCGATTCGCCATGTTTGTATATTGAAGAAAATAACGGTCCCGACGGTTGTGCCATCTTTTACAAACGCAACAAGTTCGAGTTAAAGAATTTTGATACACGCATCCTGGAGGTCTGGCGTGTTCAAAGCAATCAAGTAGCAATTGCTGCAAATTTCCAAGTGAAAGCTACCGGCGAAGAACTTTGCGTGTGCACTACACATTTGAAGGCCCGTCATGGTGCACTGCTCTCAAAACTTCGCAATGAACAAGGTCGTGACTTGATCCGGTTTGTGAAAAAATTCGCTGAGGAACGTCCGGTTGTGCTTTGCGGTGATTTTAATGCTGAACCCGTGGAGCCCGTCTACTCGACTATGCTGAATTGTGACTTCCTCAGCCTTTCCAGTGCATATGCGGACATTAAAGAGTTGGCAGATAAATGCAATGGAAATATTGAGCAGCCAGCCACAGAGGAATATGACAAGGTAGCTGCGTCTATTAAACGTGAGCCACTTTATACCACATGGAAAATACGTGAAGACGGTGAAGAGTGCCACACCATTGATTATATGTTCTATACCAAGGATCGTTTGCAGGTATAATGAATGCTAGGATTCAATAAAAGAATTGATTTAATGCTTTAATTTGCAATTATTCATAGGTCAAAAATTGCTTGGATTTCCCTCTGGGTGATGAAATCGGTAAGAACCGTACACCGAGCTTCCAATATCCCTCAGATCATTTCTCACTAGTTTGTGACTTTGAGCTTGTGCAGTAAATCGATCACTGGCAGTAGCAGTTATAGAAACACAGGGATTTATGACAGAAACGTAAACTTAAATAATCAATTGTGATATTAGCTCTTAGATACATTTTAGATATATTTAGTTACATTGATTTATAATATTTTTGACTTAAATAAAAGCAGACTTCCAATATAAATAATTAACTTTTGTTTTTCTTATTTTTATGTTCGGTTGTCATTGTTGTTTTCGGTTCTTAAAGATATTTTATCCCATAAAATGTCTTATTAAGAACAACCCTTATGTATGATAATTATTTTTTCTTGACCCTCTTATAAAAGTATAAAAATGCTATAAATATGTGGTTTATTTTTTATAAAAATAGATTTTTTAAAGAAATCAAAGATTTTTTCTTCGGAAGGGTAAAGTCTCAAGCGCTGATATTATAGAACTTTAGTTGATAAAACTATTTTGTTGATACTGAAATGTGGCCTAGAACATCTGGCAAGAAGATGCATGGTTATAATAAGGATGTATAGTTGAAAGAAAAAGTCGAATTTCGAATAATTTTATACCCCCGAGCTTACTGGGCAAGGGGTATTTTAAGTTTTTCACTCCGCATGTAACGCCCATAAGGAGACATAGTAGGTATAGTGAAGTAAATATGCTCTTGGCCAGCATCACCAACTGGATCGATTTAGCTAAGTTTGTCCATCGTCACACTTATAGCCGTAATTTTAAAGCTACCGTAATGAAATTTGAATAAAAGCTAATTTTTAAAAAGGAAGACCAAGTAAGAAAATTATGAAAATCAAATCGGATGAAAACTACGCCTATCTCCCATACAAAGCGACGTCATCAAAATATTGCACAATCTCTAAAAATCTACAAAAATAGTAAACACCTTATAAATATGCACAAAAGCTTTGATTTCAAATTCTCAATCTACGAATCAACTATTTCCAAATTTAAGGATTAATGTCTAATCTAAGTAATTGCTCGGTTGGTCGATTATGTCGTAGAATGGACTAAGGCACGGTAACATTCCCTAACTGAACCACGATTTTTAAAATAAATGTCCACAATTTGCAAGCAATGTTCTGTTCTTAATGTATTCGTTATAAGATGGCCCCCAAACAAAAAAAACAATACCCTATACAATAGTCATACAAGAAAAAGAATTGTGTGTTGTGTTTTTCGAATGCTTTTCACCTTTTCAACTCAACCAATAAGACATATCCCTTCATTCTGTATCACGAAAAAGCACACCAACGAGAGGCAAGACACGATAAGCAATAGATATTTGAATGCAAGAAAGTATTGCTGATCGTTTCTTTTTTGTCGTTCGTGCCTCGTTTCGTGATAGTGAATGATGGGGATAGAGTTGCATAACTAGGAGTGTTTATTTGAAAAGTTAGCATACTTTCAGGCTGCACTAATTTATTCGTGGTACTATTTCTTATTCAATCGATGTTATGCATGTACAATAGGGTCCATCGAAAATTTAGATCGTATTCTAAGAGTTCTCAAAAGTTGCACGGGGTTGTCAAGATCACCCAAAAAAATTTTTAAGGAAAAAAAAGATGTCCTCCTCTCCCGCACAGACAAAGTTTTTTTTGAGAAAAACAATAAAAAATAACGATTTTAAAATGCTTTAATTATTGTAAAACAAAACTAAAAATGTCTTAAGGTATAATATACGTGTAAATTTTTCGAAAAAAAATGTTTTTTTGTTTAATGTGTTCTTTATAGTTTTAAGAATATACATACACATTTTTAAATCGATATTTAAAAAAAAAACACAGAAGTTATAACGGTTTTCGTTAACCTATGTCTAAGCTCCATACAACAAATAAAAAACTTTAAAGGCGATTTCCTCGAAACTAGTTTTTTAAAACGGTTCGATAGATAACTCAAATTCTATTGGTTCAATTTCAATGATTTTTTTTTTTGCATTTTGTTCGTTACTTTGTCCTTTAAGCATCCCCCCTAATTTCAAGTATCTATTTTTTTTTGTTTTTTTCATATAAATAAAAAAGCGCGCGAAAATGTATCTTTTTTGCGAACTTTTTACTTCAACTTCCGCCATAATTAAAAAGAAACCCCGGGGGTCTTGCGTAGGGGGGATGCTTAATATAAGTTCTATGCTTTAAAATGTCATTTGATTTTTTTGTTTCCGATACATGGGAAAGGTCATATCCATTGAACCGTTTTGGATGTCTTTTTTTCAATGCCATTTTCAGCACCCTCTATATAAAAGCCGGAACTGGGTTTTAAACAAAAAAAAATATATTTTTATAAAGTATTTTTTATGTACAATGACCTGTATAAATTTAAAAAAAATAACTTCTTATAAAAAAAAAAAAAAATAAATAACTGGCCATTTCAGCCCTTGAAAGGACTTTGACCTAGCTTCTTATGATCAATTGTGTTGTGCGTGTTATTAAGTTTGTACACAATTGACCGAGAAATGGACCTACATGCTTAACGCTGACTCCGAACGGCGATGAACGGAATGTTCTTATTCTCAAGAAGCTTTACATGGCATTTTGATTACTCTCTGAGGTTTGCCATTGTCTGCAGAGAGGTGGCGGCCGTACAGAAAAATTATTTTATTTCAAATAATTTTCTGTCGCTGGCTGGGGTTCGAACCTGGGTCTCCAAGGTTCTTTGACATAGCGGCCACGCACTTTAACCAACTACGCCACGGACGCCACGGACGTTTTTGGTTGCTACACGTATATTATACCTTAAAGCAAAAGAAAGTACAGACTTATACTAACAATATCTTGCCAACCACAATCCTGTTGCCGAACACAGTATCCTGTGTGAAGGATATTCGAAGTTAAAGTTATAATCGAGATAGTATTCCCTAATAATAGGGAATACACTAATTATAGTGTTATCGTATTCCTTAAATTTGGCGAATTAATAATTAACTTATTTCTCGAAAATACATTTTCCATTCTTGAGAAATGTATACTTTAACGCAATTTTTTAACTTTTTGAAACCAATGAATATAAGACATTCTATCTCGTGCACCGGAAATGGTACCGAAGATATTTTTCTCAATTTGGATTCTTCAAATATTTCTGAACAACACCCTGCCTTAAAGTATTTATTTAAAATACCAGCTTAAGACCACGATTACTGTTTTCTATTTTCAAATTTGAAGAGTCGACGCGAATAACGTTGTAAGCGACATATTAAACTAAACTGTTTTTTTTGCATACTACCGTTAAAAATACTCTAGCCTCTTACCTGAGAGCACATAGTTTCTCAAATTCCATAAATTTTTGGACATTGACATGCTTTCCAATGTCAGTAGTGAGTGGAACAACGTTGCATGTGCTCGTCATCATGGCCAATGTAGAATTAAAATGTAGAATTAAATAGAGTGATTCAAAAATGTAATCAAGGTAAAAAACGCAAAATAAATTTTTAAAATTGGAAAGATCAAAACAATTGGAATAAAAGGAAAAGTTGTACCCAAGAAAATTGCTCCAGAAACGGTAATGTGGGAAAAACGTTTTAAGCGCCATCAACGAAGATGTTAAACTTACTGGGAAAACGTGTTATTATCCATTGCGTTTTATTATATTAAACGTTTTTCCATTACGAAAGTATCTAAATCCTTTTTCTTATTCCTCTTAAAGGATACATTTTGTTTTTCTTTACACAGACTAATTTCTTTAAAACTCTTAAAACATATAAGTGGAAATCTAAATTAAATGGCTCTAATGCGCCATTAAAAACTTTTTTCAATTCCTGAAAACTTATAATTTTGTCACTTACAACGTTATTCGCGTCGACTCTTCATTTGTTTGTTGAAATTGTTAAATTTCATGCAAAGCAGTAATTTTTTTTTAATATCTGAAATATCTTATTTTTTATATAAATATCGTAAATAAATTGTATGGGTCTCTTATGTGATGGTTGACTTTCATTTCATTATCATCGTTATGACCATTTATTTACATATCATCATACATAACTGGTGGCGTACTTCGGAAGAGTCCCAATCCTGAGCACCAGTGACATGAGGAGATCAGTGTTTTGGACCTTAACATTGGATACCCAAAACGAGGGCTCAATGATAGGAGAAACAGCAGGGGATGTGCAGAGTTATACTACTTTGAACTAATTTTTAAGGTTATTCTTTAGAAAAGGCCATGGAATTGCCTTTTTTCTGCGAATGCTGGTTTGGGATTGAGCTTTTATCCAAGGCCTTTGTCTTGGCGAAGAGAATTCTGGTCATACCATCCAATTTATTGCTACCAATATCCGGCCACCCGTCCGGTTGCTTCCCAAGCACTTTTTAGCTAAGGCGGCCAACTTTATGAAAAGTCAATGCGGGATATTCTTGTTGATAGGGGTTGTAAGTGTGAAGGACGGAGGGTATGTTGGTGCACATAAGTTATAAGCGCAACTTTATGAAGTTGTAATTTTTTTAAAACCATATTTCTCAGATTTATATTAAATCTCGGTTTTTAGAAGAATATCATAGAAATTATATTGAAAACAATTTTGAGCTTTGTGCCAAGTATGTTGACAAGACAACATAACACTTGAATGATTCGGACTCTGCTCCGTCAAAAGCAACAATTTGCCGATGGTATGCTGGGTTAAACTTGGTCGTACAGACACAAATGGTGCTGAACGTTCCGGACGCCCAAATGAGGCAGTTGGTCCACAAAACAAAAAAAGTATACAAAATGGTATTGGCCGACCGTAAAGTGAAGATCCGCGAGCTAGCTGAGGCTCTGAAGATATCGAAAGGCAGTATGGGAACAATATTACAGGAACATTTGCCGATGAGAAAGCTGCTTTCCAAATAGGTGCAGCGTTTTCTCACACCGGACCAAAAACAACAACGTGTCGATGACTCGGAGAGCTGTTTGGCACTGTTTACAAAGAATAAACATGAATTCTTGCGTCGGTTTGTGACAATGGATGAAACATGGATCCACCATTACACACCGGAATCAAAACGGTCGTCAGCTCAGTGGAGAGCAACTGATGAAAGCAGACCAAAGCGACCAAAAACACAACAGTCGACTGGAAAGGTTATGGCATCTGTATTTTGGGATGCGCATGGAATTTTGTTCATCGACTTTCTCGAAAATGGAAAAACAATCAACAGCGATTATTATATAGCGTTGTTGGAGCGTTTGAAGAATGAAATCGCGAAAAATCGGCCCCATTTGAAGAAGAAAAAAATTCCTTTTCACCAAGACAATGCACCGTGTCACAAATCGATGAAAACGATGGCGAAAATCCACGAATTGGGCTTCGAATTGCTTCCTCATCCACCGTATTCGCCAGATTTGGCCCCCAGCGACCTACTGGCTCTTTGCTGACTTCAAAAAAATGCTTGCCGGCAAGAGATTTGGCTTCAATGAAGAGGTGATGGCTGAAACTGAAGCATATTTTGAGGCGGAGCACAAATCGTTCTATAAAACCGGTATTGAAAAGTTAGAAAAGCGGTGGAATGAATGTATTGCTCTTGAAGGAACCTATGTTTATGAATAAAAAAGAATATTTGCAAAACAAAGTTTTTTTATTACTTAGTCTCGAGACTTATTGGACCATGTGTTGGACCTTCTGTTTAAAATTTAGCCTGACTATGCAAATAAAACAACAATGGTTAATTATTTTTCAATATTTATTTTATCACCTTCAAAATAATTACCATCGGAGGCGATACACATATGCCAACGTTTTTTCCTTTCTTGAAAGTGTTTTTGACAGGCCGATTTCGGAGTGGCTTTAAGTTCCCCCTGCGAATTCTCTCCAAATGTTTTCAACGAAGCGACAATTGGAGTTTGAGGAAAAGGAAAAAGTCACACGAGGTCTTATCTTGCAAATATGGTGTTTGTTGAACGATATTGACATTGTTTTTGATCAAATAATCGCGTACAATGCTTGATGTGTGAGCTGGTGCAGTATCGTGGCGCAAAAACAATGAATTGTCCTTCCATAATTCTGGCCTCTTTCGCCGAATATTCTCGCGTCAACACTTTAAGAACTTAAATACCTCAAGAGCGTTGATTGATTGACTTTGCGGAAGGAATTACGAGTGGACGAAACCTTGAGAATCGAAGAAAACAGTCAACATTACCTTAATTTTTGAACAACTTTATCGTGGTTTTTTGGGTGTCGGCTCATCTGGATAGCGACACTCTGCAGATTATTGAGCTGTTTCGACGTCATCACCTAACTCGTACACCCAAGTCTCGTTACCAGTAATGATGCGCTAATTAAAAGCATCTCCTGAGCGATAGTTTTGCGAAACTCTTTTTAAAAGAAATTCAACAATTTTGGCACAACTCGTGCTGTAACCTGTCGTATGTCTAAGGTTGCGAACATAGTAAACGCGAGTTGCTGATCCGAGCCGATTGAAACTCAAAAACGCATTCGGGTAAAAGAGATGCATGACTTGCGTACTGCATTGCTCTAATATGTTTTTCGGCTCGGCTCAGCAACTCGCGTTCACTATGTTCGCAGCCTAAAACATCATGTAAAATGGTGCACGCCAATCCAGTTGATATATCAAGTTAGACAGCTATGTTATATCTCTCACGGTCACACGATGATTTTCGAGCACAATTTCCTTCACTTTTTGACATTTTCAGTGTTTATTGATATTGCTGGATGATAAGGGTGAAGCAAGTTGTCAACTGATGTACGACCCAAGTTAAACAATTTGTAACACAGAGCAGACTCCCATAGGTTTCCTGCAATTTTTTCAATGCATTCGGACAACCAAAGCGGCTGTCGATTGTCGGGTGCGCTGTGCAACAAAATACATGAAAATCTATGCAGCCGCCAAAATTAAATCGCCGTATAAATCCGTGACGAAAAAATGCCAGAATAGAATGTTGTCAGAAAGTGTTGCCATATTTTATCTAAGAATTGGCTGTGTTCCGTGCTATTTTCTTAGTTTTTACAATGAACTGACGTTTTGTTTTGTGTGTGTGTATTGTATTCCATGAGCTGACGTTTCGTTTTGTGTATGTTTATTGCATTTGTACCATTCGCACACCGAAAATCAACTCTGATCCGACAACCGCTCCTATTCTGGACGTGTTCTTAGCGGATTTCTCCGAGAGAGGACCGACAATCGACAACCGCTTTGGTTCTGTTCGGGCTCACAGATCGTGCTAAAAAGAAACGCTCAAGAGTATAACAGTGTTACCAGCCTCAGGGGCGGTTCCAGGAATATATTTCGGGGGGGGTTTCAAAAATATTTATGTACGTTATATATATAAAGGGTAGTTAAATTTTATAGGCCGATGTTGATTTTGAATAAAACACAAATTATTAAGGAAATTATTGTCATTTCTTTTTATTCTGATAATATTGGTATGGTTCAATTATGCATGGAACAAAATATCGACTAAATGGCCGCCGCGACCTCGGCGGCACACCTCCATCCGATGGTCCAAATTTTCGATGACGCCGAGGCATAAGTGAGGTTCTATGCCGTTAATGTGCCGAATTATCTCATCCCTTAGCTTTTGAATTGTTGCTGGCTTATCGACGTACACCTTTTTTTTCAAATAACCCCAAAGAAAGAAGTCCAACGGTGTCAAATCACATGATTGGCGGCCAATTGACATCGCCACCACGTGAGATAACACGGCCATTGAATTTGTCGCGCAAAAGAGCCATTGTTTCGTTAGCTGTGTGGCAAGTCCTGTTGAAACCACATATCGTCCACATCCATATCTTCCAATTCAGGCCATAAAAAGTTCGTTATCATCTCACGATAGCGAACACCATTCACAGTTACTGTCTGACCGGCCTCATTTTGGAAAAAATACGGCCCAATGATGCCGCCAGCCCATAAACCGCACCAAACAGTCACTCTTTGTGGGTGCATTGGTTTTTCGACAATTACTCTTGGATTATCATTCGCCCAAATGCGGCAATTCTGCTTATTGACGAATCCACTGAGGTGAAAATGTGCCTCATCACTGCAGATGAGTTTCTTCGAAAATTGATCATCCACTGTTGCCATTTCTTGCCACCATTCTGACCATTGACGGCGCTTGAAATGGTCAAGAGGCTTTAGTTCTTCAGTCAATTACACCTTGTTAGCGTGTAAATGCAAGTCTTTATGCATAATGTTCATCAACGACGAGCGTGAGAGGTGCAATTGTTGGGCACGACGACGAGTTGAGGTGGACGGCTCTTCAGCTACACTATCGCGAACAGCAGCAATATTTTCTGCAGTACGAGCTGTAGGAGCATGCACTGGTGTTTTCACATCTCCTACAGACCTGGTTTGTTCAAATTTTTGCACGATTTTTCCGATTGTACGCACATTTGGACGATTTAATTGACCGAAAAAATCACAAAGTGCTCAATATGCATTTTGATTTGAAAGCCCATTTTCATAACAAGCCTGAATAACTTTAACGGTTCAAATTGAGTTAGTCTGAAATTGAGAAATGTCAAATGAAATGCAGAAAAAAACTTAACATTTAGGTGCAGTTTATATTCAACATCGGCCCTTAAAATTTAACCACCCTTTAGAGCGGGTTAATTTTTTTTTCAAAAAATCGTAGGCGTGGATAATGTTCTACGGAGCAAATTCAACTTTGCTCAAGAAACCGTTAGTCTAAAATCTATTTCGAGCCTCTGGTTTTTCAAAAGAAAGTTATAATTTGTGTTTTGCTGCAATATGTGAAAAATTATTCCACTTATTGGAAAAAACTTTGCTACGAACAAAAAAGTCATCCACCTTTCACTCCATATTCACTCCATATGATTGTGTGGTGCTCAGGACTATTTTTTTGTCTTAAATACTTCAAGCTGACGCTGGGGTGAAGATAATTATAATAATAAAAGTTATTTCTCTGTTTATTTGACCAAAATACAAATCAAAAAAGCCAACATAAAACCATCATCAAAATAAATAAAAACTAAAAAAACCGGAATTTTTCTCCATTACTGTATAAAAAGGAATTTTACGTCTACACTTCCGATACTATCGAAACTTTTGGTTTTTAAATTAAAACTGTGCGGTGTTTAGATATATTTTATCCAAAAAATGCGGTGTTTTTGTGATTTCAGATTGAGATTGTATGTGTGACTGTTTACAGCTACAGGCGCGATATCGCACAAACAAACAAAAACTGGAACAGAATTCAGTATTTTAGCAATACGTGTAGAAACAGCTACAAACGTTTACAGCATAGGGGTGTGAATATTTAAAGTAAATTATAAAAAACCAATGTTTTTCTTTTTGGTACTCTTAGCCCACATAATAAACATCAGTACATCACATTTAAATACAGGTTCTTTTAGAATTTCGGGGGGGGTTTGAACCCCCAAAACCCTCCCCTGGATCCGCGCCGGACCAGCCTTATAAAAAAATCTTTAAATTTAAGGCAACTGTTGTTTTATTCGCACAGTCCGGTTCAATTTTGAACAGAAGGTATAAAGGTATTATTCTTTGAACATATATCATATGTTGTATCCCAAAGTATATGTTGTATGTAACAAACAAAGTAAAGAAATCCCTTATACCCACTTCAAAGGTTAAAGAAAAATAAGAATGTTGATTTTAAGTTCTGAAGATAACTGATATTTTTTGAAGGAATTTGGAGTAAAAACAATTATTTTATTTGAGTATGAAAAATCTACAATTTTTATTAGAAACATTGCCTCGAAATGTGAAAAGTTTTTAACATTCTTATGTAAGCCTAGTTTTAAAAAATTTCTGTATAAAAAGTGAATTAAATTTCGATGAGTTAAATAAGGTTTATGTTCTAATAAGCCATTTCAGTTGAACATCTCAGAGCCTTAACATTTAGTGAGAAAACTATTTTGAATTCTTAAATGTTGTTCATGTGCCTTACAATCAATATAAAAATAAATTTTTTATTATCTACAGTAGTGCTCTCATAAATATCACAATTTTAAATAATTTTTTTTTCTAGAATTATTTGAAATTATATAAAAAGGTTGCATGTTTGTGCTTATAAAGACTTAAAATATCGGTGATCAGCCAGTGATATCGGTGATTTTCTAAGCAATCCAAGTAAAAGTAACAACTTAAATTAACTTAAATATATCGTTTATAGAAGTGAAGAGCTCTACGATGCTAATGGATCCGCCACTCCAAATGCTGATACAAAAACATTTACGACTGTCACCACAAAAATTCCGATGACTGTGTAGTTGTTTATTTTATTTGCACGACAGATTTCCTTCTGATCGTTGACATTGTATCTACCGTTGAGTATTAAACCGACGCCTACGGCGACCTATATTTAGAAAAAAAAAATCATTAATTAATGTCAGACATTAAATAATATGAATATAAAAAACAAACCTGAAAAATAATACTCAGCGAGATAAATATTAAGCTGGGGTAGAAGTATGGGTGTCGCTGATATGTCTCGAGGACGTATCTAAGCTGGTTGGCGTTGGCCGACAACAGTGCCAAATCCATCATACCCTGGGCAAGAGTCTTTTTGTGTTGATAGGCATTAACATCGGGAACTTGTACTCGCACTCCATCAATTTCAACAAATTCAGGCGTTGTGCTATTGGGAAATGCGAAATTAGGTCGTCTTGACCTCGTTCCATCTCCATTACCTGGACGTGAACCAGCCTCATCTTGTGGCAGCAAACCATCATCGACACCTCGACGTGGGCCTGTAGCTAATGGGCGGTTGTCATCATCATCGTCGTCCGTTTCGGGCACTAAAGAAAATGTATTCCAAAATATTCATTTATTCATTACAATTACAAATAGTTCATAAGGCTAATTAAATTTTTTAGCTCAACTGAAATTCTATAGACAATAACAATAACTCACTTAAAAATGCAAAATTCAATTGAATGCAGCGGTAAAAATAAAACAAGTTACATTGCGGCAAATTACTTTTAATCACGATAGTAGTTATAATAAATTCTGCTGAAGTTACTCACCAGATCTGAGAACACGATTCCTATTTCCGTCAAAAGTATCAACATTAGAGTTCGATGCAAGGTCAGCCTGAAAAAAATGACATATATTTATATATCAGTAAGTAAAAAATATCTATGCATATATGTATGTTTATAAGTAAGAATAACATTAAAACTTAAACGCTGAAATTAGTTGATAATAATTTCCTTGCGAAACAGGAAACAAAATGTACTTATTTTTGAGCTGATCGTAAGAGTTGTACGTAAAGCTCAAACCAAGATTAAATCAAGAATATTGTCAGCGTTTGAAATTTTGAGAATTTGGCAAAAGTAAGTTATTAAATTATGAATTTTCTTATAGTAGTAACTAAAGTATTATTGCACTGTTTTTGCTCCATAATGCTCTGCAGTCAGGTAAGTGGAAAAGATATGAAATATTATTTTTTTTTATATAATAAATAAATAACCAAGCTTAATTTAACTTAAATCTATATTAATTCAGGGTGTTCGTTTATCTTCCTCATCATGATGATGTTCGTTTATCAAGGTAATGATGATGATCCCAAAATCAGCGCTTTAATAGGGTGTCAGTATCAGGTCAAGACCCAAAGAAATACAAAATAGAAAAAACATTCCTATCCTAATCTAACGTAATTTTAAAGTGCTCCGGAAACAAGTATCATGCTTTAACAAGAACTCGCTTTTATTTCAAAATTTGAAGGTCCGATTTGCATTTTCTCAACAATAAAACCATTGTTCAAAACACGCCATCGCTAAAAATAACTTCATTAAAAAAAAAAAACATAAAAAAAAATTTGTGTCGTTTTGTGCGAATTTAAATCATAAAAAATTTAATCTTGTATGGTTCACAAACAAATTTGAGAATTTTGGGGCCTGCAACCAAACGAAGAGTCTCTCGCTGATAGAACCTATTTTAAAAATCTGGGATAACAAAGAAATACACCTTCTACTCATTGTTGTTTAATTCCTTTAACAGAGTTCTATGGATTAAATATTAAAAATCAATTTTCAAGTTTAAAAAGGGGTGTTTTAAGCCAGTTATAGTTTTGATTTTTAACAAAACATATACTAACCATTGACCGTTAATCGCTGATTAGTCTCATTTTTGAAAAATAAAGTTGGTTGACTCCACTAGTCCAAAGACCGAATGTAACGGCGTTTCGATTATACTGTGAATTATCATACATTTGCTCCATATGAGACAATTTTCTATTTTTACATATCCATTAAGTCAAAAAAAAAAAAAAAAAAAATAAATAACATATTATTCAGGGGACCCGATACAAGTTTATTTTGGACCACTGAAACTTTAATTTTAAAATTTTGTTACGCTGTTCAAGAGTGTTTGTTATCCCGATAATATTGCAAAGAGTACTGAATAAAAATGACAATGACAGTTTCCAATATAACGATTGGTTTCACAGGTCTAATTTTCCGAATTTAGGCTTAAAAAAACACCCTATAATGGCGTGTACTTAAAAGAATTCAGTGAATAGACTTAATTAGTAAAGCTTTTTTGTGCTTCGTGTTTTATATAGTATTTTATTCAGTTCATAAAGGGTATCGGAACATTAACACCATTTATTTTAATATCAACTTTTATTTTCAAACGATAGAACTAAACCACATGTAAACTAAATGAAGCTTCAACTTTTATTCGAAAAACACGCACCTAATCAGCGTGTTGGTACGGTCAACGGTATTAGCAGAACCATGACTATTGACTTTTTCGTTCCACTAAGGAATGGCATGAATATGGACGATATGTAGTTCCATGTAGCAAACAAAACAATCCATTTATTGAAGGGAACATTCTATGAACGCATAATTTCGCGTAATGGATACATACAGCCACAAATGCTGGAAAAAATGGTCGAAAATTTTGTCTTGCGGTTGACATTCATCAAAACCAGATGTGGTGAGTATATACCCGAAATTTTATTAAACAACTAATTTCAGAATGTAATCTCTCTATTGAATACAAATAAATGGATATTTAATGAAATTTCATGTGTTTTGTTGAAAATCAAAGTTAGCGTCGGTTTAAAAAAATTCTTTACTAGATTAAAAGAGCGTTTCCATGACTGATTTTTTTACGTTTTTGGAAAAGAATCTTTTATTGTTTTATTGGGTCCATTCAACTGGGTCTATTCCAAGAATTATCTAAATGACCCAGCTAGAATCATTATTTACGACCAGGGATTCCATAGAATTCATAAATAGCCTAGTGACCAATCTTGGAACTACGAAAAGTTCAGACTTAAGACAGCAATTGGCTTGGTATTGTCTGATCACGTCACGATCACAATCTTAAGATCACATTTTTTTAAAATATATCCTTAATATGTCCTAATCCTTAAATATGTGATTTGTTGTTTTATACAAGCTAAATAAGTAAGCGCCATTTGTTGAATGTGTTAATAGTTTTTTGCGTCTGTTTGATAGTTTGATATTTCAAATGAAATGACAGCCAATTGCTTAGTGATCAGAAAAAAAATTCTGAGCTCGTCGACAGCATCTGACCAACACTCCGATCATGGAAAGTAACACAAAGTTTGAGAACAACTGTGTCAGAGGTAAAAACTAAACGCAAATCTTTTTTTGACAGTTGAGCTTAGCCCCGACATAAAAAAGAAAATGGCCATATTTTGATCAGTGTAACAACTCATTTGGCATTACTGCTTATTAAGTTTTATGTTTAACTAATACGCATTAAACGAAGAATTTTAAATGATTTGATTCAATAGGAAATGTATGAATCGGTATGTCAAAAGATGCAATTAATAATTCAAACTACAAAAACGTGATCCGAATAAATCTTAGAGCAAATAAGTGCTGGCGAGGCTTAGTGCGCATTCGCTGGTCTTATAAAAATGTAAATAAATGTATAAATTACAAAACATTACAAAAATGTCTTAACTTCTTACAAGTTAATTAAAAAGAAAAACACCAACATGTAAGAACATTATAAATTAAAACGAAAACAAGATATTTAACTTCAGGAATTTCAAAGATTTGTTTAATAAAGTTTAGTGAAAAATTTTCTGAAGGCGACATTAAGCATCAAAATATGACAAGACATTTACAAATGGTGCGCTCTTTCTTAATCTTTTTCAAACCCAAGACAGGAAAGTTTAAATCACATGAAGACATAAATTTGTCCTCTTAAATTGTAGCTTTTATATTTTCTGATAGTATGAAGATTTGAGTTGCACCAGGGTGTTGCAGAAATCAGAGAAGAGTCACACCTTTTCTCAAAAAGGTGTTTGGTGTCTGTTTTTCGATAACAAACAAAACAAAACTACCTTGCATTTGATCTTGCATTCTAAGAAGTTGAATAATATCGTAATTTCAGTTCAATGATGCAATTTATACCGAATTTATACCGAAACAGCAAAACGCATTAACTTCTTAATCATTCGTTAACTCAAGGAGATCATTAAAAAAAAAGTAATGGTTGTTTTTTTTAATATACGAGTATAATTATCTACAATCTTTTTTATACAGCGTAAACAACATCAAAACGATTCAAATGTTGGTGAATTTTATTATTTTGCAATTTTATTAACAATAGTTATAGCAACATTGCTATTGAAAGTTTCACAATATAAACTATATAAAATGGCCTTCCAAGTTGACTAAGAGTTGTGGCAAAGATCATCAGTCAATGAATCGAAATTGCTACAAGACACTGTGGAAAAATAACTATTGAAAAACATGCCTTTCACCATACATATTATATCCATGGGCTTAATATAGCCTTCCTAGAAGGTATAGGATACCTTCCAACTTTTAAGAGACACTTCCATGAAAATGTTAGTGATACGTATAAAGGGATCATCATTTAAGGATATACAATCATATTGAACAAATATGATGTAGATTCAAGGTTCTTCCTTGAAAGATGGTTGTATCGTGGACACTTAGGCATATGTTTTGATGAGTCAACGTATCTTTATCCTTGTCCTTAATTTTGTCCCTTTCATTTCCTTTCCTTTCCTTTCCTTTCCTTTCCTTTCCTTTCCTTTCCTTTCCTTTCCTTTCCTTTCCTTTCCTTTCCTTTCCTTTCCTTTCCTTTCCTTTCTTTTCATTTCCTTTCCTTTGATCCCAAACTTGTCCTTATATAAGGTTATCCTTATTTAAACTTTTGATTTAATTCATGCCCAATTTCCTGACCTAACCTTACCTTGTTCAAATTCCTTTCCTAACCCTTGTCTTTTCCCAAAGGTCTTTAGCCTTTAGTGTGTCTAAATCATCTATTTCTTGTCCTTGTCCCAATATTGGCCCAAATATTATTTAAGGTTTATCAAGATCTTTGTTCTTATCCTTGTTTCAATTCTTATCGTAGTCCTTTTCCCGATCCTTGTCTGAATTCTTGTCTCAATCCCTGTCCCATTTCATGTTCTAGCCTCTGACCAATTCTTTGTCCTACTCCTTGCCTATTTCCTGGTCCTAATAATTGTCCAAAGTCTTGCCCTCATCCTTTTTCTAATCCTTGTCCTAATCCTTTTCCAAACCTTTGACATAATACTTTTCTTTATTTCAATTTTATTTTATTTTTTATTTTTATTTATTCTTTTGCATTTCGTGCATTAAGATTACTTTCAGGGGTTCCCTAAGAACTGCGTCATGAGAACTTATTGTTAGGTATTATTTTCTTTCTATTTTTATCATGTGACCGAAAACCTCAGCTCTACTTTCATTCCATATAGTTTACCATAGCGCCAATAGTCACGGAGATATCCATCCATGCAAAAATTTTTCATTGTTGTTGCATTTTTTGTATATTTAACGGTGTCGTGGCTCCAAATTTTTTTTTTTTGTTTTTCATTTATAAGATCAAAGAATATTTTTTTTGCTGACTTAAAATAAAATTTTTGGTTGCACTTCTACTCACCGAGTAATAATTTCATGCAACAATATTGCATTTTTGTTAAATAAGCTGCTACCTAAGCGACTTGACGACATCATAATTTATTAAATTATTTTTGTCTGAAGGCTTAGTATAACTTCTTCATTTGCATTTTATAACATTTACCGTAGCGCATACATATATCCACAGAATAAAAATTCGATGCAACGCAGTTCCATGATAGCTGCATTATTAAACTCTCCCCTTGGCCTCATGACATTATGAATTTTTTGTCTACACGGAGAGAAAAATCAAGCATTCTATGCTTGAGTCAAGTGATAAGGCTATCAGTTTACACTCAAGCGTTAATTTCTCAATTCAAGCATTATTATGCCTGAAAAAAAAAATTATTAAGAAATAAATGCTTAATTTAAGGTGTACATTTGCCTAAACTCACGAATATCTTTTCTATATTGAAGATTGTTATTTGCTTGAAGTGAGAAAAATTTGCTTGATTCAAGTACCAATTTGCTGAAAACTAGAATAATTAGCTTGATTTGAGAAATTAAGCTTCTTTGAATTGAGAACACTTTGCTGGATTCAAGTGAAGAATTTACTGATAACTAGAATAATTTGCTTGACTGAAGTAACCAATTTTCTTGATAGTAGAATGTTTGGCTTGATATTGAAAACTTTACTTTCTTATTATAATGAAAATCCTTCAGCAAAGATGTAGGATGTAGGATAACTGATCATTAAAAACTACTCGAATATACTAAATATATCTTGTAGACGCTTACATGTTTCCATGTAAAGTCACAGATAAGACACTGCGCCTTCGAACCATGCCATAGCTTGTCAATCTGCACCGTTTTAACCATGTTTTCATGTAAACATGTTGTGAATTATAAGCATGCCAATATAAGTTGAAGTGAGAAAAATTTGATTGATTCAAGTAATCAATTTGCTGAAAACTAAAATAATTCTCTGCGATTGCTTAAATTAAGAAAATATTTTCTTGATTCAATACTTGTTCCAGGCTCTAGAATCAAATATTTTATTGTTTTTTCAATTAATCATTTATTTTACTCAATTTTAAAAATAAATGCTCATTATAAATTTATTTTTCTTCATTTTAGTTAATTTTAAATTTTCTTTGATCAATCAAAATATTTGTTTAATATAAGAACATAATTTCTCTCCGTGTATTATTAAATTTTAACAAGATAATTCTATGTTTAGCTAACTAACTATGTTCGTAAACAAACAGACGTTTAATCATGCAGATATCGTTATCACTAAAGAATATTATAGTTGATAGCAACTGTTTTCTCCTTGTTAGTGTTTAAATGTTTATTTTTTGTTTTTATCAAAATTATTTATTTGGTGAAAAATTAAATCCACGCATAATTAATTCTTTATTAAAACACGATAAATTCAGATAAACAGTAAAAACTAGCAAGGAACAGTCCCTATCAGTGAGTAGACATGCTTGCTACGAGTATTTATGGCTTGACTTCCCGAGAACTGATAAATTAAATTTCTCTATTATTACATTGAAATTATGATACTGTGGCACAATTTCAAAACTATTACTATGACAACCTTAATCCTGAAGAAAACAAGTATTGCCTACATAGTTTTTTTTTTAGTTTTGAACTAAGGATTTCAGGTGTAACACCTATTCAGTCACGTCTGCCTTGGTGCGTAAATGGTCGAAAGTAAGCAGTAATCAAATAAAAGATATGTAGGATTTTCTCTGCCGAAAAGCCGTAGAAACATGTGAAATTTAATCTGAGGCAAGTTTTATGGCCGTACCTCAGTCCACCTCAATTTCAGCTATTAGGCGATCCCATCGACGAACTTCTCTACCGCCAACTTCAACTGCTAAGTCGTAAATATTGATCAATTTAAAAGTTCAGTTAATTAAAAATACGGAAAGAAATGAAGAAAGATAAAAGCGTATGATCATGGCCATACGGGATTTAATTCCGGGACACCTGTGTGGTAGTCAAGCGCATTACGACTCGTCTACCGAGGCCGTCTTAAAAAATCCGGTAATAAATCGAATTATACTTCATAATGTTTGAGATATTGAAGTACTTAAATAGTTGAGAGTCAACTTTTACTTTCAAGTTTTTTTATTAATTATTCTGAATATTTTAAATATTACATGTTTTCTACTGTGATTCTCTTTATTGTGCATACAATTATGCATAATTATATATTAATTCAGATTTTCCAAGATTGATACTTGGTATTCTATCTGTAAATGTTAGATAGACTTAGGAAGCCAAACAAAATTTTATATTTTATGATGAGATTTTGAAACCATTTCTACTGTGTTTTTTTTTTTTTTTGTTATTTCTCATGTAGAGTTTTAGCAAAACCACAATATTAGGGGTATTCACGATCCGGAGCTCTTTGTAGAGCTCTTGTGCAAATGAGTAAAAGTGCACCAAAAAAAGAGTTCTCTAATAACAAAATACACGTGCTATCAATATTGCGATCTTTTGCACAACCGCACTAGAGATACCCAGTAGTTCTTTTTTTGTGCCCATGATACAATTATATCAGGTAGGAGTGACAGTTCTTTTGTCTTGCACCAACTGTCAAAAACAGTGTAAATTAGAGAACGAAAAAAGTAAAAAAGAAAATAGAAAGTAAAATATACAGGCATATGATATCGGTACAAGACACTCTTGAGAAAATAGCCAGTTGCCATACCTACCTCGTATAATTGTATTGTGGTTGTGCGCTTGAGCTCTTGGGTACATTTTGTAAATTTTTGCCAGCAAATGATGGTATATTGTGTACACTTCTCAGTACCAGCTTCTTCGTAATATCTAACGCAATTGATTAAACAAATCCCGTCACACGGTGAATTTCAATAACTTCATCTATATTATTGCAACATCAGCTTATAAAAGCAGAATGTAACAAACAACTAAAAATAATATCAAAACTCTTCGTAGATTTTTCAACATAACACAAATATTTGGTACAAGCATGTTGGTTACGAGCTGAATTTCACATCACTAACTGTCAAAGCACTTCCATTTTATTATTTTGATCATAAAAGTTTCCACAAAAAATGGCACAAATAATCAAAAACAGAAAGAAAAAGTGGAAAATTTGGGGGCAGGAACTTTACTTAAATATTCAACAATTTCGAAATATCCGCTTTTGTTTGCTATTCTTTATTATATTTAAACTCAATCCTTTTGATCAAATAAAAATTAAATAAACAAAGCACAGCTGAGTGAAGTTAAATTCAACTGCTGGTCTGTATAGGGTGTGTTCACAGTTTGTTGTGCATTTTTACTCTTTTGCATAAGAGCACAATAAAGAGCTCCGGATCGTGAATACCCCCATAGATCCTTTGTGGGCCTTGTAACACAAGAAAGCAAAGAGCTTTCTCTGGAGCTATCAGAAACGAATGGTAATGATGCAGATGGGATGATAATGATATAGATAGTGATTTTACAACTTGATTTGTTCCACTAAAAATGTTGGATCATAGCTTCTCAACCTAAATTTCGTGACCAATAACACCGGCACAAAAAAAAAGTTTGAGTGCGAGAAGGCAGACCCACATATTCCCATGTATATTATCCCGCTGGGATTAATACGAATCCGACAACCATTTTGACCAGTTGGCTCTTGGTTTTTTCCTTACCTCCAAAAATTAGCAAGAGTGAAAATATATGCTCAAACGTTATTGCTCTCTGAATAAGGAAAAAACCAAGAGCCAACTGGTCAAAATGGTTGCCGTATTCGTGTTCAGCGGGACAAAATACATGGGAATATGTGGCTCTGCTTTCTCGCACTTAAACTTTTTAGTTTTTTTTGTGTGCCGGTGTTATTGGTCAAGGGAACTTGAAGTATCCCCAAAGAAAGAAATCTGGGATGGTTAAATCGGGCGATTCCTTGGCCATGCCAAATCGCCAAAACGGGAGATAACGCGATCAGGAAACGCTTCCTCCACAATATCCATTAATTATTCCACGCTATTGCGGAGTATAACGCTCCATTGCTTGCCTATTTGTATTCTGCAGCTCTCTAGTTCACAAATGTCAAATATGATTGACGTACGACTAGTGTTGCCAGATTTATTTTCCAAGAATACGCGACAAATGCCAAATATTTAAAAAAAAACGGATTTTGAAAAAGTTTACGGGACAATAAATAAATAGAAAGTTATTTTTAAAAAGAAAGTATTTCCAAAAAAAACTATTAAGGTATGCAGAATAAATACAATGTCAAATGTTGCGCTTCAGAGATATTTTGTACTCAGTGTTGCTTGAAATGTATGTAAAGGGTGATTTTTTTGAGGTTATGATTTTCATGCATTAGTATTTGACAGATCACGTGGGATTTCAGACATGGTGTCAAAGAGAAAGATGCTCAGTATGCTTTGACATTTCATCATGAATAGACTTACTAACGAGCAACGCTTGCAAATCATTGAATTTTATTACCAAAATCAGTGTTCGGTTCGAAATGTGTTTTATCGACAAATTTTGTTCAGCGATGAGGCTCATTTCTGGTTGAATGGCTACGTAAATAAGCAAAATTGCCGCATTTGGAGTGAAGAGCAACCAGAAGCCGTTCAAGAACTGGCCATGCATCCCGAAAAATGCACTGTTTGGTGTGGTTTGTACGCTGGTGGAATCATTGGACCGTATTTTTTCAAAGATGCTGTTGGACGCAACGTTACGGTGAATGGTGATCGCTATCGTTCGATGCTAACAAACTTTTTGTTGCCAAAAATGGAAGAACTGAACTTGGTTGACATGTGGTTTCAACAAGATGGCGCTACATGCCACACATCTCGCGATTCTATGGCCATTTTGAGGGAAAACTTCGGAGAACAATTAATCTCAAGAAATGGACCGGTAAGTTGGCCACCAAGATCATGCGATTTGACGCCTTTAGACTATTTTTTGTGGGGCTACGTCAAGTCTAAAGTCTACAGAAATAAGCCAGCAACTATTCCAGCTTTGGAAGACAACATTTCCGAAGAAATTCGGGCTATTCCGGCCGAAATGCTCGAAAAAGTTGCCCAAAATTGGACTTTCCGAATGGACCACCTAAGACGCAGCCGCGGTCAACATTTAAATGAAATTATCTTCAAAAAGTAAATGTCATGGACCAATCTAACGTTTCAAATAAAGAACCGATGAGATTTTGCAAATTTTATGCGTTTTTTTTAAAAAAAAAGTTATCAGGCACTTAAAAAATCACTCTTTACTATATAATAGTTCTATGTATGTTATGGCTGGCTTACACTTCTTTATTGAATGGTCAGTTCATGTGAATGCGTATTTGAAATCATAGATATTTTACAAAAATGTCAAAAATACAAATTTTGTCCCGTCGGGACACTTAAAAAATCATGCAAAATACGGGACGTCCCGTGAAATACGGAACATCTGGCAACACTACGTACGACGTCATTTGCAAAAATAATAACATCTTCCGACAGGGTGGTTAATTTTGCGCCCTCTTTGCTGGCATGGCCACCAAGATCGCCCGATTTAACAATGCCAGACTTATTTCTTTGGGGTTACTTGAAGTCGCGGGCTTATGCCAACAAGCCACAGGCAATCGCAGACCTTAAGAAGAATATTTGACAGGAATGCGAACAGTTATCACCGGAAACTCATGGAAAATGCGATGAAATGGATAAATGTGTGTCAACACTGGCGGCATCCACTTGACGGAGCTCTTCTTTTCCACTTAACAGAAAAAAATGTAAAGGTCCAAATAAAGATTTCCATCACTCAAAATATTTTTTTTTTTTTTTGTTAAGTAAAAAGTTATTAAAAAACAAAGCTGGATGATTAACTTTGTGCCACCTTGTATAACCATGAATTGTTTTTCGTCCTGACTATTTGAGACCCACCAGTCAAGTGGCTTAACATAACTTGAAAAGCTGGGCTGAGCTTTCTTTACATTAATGAATACTTCACGGTATCGAACGCTTTGATACTAAAGTTAAGAAAAATCTTAAAGGCAAAGTAAACTCAAATGTCCCCAACCATATGGCACTCAAATGTCAACTCAAAGATTTTTATCAAAGCAGAATTATGACTGTGTTCAGGTCGAAACCAGACTGCAGATTATGCATAAGACCACGTGTGGCTTTGAAGTGGGAAGTATTATGAGCGAGTTAGAGAACAAGGTATTAGATTAAAATTTACTTCAGAAATATTGAAACTTTGAAAATTATCGCGATATTTTGTTACATTTTTTAATAAATTGTCATATTTTATATGACAAATACTGCATTCTATTTAAAAAATCAAACTAATAGACAAAAAAATAGGCTACCTACTGCCAGTGTTTACTATATTACAGCTTCTTATTGAGTAAAAAATAAAATATAAATTTGAATTGAACTGTTTGAATTTTAATGTGGCGTCCGTGGCGTCGTTTATTAAAGTGCGTGGCCGCTATGTCAACGAACTTGGAGACCCAGGTTCGAACCCCAGCAGCGACAGAAAATTATTTGAATTAAAATAATTTTTCTGTACGGCCGCCACCTCTCTACAGACAATGGCAAACCTCAGAGAGTAATCAAAATGCCATGTAAAGCTTTTTGAGAACGAGAACATTCCGTTCATCGCCGTTCGGAGTCGGCGTTAAGCATGTAGGTCCGGTTCTCGGTCAATTGTGTACAAACTTAATAACACGCACAACACAATTGATCATAAGAAGCTAGGTCAAAGTCCTTTCAAGGGCTGAAATGGCCAGTTATTTATTTTTATTTATGTTTGAATTTAACAAAAACATTGTTTTGTATTTTTAACTTCTGTCATAGAAAATTTAGTATTTAACTTTAGTTGAATGATGAAAAACTTAATGAATATAGTAATTGGATAAATTTTAGCTGTTATCTTTTGAACATTTTTATTTCTAAAATCGATTTTTGCGAAAAAGAACTATTCCATGATTTGAGTAAATCAATTTTTATAAATATGGTCGAATTATTGCAAACATTTACTAAGCTAAATGTGAACTGTAAATTTTAAACATTTATTGTTCCTTTTGTTTTGGAAATATTGTGAGTTCTTTTAAATTTAGTTGGATTAAAATATATTCCAGTCATCACAATGGCATTTGATTTGACAATCGCCATAATAATAATAATACTTTAATGGCTGTTGAATGTTCGCTCTCAGGTTAATTAATCTTGACGAAAGATCAGCTCGAATTTAGGGGCTACGCCTTATTTATATTCTTTGCAAAAATTTTTTCATTTTGAGTAACTGCTGACGACTCGAATTTATTGGGGTTGGGGCAGTCCTTGCGGAAATTAACAAGAAACATATCTAGATAACATATAATATATAAAAACATATCTAGATAATTAACAAATTTTTATTAACCTATAAATATAACACGAAGGTAGTATCTCAAAACATTCTTTTCAATTAGCACATAAACGCGGTGCAAAGCTTTGATGAAATAGAATATATGTGAGTTGCCAACATTCTTTTTACCATCATAACTTTACATTAGGATGCTAACACTTGGATGGGCAAAACATATGAAAACAATTCGCTAGGTTTTAACAGATCTTATTAGAAAAAAAGAAAAAGAATTATTCCTAAAGCTGCCTTGTTTATTGCGCCATGTTGTGGGGATCTTGAATAAAATATAAACATTCGACTGCCAAGATCAATGTTCCACACGCATACATTAAATAAAATTAAATAAAAAAAAAAACTACGAATTGTTGTTGATAGAACAGGGCGATATAGAAGCGTGTTTTTTGCATATTGTTTGCGGCACAGGTGAAGCGTAACGTAAAACCACGATTAAATATGTACGCTTTAATGGTAGAAACAAAAATTGACCTGTTTAAGAACTAAAAAAAAAAAAAATAATAAAATTGTTTCCACCTCAAGCTGATGAGCCCGCGAACGACAAAAAGACATTCACATTTATATTAAGGTTGATTTCTCTAAAAGTTTAAATCAAAAACCACGATATTGTTTATAACGACCAACATACATCATTTATTCCACTGAATGACTCACAAAATAAATGTTGAATCTATCAAAGTATTTATACTTTCATATATATTTCGGAAAAAAAAAATGGTTATTTCTATCTAATGACGCGATAGGATGCCAAGAAGTTGACAAAGAAAATTATACATAAAATTTTCTTCGCTTATCCAGAGACAAAACAAAATTTTGTTGTATTCACTAAATAAATGCTAAAGGTTTGATGAACTCGCGGAAAAAATCTGATTGGTTCTTCTTGGGAAAATATTAAAAATTTATGTTTTCTCAGAACTGATTTTCAATGAAAAACCGCAAAATAGCGTCAACATCAAAAATGTTTCCTCGAAAAAAAAATACTAATTTATTAATTCATTAATTACGTGTGCTATTCCGCTCTGGCGCAGTCATTGATAATGAAATTTACTCCGTCTGACTGAATGTCAATTAAACATATATATATATATATATATATATATATATATATGAATGTGCTATGTAAAAAGTCATAAAACAACACATTCCGCTCCTCGACACTAAACTTAAGAGATCATTCTCAAGCTTAAATGTCTTCGTATGTATGTCTAAAATAATGCTTTTATAAAACATAGGCTAGGTTTTGTACAGTTCAAGTAGAGCCAAGCATTATTATTATTTTAAGATATCTAGTGGATAAGTAATAGTATCTGGAGAAGTTAATTAATATTCCGCATATGGTACATGTTTATAAAAAGCGTTATAGCGCTATTACAGTAAATTTCTTTTAAATAAGCTGAATTTTATGGTGAATAAAGTCTGAAATCTTCTAAACAAACTTTTAAACATTGTAGAGAATCAATCGGTTGTTATTTATAGTTATGATAAACAATCTCACAAACACTAAGCATCTAAATCACGTTAAAATTAACACATTTTGGGCTGACGCCAACACTTCTTTAGATTTTTAAAAATTCAGTTATAATTAAAAGTCATAATAAAAATGCCCATGCTCTTCAAAGTATTTTGTTAATTTAAGGCTTTTTTACAGTTCTTTCGTTTTTTTTTTGTTTTGTTTCTCTAAACAATGTCTTACCTGTCCATTTTGTTTATTTTTTGAATTTCCCATCTCAATAAAAACTTGATCTGCCATTGTTTGTACGCGATTTATTCACAATTCTTGTTAAATTCAGAGTATTTATTTTGATTTATTTGTTGTTCTTAATTTAGATTGTTTTTATTTTGTTAATGTTTGCTTTGTGTTCTGAGAGCCCGAAAGATGCACGTCTATTCACTGAGCCGCTTAAATCTCAACTGAATATCTTAGTCGCTGGATGCTGATTAAAAAAGATTGCTAGCCAGTGAACAATGCTGACAAATCGCCGGTCACGCAACAAAGAAGCGTTAGTGTTTCTCAATCTATTCAGCGGCTAGCGTGCCTATAATGGTATTGTTTTATATAATTCTTATAGTAAAAACATTCGGATTTTATCATTAAAAAGCAATATGATAAATTTTCCTGTTTAATCCGAATAAAAACATGATTAAAAAGCTCTTTGGGATTTTGGTTTGAACTTTTGGTTTAACGCTATAAAGAACAAAAACTGATATTTTATTTATGGAAAAATATTTTTAAGTCGTAGATTGTAGATCGGTCAAAAAAGAGGGCCATTACCTTGCTAACAGTGCGGAACAAAAGATTTTTTACTAAGTTGTTTCTCATAGTTCTCACCATTCATTAGTTATTCTGTCTTCTGGCTCACAAATACCATCCCCAAGGTCGAAAGCTCCCCTACTGACTAGACCAGGGGTGTTCACGAGTGAAGCCAAAAAGAGCCACATTAACATTTTCAATACTTTCCAAAGAATCACATCGTATTAAAAAAAAAACAGAAAACAAATTCAATATAATTTCAAGTTTTATTATTAAAAACCCAACAAAAATTATTACAAAAATCATCTTCTTGCAAAAAGTTTAAATTTTCTCTTTGTCATATTAATTATATTAAAACAAATTTGAGCTTTAGGCCAAGTATGTTGACAACAAGACAACATGAAGACAATGAAGGCAACAACAACAACCCACTCTGTATAGAGCAAATCACACAGCAGACTAGATAGACCGTTTCTTTGGCCGCTACACCAACCCATCAGTATTTTTCACTGAGATCCACTCAAGCTACTAAGGTCCTTCTTATACTGCCAATTATGCCGAGAAAGTTACCCGGAAGTTTATTTTGGCAGAGAGAACGCTTTTACATAAGTAACTGAGTTCTTATCTACTTCTGGCAAAATAAACTTATGGGTAACTTTCTCAGCATAGTTGGAGTGGCGGCCGTAGCACAGTGGGTAGAGTATATTACCCATACGCCAGAGAATCCTGGTTCAATTTCCATCTGACACGGAATGTTTTGCAATTGAATTAATTTTTCTGTTCGGTCGTCACCTCTCTGCAGACAAAGGCAAACCTCAGAGAATAAATAATGCCATGTAAAGCTTCTTGAGAACATGCACATTAGCCGTTCGTAATCGGAATAAAACTAGTCGGTCCCCGTTCTCGATCATTTGTGTACAAAAATTCAATAACACGCACAACACAATTTGATCATAAGAAGTTCAGTCAAAGTTCTGAAATGGTCCTTGAAAGAAGTTCAAGGGCTGAAATGGCCAGTTTATTATTATTATTAAAAGATTTTGACCTATGTAGTTTCTCAAAATCAATTGTTTTTGAAATGACGATGAATTGGATCTTTAATTTTGACTGACAAAACGACTGTGTTTTCAGAAGTTTGACAATTACTGAGGTAAGGTGATTTATGCCGCAATGGTCACTGCAGCCATTGTTTCTAGTATGGCATTCCAAGTTTGAAGCACACCAGTTTTTATTTTACAATATTCGCAGTTAAAAAAGACTTTTGAAAAACCTCATCAAGCGATAAGGTTACTAACACTATGATAAAAGACACCGACAATTCTTACAGCACCAATTGGCTCTTAATGGCTAACTACTAATGAGTAGTGTTATATTCCCAGTAGAATAAACGCGGTGTAGTGCGTAAAATGTTACATTGTTGGTACTTGTATAAATGAAATCATTTCCACAAAATTACGTAATAAAGCATTTGCATAGAATGTCAATTAAGCCTTCCAGTAAGTTTTTTAATAATTGGCAGGTATAAGTAAAGTTAAATTTTAAAATAGTAAAGTTTTGCTTTTACCAAAATTAATCTTTACTTATGACAAATAAAATTCAAATCCAACGAAGCTCCTTCTTATAGGAAATTAATAAAAATAGAGTTAAAATAAGCAAAATAAACGCAAATAGAAGTGTTGACCAATTTTTTTAAATATATATTTTTTAATTTTGAGAATTAATATTTTATCATTTACAAACGTTTTATCACAATTTTTCCTTATTTTTATTGAATTTTAATTTCAATTGTCAAAAAAACAGCGGCTGTATTACTTTTTTGACAAATTTTCTCAGCAAAAATAAGCCAGAAGATGCGTTAAAAAACTGTGTTTTGGAGGTGTCTAAACGGAATGGGATAAATGCTATGACAAATGGTTAGAATGCATGCAAAAATATATTAATCAAAAAAATTATTTTTTTATATCTATTCTCGAAATATATGTAGCAACCTTCGTACGATGGGAAGTAAATTAGATGTAACGAAAAAAAGGTAAACTATTCTCACTTCTGCCGATCTCAGAAGGTTGCAGCCGCATTATGCCATATCTACACAGAGTTTAGTTTTTTAGTTAGTTTTTCAGTACAAAGTTGAGTTTTGCCATTAAACGCAAAATAAACTCTTGAGATGCCCAGTACAATTTTGCAGGATGAATCTCAACTAAACTCAATATCAAAACTCAATTTGAGAAATACCTAAAAGTATGCAAATGTTCGTATAAAAAGGTATGTTCAGATGCAACTTTTGCGATGACAAGGTACGTTGAAAAAGTTAGTGGTGAGAAATGTCAAAAATAGCTGTTCTAAAATTGTGCATTTTACTATTTCCTAAAAATGAACAAAAAAGCGAAGAAAAGAACTTGGGCAAGTGTAGAAGGGCCGATAAAAATTCCGATTTGCGCAGCGAAAGGAAGAATTCGCATGTGCACGTAGAGATAGCTGCAGTCTTGTCCGCAAGTGGAATTGATGTCACGGCAGTGGATGTGTCGGAAAAATATGGGAACACAAAGTAAACAAAGAAATATCAGACTATTCTGCCGATACATTAGAACAGCTATGGTCGAACTCAAACTAAACTCACATTAAACTCTACTGAAATTGTTATACGAGTTATAGAACAATCATCGCAATGTTGATGTTATTGCTCTGAACAACTTGGATTTTTTATATTTTTTGATCTGTCTTTAAGTCTACTAGTCGCTAGTCTAAAAAAAAAAAAAAAATAAATAACTGGCCATTTCAGCCCTTGAAAGGGCTTTGACCTAGCTTCTTATGATTAATTGTGTTGTGCGTGTTATTAAGTTTGTACACAATTGACCGAGAACTGGACCTACATGCTTAACGCCGACTCCGAACGGCGATGAACGGAATGTTCTTGTTCGTTGACATTCTTGCAGGTTCGTTGACATAGCGGCCACGCACTTTAACCAACTACGCCACGGACGCCACAGTCGCTAGTCTACAAGCTATTTTATCCAGAGACCTGAAATACTTTTCTAGAAAAACTTTTTACGCTGATTCTTCGTCCATACTCAGTTTTTCCCTTATAGGTCGAATTTTTGAGATACAGGGTGATTTGCATTTTTTAGACTTTATTGCTCTATAAACTAAACTGTTTCATGTAAAGCAATCATTTGTATGTCATCTGACATATAGACATATAAATAAATAAGCTATCTAATACTGTATTAACCATTCATGTTTCTTCTCTGAGATATTTAAGTCTAAATTAAAAATTTAACGTTTTTGATTACAAATGTTAAACTTTCACCTTCTTTCCATAATGTTTTAAACTATCTCAGCTTATTATGAGTTATAAAAACAATAAGTATTTATTAAAATAATTATAAAATAAAAACAAAGAAATAACAAACTTTAACATTCTTTAAATTTAAAAAATAGCAAAACTAATTTAATTTTTGTTAAATATAATGTACTATACATCAAAATATAGAAACGACGCAACTCGAGGCCTTAGTGTACATATTAAGAGTATATTTTATTAAAACGAAATTGTTTAAGAAACGCTGAACTACAAAAAGACACCGATTCGAGAGAAACTTATTTTGAGTATTAACGTAAACAGTGTTTTCCACACACAAATTTCTTTGCTCTATTGTCGATTCCATTGAAACGCATAATGCGGAATTCTAAAGTAACAAGTACGAGTAAGTCTGGTACGTCACTCAAAACCCTGAGTATTCTAACAATCTATCAAATCCACTTTTTTAACAGCTTTGGCTAAAACAATAAAATTTGACCAGCAGTTTCTAACTGGTTTAGTTTATGTTTGATCTTTCAATTTAGATCAAAGTGTAAATTAGGAACATGGGGTTTCCACCAGTTCATCGGTGAATATGTCTCAACTTATGTTTAAAAAAGTAAGCAAGGTTGGGGTATCCCCAAGAAAAGTTCAAATTGATATGGCACGCAATTAGGTATCTAATGAGTCACTGCTACTCAAAACGAGTCGGTGGTGAATTTGTCAAAGTTGTATATTTTTTTTTGTTTTTTTTTTGTTTTTATTTTTTTTTAATATTATATATCTGTAGGAATGACACAGCTCTTTATATGCCTTGTAAGTTTTTATTATTGTTTTTTTTTTTTTATTTTTAAAGAAACACTTTGTTTTTACTTAATCCGCGAAAACGTTTTAAGACCTCCTCAAATGTTGTGAGTAAACATGAAAGTTCTTTAACCAAGGAACACAAATTGTTGTAATATTGATTTTTATTCGAACAAAGGCAACAGTTACTCATTTCATTAATTACACATTACATAAGACGTCTGCTTGGTAATTTTGCGGGGGAAGCCTTCTATAAATCTCTTTGTATTATATTCATTGTCTTTTTTCTTTTAACAAAATAAAATGAAATTAAACAACTTCACGATATACTTTGTTAAACTCAATTAACATTCGAGAGGGGCTTAACCCTCAAAACATTCAGTATAACACGCACTAACTATGAGAAATGTATCAAAGGAAAGAAACCAGTTTTGTTTTGGCTTATTTGAGTTGAATTTGTAACGGTAGCAGAGCTTCACAGTGCAATAAAGTATGGCGTGGTGTTAGTGCCACAACCAAATAGTACAGTCTGCTCACGATATAATCAGCGAGTTTGTTGATAGTAAAATTGTTAAAACGTAAACGTTAAACCTTTTGACGTAGAATACGTCGTTCTCGGAGGTAAGTAGGGTGGTTGATAGTGATCAGGTGTCGGTATTTACCTTACTTTTTGAGCCTTTGGTGGGCCTAAAGTACTAATCGTACAATGTTGATCTTAGCACTTGTTGGTCTGCTTGATCCTCAATGCGACAAAAATTCATGTTAGAACTGTCTAACTTATATCAATTTTACACAATTACATGAAATATAAAGCCAACATTTGATGTTTTTGTTTGCTTAAACTTGCTACCTATTATCGACGGCTTCCGGTTTTTTCGACGGCGAAGACAGCGCCATCTAGCGTGAAGACATAAATCTTATAATTAAAAAAAAGCATACTTTTGGGGGCATGTTATTTTTAACAGACTCGCGTAGCCCAGTAATACTGAGTAATTTTGAGGGGCATGCTTTTTTAACAGAATCTGTTATTGAAATGTCAAACGCAGCCAATTAAATATCCGGGCATATTATCGACAGTGAAATTTTGACACATGGGTTGTTGAACTTGATAGCATTGAACATATTTTGTTTGCTTGTTTAAGTTTTCTACCTATTTATGGACAGTTTCCGGTTTTATCGACAAAAGCATAAAATTTGTATGGGAGGGCCCCTAAGGAGTGGTCGGAGGGAATAGGTGTCAAAGGCAAAAATGTTCCTTTTGCAAAAGTAATGGGGGTTGGTGATACATATTAACCCTCTCCGGCACTCTCTTAAAGGTCATATCCTCAGGTGTATGGAATAAATATTTTTAAAAAAGGTGTCATCAAAAGCGAATTGAATAATTCTACGTCTTGTGTTACGACATAGTCGAAACTACTGTTTCTTTTTTAAAAACTCTTTAGTAAAGTTTTCATAAATCAAATGTAAGTCTAAATCATTTTCAATTTAAGCAAAATATTTATTGATGTCTTCGGAATTTACTACGAAAACAAAATGTCAGATACTATCGGAAGCTATGTTTAAAAAAAAAAAATGATAAGAAAATAAGAAAAATAAAATAATAATTGCATTTTAATTTTTACGAGTGAATCAATGTTGCCAGATCATAATTGCTAACAGAAGAAAGTTTCCCTTTTTCACTAGAAAGTTACTTGTATTGACAACCTGCACTACTAAGTACTGATTAAGTTCTACGAGTATAACAAAACTTCTATAATAAATAAAACTTGGAAGGGTACAGTTATCTTTTCTTTTTTTAGCACATACTCATACATGAGAAACAATTGCAAATTAGTTCGATTTTGGCTTTTGATTAGTAACTATGTGGTGGGGCGCCAAAAAAAAACCCCATCGCTTGAATAGCGTTGCACAAGTGTGGAAAAAGTACTAGTCAAGTTTTCGAGTTGTTAAAACCCCTCAAATTAACCATTTATCGCAGTATTGATCATTTCTGGAAATTGTCTATGGCAGATGACAGGAAAAGAAGTAGTCGTGTGAGCGTTGCGCGACCGGGTTTCGATCATTAAAAATGTACGAGAACGAATTCGTTGATATCTCCCTATATCAACCACATCCATGTCAGGACTAATTCGAGATGATCTACATACCAGGGTAATTTGATAAGTCAGTGAATTTTTGAATAAAAGGTATTTTTTTCGGCAAAAAAAGCGTTTTTTTTTCTCTTAACATTGTCTCCTTTATGATCGATACATTTAGTCCAGCATTTTTCCAATTTTTTAATTCCTTTCAAATAATAGGTTTTGCGAAGGACCTTAAAATAGGCTTTTGATTCAGTGACGTCTTCATTCGACCCAAATATCTTACCGTCGAGTAATTTTTTCAGGTTTGGAAATTTTTTCAGGGTGCTAAATCTGGTGGATGGTGTCCAATCCAATGGATAGTCCAATTTATGGTTCTTTAAAGAGCACATTTTTTTTTCTTCTTCACTAAATGCTGTCGTTTTTTAAGTATATCATTTTAATTTATAGTAACTTATAGTAATTTATACTATAACTTATATCATTTCAACGGTCTAGTTTATACCAACTGAAGAATAAAGTTTTTATTCAAATATTATGTCATTAAGATAGGTAAGAATTAAAAACTAAAAATAATTTTTTTCCCATAAAAAAAAAAAAAACAACAAGCAATACCACACAATTTTACTGTTGTTGCACACATAGTTACCAGAAAAGCACGATAAATAGTACTTATGGTATTTTTCAACGATTGTGGGATGTGGTAATTCCCATGGTATTTTGTGGCAAAAATCTCTCGCGTGGGAAAAAATACCTCAAAATACCACAAAATACCTCAAAATACCATAAAATACCTCAAATTACCACAAAATACCACAATACCTCAAAATACCTCAAAAGAAGATTTGAGGGATTTTGTGGTAATTTGAGGTATTTTGCGAGCAGTGTTACCATTTTAGCTACTTTGTAGCTAGATTTAGCTTCTTTTTTTATCATTTAGCTCCAAAAATTGTGTTTTAGCTCCTAGCTACTCTTTTAGTTTCTTATTTTTCGAGTTAAGCTATTTTTAGCTACTACTTTTTTTGGTATTTTAATCGTATAAATAATATTTTCGTAACTTTGTGACATCTCTAACTTATACATACGATGAAATCCAATGGAGAAAACTTCACACTTATCCATGGACTAAAGTATCGTCTTCTATTGATTTTTGGATAGAAGTAAGAGAATGGAAGGGTGCTTTAAACGAAAACCCTTTCTCTGACCTTACTAAATTCGATTTTTATTTTTTACTTTTACTATTAAGCAACGCTGAAAAAGAGAACGTTTTCAATAATGAGTCTTATAAAAACAAAACAAAGAAATTCAATTAAATAGTTAATGTCAAATTCCACAGTATGTTAAGCCCATGATTCGTATCACGAAACAAGGCATGAAGCCTTACTTTCAGCCCTACTTTCTATATATACTTTCTACTTTCTATATATAGACCTACATATTGCTTATCGTGTTTTGCTTATCGTTAGTAAGCCTATTCCGTGATACAGAATGAAGGGGTAAGATATATCTTAAAAAATAAACAAATGTTGCCACGACTACATTATAAATGACGATCTCGTAAAATTTATGAAACGGGAAGATATTTGCAAAAATGAAGATTCTGATAGTTCAGATAATAATAGTAATGATAGTATGGAATTTGAGATCTGAAGTGATGGTATACACCTACAAAACTGTGCCTGCATATAAATATTAATACATACATATATGTATTTATTTAAAACTAGACTTATTGGCCTTTTTCTTGTAATTCATTTTTGTTTTAATTAACATAAAACCATTTTAAAAAAATTATTAGTATATTGAAAGTGTATTTTACATATGAAAATATATTCCTTTTGTTGTTTTACTTTATGTACACAAAATTTAAAAAAAAAAATTAAAACTGAATGAATAAAATATAGTAACTAAGTTGTTTTTAAAACTAGCTTCTTTTTTAAGCTAAAAAAAAAAATTGTTTAGCTCTTTTTAGCTACTTTTTGTAGCATTTTTAGCTACACCCTCAAAAACTTTCTGGCAACAGTGTTTGCGAGTGTGGTAATTTGTGAGAATTAAGTGTGAGAAAAAGAGAATTTTCATGATAACTTCATCTGGCGACACTGGCACAACGTTGCTGTGATTGCGCAGAAGGTGAGAGAAAAATAAAAAGCTTCAATACAGCTGCGTGGTTGTTGCTGCTTTTTCTTTCCTCTTTTCGGATCATTCAACGGTGTTGCATAGAATTATATCTTGCAGTGTGTATGAGGCAAGATAAATGTGATAAAACAAAAATTATAGTGCTACTGAAAATTTAATTTTAAAACAATAAAAAATGGTTCGATGACCTTATTACGAAAAAAATTTATTAAATTAATTTAACATATTGCCTCTCAGGGAACCCCTTAAAGTAACCCCACTGAGAAAAAAAAACAATAGTAAATCACCAAAGCCAGGCTTGGGCGAAAAGAATTTGTATGGAAATTTAAAACTTATGCTTATTCACCAAAGTAATTTATTGTTTTATGTTTGATTGTTGAAGGCATTGCTAATACAAGGACAATGATTAGACAAGGGATGAGATTGGCAAGGATTTGGACCAGGAATAAGAAAAGGAGTAGGACAAACATTGGAACAAAAATTAGAGTATAGAATTGGACAAGGATTAGGACAAGAATTGGGAAGATGGCTTCGACAAGCACCGAGACAAAACAATATTTGGGACAAGATTGGGAAAAGTAGAAGGAAAAGAAATATAACAAGAAAAAGAACAAAGGTTTGAAGGCAATAAGGATAAAGGTTTTTAAAGGAAGTGGTACAAGGATAAGGAAAGGATTTTAACAAGGATAAGGTCAGGAATTCGGATATGGATTAAAACAAGAGTTAAGATTGGAAGTAGGTCAATTAGAACAAATATTAGAATAAGAATATGAATGAAGACACGTTTGGGAACGAATGAAAGGATCGCTAGTGTCACGATACAATCAATTTCTTTTTAACTTTGCCAATCGTTTTTCTATAAAAATAAAAAAAGAGTAAAATTTATATTGGTATGGTCGAATTTCGACCACAGGCGACCCTAGTTATTATTATTATAGAAGAAAGGAAACATTTTAATAACATATTTAATTTTTTTTTAAATATGCGATAAACAAGCTTTTTAAAACTGTCAAAACTTAGGCTTGGGTAGCCTCATAACAATAACAAAAGTCTCTATTATACCGCGGATGATAGTTTCTATCGTTTCAAATATCGTGTGAAGAAATAATTTTTATTTTAACGTGACGAAGTTACGTTTTACCACGCAGGTTTCCAAAATAGTTGAAAAATTCATTTTTTCAAAATTCATCGGCGTTGCATTGAATTGTTACTCGCTGAGTATAAGCGCTATGACTAAAAAGAAATGGTACGACCGTAAAGGTTAATTCTTTGGCTTTATTATAAAAACAAAATAAAAATGTAAAACATCATCGGGACGGGGTGGGAGCTTCTTGAGCAACGCAACTGAAAATTTGTTACATGTAAGACACGGAGAGAGCCGTTTAAATATCGACAATGCAACATTCATGCAGCGGTGTTGCATTGAATTTTTACTCAGTGAGTATATAAGTTACGAAAAATGTTTAAAAAGGAAAATGAGGAATTTATACTTGGTCTTCCGACAAGTGAAGTCATGATTTCAGAGTGGCAACCACATAATGCAGTAAAAATGCTACAACCATGAAAAAACGTTGCATGGAACTTTAACTCTGTAACTACTAGCATAACGGTAAATTTTAAGGAACGAAAATGAAGGTGAGGACTTCGGGCACATGATAAAAATACCAAAAATACCATTTTTTGCTAATTCAGCTAAGGCTAAGTTAATGCACCAAGCACAACCTTGGGAGAAGCAAATGAAAAAAAAAAACAATACCAACATCAACATCAACATCGACATCAACATCAACATCAACATCAACATCAACATCAACATCAACATCAACATCAACATCAACATCAACATCAACATCAACATCAACATCAACATCAACATCAACATCAACATCAACATCAACATCAACATCAACATCAACATCAACATCAACATCAACATCAACATCAACATCAACATCAACATCAACATCAACATCAACATCAACATCAACATCAACATCAACATCAACATCAACATCAACATCAACATCAACATCAACATCAACATCAACATCAACATCAACATCAACATCAACATCAACATCAAAATCAACATCAACATCAACATCAACATAAACATCAACATCAACATCAACATCAACATCAACATCAACATCAACATCAACATCAACATCAACATCAACATCAACATCAACATCAACATCAACATCAACATCAACACCAACATCAACATCAACATCAACATCAACATCAACATCAACATCAACATCAACATCAACATCAACATCAACATCAACATCAACATCAACATCAACATCAACATCAACATCAACATCAACATCAACATCAACATCAACATCAACATCAATATCAACATCAACATCAACATCAACATCAACATCAACATCAACATCAACATCAACATCAACATCAACATCAACATCAACATCAACATCGACATCAACATCAACATCAACATCAACATCAACATCCACATCAACATCAACATCAACATCAACATCAACATCCACATCAACATCAACATCAACATCGACATCAACATCAACATCAACATCAACATCAACATCAACATCAACATCAACATCAACATCGACATCAACATCAACATCAACATCAACATCAACATCAACAACAACAACAACAACAACAACAACAACAACAACATCAACAACAACAACAACAACACCGACAACAACAACATCAACAACACCAACAACACCAACAACAACAACAACATTAACAACAACAACAATAACAACAACAACAACGACAACAACAAAAACAACAACAAGAAACTTCGTCACGTCTAAACCTACGGGTGTGTCTACGACACAGCCAAATCTTTTTTATTACTCGTAAATGCCACTTATTTCAGTACACTTCCCCAGTGTGAATTAGAATATCCAAACAGGCGCCAATAAGCGCACGACAAAATAGCGAAAATAGCGTAAAATCTTAGATCAAGAAAAAACTGACTTACGGTCGTAACCGCCAGCTAAGTAGATAAGCTACCAGGCATTTACACTAGACAATAGTGTTGAGACAGTTGTAATTAATTAATAAGCTTTTACCCACATACACTCACTTTTGTAACTGTCTGATCAACTGTCGCAACTTTTTTGCAGACAGTTCACGGGGCAGTAGCTGGGACAGTAAGTAGACAATTTGAATAGCGATTGAACAATAAATAAAAATTTGGAATGTTTTGAGCGAATTGCTTCGAGAATTTTGTCCAATGTCTTGTCTGGACGCCTTTGTCATATACAGCAATATCAAATACTTTCAAATATTTACTGTCTGAACAGTAGTGCCTAGTGTAAGTGATGTGTTGAAGCGGGCCACATATAAGCCTGTATAAAATAAGCCTAAAAGTATGCACCAATTTTTTTGAAAATCAAAAGACAACAAATTTAATTAGTTACTTTTAATGAGTAGGTTTTAAAATAATCTTAGCAAAAAAAATAAACAACTATGCATTACACAGTAACAACAATAACATTTTCACTATTTACTAAGAACTTAGAACTAGTTAAGTAAAATATTTAAATAATTTAATACTGTCTTAAGGCGGTAATCAATACATATTTACAACAAATACTAAACAAAGGTTTCTAAATAAACCATTAACCATTAACAATTAACAAAGACAATGTTAGCAAAAGAAGTCTTCGTCACAGTTGTTGAAGCAACAATAAGGAATGTTGTTATAAGATGAAGAATGATCTCGCTTAAAGCGCTCCTTGGTGTCCATGTGCTGGTGTTTTACTTTCAAATGTTTGGCTTTGTATTTTGGCAATACGTCAACGTGACTGAGTTTCATGAAGTGAGAGTGACCCACTTTCAAATAACCGCCATGTGGGTAGATGCTGCGACGCATGTTGTAATATAAATGCTTTTTATCTGAGGCTTTGAAATCTGTAAGAAAAGAAAAACAACAAAATATTTATTTCCGGTAAGATTCAAGAGAAAATAATTTAAATGAAGTAATTTACGCAAGGATAGTTCGATCAAAATCTAAATATTTCTCAATGTAAACTGATGTCAACAGTGTGTGTTAAACTTAATAGTTTCCGGTTTGGTTTGGCTTGATTTATGTGCGAATTAAAGTTAAAATTCTTAAGGTTCCTTACATGTGAGAATAGTGGGAAAATGTGAACTGATTGCATTGAATGGCAATGTTAAAGTTGACTGACTCTGTGACCTCACAACGCACGCATGTAAATTATGAGCAAGTTTACACAGTTAAATGTTTCGCAAGTTATTTTTTGTTTTTATTTTTCTTAATATGTGCTTGTCCAGCAATTCAACTAAAGCGTGTTTGTTTATCATATAAATTATCACCAGATACAAAGCCGGTAGTCGGTCAGTCTACGGAACGCACACACAAAAAAGCGTGCCACTTACTTTTAATTTTTATCTACAGAATATTCATATTTGTGAAAGTGGAAAGTAGTTAAAGGGTGTTTGAGGAGAAATGTAATTTTTTTACAGTTTGAATTGGACAAGACCGTCACACCATTAATCAATAAATGTTTCTCAAAGTAATCGAGAAATTTCTTAAATCATTGAACTTGATCGTTCAGTATGAATATATTGGTTTGATACACATAGAAAAATACGATTTTCAATTTTTTAAATCTATATCTGTCGCTTGTGAGGACAATTGAAAGTGTTGGCATATAAAGCAGGGAATCTTAATCAAATCAAGAGTTTATAACTCAAAAAACTTGGTTTTTTGTTTTACACAAATTTCAACTCGAGCTATTTTAAAGTATGTTTGCCTGCCCTTTGCGTCACATATTGAGGTGGTCACTGACGATATTAAGCCAAAAGCAATGGCTTAGGGAACCAAAATCAATAAGTATCGAAATAAGACTATGAAAATGGTGCTGAACTGGACTTAAGTTACGAAAGACCAACTATAACCTGATTGAGTATTAATCCTAGTCCGGCCGAGGAGTCACCGGGGTTACTATTTAACTTATTTCACACAAAAAATAAGTTTTCAACCGATTTTGTTAACCCATCCTGCGTGTAATCTTAAACTAATGAATTTTAAATACTTAATTCTTTTATAATGAACAAATTTTCATCTTTCATAATACAGTCACCGGGGGACTACGTCGGTCTATATTGAGTATAAATTATTATGTCGGCTGAACTTATGCTAGGGAGCACAAATTCTTTAGAAAAAAACTAGAGAGAAGTGTAGTCTGCAAGAACCTCATTGAATAGTGTTATTTTTATTGCCTATTGTTTTTGTACTTACGTCCAATATTATTGATCACTGAATTTTCGTATTCCAAAGACCGTTTTTCTCTGGGTTCATCTAGTAAAAATAGATGTTCACAGGCCTCCATAGCGAACTTTTTCATTTTCTCCAGTGAACAATACGCCTGTGTCTCCACTACTAAAAAGCTGCAGAAAAACGCTACGCTTAGCACAAAGCAGAGATTCATCTGTAAAGAAGGAAAATATGAAAGGATAAAAATAATCGTTTAGCTCTTAACTATTTCGAAAAAATAATACATTTCTTCTAAAGGTTAAAGTATAAAATTCACCACCCTAATCCACCAAACAAGCAAGATTACAAAAACAATAAGCAAGCTTAAAAAAAGAAAGGATTTACTTTTGCAAAAGCCTGCAAAGATTATTGTCAATTAAACGAATGGGTCATTTCATCCATTGAAAGGACTTTGACCGATCATCTTATGACCAAATTGTGTTGTGCGTGTTATCAAATGTTTTATACAGAAATGATCGAGAACTGGACCTGTCAGTTTTATGCCCACTCCGAACGGCTAATGTCCATTCCCTCAAGAAGCTTTAAATGACATTATTTACTCTTTGAGGCTTGCCATTGTCTGCAGAGTTAAGATAGCCGATCAGAAAAATGAATTTCACTGCAAAACTCTCGGTATCAGCTGGGGTTAGAACCTGGCCTCCAATTGACACAATAAAATTTTCCAAAATTACTTTTATTTATCTGACATAATAATTTGGAATAAACATTAACAGCCGTATCCATAAAAATATTTTAAAATAGCTTTAAAACGTTAAATAGTTAAGAAGCTTTTTAATGTTAAAAAGTCTTTTAAAATTTTGTTATTCATAAACATGTTATAGTTGCTTTGTAGTTAAAATAGGAACACTTTCGATTTGAAGTGGGAAGAGTGTAAATAATGGTTTGTGTATTAGATAAATTTAATGACTTCTAATGTATTTGTCTCAATTTCGTCAACATTTTGATATTTAAACATCAAAAGTTTTTCGAAGCTACCCTCTGCACTGAAAAAAATTGTCATTTTATTTTCTTATTTTTTTTTTTTGTATTTATTTTTTAAATATTTTGACAAATTTTCTTGTTGTTATTTTCCTTCTTTTTTAGAATTATTTTAAATATTTTGAATTTTTTACATATTTTCCAAATGTTTGAAATATTTTTAGTTATTTTTGACATTTTTTGTGCTCAAATGAGAGCAAATAATTTTAAATTAGCACGTTTCAGCCATTTTTAAAAAACCTCTGATTTCTAAACAAACATTTTCAAACATTTTTTGACATTTTGTTTGTGTTTGATATATTTTTAAATATTTTGATATTTGTGCTCAAATGAGAATGTAGCCGTAAATCTTTTGATGTAAACAAGTTTACGTTATAACTGTTACAGACTGGATGGTTCAGTTTTCATCAATATAATTTTATGAATATTTTAAATAAATTATAGTAAAAACGTACTTTTATGAGTCGTAATGAATTTATCTTAATTGCGTTTGGTTTTTCCTTTCTCAGATAAGTCTTACAAATGCAAATGTTTTAAAAACTGATTAAAAAAATTAACCTTTTTTATTATGAGTTATAATCTTAAGCAACGTCATCGATTTAATTTGCTGTTGATTCTTGTAAACCTCATCGCAAACCAGCCCCAAAATACATTTGGGTGATATAAAAATATAACAACCAGTTTATGCCAAACAGATGTCAGAACATAGTTGACATCGTTTTTATTTATGACGAAATATTTTCGAACATCTGTCTTGTTTCGAACGTCATCGAAATAAAACACATGAAAAAACTTAAGACATTGCACAGCATTTTGACTTTCTCGTAGCCAATGTGACCACCACAAGATACCACCCTATACGGTACTTAACATTTATGACAATACGGAAATGCTTCCAAAAATGTTTTTGTGGTTGATAAAGGAATATTGCATCGATGTACAACGAAGACGACACATCTTATTTTTAGCAACAAAGTTTGCGTAAACTAATAATGAATAATGTGATAAATATGTTCCCGCCCGAGCCCACCGAGCGCTTTAAGCTCACATTAACACATCTAAGCTCATTGGTGGCATAGGGTTAAGAGGTTCAGAGTTAAGACTAAATTTATCCATCACAGCACTAGGCAAGTGCTTTCCTTTCAAATGTAATGTACTGTTATTTTTGTATTCATATGATTTACAATCAAAATCACAAAACTTCACTTCTTTATAAAGAAATTATTACAAATATATACCTATGTGAGTTAAAATTTGAAATAAAATTAATTATCTTATTTTCTTTGAATTAATTCATAGTCTTCACTAGTTTTACATGATGATTTTTTTTTTTTACTTATATAACTGTCACTTGTTCTCACCTTAAAAAACATCACTTGTAACTTTTTTTGTCAACTCTCTTCAGTTTTAAATAAACAGAATTTAAAAAACTTTTATTTTACAATCGCACTTTTTTTAAAAATTTGTTTCTATTTCAATTGATGACTGTTCTAATTTTTTATTAGTCCAATGTTTTAATTTGCTCACTTTATACAACTAGATCACTTTGAAACTGTCTCTGCTGTTTACATTAAACGATCACACCGAACATTTTCCGAACTGATCTGTTTCATAATTAATATCGAATAAAAATGAATGCTCAAAGTTAAGTTGGTTGCTTATATATCGAGAACAACAGGTAAGGATTGTTTGGACTGCATTAAGTGAGCGACTGTTTTAAGCTTTGATTATGAGCGAGAGAGACCTTAAAACATTATTTCTGAAGGCAGACCACGTTGTTGGGACAATGCGATACAATTAAAAATATAACAACATTTAATATTAAGAAAAAAAAAAAAAAAATGCACGTAATGCATGCATTAATGTTCGGCCTAAAGCTTGTTAGCATGACCTATAGCCTAACATTTTAGGCGTTAGACATACATTTTGTGAGTAAAGTTTTCATATAACACAAAATTATTGTTTATGAGAGCGAACTCTTCATGACTATCCTAGTGAAAGCTGTTTTCATTTTAGTGAAAGCTATTTTACTGTGATCTTACCTTACATCCCGGCTCTGTTCTTTCTCCTTGCTAAATTAACGTTTTGAAGGCGTGTTCTATGAACTTACGTTAGTATAAGCTAATGTAACAAAATTCGGCTGAAAATTGCATAACCTACTCTAAAAGGTGGATTTTTGTAGCGCACAAATAAATATGCCGGCTGCTGATCAAATAACCCAGCGATTGTTTGTCTGACGACGATCGGTCATTCCGTTTCTCTCACACGCAATTCATTCATAATAATTCTTATTTTTTAGAACGATCTGCTTTCTCACACTTGAGTGTTACGAGATAAGTATCGGCTGCTGCTTGTTACCAATAAATGTTACGTTTGCGCATTTTCCGATTCGACTTGCCGGTAGGTATTACGCCAGAAAAGGACGAATTTAGAATTGTTTCTGTTGTTGCAGTATCCCACGCCTTGTGCTGTATTTACGGAAGTTTTAAAAATAAACATAAAATTTGTGACGTTAAACTATGTTACGTTCGCATTTAAAGTGAATGTTTGGTTTTTTTCTTTGATCCAAAATAACGGTTTAAAATGATTAAGCTCATTAGGTATATTTAAAATGACTTCAATTAACCTTAACGAAAATGTATGCGAAACTTGTGACGCTTGGATTTAATCATGTGCATTATATTTTGCAAGTTCAACTTAATGTCTCTGTTTAGGTTTGAGAGGAATTCGTTGATTCGATATAATCGCCTATAACGTTATCAAACTTACAACTCCTTAGATATGTGGTTGTATTTCTTTCAAGGACTGGAGCGTTTGAATACATAGCAATAAACAATTGCTTCAAAGTATAGAATCAGAGTAAAGCGAATGCACAAAGCAAAGAAGGATTAAAGTAATCGGAGTGAGTCCGTGAATTAGATTTAATTTATACTTGTATCAATTCAGAAAGAAAAATCCAAGTACGCGTTTGCTTAACTATGGCATTTAAAATTTTTTTATTAAAATTAATTTATCATTCTAGTTGTTCCGTTTGTGTAGAATTAGAAAACGATGCATTTCTACATTGCAAATATACTAAAAATGTAAAGTACGATGGTAGTCCCAGAAATACCTGGCCTCAAAAAAAAAAAAAAAAAAAAAATAAATTTGAGAAAAAATATCTTTATTTCTGTGCGTAGTAGTGTTGCCAGATTTGTTTTCCAACAATACGGTACAAATGCAAAATATGTAAAAAAAAACGGGATTTTGAAAAATTTTACGGGACAATAAATAAACAGAAAGTTATTTCTAAAAAAATGTATTTCAGAAAAAAACTAGGTACGCAGAATAAATATAATGTCGAATGTTGCGCTTCATATATATATATTTCGCACTCAGTGTTGCTTGAAATTTATGTACTATGTAATAGTTCTATGCATATTATGGTCGGCTTAGACCTTTTTTCTGAATGCCTCAGTTCATGTTAATGCGTATTTGAAATCACAGACATTTTACAAAAATGTCAAAACTACGGGACAAATGTTGTCCCGGCGGGACACTTAAAAAATCAAGCAAAATACGGGATGTCCCGTGAGATATGGAACATATGGCAACACTAGTGCGTAGTCTCTTTTTAGCTCGATACACTTTTCCCAGCGATATTCAATAGCTTCAATACCTTGTTTATAGTGAGAACAGTCGAGCTCCTCAAAATAGCCATCTATCGTAACTCCACCTCTTAATATTATTATTATTATTAATATTATTATTATTATTATTACTATTATTATTATTATTATTATTATTATTATTATTATTATTATTTTTATTATAATTATTGTTGGAATTTGCACTACGACCTTAAGATCTATTGTGCCCCTCATGGACTTGAATAACTTCTTTTAGTCCAAACTCAGAGATAAATGCGAGTATATGTTCTATATCACTTGGTGCTAATTAATTATCTGGGGTGGTGGTGTGATAACCCAGATATTTTTGACGAGTTTGAACAAGTGAGGGTCACTGTCCTAGGATGTGATCCGCAGATTCTTCATTCACCATGCAAAACCTACATGTGTCATCGCTATTTTGTACTGGGATAATTTAACCTAAAGTGATCTGTTAGTAGTCCTGTAAGAATTCTTAGATCATTCTTTGTCAGCTTCGTGCATTTTTTGAATATCTTTAGGTCGTATGCCCCTTAAAGTAGCTTAGAGTGTCTTAACCTTGGTAGGTTTCCATATCGAAAGAGAGAGGATTCCTTTGTCTATCCCACAGAATGGTTCCTGACCAACAAGAGCTGATTGATGCTCCTTTCGTTACCAGTTCGTCAGCAATTTCGTTTCCTTCTATACCTTTGTGTTCCGGCAACCATAGGTCCACCTCTTTATTGTTGGAAAATCTTTTTTAATCAAGAAATATTTTTAAGGCCGTGGCCGAATGCGTTAGAGTGCGTGAACCACTCGGCCACCAGACACAGACATTTCTTTCAATTTAAAATTTAAATTCATTTTTTTGATCGATCGTCACCTCTCTGCAGACATGGCAAACCTAAGAAAGTTAATTGTCTACGATGTTAAGCTTCTCTTGAGAACATGCACATTAGCCGTTCGTATTCGGCATAAAACTATTAGGTCTAGTTCTCGATCAACAATTTGATCATAAGAAGTTCGGTCAAAGTCCTTTCAAGGGCTGCTAACTGCATCTTTATGTATTCCGAAAATAGCACTCTCGTTCGTGAATGAAACGAGCAACATTATTTTTTGATATGAAAAATGTATTGCTTATTGTGATATCTTATATAGTGATAGTCAACGCCGTAGATAGGTATTTTATAAGGGGGGGGGGGGGGGGGGGGGTATTACTGAAGCAAAATAAAATTATGTATTATTATATTATATTATATTTAACTTAATATCTGTTAACAAAAATAAGCAGTTAATAATACACAATTTTCAGTTTATCTTCACACATAAAATGGCAAAATTAAATATTTTGGAATATTTGCAGTTGACGGTTGTTCAATATCATTTTGTGAATTTTCTTCACCTTTCTGGCGTAGCCTCCTCATTTTTTTTTTTTTTTTCTTAGCTTCAGGTGGAATACCTATTCAGTCAAGTCTGCCTTGGTTCGAAATGGGGTGATAGATTAGTGGGAAGGAAAGGGCAATCAAGTGAAATATGTGTAGGATGTTCTAAGCGTGGTGGAAAGCCAAAGAAACTTGTGAGTTTGAAACAGAGGCAAGTGTTATGCCTTTACCTCAGTCAATTCAAGTTATAAGGTAATCTTATCCACAAACTTCTTTACCATCAACTACTACTTCAAGTCGTTAATATTCATGAATTTTCAGTTTCAGTTGATTAGAAATGAGGAAAGAAAATTGCAAATGCGAAAGGTTAAAGCATAGGACCATGGCCTGGCCGGGAATCGAACCCGGGCCTTTGGGGTAGCAGTCGAGCACGCTACCTACTCGACTACCGAGGCCGCTAATCTAAAATCTAGCTCCGCTTTGATGTTTGTTGGAATGAGATCTTTCTAATGAAAGTATTGTACAACATAACGCCGAACAATATCAAGTCTCCATTGGAAACGACAGATGATAAGTCTAACCACTTACTGTTGCCAAAAACAGCAGCCCTAGTATCACTTTTTGGTTACATTTTTTTAACGTAAGATTTTAACTCAATATAATTGTTAGAATTCTATTACTTTCAAATAAAATTTATACACTAAGGGAAATAAAGCATATTAGCATTATCCACGCCTCAGTATAAATTTTATTTAAATATTTACGTGGATAAATCAAATGTTTTCCTTACAACTCGTTTTTTTCTCGTATTTGAATTCTATTTATACCACACACGTACACACATATTCCATACAAGCAAGCAGCAACAGCATAGCACACGTACACACACATTCGACAATCAGCAACAGCATAGCACTGTTCCTGCAGTTAATTTTTTGCAGTTGCAGCTTTATAGTTCTCATTTAGTTTTTGTTGCAAGGGTAATATAGCTTGCAAGTTTGGCAAAGAAAAGAAATGATGTAGGGTGGAGTGACAACTTGATATTTGCTCTGAAATATCTTACACCGGTTGTCATTTACCTACATATTTTGCTTCTACCTACATATATTTTTTACATTACTTTTTCGTTCTCTATTTTATACTATTTTTGACAGTTGGTGCAATATTAGGGCACCAACTGTCAAAAATAGTATAAATTAGAGAACGAAAAAAGTGAAGCGAGAATAAATTATACAGGCAATGGCATTTGATGAACGCAATATGAAGAAAATAATACCATAAAACCATTAAAAACATATTCAATTTAAATAAGTTGTTTTTTAAATTCAATATTTTTATAAAAATTTTCTTTAAATGCGATAGTTTATTTTCAAATAGTAAATATAGTAAATAGTAAAAATTCGTGCATAATTTTAGTATATATTTTATTAATTCTGTTTAAATATTTAAATATTTAATTTAATTAAAAAAGTATTCAAATAAATTTTAAATATTTACGTAGTCGATTTATGCAAATGTGTTAGTGGTGCAAAAATGACTCGCTTTTTGGATAAATTAAAAAAGTTTTTGGATAAATTTAATATTTTTTTCCCTTAGTGTACTTGCTCTTTAACGGTCACAAAATATTAAAGTTGATTTGAATATTCTAAATTTTGTTTGCTAGTCTTTTAAATTGGAAAATTAAACCTTTCCACATCTTGTAGCTTCTCGGATAAACAAATACATGACTCCCTATGTGAACATCGGGACGTATGAGTAACATTTAAATAAATTTATAGTGGAAATCAATATAAAAATGTCTGTCTTCAAAAACGTTTGTCCTCATAATTCATATAATATTTGTTATGATATTCGTTTTATGAGACATATTAGATAACATTCCAAATGTACTCAAGAAGAAGCAAAACCACTGTTTAAAAGAGGGCCATACTCCCAACTTCGACAAAGTGGAAATCTAGCAACGAGAAAACCATTACTCAAAAAGACTCACTCTAGAGATGCTCCACATATCACACACTCCAAGCAACATATGTATGAACTACAAGATGGACACAGAGAACTGCGCTCACAGCTACAGACACATAATAAGCAACAAGGGGGACAATATGCAATAGAGGACATTTTAGGATTTAGTTTTAAATACTCCGTGTTAGATTAAATACGTTAAAAAAATGTTTTTTTTTAAAATGTAAGAATTGTTTATTGTGATTTTTAAATTGTGTAAATTTATGTAAAAATTGTTGTTAAATATTTTAATTGTGTTTTTGTTTCTTCAGATTTCCTGATGATGAATTGCATTGTCAATTCGAAATATCGAAAATAAAAATAACAAAAATATATAAAAAAAAAAACATTTGTATTTTGTTTTCCATGACCTGAAGCCAGTCAACAAAAAAACATTGCTAATTTTTAAGGTCGCTAAAACTATCAACAATTTATGTTTTTAGTAATTTTCAGTCCCATAAAAATTTTTGATGCAAATTTGTATATACAACTAAATTAAATGAACAAATATCTGAAAAAAATCGTAATGGACAAATATCTGAAAATTCATACAATTTACAGTCAATCTATTAATATAGATTTTTTTCACAAGATTTTACAAGATTAGATTAGGTGCTTGCACCATGTGAGAAGTTAGAAAAACTTCTGCTCATATTTGTTGTTACACATATAGTTTATAAATCTGAGTTGAAAATATCAGAGATATTAGAAAATACCTCTAACTAGTAGTTTCTGAACGTTTAATGATTACATTTTATTATATCTAAAATATAGAAATGGCATATCCGAGGATTTTTTAAAATCTCTTAAAAAAATTACCAATTTTTTGTATCAGTTAAAAAAAAGTTGCTGTAATCAGTTATACAGTCACGTTATTTTTAAAGGCCTTGTATTTAAAAATTACTGTTAAATTACTTTTAGATACGAATTTTTTGAAGATTTGTCATAGTCAGCGTTTTATCTTTCAAATAACACACAATTGTGCTAAGAATGATGCGATACCTTTTTTAAAAATTTCGTTCATGGATGATATCCCTGTGCTCTGGCAGGGGATAAATAAAGGGGATTCTTTTTAAATAAAACTAAACGTTCTGGCAAAATATTGAGTTGGCGCATATTTACAGCGGCACCTTGTAATTAGATGGGTTTAAAAAATGTTATAAGGGCAGTTTACCTCGGCTGAAAGTTTTGGTGGTTAATACAGAGAGTGGCACCACAGCTAAGGGCACAATTTTAATCCCGTACAAGATTTAGTTCAGGATACGGAATATTAATTCTTGCTATTCGTGCGATTCTTACTATTCTTGCTATTCTTGCGATTCTTGCTATACGGAAGAACGATGTAGTTTCTTTGCTTTGAGGTAGTTTAAGCAGCTTAAAATTTATTAGGAAATTTTTTAAATAAAAGGCAGATGTATACTATGTATTAACTTTGATGAATATAGAAATTTTTGATTATTTTTGATTAGCTTTAATAACCTTCATGCGTAGTTTACACCCAAATTTCTAAATAAAAGTGCCGTGATAAACAATTTTTTACCTGCAAAGGTGTGTGCAAATGTACCTGTATGTCCCAATAGTCGTCAACGGTAAAAATGTATGCGACTATTTTTTCTCGTTGATAGTACGCGAACGAAAAGTCTGAGGCGAATTTTAATTTGCTTCGTGAAAACTCGTTGTTTTTAACCTATTTTGAGAGTTAACCAATGAAAGTTAAAAAAATAAAAATGGTGGTACCTTGACCTCTATATGACTATTGGTTTAGGAGATGTTCTCAAAATAGTTCAAAATTTCGTTAATAAATCCCAAAAAATCTAATATCTGGCCTTCTTTATTTGCTACTTCGTAATGTGTGGCATCCATTGAATGGAAACAACCTTTCCAATGGTGGTACTTTGACCTTTTTACGACTATTGGTTCAACATATTCACAAAAAAGGTTAAGTTTTCCAAAAAATCGGATCTTTTATTCAATGCCAAATACTACTCCGTAACAAATAAAGAATGCCAGATATTAAATGTTTTGGAATTTTTAAATAAAATTTTGACCCATTTGGAAATATCTTCTGAACCAATAGTCGTAGAGAGTTCAAAGTACCACCATTTGAAAAAAAATTAAACTGTTTTTTTTTTTCAATATTTTATTTCAGTTTTACAAATCAGTCTTTGATTTGCAATCGTATTCGTAGATTGCAAATCAAAGACCAAATTATACTTGCGTTTTTTTTTTTTCATTCGCTTAGATTTGAGTGTGCATAATGCGTACATTGGTGACAACAAAATCTATATGTCGAATACTGATTCATTTTCAATATCTGCATAAGAGTCTGCGAGCAACTGGGTACTCAAATGATCGATACGTTCACCAACCATAAGAGATTACTTCGCGAAGTTGTAAGACAGGGACCGAAACGATTCAAACTTGTGGAGGTCACTACTCTGTCCGATAATTATCTCTGCAAAACGGGACGTAAGGAGGTATTTTCTGCTCCAAGTAACACAAAGACCATCGATCCAACGCGATTTGTACCTTTTGCAAAAAACCATTTTGCTTCGCCAAAGATCGAAATTGCTTCGAAATTTATCATAAAAAAAATAAAATTTCAATTTATTAATCAAAAATGCAAACAAATTTATTTTTATTTTCAAATAAAACAACTCTTCAACAAAATTAAATATGTCATAGGTTTTTAACCGTTGACGACCATTAGGACATAGAGGTCCCGTCAGATTTGGTGGTCGAATAGATAGTGGCAGTAGACTATCTGGTTTTGTTATATTGTGTTAAAAAGTGAAAGGTTGTGCGCAACTTCTTCAAAAATTTTGTTGTTGTAGCTCCTCCCACCCCTTAAATAATGCAGCAAGAATAAGGGAGAGAAATTTTCTAAAAAAATTTGAACTGAAAGGAGCACCGGTGTCCCAGTGGTTGTCAAAGGGTTAATGGTGGTTAAGGTGTTAAGCACCCCTCAAAATATAAAAGTTTTCGCCTGGCTGCTGACTTCCCAAAGAGGCCATGGCTTTGCTAACCCCTGCTTAATATTTAGTTTCAAAAGATATATAGTTAAAATAATCAGTGGTGGATATTTTTAAAACACTTCTGGCATAAACTAGTTAAAAATAAACCATAGAATATGAAGACAACATAAAAAAATTGCAATTGCGTTAAAAAAATTTAGTGGGCATGATAAACAAACAGAAAGTCAAATGTGGCAGTTTTTTAAAAACTTTTAAAATTCCCAAAAAGAAAAAAAAAACACTACTAGTTATGAAAGGCTTATAATTCCGCATTGGTTTTATCGAATGTTGTCTCAAGAAGCTTTTTAAGTAAATGGACGTCAGAAATCGCCGATGACTGTTGGAAGAAATGAGTTGGTATTTTGTTTAAGAATTATTAAAAAAGTAAACAACTTTTTGACGTGACAACGTTAAGTTCTCACCTGGGCGGCAAAGGTTTCCAAGTTTCTAAAAATGTTGAAAAACGCATTTTCCAAAATGCATAAACAATTGAATGGAATATTACCTGAATGAGTATAGAAAGAAGTTATGATAAAAGTAATGACACAACAGCAAAGGAATTAACATTCTTTGTCTTTACAACAAAAATAATAAATACAAAAATTAATGACGTCATCGGGACGACTAGGGAGCTACTTAAGCAACGAAATTGTATTTTTGTAGCAAGGAATCATAACTCGAAATGAATAAAAAGTATTATGTGGTAGTAAAGACTTATTCTATGCCCTCAAAAATAGACAAGAAATTCAAGACGGCATGAGGCCATGGAGAGAGTAGCTTCATGATTGAAATTGCAAGAATCATGCAACAGTATTGCATGGAATTATTACTCGGTTAGTATATGTGCTACGGTCAATATTATAAAACAGAAATGAAGGATAAACTTAGTCTTACAGCAAAAATAAAAATTAAATTATTACATCGTTAGGTCACGGATGTAGCAGCTATTGTGCAAAAAATGCAATTATCTTGCATAGAATTATTACTCTCTGAAAAGAAGTGCTACAGAAACCATTTTTTTACAACTATAATGAATGGTTCTTTGACCTCATAACGAAAATAAAAGAAAAAAAAAATTAAAGCCACAATATAACGGTGGCAAACATTTATTGCAGTAAAAGGTCAATTGTTATGAAAAAACGTTGCTTGGAATTATTAATCAATGACTATTGGAGCTACGGTAAATTTTATGGTATGACAGTAAAGCGGAGGTCTGTTGATAAAAAAAAAAATAAAATAATGGTGTCATGAGCCCTCAGTGGGAACCCTTAAAAGTAACAAAATGCATCAAATGCAATAGTAAAAATAAAAATGAATAAAAAAAAGATACAGTAGTTTCGACTATGTCGTAACACAAGACGTAGAATTAGTCAATTCGCTTTTGATGACATCTTTTTTAAAAATATTTATTCCATACACCTAAGCATATGACATTTAAAAGAGTGCCGGAGAGGGTTAATATGTATGACCGACCCCCATTACTTTTGCATAAGGAACATTTTTGCGTTTGACACCTATTCCCTCCGATCACTCCTTAGGGGGGCTTCCTTACAAATATTATGGTTTTTGTATATTTATTCCATTCACCTGAGCATATGACCTTTCAAAGAGTGCCGGAAAGGGTTAATATGTATCACCGACCCCCATTATTTTTGCAAAAGGAACATTTTTGCCTTTGACACCTATTCTCTCCGACCACTCCTTAGGGGGGCTCCCATACAAATTTTATTCTGTTTGTGCCGGAAAGGGTTAAGATGTATCACCGACCCCCATTACTTTTGCAAAAGGAACATTTTTGCCTTTAACACCTATTTCCTCCGACCACTCCCTAGGGGGGCTCCCATACAAATTTTATGGTTTTGTTTATTTATTCCATACACCTGAGCATATGACCTTTAAGAGAGTGCCGGAGAGGGTTAATATGTATGACTGACCCCCATTACTTTTGCAAAAGGAACATTTGTGCCTTTGACACCTATTCCCTCAGACCACTCCTTAGGGGGGCTCCCATACAAATTTTATGGTTTTGTCGATAAAACCGGAAACTGTCGATAAATAGGTAGCAAGTTTAAGCAAACAAAAACATCAAATGTCGGCTTTATATTTCATGTAATTGTGTAAAATTTATATAAGTTAGAGAGTTCTAACATGAATTTTTGTCACATTGAGGATCAAGCAGACCAACAAGTGCTAACATCAACATTGTACGATCAGTACTTTAGGCCCACCAAAGGCTCAAAAAGTAATGTAAATACCGACACCTGATCACTATCAACCACCCTACTTACCTCCGAGAATGACGTATTCTACGTCAATAAATAAATAAAACTAGTAAGAAATGATCTTCGACTGGGCCGAAGTTAAAATACCCCCACGTCCGAACCGAAGTATATTTAAAGTCTTAAGCCGTCAATAAAATGTTTATTTCTATAAAACATTTTTGTAATACCTACATAGTTTTAACAGAAAATATTTGCTTTCATTTTGTATAAAATCACTTTGTATGGGGGGTGGGTGTGGTTTTCACTCGATTTGGTTGAATTTTATACACAAAGTGCATGTTATATATCAAAGTTAATAAGCAAAATTTCAAGTCCATATATTATTTTTTGTGGAATTTAAAGAGATTTTACCTTTTTGATGAAGTCACTTGGTATGGGAGGTAGGCGTGGTTTTTATCCGATTTGGTTGAATTTCATACTTAGAGTGCACTTTAAATATCGGAGCTCATATGCAAAATTTCAAGTCCATATATTAATTTTTGTGGAATTCTAAGAGATTTTACCGTTTTGATAAGGGCACTTTGTATGGGAGGTAGGCGTGGTTTTCATCCGATTTGGCTCATTTTCGAACTTGACCTTAGTTTTTTAGATAAAAGCTTAAATATTGAATTTCGTGATGATAGCTTGAAAATTACGGCTGTAATCGTGACGACAGACGGACAGACGGACAGACGGACAGACGGACAGACGGACAGACGGACAGACGGACAGACGGACAGACGGACAGACAGACGGACATGGCTAAATCAACTCGGGTGGTGATGCTGATCAATAATATATATAATTTTCTATACCTACCACGCCTCCTTATGGGCGTTACAAACGGAGTGACAAAATTAATATACCCCCATTTACGTTTTTTAAACGTGGGGGTATAAAAATAATAAAATAGAAATTGAAATAAGAAGAGTTTAAGGAAAAGTATTTGGACAAATATTGGAGTCAGGAATAAGATAAGGAAGAGCACAAATGTGGCGGCCGCGACCACTAGAACCACTCTGAGCACAATCGAAATTAAATTTTCTGATCGGTCGTCAACTCTTTGCAGACAATGGCAAACCTCAGAGAGTAAATTATCCAATGTTGAGCTTCTTGAGAACATGCACATTAGCACATTAGCCGTTCGGAGTCGGAATAAAGGTCCAGGTAGGTCCAGCTCTCTATCAATTACAATACAATTCAACACTCGATCAATACAAACATTTCATAACACGCACAACACAATTTGAACATAAGGTTCGGACGAAAACTTTTCCAGAAATGGTCAGTTTATTTATTTTTTAAGCGACTATGACGACTACGACTATGATAAGGATATAGACAAAGATTAAGACAATATTTAGAACACACTTAGGAAATGGTTAAGGACACAGAATAGAACAAGGATTTGGGTAAACTACGGACAAGATTTCATGGCAATGATTGAGAAAAAAGTGGAACAAGGATTAGGAAAGTAATTTAAACAAGGATAAGTTTAGGTATTATGGGATGGATTGGATGGCTTGGATGGATTGGATCAAGTTTCGAAAAGAAGTAAGACAATTATAAGAACAAATATTAGAATAAAGATAAGGATAAGGATGAGGATGGGGGCAAGTTTGGGAACAAATGAAAGGATAGGGACAAGAGTGAGCACAATTATAGAGATACGCTGTCACGTCCAAAACTACGACTGTGTTCACAATACAGCCAATTTCTTTTTTATTATTATTAAAATATTAAAATATTAAAATATTATTAAAATAATAAAAAAACTTATAAAATGCTTCTTAATGGGGGGAACTGTAACAAGTTGGTTCCTATATCTTTTTAATACAGTTAAATAAAGTTTGAACATACCGTTTAGCGCTACGTGTTGACATTTGTTTTTGTCAAATGAATGAATATCTGTTTATAAGTAAAAAGCAAACATTTCCTCTGCCCGTTGCATTCCAGAAGTGTTTTAGTTTGGTTGTGAAGTCAAATAATAATTAAGACACGTATTAACAGAACTATTTTTTATTAAACTGCGTTTTATAAAAACAGAAAGGTTAACAAGGCAACAAAGTGATTGCTTTAAACGACCTTGACAAAAAAGAATAATAGCAGAAAAAACCACGAAGAACTAAGGAGCGAGTGGATCCCATTCAATTTTATCTCTATTGTGGTTTTGAAAAATAACTTTTAAGTAAATATGCTGGCAGCTTTGAAGACAGATGCTGTTGGTTTTCTTAATTGATCTGGGGTTCATTTACTATTCAAATGAGCAAATACTAAATACTAAGGAATTTAAATATTTACAATACGACTAGTTCAGGTTTTCTATTTCGTTTACTATGATGGTCAATAGTTTCTGAAACTAAAACGTGATCAATGAATTTTTATGAATGAAATAAGTAAGAAACTTTTATGCAAATTGATATTGTTAAGTCTTTTGCGAAAATGTTTAATGATGTTTGTTTTTTTTTATGAATAATATTTATTTCATGTTAATAACTTGCTGTATATTATAATCGAATTACCATAAAGATTTATGAATTACAAGTTTTTAAAGCAAATAATGGGATAATTAATGAGTCTGTGAGATGTCAACGACTCTTCTTAGATAAGTTCAGTGACTTTTATTTACGACTTGTTTTCTAAAGCTTTAAAAAATCGACCTTCATCAATATTTTTATAAAAAAACTATACTTCGCCTTTATAAATTTCAACTTTAAGACAAGTGAAACGATATAACTCCTACATCTGCATGGTTTATATTCGGTTGTTATGAATATAGCTGTATGGAGCGTTTCACGTAAATAATAGTAGTATCGCAGTTATTAAGCCATAGATGATAAGGGAACAATTTTTTTTTTCATTAAATAATAAACACAATTATTTAAAGAAAAATTCTAAAAGGCTGTCTAAGTTTGCATTTGAAGTTGAGAAATGTAGTTTTGCATAAAAGAAAACATAGAAAAAATTCTATCTATCAAACAATCGGGTTTTAAAAAAGGGTTTGTTGGTTTCTTGGCCGTACAAAAATGTTGTATTCACAGAATATTATTAAAAATGTACCAAGGTCGTAAGGAACCTAAATTGTACCAATTTATGCCTTACATTTCCCTCTGAACAGCATCAGCACAGAGGGCCCCTCCACACCTGAAAAATACCTGACCCGCACCTGGTCAAAAACCCGGTCATACCGCGAACCACCCCTGTTCATAAACACGTAGCTGTGCGACCCGCAATAAAACAATACCAAAACGTACAGCGAGTCAGTAGCATGATCAAGTGGCGCAACAACAAAACAACATAACGAAGTCGCATTAAGCAAAACATACCAACAACGTGCATTCTGTGCACCCACAAGTGGCAATAACAAAATACATAGGAGTCAATAAAAAGCGACTATGACAACAATAATATGCAGGGCAAGAGGTTGCCGCTAGTTCTAGGCAAGCGAAATTCAAGGTCGAGATCGGATGGAAACTGGTGAAATAAACAAGATCCCGTTACCCTTTTTGGGGATAAAAGGAGTCAGCGAACCAACAGTGGGTCTCAGTGGTTTTGAAGTCAACACGCAAGTAACGCACATCGGTGAGTTGAGTGACCAAGTGACAAGAAGTGAACCAGTGACAGCGGACAGTGAAAAAGGGTCGACCCGGGTGGTTTCATATCGGACGGCCGTCCATAAAACATCCTAGTGGCATAATGAAAGCTGTGGTGCGTTCATATTACTATTCTCAACTGCTTTTTTCTCAGCTGGTTGAGAATGTGACGTCACAATGACGTTATTTTCAACTGGAGCATGGTGCATGATACAATTATACAGGTAGCATTGACAATTATTGACTTTCTCAGCAACAAGGAAACCACCATCTGTCAAAAACAGTTGTTCGTGCAACAAAAATTAAACGAATGTAAAAATAAATAAATTCCACAAAATATGTGCGTTAAATAAACAATTATAATAATGAAAGTTGTGAAAAAATTATGTGTGATATGTGTTTAACGTTTTCCAGCCGTGGTGTTTTAATTTTAATTGAAAACTTCTTTAATTTCGTCCATATGCATCTGCATCTGCTGAGGTTGCTGCATTTGAACGTTTTCAACATTTTTTAAGTTTGCACTTAATAACACAAAGTTCACAAGTTATCTTCGTTGTAGTAATAATAATTCACTATTGATTAAATATTGTGGCGTCCGTGGCGTAGTTGGTTACAGTGCGTGGCCGCTATGTCAACGAACTTTGGAGACCCAGGTTCGAACCCCAGCAGCGACAGAAAATTATTGGAATTAAAATAATTTTTCTGTACGGCCGCCACCTCTCTGCAGACAATGGCAAACCTCAGAGAGTAATCAAAATGCCATGTAAAGCTTCTTGAGAACGAGAACATTCCGTTCATCGCCGTTCGGAGTCGGCGTTAAGCATGAAGGTCCGGTTCTCGGTCAATTGTGTACAAACTTAATAACACGCACAACACAATTGATCATAAGAAGCTAGGTCAAAGTCCTTTCAAGGGCTGAAATGGCCAGTTATTTATTTTTTATGTTTTTTTTTTATTGATTAAATAAAATAGGCAATATTTTGTAAAAAAATGTTTGGTTATTTGCAAACGCTGAAACATAAACAATGGCGAAAACATAAGCAATAATTGAACGCTCTCTTTCTTGACTTTTTTTTGACAGATGCTGGTTTCTCAAGCAACTGTCAATACTACCTTGTATTATTATACCATGAGCATGGTGTAATTAACAAGGTGGTAGTGAATTTTCAACCTCTCTCACAAAAATGAACTCTCGATCTGTCAAAAACAACTGATTGCATATTTTAAGCAAAACCATAGCAAAACATAGTTTGTGATATTTGTGCTTATTGTGAAAGTTTTATTTGATTGATTATAAACGTGCAAAAAAACATGGATAAGAATAAAAAATTGCACTGGCTCGCGTTGTAAATAAAGCAAAGCTATTAGCCAATAAAAAACCAACAAATATTAAACTTAACCTCAAATTGATTAAACTAATTCTCCGGCAGCTCAACATAAAAAGCTGGATTCTTGAAGCATTATGTACCACCTCGTACGGATTGTATTTAATACAGCTTTTGTAGATTTCCTCGAAGATTTTAATAGGATCAGCTTATTGCTGCTATAGGTATTGTGGAACTACATGGCCAGATCATCCATACTTGCAGCCAATCACAGTGTGTTTCCATATTCGGCTCTAGTTTTTCACAGTTTTTTCAATGATTTTTATGAAAATCCAACAAAACTACATATAATTGCAGTTTATTACGTATTGACTAGAACTACCACAAGCAAGCAAACAAAACAAATAATGATTTGACACTTACCAACAGGTCCTCTCTTTATGTCACAATTTTTTGACAGATTCAGCAAAATTGAGTGTGGTGAAAAATTCACTACCACCTTGTTAATTACATCATGAACTGGAGTGTTTATAGAAGTGTGGTGAGTTGAGTAGAGTATTCTCTACTAGTTGAGAAGTTCTCGTGAGCTTTATACTTGTGGAGTTTGTCAATTTTCGAATGAGAATGAATGGTGCTGTAAGTAGAATTTTTTGTTTTTTTTAATGTTTATTGCTAGCATGTTCAAACCGACTTCATTTAACGCGTTATTCGAAAAAAGCTTTTTTTAACATGATCGTTCATACTGCTTTCAGTAGTTTTAAAATATCAGTTTAAAAAGCAAAAGAAGTTTTTTTGACGTTAGCAAGAACACAATCCAGTGATTTAACAAGTTTCGAAACGTGTTAAAGCATTTAACACGTTAAATTTCCGACAACAATTGCACGCATATAACTTCATTAGAACTTCATTTGAGAACTCGTTTTTCGATTTAACTTCATTAAATTGATTTAACATAACTAAATGCTCGGTTTGAACATGCTATAATATTTTTAATTTATTCATAGAAAAAATTCTGGCAGGTGATGTAACCATAATGCAAAAGCAAAAACTATTGCATTTTATGAAATCAAACCGCTCTTTGGGTTGCGGTCAATTTTCAGGTCCCAATCTTATACTTTTAGGTATAAACGTTTTGCGAACACCGTCCTTCATATAGGGTCCTATTTTATTTAGAAATGGATCACTTTGGTCTCTTAGTGCTCGTCGGTGAATGCGCAACATATTCCTCCTATCATGAGCATCAGCTAACACCAACACAATAAAATTAATTTTCAATGCTGAAATTCACGTAAATTAACAATCATCACAAACAAATTTCAAATTCAAATTATGCAGTTTTTATCTTATATATTGATATAGATGCAATTGCTATTCAAAATTTATTTTTTATTGACTTAATTGCTTATGCATCTTGCACAAATAAAGTTGTTTGTTTCGTCTTGCAAAAATTTCCTTTAACAAGAATACAGTTTTCAATCACAAATGTCAAATTGTCTACCTACCACGAATATCTGAACTGGTGAGTTTCGTGATATACATAAACACTTCTTCTCTATCGATAGAGTTTAGCAGAGTGATTGAGCATGACGTCACGACCAGTTGAGTATTTCTCAACTGAGTTACATAAACGCACCACTGGTGTTTCTGTCGACCCGAGTGGTTTCATACCAGACGGTCCGCTCTAAAAGCATCCAAGGAACGTGCCACTTTCGTTCAGACAATTTTGACGATTTTACGACCGAATTCTACATTCGGTCTGAGTGGTTCTATACCGGAAGGCCCACCCTAAATTCAAAATACACTGCGGGCAGACGAACGGACAACGGATTTCACGGATCCTATTTCGAAGGACTTCGAAGGAGATCGAGAAGCAGCAGAAACGTAAAGCAAATGTGAAATTTGAATTAAAATAACATCTAAATAAAAAAGAAAACAGTGAATTTAAATAAATAAAACTATTTTGTTTTAATTAACTCGGCTAGAAAGTTCGTTACAAGGTTTACAAAAATCTGAATCTAGTTACAACTCGAGTTATAATCGTTGTCAAAAATAACATAGCGCTCAAAAGACTTACTAGGTCTGTTTTCGTAATCGTTTCAAGCAAGAGAGTAATTTCGTCGAGTAATAGAGAGTAATTTAAATATCTGTCAAATTGAAAAAATTTGTCGAAAAGTACGGAAACGACTTCTAGTAAGTTTCAAGTGTTTCTTGACAAATTAAATTAAATCAAATTTAATTTGCTGATTGGTTCATTTAAAAGAATGGAAAATTCAAAGAAGTTGCTTATTTTAACTTTATTTTTATTAATTTTCTAAGCAATTTCATAAATTTGTTGACAAAAATTTAATTTTATCATTTTGATAATCAGCTGTTTGAAGATCTGAGATTTGTGTACGAAAAAATTTTTCAAGTAAAGTTCGATTAATAGCGAGTGACATTTTGGATGTTCTTCTTCTCTCTCGTGCTGGGAAAATGTGTACGGAAACACTTTCAAGTAACTTCAAGTTACTTGAAACGAGTATGGAAACAAACCTACTTACTTATCTTGGGCTTACAGCCGTTGGTCGGTTTTCGCCTCGTATTGTTGTAAATTAAAAGCCGCAAGCTCGTCCAGAGGTGCATCCATATGCAATAATTCCATTTTATTTTGAACAGACTCAATTTTAAAGTTCAGCTTTTGGAACGTTAGACAATAATCAATTCGAAATTAATAGATATGCAAGGCCAACAGTTGATTGAAATGGCGATAATTAACGAAATTTTGAAGGGAATTCTGCACTCAACAATAATGGTTGTGGTTAACAACATGAACAATGATGGTAAGACTAACTTTGAACGGCAAAGCAAAGTGGTTTCTGTCTAAAATAATGCAAATTCATCAAATAGCCTCTGTAAAACCATTTGCAGATAATGGTAGTTTCTTGATAGTGTTTAAGCTACCCTTACCGAGCCAGATGAAATTAACTATATTCTATATTCAAGGTATATCCAATACCACTTTTCATTGAAAACGAATGGGACTTAGTTGCCAGAATAACATACGACTTTATGGCAGAAGCTAAGAACCGTTGTTAATTTATCGAGCATTCTGGATTAGGAATTTCCAAATTCATTAAAATAAAAGAAAATATTTTTATTTATTTATTTACTTATTTCATCTAACAGAGATCAACTCTTACAGACTACTTATATTAAATTATTCATAGATACATTTTCAATAGTTTCAATAGTTTCAATAGTTTCATTTCAAGTCGTAAACATTGGTGATAAATACATTTCAATAATTTCATTTTAAGTGGTAAATATTAATTGTTTCAGTTGATTTAGGAAAGAGGAAAAGAAAATTTAGAAAGGTTTTTAAAGCGAAGGACCATGGCCTGGCCGGAAATCGAACCCGGGACCTCTGGGATAGCAGTCGAGCACGCTACCTACTCGACTACCGAGGCACCAAATATAAAATTCGATGTCCTGATTTGCTACCTTCCAGGCAAGATATTTATTCCACCATTCTACCAATAAAAGGACTGCTTATCAAGATGGCCACATCCAACAGATGGCTCTATAAATTCCGAAGACTAGAAGTGTTCGAACTCATATGTGGTGATGAAATCGGAGCGGTTACACTTTCCAAATTCGGCTATATAAACGTAGTGGAGTCATTCTCCCATACGAATCACCACGGGTGTATTCCTGCAATATGAGCCACCGGAGTATAGACCATTTTTAGCTGATAGAAACGCTTAAACAAAATTTGTCAGAAGCAGTAGCACAAAATTAACTCATAGTTGTCTGTTACCACGCTGATATAAAAACAACTTTTGCAAACGGTCAAAGGAGCCTGGCAGAATTGAAAACACTTTCGGAGCAACGAAAAACTAACAAGAGTTTCCACAAGCAACAGAAGATTGTGACCGGTATCGGTTCCACTTTCGGAATTTCGAGCTTTGTTTAAAATATCATCAGTGGGGTACTTATATACAGAAGAAAGAAAAAAGTACTACAGGCACGAGCTTGTCAGTAGTTTAACAAACCACCATCACCGCTAGGACATCTTCAGGAACTCCAGCGCAGAAAGTTACCCAGACTTCCCCACATTAATGTCAGCAGCCCATCTTCAGAAGCAGCAAGATACCAATAGGAACAATTACAGCGTCAGGCATCTAAGAGATCAAGCAAGTCACTAGGACTCACGACAGGATGCGTTTAGTTTCATTAAAATTCTATCCTTTATTATTTTTGTGCATATGTTTTTCTAACTCCGTATCTTTGCCAAAAGGATGAGGAATGTTGTAAATTAAACGCCGAAAGCTCGTGCAAAGGTGCAACCGTTTTTTTTTTACGTGGGCAAAGGAGTGCACAGTTCAATGCTCGCATTTGGCTTTGGGTTGCACCATGAAACTTTGCGTATTTTCGGATATAAAATGTCGGAGGGTTCATGGAACTGGAATTATAGCAAACGGATGCACCTCTGCACGAGCTTGCGGCTTTTAATTCACAACAGTATAATAAGCATTTCTATTTTGCGCTTGCTAGCGCCAGTTGGAACATCAAGCGTAGTCAGGTTGTCCAACACTTGATCTTTCGACCAAAGATGTGGACGTCGTTTTCCATCCGCTCAACATGACCAGCCAGCAGAGCCGCTCGATTTTAATGTGCTTAACTATGTCGATGTCAGCGTACAGCCCATACAGCTCGTGGTTCATCGAATTCGGAACTCGCCATTGATTTGACCGAAGATCTTACGAAGGATCCTTCTCTCGAAGACTCCCAAAGTCTTTTCACCAACGTATTTTCACCAACTCCAAGTTTGTGCTGCATATAATAGGACGGGCATGATTACTGACTTATAGAGCGTGATAATAAAACTCAGCCGCCGCAGTTTCTATATTCTCTTCTCTAGTCAGTTCATGTAGTTTTTAAAGTAGATTATGGATTGTGTGAGGTAGGAAACCCGAATTATCTTTAAGTGTCAGGTTATCTCGGAGACGATTGATTTACTTCGCAGACTCTATTGCAGACACGTTTTATTCCTTGATTTTCAACACGCCTTCATTTAAAGTCGCTGCCTGTGCATGCAAAAAATATACCGACAATTCAGAGCTGGGGTTTTCGAAAAAGTTTTTAATATATAAAAGCATTGTCGATGCTCAAAAAATAACTTTTCAAAGGCTGGAACATTTCAAATCTCTTTCAAGTACGGGCATTAACGCAAGCCACCTCATTTCACTGTAGCCTAGCATTTTGGGATACTCTGTGTCTGTTGCATCACAAAACTCTTTCAAAGCTTCTACTCGAACGGTGTAGCTATAGAAAAATTAATAAATTTTCACAATGATACATTCGAAGTAAACATGAAGACAATCCGTGTCAGTTTTTGCTTTTGAATACCAGATTTTCTCCACCATACATCTTTTGACATTTTTTTGTTTTAATTTTCTAGAACTTTCAGTGATAAATATTTGTCTTGCATTATTTGTAGTAGCGAATCCGCACATTTCGTCAAAGAAGAGTAAGTTTCGTGATAATTCGTTCATTCTCTACGAAGCAGACTACCAGAAAGTTATACATATTTTTTTAGTAAATACGAACTATTATTTGAGATTGATACTAACATTCCTAATTTGTATAATAAATATTATTCGAATTGGGATAGATTACGATGAGTAGCAAACAATTCTACTACATTTTTGCCAATAAGAAAATGTACCACCCTGAGCACAACTCTTCGCTGGTACTATTGTGAATTTCTTTATCGTTTGTAATTAAATGTCAGAATCAAAGACGCAAAAAGTTTAGATTTTCGCAGAAGCGTGTCTTAATTTGTTTACATTATTCAATATTGGAATAGCTTAGAGCTAAAATAATTAGTGTTCATATGAAGAGACTTTGAATGATTTAAAAAACAATCCGCCTGAAATCACAAGTTAAAAGATAGATCAACAAAGAAGTGCAGAGCGGAGACGTAAAAGGTGGTGCTTTTAAAAAGAACCTTCGATGTATTTAGACCCGCTAAAAGTGGACCGGAATTAAACCATTTTACGTAACATGCTTACGACTTTACTATAATATATAAACAAATAAACGACTGAATCTAAAGGCTGTGAGTATTTTATATTCTGTTGGTTTTTCTTCGCTTTGAGAGTAATTTTTGTTGTTTTTTTTTTTTCATTGATGTAGCCGCACATCACACCAAAACATTGGATTAGACGGACAAAAGATTCGTTGTGGTCATTTTGGAATAACCAGTAGACAACAATATTCTACAACTTGAGTGTCGCATTGCATATGTTGGAATTTATGGCTTCAAATGCTCAAGTGGGAAAACTTATACTTGTCGTTGCTGCATCTGTGTTTCTGTATTATTTATTTTGGGTCTCGATTTTACCATTTATGCTGATTGATGAAGGTGCGTATAAAGAGAATGGCATCAGTTGTTAAGGCTATATAAGTAGACTGAATGAAGAATCAGGTCTTTCCCTAGTATTATATTAATAACAATCAACAATTGAGAGGTTGCCTGTGTAAGTAACCTGTGTAAATATTCTCTCTGCGTTGTTTTGTGATTATAACTATGAAACCTCTACTGAATTCTAGTCATGAAAGTTTTTCCTCTGCCTCACGTTTTCTCTATCCGCTAGATAAGAAAAATTCTATTGAAATGTGACCAGTAGTCTTCGATTTCATCCCGAACATATCTTTGCTACAAAAACTAATGCAAATAAATACTTTTTAGGAAAAAAAAAACATCACTTGTATCACAAATTATTTTTAATTTAAGAGATGGTTCATGAAATTACAATTCCTCCAATTTGTAGACCTTTCGGATGTTCTTAAATTAGCCTTGTAAAGTATTAAAAAAAAAAAATAAAATAAAATAAACAAGCCATTTCAGCCCTTGAAAGGACTTTTTTATCCGTATAGATCACGCTCATTCCTAAGATGTGTCTTCTTTTCCTAATTGAAATCACATAAATCGCCAATTGACGAAAAAGACTATGTAGTTTTGAAAAATAGTATAGCTCTATAGTCAAGTCCTAATAGAGCCTAAATAGAAACCATAACTCCAAATGTTCAATTTTCGTGTAATGTATTACTGCAATTTTCCAAAAAATTAAATGTAGTTTCACTCTTTGAGTAGCAAATAACTTGATTTATTCAAAACCACGGTATAATTATAGAGGGAGATGCACTAGATGAGAGCAGATTTGTGTAAGATTTGTGTAAGATGTGTGCAAGAGAGTAAAAACGAAATGTGAGAATAGTTGCAAAAGTACGGAAACAGCTGCTAGTAAGTTTCAAGCACAAAACAGCTGATTTTGACTGCAGACGGCAGCACAAAATTTAAAACACTTTCACTCAAATTATTAAAAGCCATTTTTAATGCAAAACTGAACAATTACATTTTTATTTATTATTATTTATTTATTGTACGTAAATTTCTATTTAGGCACACAATTTGTGAATTTATTTATCACAAAACATAAACAATTATGAAATGTAATTTGAGACTTGCTTGTTCTTATTGATGCTTATTCTTCTTGATGCTTGTTCTTACTTTACTCGAAGTCTCGAGTTCTAGCACTCTCTGTGCACTTTGTGTGCTCGAGAGAGATTTTATGCTTGTTCTTCTTCTCCCATTTTTCCAGCACAGAAAGTACGGAAACAGAAAATAGTGTCCCACAAGTTACTCAGTGTGCGTACGGAAACATACCTACTATGTCTTTGTCTATTACTCTCTAATACTTGATCGTTACTTGAAAAATTTCTTCGAGCACGAATCTCGAGCTTTAAACAGCTGATTGTCAAGGTGATAAAATTAAATTCTTTTGAAAAAAATGTATGAAATTGGTTAGAAAATTAATAAAAATAAAGTTAAAATAAGCAAAATTAACGCAAATGGAAACCAGAGGTTGCTGGAGAACAATTCCCTTCTTTCAAATCTTAAATTTTTATTTTATTTAATTTGTTAAGAATCAGCTGTTGTGCTTGAAACTTACTTGAAGTCGTTTCCGTATATTTTGACAAATTTTCTCATTTTGACAGATAATCAAATTACTCTCTATTACTCGAACTTTACTTGAAACCATGATACAATTATACAAGGTAGGAGTGACAGTTCTTTCGTCTTGCGCCAACTGTCAAAAATAGTATAAATTAGAGAACAAAAAAAGAAGAAAAGAAAATAGAAAACAAACTATACAGGCAAATGACAGTCGGTGCAAGGTACTGGTGAGAAAAAAAGCAAGTTGTCACTCCTATTATCTTTCCATTTGTTCCTAAACTTATCCTCATCCTTCCGTTATTTTTTTATTTGACCAAACAATTTTCCTACTTCATGTCCAAACTCTTGTTTTAATCCATGACCAAATTCTTGGCTTAATCCTTAACTAGTCCGAATCCCTTCCCTAGTTTGGAAAGGTGTGTTTTATGCATCTTAATCATTGTCCTAATCCATATCCTAATTTTTGTCATAGTCCTTTTCCGGTTTCACTGTCCATTTCATTGTGTTATTTTGTTGCTTGTTGGTTGCCACGGAAAAAATTGAAATCATAACTTTTGTTTTCAGACAGTCTGAACTTCGTTAGATTTTTTGTTGTTGTTTTTGCTTTTCCTTTTGTTTTTGATTTTTATTTCGCTTTTGCTTCTTCATGGGTTGTGCTTTCCTGTGGTGTATTAATTTTGCCTTTGATGCATGCAATTAATCCAGCAAAAGTGATACATATACGTCACATTAGGCGGTTCGCTGAGGGGCCTCATGACGGCGTCGGTTTTTTTTATTTTTATCATGTGCTCCATGACCTCACTTTCGTTTTCGTTCCATACAATTTACCGTTACGCCAGAAGTCACAGATTTTAAATTCTATGCAACGTTTTTTCATTTTTATAGCATTTTTACTGTATAATATGGTTGCCACCTTGAAATAATGATGAAATTTTTTTAAAATTTTAGTTGTGAGACTTAATAGCACATTTATGCTGTCGTAAAATAGAATTTACCGTATCACGTCTCCTGAGTTTTTTTTTACGTCTCCTGAGTGAGTAATAATTATATGCAACGATATTACAAAGCTGCTATCTTCACGACCCGACGACGTCAGATTTTTTTTTATATTTATCGTAAGGCCAAGTATAAATTCTTCATTTTCCCCTTTAAAGATTTATCGCAGCTTATATACTCACCGAGTAATAATTCAATACAACGCTGTTGCATTATCTATCTTTGAGCCACTGTCTCTGTGCCTCCATGACTAAAAACAGTTTTTGTCTAATTTTGTTGTGAGAGCTTAGAACAGATATTTATTGACGTATCATATTTTTTATCCTAGCACTTATACTCACCGATCATTAATTCCATGTAACAAATTTGCAGATATGTTGCTTAAGCAGCTCCCACCGCGTCCCGATGAAATTTGATTTTTTTTTTTTTTAAAATAAAGTCAAAGAATTAACCTTTACGGTCGTGCCATTATTTTAATCATAGCAATTATACTCAGCAAGTAACAATTCCATGCAACGCCTATGCATTTTGAAAAAAAATCTCTTTTCAACTTTTTTGGAAACCTGCGCGGTAAAACGCAACTTTGTCACGTCAAAATAAATCATGGTATGGTACCATCATTATCTATAAAACATACCCTGTTGTATTAAGGCAACTTGGGGTTAACTTATTTCACACCTTATGAATTCAAATCGTCATTTAAAACTTAGGACAATAAGTAGTTCTTTTAAATTTTCAGCAAAGTATTGTTAATAAAAGTTATTTATTTAAAAAAAGTTCTCGTCTACAAATTGATAACATATGATCCATCATATCAATACATAAAAAATATGAGAATAAAACTATTATCAGCGTATTTTTATTTTGCTTCATTATTGATATAACAACTGATTAAACTTTATACATTTTGATTTACTATTTGCCAGGCAACCTAATACATACGTTTTTTCCACCTCTGGAGTACGCTTTCCTGATTCCGGCCGTTTTCGGTGTTGTATTTATTGGCGGAATTTCACTCTTCACATTTTATCACTTGTGGGATTGCATAAATATTGTGTAAAATATAAAGTAAAAATTTGCACTCTTACATAACTTATTTAACGCTGCGTGTCAATACATAACAAAATCACGATTAAGAAACAAATATTCTCATTTGTTTGCATCGAACAACGTTCCAGTTTAAAAGGTTATCAAGAATCGTTTTTCCCTTATCTGTACCTTAAAAACGAGCAGCTAATTGTGATCATTGTTGAAATATAGCCCAAAATGCCGCAGTGGCTGGTAATAGGAATTTCTGGAGTCACCTGTGCAGGAAAAACAACGCTAGCCAACAACCTGCGTGATTACTTTTTGAATCAGCGCAATGCTCAGCTTTGGAACACACCATACACTATTGGCGACGTGCAACTCATATCGCAGGACGACTACTTTTTGCCCGTCGATGATTTGCGTCACAAATGGATCGATCAACTAAACGCCATAAACTTTGAATTAATCACAGCACTGGATATGAAACAGATGCTCTCGGACATAACATGGACAATGAAAGGGCGCTACTTGGCGATAGATCCTATGGACAATATTGATTACATTAATGAAATTTCTATGTCCACAACATTTGAACATTATGCGCCACAAACTCATCATTACCAGAATCACTATAACCATCACCATCTCAACCAGTTGCAACCTAATCAGCGACACGCACATGCGACGCATATCATGCGAGTCAACTCACAGCCATCGGCCCAACTGCGCGATACAAAGATAAACATTTTGCTAATAGAAGGCTTCATGATATTCAACCAGCCAGAATTGCTTCAGCTCTGTCACATGAAATATCATTTTCATCTGCCTTACGAGATATGCTTTGAACGCCGTAGTAAACGTACCTACGATCCACCAGATGTAACAGGGTATTTTGAGATGTGCGTGTGGCCACATTATGAGAAAAATTTTCAAATATTTCGTGATCGCAAAGATATCACAATACTTAACGGCCAAATAGGTAAAGAACAAATTTTTAAATTTGTCTTGCAGAAGATTGTGACCTATTTTGAGGAACGCTGCGATATCGCATGTCCACCACCTCATAAACTGCTAGGAATTCCTAGTTGCAACAACAATGGTAAGATGACAAAAGTTTGTCCTATGGAGCAGCAGTAAATATCTCTATATTTTTCCATTTCACATTTATTGTTGCATAATTTTTAATCTAAGATTATTTATTAATTTTAAATTCACACAAATAGCTGCGCTATAAAAAAACACATTTTAACATTTTTCGTTAAGAAAATTGCATATTCATTTATGTATTTATAAGTATTAAATGATATAATATATATATATTTACATAAAATATAGAAAATCTCTCCATATTGTAAATAAACGAAATAGTTAAATATAAAAAAGATTCAGAACTTTTGCATTTCTGTTTAAATTCAAAGAATAAATATTTGAAAATATTCTGAATTGTTTGCATAATTAATAAAGTGGTCACTTATAAAACTTTCGATTTGGTTAAAACACCTTTTTGTTTGGGAATCACGTTTTTTGTACTCTTGTTAAGATAATACGATATTATTCCAGCCGAATGGATAGGTATTTATGGAAGTTTGATTGAGACCACTTTAATTATTATGTCAATAAATGACAAAGGATATATATATAAATCTCATTTAATACATTTTTTACAAACGATTTCTTTGTTAAACACATCTCTATAAATTAATACAACTGTTATTGAATATTTGTACATAAAGAAATAAACATAAATGTGTATATTTTAATATATATATATATGAAGAAAATAAAGCATATTAATAAGAATATCGACTGTTCTCATTATAATCGATGTGAAAAGCGTTATGTTTATTATTTTTATATTAATTGCTATCTTTATTCGTTTTTATGTTATGCTTATAATTTAAATAATTTTTAATTATTAAGAATTATTATTTGCGCTAGGTCATGTATGTTTATGAAGAAAACAACTCGTGACAACAACAACCATGAATAGAGTTATCAACAGAAGTCTTCAGTGATTGCTGCTGTGGATCACTCAACTCTATACTTTTTCTTTGTACAAGTATCAAGCAAAAACAAAAGCATTAAACACACGAATTTTTCACGACTACTCTGGATCTTTTACTTTCATAACTCTATCTGAGACACTCAAAATAAGATTTTTGTAGTATGAGCAAGGACAATTGCTAGCTCTTGAGGCATCTTATAAAAGTTCTAAGTACCAACTCGAGTACTCTATTAACATTCTAAGTCTCACTTTTACCAACACTGTAATTTCCCTGCCAAACTTCTAATTAAAACAAATCATAAATAAATAAACCAACCAGTAAATTAAATTTTTATTTAATATCATTTGTCGAGTTGTACTTGTACAACTTACAACTTACTTGAAGTCATTTTCGTACTTTTTCACAAATTTTCTCTTTTTGACAGATAATCAAATTACTCTCTATTACTCGAAACGAGTACGGAAACAGACCTATTTTTAATTTTATTGCTCTTGATTTAAACCAATTTGTCAATTTGTTTTCAAAAAATTTAGTTCATTTTGATGAAATGTTATAATGTTGACATTGTTTAATGTTATCACTTAACTCGGCTAGTGACTATTTTCATGCGAACAAATTATATCGTATCATAAAGCTACTTTGATATACTTCTATATAGAAAAATACCTATTTCTGTCTGTTTGGAAGATGTAGTGCGAAATGATTTCAATGGAATGTATTAATGGTAAGAAGAACAAAAGAATAAAATATTAAAAATAATCACTTGTTCCAAGTGGCAATAAGTAACTTTGGAATTTATATTTTTCTGGAAAAATTCATAAAAATGTATAAGTTTTGAAATTATGAAAAATGTATACATTTTAGTGACTATAATAACATAAGGACAACTAAATATTAACCATTTTAACTTTATATGAGAAATAATTTTGTCAAAAAGTTACATTTTTAATGTACATGCAAGTGCAAAGCTCTTAAAACCAATAAATGCAGATTAAGTGAAAGAGGGATCATTTCATTATACGAGATAGAGAAGGAACTATAAAAGTCCATGGTTTTGGTTTATTTTAGCCTATAGAACAAAGCGAAAGCTGACGTTTATTTTCACAGAGCAATAGAACAAAGTTTTGAGAGCAAGGGTCATTGTTTGGAAATGAATTTATTCCATATTTATCCCTAAATATTTAGTAGAAGAATTTGTTAAGATAATTCCTAGCAACCAATATCGATTAGAGTTAATCGTAAATTTTGTTTGAAGAAGCAAGGTCATCAAACATCCGTTTGCAGTAATGATAAGGAGTTGTTTAACCACAAAAGTAAAGTTAAATTTATTTTATGAAGGGAACAAGTTCACTTTGCCCAAGACGCTCCTATTTAGACTCTTGCTGGCATCATAGAGAACAATATACATATCTTCACACGTAATGCTCTTTGCCACAACGCAAGAAAAAGCATTATCTCTGTGGCATTTTTTAAAATCATCTAAAACTGCAAATTGGTCCTATTCAATCATTCATAATAGTTACTCAGATAGATGTACTCTGAAAAACAAATATTTTGCGATAAGTAATCAACAGCAAAGCATGCAAAGACACTACGTCAACATATGAACATTATTTCTTAGTTATCAACATTTTTATAACTTTTTCTGAAAAGACTCTATAACTGCATTTTAAGTCCCTAGGAGAATGCTTTGTTCTGCGTTGATTAAAAAGGAGGCTGCTCACCAAATTTTAACATTTCTATTATTCAAAGACAGCATTCTTACTCGACTTTAGTTTTTCGGTTCTACAGATTATGACTAGTTATTCATAGGGGCTGAGGAAAATGGCTTGGAGAGAAATGAATTGCTTAAGAAAGCACTGTTTCTCGAGTATGTGCCCCAATTCGCCTTCATGATATTTTTAATAACATTGATAATTTTTTTTATTATGAGAAATACATATCTTTCTACTTTCCCACCTCTTCATAAAGTAGTATTCAGTTAATATTTTTTTAGAAACCGCTTTAAAAACATGAATAAGTCACATTTTATTTGTTAGTATAGATATATTAGTGTATCGAAATATATTTTATTTATTTTGGTTGTACAGGGTGTTTTTTTTAGAGGTATAGAACTTCGAATTGAAATAAAACACAAGAAAATCGTTTTAATGTCCATCAATTTGGCTTTATTGGAAGGATAATTTTATGCCATTAATGTTTAAATATGATTTCCGGCATGTGGCCGCCGCGGCTGGCTCGAATAAAGCCAATTCTACAGGTCCAATTTTCAACCACTTTTTCGAGCATATGGGGCCGTATGTCGGCAATAACGCCACGAATGTTGGCCTCCAAGTCCCCTAACGTTTCTGGTTTGTTGGCGTAGACGAGCGACTTCACATATCCACAAAGAAAATAATCCAATGGTGTCAAATCAAACGATCTTGGTGGCCAGTTGACAGGTCCATTCCGCGAAATTATGCGCTCATCGAATGTTTCCTTCAATAAATCGATTGTGACGTTCGCTGTGTGGCATGTAGCGACGTCTTGTTGGAACCACGACTCATCCACATTCATGCCATCCAATTCGGGAACAAAATAGTCGGTTATCATGGCTCTATACCGGTCTCCATTAACGGTCCGGATTCATTCGGGTCCTCTTCAACATTTTGCTCTACAGCAGCAATTGTTTCTTCGGTGCGCACTGTTCGACGTCTCTGCGGATGCGTATTATCACATAGAGTAAACGTAGTGCGAAAATGACCCATGGTTAACCGAATTAATTGCTCTGATGGACGATTATGTCGACCATAAAATGGACGGAGCTTGCGGTAAACTTCGCGAACTGAACCATTATTTTCGAAATAAATTTGCACGATTTGCAAGCGTTGTTCTTTTGTCAACCTGTTCATGATGAAATGGCAAACCAAACTGAACATAAATGACATTAGAGTTGCCAGATTTGACCACAAAATGCCAGTTTTATCTCTATTCGAAAAACAAACCCCTAAAAAAAACACCCATTATAATAAAAGTTTCTAACGCTCTTCGATATTTCTTTTATTCAAATATCTTGATTAAAAACAGTGAAGTGAGAATTTGTTTGGGAGGAGAAAGTGTATGGGATTAAAAACGGGTCGTGGTGCCTTATAACTCCAAAGATTAAGTTGCGATTTAATGGTTGTTATAAATAAATGATGAATGAAAAGTAAAAACATCGATAAATATTGTCAAAAATAAATACAAAATGAGGCTTGGGAGCATTAGATAACTTATAACGAAAGTTATTTTTTGGCATGTTGAAAGCCCACGATCATCAAATTGACCGGATTGGACAATTGTGTATTTTCAAAACGAATTATAAACACGACATTGGGAGATCACCGAGAGATATCTCCCATACCACTACAACTCATAAAAAACGATATCTTTGCACTTAATAAAGCTTGACTCTTTAAATTAGAAAAATTACCAAATGTCATGAGAAGATATCATCGAAATGTTATGGGTGGTATAAGACAACGAAGGGTGGTACCTCCTAATTTTAAAGAAATTATAAGTACTGATTTATGCTACACTGTTGAAATTTAAAACGGCGGTAAATACTGCAAGAAAAATCAACGCCAAATAATATGGGTGGATTTGGACATCGGACCACACTATATTCAATACATAAGCCGCACCTGTAAAACCTGATGCATGTGGCGCCGGTTACGTCGGTTGGTATTTTATCAATTACATATCCTATCAGAGCAAGTACATTTCTATATTAAAAACTATATTTTTATTTTAACAAAGTTATTTTAACAAGAAACTTAAATTTTAATCCTATATAATTAAAAGGACTATAAAATAAGGCCCCATAAAATAAGACCTCAAACTACATACCAATGAAAACTTGTCCCCAAACAATTCATATTAAAGCTTTGATTTGAAATTTCGGGGTCTTATTTCATAATGAAATTAAGCCCTTGTTTTAGAAATAAAATATAGTTCTAATAAAGAAAATAATATCCCATTTATTCTTATTGTTATTTTATTTAATTTATTTCATTTTAACTTTGGGCCTTATTTTTTGGGGATTTATTTTATCGAGCCGCTGTATTTACATTTAAAAGTAGAGCTTTATTTCATTATGAAATTGGGGTCATATTTTTGATATGATATCTATATTATTTTTGGCGCATCATTTAACTTATTGCATTTTGAGCGCCTTATTCATTTTATTTTTGAGCCTTATTTCATAAAGCTAATTAATACCTGTTCTCTACTGATTTGCTTTTAAGACATTTGCACAACGATCACAAATGCATTCAGTACTTTGAAGTGAGAAGCGTCTGCAGCGGGGACATATTTTTGTGGCAACGCTCTGTAGGCTAACCGCAAAATCTTCATTCGAATTGTCTTTATCTGCACGGATAACTTTTACGCTACCAACTTGCAAAATTTCGCATAGTTCAGAGTTCGTGACGGAAACATTGCACTGAGGTTGTAACTTTGAAATCAGATCGAAATCATTATCATGTTTAATTGCCAAGACTACATCTATTAACCAAGAGTTTGTGTCGGTTGCATTTTGATTGATTAAACGTTTAACATTAAGTGCACACCTTAGAACATTTTCAGCTTCTTCGTTCTTCCATAATTTATCAGTCTTGATATTTTGTTGATGAAATGCCTGATCTTTATCTGTTAAGAGACAATTTTTAATAATGTTGCTTAAAGCAATCAGTTAACTTACCATAATAGCTCCAACTCTCTTCAATAAGGAACGGTGTTATGGGCCATAGAACTTTGCACATGACTTCGTAGCATTTTGCAAGAGTAAACTGAATATTTTGAATATCATCATTGTTGCCACAATACAAACGATCTTTAATAAGATGAACATAGATAGCTGAGATTTGATTTGCAATAAAGTTTTGTATGCTCGCGATGACTCGATTGTATTCGTAGGCATTGTAGTATTTTTGAACCTAAGAGAAATATGAGTTTAAATTGTTATACTTGAATGTTTTAAACGCAAAGAAATGGTACCACATACATCTTTCTCAAAGTTCAGTAAACAGCTGAGTATATATTTATTAAGGTATATTTGCTTTTCCATATTTAATTTGGGCACATTACACTGTTCACCAATCACACCATTTAGGTAGCGCAGTACTGAACGCACTTTAGTTATATTTTCCGTTGATTGCTGCAGCAAATTATCGCTTACAGTGATTGTCATATTTTGTGCACCATGCGATGCCACCCACCACCTGCAAATGACAATAGATATAAGAGAATGATTTTAATGAGTAAGCAATTAATTAAATGATCGCTTGCCTCAAAGCATCGACACCAAACTTTTTCCTTATGTCCTTGGGGGAAATGACATTTCCCAATGATTTTGACATTTTAAGGCCATTTTTGTCCACTGTGAATCCATGCACAAATAGTGATCTGTATAGCGTATAAAAATTAATTTAAATAAAATTTTGGTATAAAAATGCTATATATGTTAGCACAAGGGTAGGGTGTTTTTTTATCCTAATCAATAGAACTGAAATGAAGAAAGATTAAATACAAAGGATGGAAGTTTTTAGAATTTTTTGTTTTAAAGTATCGAAAAAGTTAATGAAACATAAAAAACCTTACAAAAGGAAACTAAAAATATAGATTTTTTTATCACCTGTAGGGCGCACAATTTCGTGCAGCAATGCTGGTCAACAGTGAGGATTGAAACCAGCCAGTAAATTGATCGGCTCCTTCCAAATATAAATCAGCCACTTTTTCATCTTTAAGAACACTAAGCCATGAGCTACCAGAATCAAACCATATATCAAATATATCCGTTCCCTTTACCAGCATAGATGCTGATACATTTAAATCACGCAAGAGATCTTCTGGCAATAGCTCCTCTACGGTTTTTGACCACCAGAAATCAATATTTCCTTCGGTTGTAATTAGATCACAAATATGAGCGATTATTTTACTTAAAAGTGGTAAATTAATCAATTATTCACTAGATTTGTTTTGAAGAATTTGTAAAAGTCGTTTACTTATTTGTTAAAACTTCTTTAGTTTCACGATTGAAGAAAATAGGAATTGGCACGCCCCAAGTGCGTTGTCTAGAAATGCACCAGTAGGGACGCTTTTGAATCTGTGTAAGCAATAAGCTGGTACTAGCTGCAGCATTGATGCGAGGATATACATCTATTTTGTTTATCTGTTATTAATAGTAATAAAGAATAATTTTTTAATTTCATTATGTGATTCTAAATACCTCCTTTACAGCGCGTTCCTTCAGCTTATCTGTGTCAATAAACCATTGTTCACTTGCACGTATTAAAATAGGCTTTTTTGTTCGCCAGTCAATGGGATAAGAATGGGTAATTTTTCCCGAGAAAATGACGTTAGTAGAGATGTGCTTAAGCACCAAGTTGTTACCTTCAGTTAAAACTTCTTTCCCACGAAGAAACTTCGGAGCATCTTTTGTGTAGATTCCATTTTCATCCACATACGATATCTATTAAAATTGTCAATAAATATTTCATTAAAAATTTATTTTCTGAAATATATGTGGCGTTTTCATACAAACAGCTATCTCTTAACAGACTACGATACATTTTAGTTGAAATAAGTTTCCTGAATCAATAAGGGATTCGAATAACAAGCAATATCAAGCAACTTAAAAATTCCATACACATTAACGAATTCCATATGAATAAATAAAATATAGTTCATTTCCGTTGTAAGACCTTTTGATTAATTAATTTGAATGCCCCACATCAGGACAGCGTAGAACGAAAGAGTTGCAACCCGGTTACTAACTTATATAGGTTATATATTTTATTTTTAAGCAAACACATGGAGTATTTATTTATTTAATATAGTTCATTATAATAATGAATTATTATAACTAAGGAGATAATACAAGCAACTAGCTGCCAGGGCTTACGGCTCTGTTATATAATTTGATAATTCGATATAAAAATTTTTAAAACATTTTATAGATACAAATACAATAATTTTATATAGAATAAGTTAAATTACATGTTTTAATAAATTCATAAATTTTGAATACATTTTCTAATGTGACGGCATTAAGTAAACTACTGGGTTTAGTGTTACCGAATATATTATTTCTGATGTTTTTAAAGTGACTACATAGATCAAGAATATGTTCTGCAGATGTTGCGCTAGAAGTACAATATTGACAGTTCGAAGGGCTTTTACCACACAGCAGATGTTCGTGCGAAAATTGTGTATGTCCAATGCGAAGTCGAACGAAGATCTTAGTCTGTTGTCGGGTGCATATGTTAGGGAAGACTGCTTTAAGTCCTTCTTTGTTGATAGTGCTGTAGCGATGTTTATATGTGCTCCATTCAGCGTTTTTTAGCTGCTGCAGGTGTAATTTTATTACTTGCAGGACGTCATTTGTTTCGAATGTTTGAAAGATGAGATTAGGGCCTCTACCGGCGGCATTGGCCGCTTCATCTGCGAATTCGTTGCCTTTTATTCCCACATGTGCAGGAACCCACATGATTTTAATTTTGTTCGGATGTTTAATGCAAGATTGTCTGATGAAAGATATAAGCTCGCTGTTGTTGCTTATGTTTCGGACTGCTTCAAAAGTCGATTTGCTATCCGTACATATAATATATTTTCCACTGTTTTTATTTGCAAAATCAGTGGCAAATTTTACTGCTAGGGCTTCGGCGGTGAAAACTGAGCAGTGGGGTTCAAGAAGACCTGCTTTGATGATGGAACCATTATTGTTTACTACAGAAAATGAAGAGCTGTGCTGGGTTTTAGATCCGTCAGTATATAAAAATTTCCAATTTTTGGCGTTATAAAAATCGACTAGTTCCGAAAAAAGTTGGCGGTATGTTTCAGGGTTAGTAAACTGTTTGGAGAAGGATTGTAAATTTGAAATAAAAGATGTTTCTTTTAGGTACCAGAGTGGTTCGGTGTTCTGCTGGATTATTCTGGGTCTGATGTCGATTTGTAATGTTTTGCTCAATTCAATGCATCGTTGTATTGTAGATTTTATTTTGTAAGTTCGTTTCATTTTGGTTGCGTTAGAAACTGTTTTGTTGAGGATTACATTGTTCGAATTATAAAGTTTTGGGATAAGATTGTAGGTTGAAGATGTGAGTCGCTCTGGTATTGATGGAAGACCTGCTTCAGCTAAGATGGTTTTGATTGGGGATGTAGGAAATGCACTTATGCTTTTTCTAACTGCTGAGTGGTAAGGAGCAAATAACCGTTTTACATTGTTTCCAGCGCACCATCCATAGATAGGTAGTGCGTAATCTATTTTGGAGAGTAATAATGATCTAGTAATGTTAACTAAGGTAGATATGTGGATGCAACTGTGCGTAGATGTAAGATATTTTATTATATTCAATCTGGCAGCTAGGTTTTTTCTTAGGTCTATACAATGCTGTTTAAAGTTTAGCTTAGTGTCAAATGTTATTCCTAATATTTTTAAATAGTTAACAAATTTAATAGGGATATTATTATAACTCAATTGGAAACTTGTACATTTTTTCTTTTTACAAATATGTAGGATTTTACATTTTTCGATTGATAGCTTGGAGCCGGAAAGATTACCCCAGTCTTTAATATCACTTAATATATTAGAAAAAGCAGTTTTAACAGAGTTAATATCATTAATTTTACAAAAGATAATTGCATCATCAGCATAAATGGAGTGTTCTATATTTTTGTATTTTAAAAGGATTTCACTAAGCTGATTAAATGCAATAATAAATAGAACCACTGATAGCGGAGATCCTTGTGAGATTCCATTGTGCAGAGGGTAAACATTAGATAGGTTTGAATTGACTCTTACTCTTAACTTTCTGTTTGTCAAAAAGGCTTTAACTATATTAAAGATTCGTTGACCAACGTTCCAGCTAACGAGCTGTTGAAGTACTGCGTGCACACCAATGCGATCAAAAGCTCTTTCAAAGTCTGTTGCCAATACGGTAACATGGTTTTTGTTGGAAAGAGCGATTGACGCATAATGTTGTAGGTGGAGCAGAACGTCTGTTGTACATTGTTTTCTCTTAAAGGCCACTGGATTTTGACTAATAAGTTTATGCTTTGTAATAAACCACATTAATCTTTGGGAAAGTATTTTTTCGAAAAGTTTTCCAACGCAGGGAAGAAGAGATATCGGTCTATATCCGCTAATTTCAGATTGTGGTTTGTTTGGTTTAGGTATAGGAATAATTTCAGCTGTGCGCCAGCTTTGTGGGTAAATACCATTTTCAAAAATATTGTTATATAGTATGAGCAGTCTTTCTTTTGCACAAATTGGTAGGTTTTTTAACATTGGGTAAGAGATGCGGTCAAAACCTGGAGTTTTTCCCCGGAGGTTGCACAATGAATGTTCGAGTTTTAAAAAAGAAATTTTTGTTTCTAAGCTTTTCACTGCTTTTGAAAGATTGCGTGGTTGGTATTGGTGTAATAAGGCAGTGCTTTTGTTTGCAATATATTCTAGAGAAAAGTTGCTGTCTTCTGACAAACGCGACCAAGTGTTTGCAAAATGGTTAGCGATTTCTTTTGAGGACGTTATTTGAGTAGAACCCGAGTTGATGGATTTAATGGGACTTACGTTTTTACTGCCTACTAATTTTTTGATATCGAACCATATTTTTTTAGGACTCATTTGAGGTGTAATTTGAGCAGTAAGTTTTTCTAAACTGACACCTTTATTTGTTTTAACAGTCTTTCTGAAAATTGCGTTCGCTTTTTTATATAACATAAGGTTCAACTCATTTCTACAATGTTTGTAATCATGCCAACATTTTTGTTTTTTTTTTCTTAGATTTGCAAGATCTGAGTTCATGGAGTAAAGTGGATGTTTTAAACAAAAACCATAAATTAGTGTATGTTACCTAATCTAATGGTTCCATCTTCATACAATATATAAACCTCTAAGCCACGCTATAGGAGGCTTTCACGGGAGTCTTAAGACTTTTTCTTTATTTGTGGATACCTTAAGAATTAACTAATTTTCCCCCTTTGCAAATCGGAGGGGCATACGGCAAATTACAAAAAATGTGAAGTGTATCAAAAACTAAAAAAATCGATGAGTGAAAGAAAATTTGAAAAAGAAAACAATAAATTATTAATAAAAAAATCGAAACAAAATTTTATAAAAACCGACAAAATTATAAGCAGATACTTTGCGTGGCAATAATAATATTAAGAGTAAAAATAATAGTAATTTTGCATTCATAAACAATATTCGGAGTTTTTCAAATTTAATAATTAAAATCAACTCATTTTTACCTACCTATAATAAAAAAGCGCCAATTCATGTTAAACAAGAAAAACTTTTTAACTTATTTTTTTCTATCTGCTCTGGTGGAAATCCGTAATATATAATAGCAAATAATTTCTATTGACTTTTAATGCATATGAAAATTAAATGTATTTTCATCAATGTCAACTCTTTGGTTTCAAAACAAAAACGCCATTATTTTAATATTTTCCTAAAATATATTAAGCCAGATATTGTTCTTATTGCGGAACATAAATTAAACATTCGACATAAAATTGAATTTAAAGACTATAATATTATTAGACAATACCGATCAGCAGGTTCAGGTCATGGAACTGCAATTTGCATAAAGGAAAATTTTAGTTATAAAAAAATTGAATTAAATCTTGTTAGTATTGAAAACACTGCAATCCAAGTAAGCCTTATTGATGGAAGCACCATTTCTTTTGTTTCCATGTATTTAAGACCTTCGGACACTCTTTCTGTCATTGACTTGAATAAAATTGTAAGTGTTATTAATTCTGATAAATTTATTTTGGGAGGAGACCTAAATTCTAAACATCCTAGCTGGGGCAATGTGACCACTAACGTCAATGGAAGGATTCTTTCAAATTGGCTGAATAATCAACCCTTAGTCCAGATAATTCCAACAAAATTTCCTACCAGAATCTCTACTTGTGAGTCCTTCTTAGATATATTTCTAACCTTTACTTGCCTAAACACTGAATTTAGTGATTTGCACCCAAATTTTCGCAGTACTCTATATTTTGAGTCAGATCACAACGCCGTGGAACTAAATTTATTGAGTTGTAATATCTGTGGCAATAAGACAGAGTAGCTTAAGTCCAAAAATATAGCTGTGAGCTATTTACATTTTTAAAAATCCCTTTTCTCATTTTTATATGTAAAATTTGTGTATGGTCATTAGAAAAATCGGCATAACTTTCTTTTTAAGAGTCGGATTTAAACAAGGGTAGGACAAAATTGTGCACCTTGAAATGGTTAATAATAATATGTAGAATTTCAGTTTTTCGCTTATGTCGACTTAAGCTACTCTGTCATATTGCCACAGATATTGTAAGAAATCCTCTGGTTGAATTTTATAATTTTATAAAATAAAAATAAATAACTGGCCATTTCAGCCTTTGAAAGGACTTTGACCTAGCTTCTTATGATCAATTGTGTTGTGCGTGTTATTAAGTTTGTACACAATTGACCGAGAACCGGACCTACGTGTTTAACGCCGACTCCGAACGGCGATGAACAGAATGTTCTTGTTCTCAAGAAGCTTTACATGGCATTTTTGATTGCTCTCTGAGGTTTGCCATTGTCTGCAGAGAGGTGGCGGCCGTGGCGTAGTTGGTTAAAGTGCGTGGCCGCTATGTCAACGAACCTGGAGACCCTGGTTCGAATCCCAGCAGCGACAGAAAATTATTTGAATTAAAACAATTTTTCTGTACGGCCACCACCTCTCTGCAGACAATGGCAAACCTCAGAGAGTAATCAAAATGCAATGTAAAGCTTCTTGAGAATAAGAACATTCCGTTCATCGCCGTTCGGAGTCGGCGTTAAGCCTGTAGGTCCATAGCACGCACAACACAATTGATCATAAGGAGCTAGGTCAAAGTCCTTTCAAGGGCTGAAATGGCCAGTTATTTATTTTTTTTTTTTTTTATGCAGATTAAACAAAACACATGATCTTCCTGATTTCGTTGACGATTTTGGTAATGTTATTTCTGAAAATTTAAATAAAGTGAATATGTTAGCTGATACTTTTGAAAAAGTTCATGGTTTAAATTTAGGGTCATTCAATTTACAAATTTTGTGAAAAATTAAATCAGTGAATTACTTAATAATGAGCCAATTTTCAATTTTAATAATATTTTAACTGCTGATGGATATTCGTCTGTAGGAAATGGTGAGGATGTTTTACCAGATAATTATAAATACTTTATCAATGCTGATGATATTTGTTGTGCTCTCAAATTTAAGAATAATAAAAAAAAGTTTTGGCGAAGATGGGATCTCTAATTTGTTGAGAAAAACTACTTTATTTTTTTGGAAATTTTGCGCCATTCTTTTTAATCATATTTTTAATTTAGGCTTTTTCCCAATGAGTTGGAAATGTGCAAAAGTAATTCCTATTTTAAAACCAAACGCTAATGCAAAAAATCCTAAGAGCTATAGACCGATCTCGTTATTATCCAATATTAGCAAACTTTTCGAAGAATTTCTTTTGATCAAAATCAAAACTCATATTTCGGATGCAAATATATTGAAAAATTACCAATTTGGATTTCGTAATTCACATTCAACAAATCATTCGTACATGCTACTCTCTGACTACGTTTCTACAAATTTAAACAATAGATGCGCAACAATAGGTCTCGTTCATAAACTACGTTACCGATTTTCAACTTTTTTTTATCCCCCCTCCCCCTCCGTTACTCTTCGTAGTGCATTTCAAAACCCCTCCCCTCACCCATAAAGTAACGTAGTATATGAAATAAAAAATTAATTAATTAAAAAATATTTGAAAATATATTAAATATATAATAAAATATAATATATTTTATAATATATAATAAAAATATATTAAAAATTGACTAGCTCTTGGTAGGTGTGCTATCATGACTAGATAATTTTAAGAAAAAATGTTTAGAATCCATTATTTTCATCGATGAAAACTATTCCATCTTCAATCCAAGAGACGCTGCTATCAATCACTGGAATTGAAGAAGCTGAAAACTTTGGGGACTCTTCGAAATAGAATTCTTTAACGGATTCTATGTCGATCCATTCAAGTGTATCCTCATTTTTTATGCAAACAAATTCGCCTGGTGTTTGAGAGAATACCCGTAAAGGCTGCCACTGTACAGCAACAACTTCAGTGTTTTTATAAGTATGCTTCCTTAAAATTGTTTTATTTAAATAGTATGTACTTTTTATACCAATTTATTTTAAATTAAATAAAACTCACTTATGAGAATTCGTTGATGTTTTTGAAACGAAATACAGGTCGCAATACAAATATAGGACACAATCTTGAACTGATTTCAGAATTTAAATTTTTTCAAGTTTTTTTTTATTTTTGGTCACGTTACCTTTTTTTTTTGTTCACGTCTCACCTATAGACCCCCTCCTCCCCTATCGTTACTTATCGTAGTACATTTGAAAACCCCTCCACCTACCTAAATTGGTAACGTAGTTTATGAACGACCCCATAGTTGTAAGCTTAGATTTTGAAAAAGCTGTCGATACTGCGTGGATTGAGGGTATTATTTACAAAATGTTTAAAGTTTTTGGCTTTGATAAAAATTTATGTAGGATCATATTAAATTATTTAACGGACCGTTCATTTTATATGTTTAATCGTGATCAAAATTCAATTTCAAAGTCAGTTTTGGCTGGTGTTCCACAAGGTTCACTTTTGGGTCCTGTACTATATAACATACTTTTGGCAGATATACCTGATCAGGGTCCAAACATGCTCTTCTTAATTTATGCAGACGATATTTTGATCTTGTGTTCTAATCAATCTTTGCGAATAGCCAATAATTTGGTAAATCAAAATTTCAGTCTCTTCTTGAATACTTTAACACATGGAAACTAAAATTAAATATAAATAAATGTGAATGTACAGTTTTCAAAGGTTTCAAGAAATATTCATATCCTAATGCCAGAAAATATATTCCAATAGAAATAAATAGACAAATTTTAACATACAAAGACCGACTAAAATATTTGGGTGTTATATTACACAGTAAATTTACTTTTTATCGACATATAGATTTTATTTTAGCCAAGGCTAAAAAAATATTTTTCAGTTATTCAGGTTTTTTAAAAAGAACAAGAGATCTCCAAAATCGTATAAAATTAAATTGCTACAAACAAATTATTCGACCCATTTTATCTTATGCATTTCCTATTTGGACACATTTTTTATTAAATCAGCAATTTAATTCCTACCTCAAACGTTGACAACGAATTGCTTTCAATATATTTAGAAAAGGAAAATCAAATTGCATACCCATTTAGAGAAAGATATTTGTCACCAATTCATTTAAAAATTCTCTTTAAAAATAACAATTTATACTCAGAAAATAAACTCTTATTTAATCACAGAAAATTTAATGCATTTGACATCACCAACCTTGTATACAACATAAGTCAATATACTAGCGACTAAAATATTATGTATTATTCATTGTATCTTGACCATGTAAACATTATTTTGTTCCTTTTGTTATGTTTGTTTAGTTTTAAGTATAGTCATTTATGTTAGGTTAAATAAATAGTAAACATATTCCTTTTTTACCACCCAATTTTTTTGGAAATTTGAACTAATTTAATTTTATAAATGATTTTTTAAAACCAATAATGTACTTAATATATTTAGTTTATATAACGGTAATTAAGTAATTCCTAGGTAAATACGAATTGTATGTTAGGACCATGTAACTTATAATATAATTTTAAGACTCGTATTAATTTTGGGATAAATAAATGGAGTTTAAATGGAAATATCGCACAGCTCCAATTTCTTCGATATCGTTAAATTGCCGACTTACGTTACGCTTAACTTTTCCCAAGGGCGATTCGTTGTAATTTTCAAAATTAACAAACCTTATTCTATGCTTTCAATAAACTCTATTTGATCTTATAATAAATTTGGTAGAAACATCTTAAACAAGATCAATAATTTTGTCATGTAAGAAACAAGACCGGGCCCTTAAGAGATCCCAATTCACGAAAAACTCATGTAAATGTGTATTGTTTTTAATTTTTGTAAACATGTGTAATAAGTACAATCGTTCTATTGTTTGTAATTGTAATACATTTTAAAATTGAATTCTCCTACGAAATAAAGACTAAACATGTTTGATTGCAACATCAACGCTTAAGCTTTGTGTGTGCCAATAACAATACTTTTTATTTGAGTTTTTTCAATTAAATCGTTACACTTACCACTGGTAATTTTTCAGACAGGCTAACTAAAAAGTCTTCTTGACCATGTGCAGGCGCAGTGTGCACCAATCCGGTACCTTTAGAGTCTTGCACGTGTTGAGCCGGGAAAAATGATAAGTTTTGCTCATTTTCATGTATTGGATGTATATATTTACAATCCTTCAAATCGGAACCTTTATGAAATCGGAATTATAAATAATAGTTTCTTGCACTCAAAACGTTTTCAGAACTACCTTTAATAGTTTGTGCAATGTTGCAGTCAATTTTAGCAGTTGTTCCGAAATCAGCTAATAAATTTGAGGCTATTATATAAAGATCATTGCTATCACTTATTTTGTCTCCAGTAAGCTCAAGAATAGAGTATTCTAGATCTGAATTATAACAAATAGCCTGATTGCTGGGCAAGGTCCAAGGTGTGGTTGTCCAGACTAGTGCATAAATATTTCGATTGAGAAGATTCGAATGAAGAATTTTTGGTAACACTTTGAGTTTAAAGCGCACATAAACTGAAGGACTAATGTAATTTGGATCATATTCTAACTCTGCTTCTGCTAAGGCAGTGCTGTGAATAAGAGTTATTTTTTATTTCTTAATATTTATCTTGAGTTTCAATATGTGGAGCTTACTGTGAAGATGGCGACCAAAAGACCGGCTTTAAGTCTCGATAAATCAAACCACGTTGATATAAATCTAGAAACAGTTGCAGTTGGTTTGTTATAAAAGTTGGACTGTATGTGAGATAAATATTATCAACAGTATTCCAATCGGCCAAGACACCCCAAGAACGAAATTCTTCCTTTTGTTTTAAAACGGCATTCATAGCAAATTTGCGAGCTAAAATACAAATAAGAATATGGAATATAAAAATATTATATAAATTTATTAAGCTCAAATGAAATCGATCTAGAGCCTCAATTGAAATTGCATTTTGAGAGAAATCATTGTATATTAATAAAACTTATTTAAAAGTGATTAACTAAGAATGTAAGAAGCATCTAATCAAAATAAAATTAAGTTTACTCTCGTTGTGTTTATATTCTACATCAACTTGTAAAAGAATACTTATGCAAACAGTACGACGAAAAGATAAACATAATTATTTAAAATCAATAAATAGACACACATGCTTCTCTAACAGACATTGGATCTTGTTTTCTGGAAACATCCGATATGGCTGACAATGCTTTCAACTCTATTGGCAATCCATGACAATCCCATCCGGGTACGTATTGTACTTTTTGACCATTGGCAACCAGATGGCGCAGCGTTATATCCTTGAGGATCTAAATTAAGAAATTAGCATAAGTGCGGAGCCTGTAAATTGTATGTGCCATATTCATACTTTGTTCACCGCATGCCCCATGTGCAGGTCTCCATTAGCGTAAGGAGGTCCATCGTGCAGTACAAAAGTTGGCTCCTTTTTATGCTGTTCCTGATAGCGGTAGGCTGCTGCAAATGTCCCCTGAAGGTAATAAAACAATATTAATCAACGTCAACCACCCGATTATAACTGAGCTCACCTCGACCAGTTTATTTTCAAGTTCTTCTCGTTTCGCAGCTGATATTCGATTTGGAAACTTTGTTTTGGGCAGATTAATGGTGTTTGTATATTTTACAGGTTCAGTGGTTGCATGTTTAATTGAATAACAGCGGTAAAATTTATGAATTTGAAATATTTTTAGCATTTTCCTTAAATTTTATAACCCACTTGTTTAAACTTTAAAATGTTTCAAAAAATTATAAACACCCTGTGTGCTGTCAAAATCAGATGCTCTAGTGCCAGCCTGTGCTGCCAGTGTTTTTGAAAAAAATTCGTATGTAAACATTTATTGTAGTGATGCTTTTCTATACGACGACTTTCATTGTCGACATTTTTGGTGTCGACAGAGTGCAGAATGAGTCGACAATGGTGAAGGTAATTTCGACAATGGCAGTATTGGTGTCGGGAATGTTGAAATATTTTATTGGCTGTACTACAGCTTCGAAACTTCGACGTTTATTTTTATGTCGATACGTTCTTAAAAAGCTCTTATCGTAATGTCAGCCTACATCATTATTTTTCTAACATTCATAACTGATTTTTTTTAAAGGAAATTCTATTTCTTCAATTTGCAAATTATATTTTAATAAGTATTCTTATAAATTTTTAATTTTTTTCTGTATTCTTTTGCGTTCCATTGAAATTGTTTTTTACGTGGTGGGTTTCAAACCCGACGCACAATCCTTTAAAGGCAGGTAGCTCGCCGCTCAGTTAGCCGACAAACTCACGATTGCCCGTTTGTCGTTTCTAGAAGACACCACGTAGAGGTTTGAGTCGACTTGAGACGAGTTCGACATGGATAATGCTGGCCTCACCAGATTGAGGCAGTCAGACACGTTGCCATGTGAAGATCGCCCCCCCGACCCTCACGCGTTGCCTTGTGAGGGAGGACGATCCTCCCTCCTGAGTAAGTAAGTAAGTAATTAGTGTACATATTTTAAATTCTGTTGCAATGTAAAAATTCCCGTTCCACAAGGCTCAGTTCAGCTCAGCAAAAGTCCTCAATAAAAACAAATATCAATTGAAAATGACATAGCCTGTTCATAATCCTATGTTTCAGTTATTGATTATATTATTAAAGCAAACCTTTATTTAAAAACTTTAAGACAATAGCTAAATACTAATAAATTTATTCTAAATGACAAAAAAAAATTATGCTTCAAAAAGGAATGAAAGTTACTGACTTACTGACAAATTGTAGAAAATACTCCATTTGTTAAGACATATGCAATTCACAAAATTTTGTCCTTCGCTCGGTTGAATCAAGTCCTTTATCCACTCACTGTTTTAAAATGTACACATATATTTTATTGTGTTAAATTTTTATTATCTTCAATTGATGGATTAACCAATTAATTAGTAAGAACAAAATTAAACTTAACATTTAGTCGACGCTACCAGAGAAATATATCATTTAAAAGCATTTTGCTCTAAAAAAAATTTAAAATTGTCTCCTACTTTTAATTTGGCATTATCCATTCAAATGGAGAGAATAGTCTACCATGTTGTGGTTAGGCTTGGGCATTTTAGTTCACCACAAAGATCGCTCTTTTTAGTTCAATCGTATGTAATGAACTAGTTTTACTTCGTTTGTTCTCTTAGTTCATTAGTTCTTTTAGTTCGTTCGTTCTTTCAGTTCGTTAGGTCTTTTAGTTCATTTTGTTTACTCGTTCATGTCCAGGTATATAAAATGAAACAAACTTGGTATGAATATGTGATATCCATCAAATTCACCATTTGTATTAGTGCATAAACAAAAAGTGTCTCAAACCAAGGACTCAAACCATAGCATGGTAAATTAAGGCCCCTACTAGGTACGACAACTCAACTTAAGTTGACGTGAGTTAAGACACCTCAACTGAACTTTTTTGCCATATTACGCATAACATACATTTTTGAGCTGTGGTGTAAAATTGCTGTTTCTATTGGAGCATGATTACACCGAAATTTTGACACTTTCGTTGAAATGAATCAGCTGTTCGCATTAATTTCAATTTTTGTGTATATGTATTTTGTTCACAAGTAATAAAGCAAGGAAATAATCATAGAAATAAAATATAAGGAAGTGGTGTTCTACTCACACATTCTATGCGTGTGTTGAAGAATTTTTCAAGCGAGACAAAGCATGATTTTTTGACATAAGCTCTTGCACATCAAAACAAAGAAAATGAGTGGTGAAAAAACATTAAAATATTAAATAATTAGCGATTGTCATCGCTATAAATTGTTTTAAAACGAACATAAATAAAATAAGAAATTAAATAAGCATGCGTTGTGCCGTGAAAAGTTGTGAAAATTCACAAAAAACACATAATAAGGAGGTTTAGTTTCACAGGTAATCTTGCTTTATAAACTATATAGTTTGTTGCTTTCCCGCCATTTGTGTGCATGAGTCATGTGCAAGAGCTTCTGTCAAAACACAAGTTCAGCTTCATGAGCGCATTTATTCCTTAGGGTGGCAAACATTAGGGCCCTAATTTTTTTTCGATTGAAGATAATAGCGGAATTACAATGCGGCAGTGGCAGCGTCAATGGCAGTGACAGTGATCAGCTGTTATTTTAGGAATAATGTTGTGGAGTGGTAGCATTTACATTACAGCAGCGGCAGTAAGCAGTACTGCCGATGTTAGCCCAATTTCTAAATTCACTGCCACTGCCACAGTGCTACCAAGCAAACTAACGATAAAATTCAGGGAGGCAACATTCGAATATTAAAAAGACAAAGGAAATTTAAAAATACACTGCTACTGCCGCTGATACTGCCACTACTGTATTGTAATTTGCAGGCAGTAAAATACGAAACAGCTGATCACTGTCACTGCCACTAACACTGCTACTGACGCTGCCACTGCTTCATTGTAATTCCGCTATAAGTTTTAAGTAGGGACCGTAACTGTTATAAATTTCTTCAAAAAAGTCAATAAATAATGGTTATTTTTACCGATTTTTTTTTTGTTTTGTTTTTTTTTATTATTTACTTTTATTTATTCGGTCAAAAATACCAGTTAAAATATGTTTATTTTTCGGTTGAAAATAGAAGTTAATATATGACTTATTTTTTCGGTCAAAAATTTATATATGACAGTGATATCCTAAATTAAATACTAGCTTATCCGGTACACATTTTTTGCACCCGAAAATATGCTAATGAGCCGAACGACTAGTCGTGCCATATGTGCCGTATTTCACGGGACGTGCCGTATTTTGCAAGATTTTTTTAAGTGTCCTGCCGGAAAAAAATTTGTCCCGTATTTTTGGCATTTTTTGTAAAATATCTATGATTTCAAATACAATAAAAATTAAATAATAAAAATACGTCTGAACACCAAAAAGTTTTCGCCTTTATTTTCGATATAACCTAATGCGGCCCTGTTTGAATGTATATGTATTTGCATTAACTTCATTGTATTTGTAAAATACTTCATTTCTGTTCAACTTCACCGCTTCCTTATCTCTTAGTTCTTTGGAAATAATAGTATAGAGCAGGAGTGCCCAAAACTTTCTTATGGAAGTGCAAACACTAATACATATAAAATCCTGCAACCTTTCGTAAACGAAAGCATACTATGTTAGACAACAACAAAATCTACGTAGAAGATCACTGTCACCAAAATGTACCAACAAAGCATACGAAAGTGTTGTTGCTTGCACTTCGGTATAAGCAACGAAAAAAGATCAAAAACAAAAAAGACAAATTTGTTTGTGTATTTTGTATTGCTTAGTGCGGAGTGCTGTGTGTGTATATTAGAATACACAGCCTATGCCTAAGTGCTTTTACAAAAACAAATGTGCACCAAGTGCATAGGGCTTGGGCACCTCTAAAGACGCTATACAACTAGCTCAAAGCAGATGTAAGTTTTTGACAGTTTTTACACTCGAGACATAGTTGCATTGTTAAACCTAATGCCACAAAAAATACATACACATCTCTGAGATACATACTTGTCAGTCGATAGACACATATGTACCTCAAATGTGTAATAGACAATACAAATTTACAAATTACACACTCAACTTAAGTTGAGTTGTCGTACCTAATAGGGGCCTTAGTTATTCTTGCCCTCGTTCGTTTTGTTCCTACTCGCTGCAATATCAATTTAACTGAAATGAACTAAAAGAACGAGAAACACTGAAATAGTTCACATAGTTCATGAGTGGGAATCGTTCATTTGAACTAGTTCGTTCATGAACTACCCAAGCCTAGTTGTGGTGTTATGCATTATAATAAAATAACTCAACTACTAACTGTGTAAAAAATTGAATTCGAATAATTTGTAAAAGAAATCATCTTTCAACACTCTCGTAGCAACTTTAAATATTGCCTGTTAAACATTTCCGGCTGTTTTCATAAAAAGTTGTTAACCACTTATAAGGCCTGTACAAGAAAATTAAATAACAAGATTATTCATAAACGTTCAACAATGACAAAAACCCTTTTTTAAAAGTTCCATAAATTAGAACATACTAGATTTTTTCCTGCGTGCGTGGCTGCACCCTGCAAATATATGGGAACATAATAACTATATTCAGAGCTTTTTTTAGACCCATAGTTTGACACCACTGTCATTTTTCACTGCCCATTACAGTTTCCCAGTAGCAGGACATCACCAAATAGTAACTCTATTTTGAGTTTGTATGTAAGTACTGTTACTTTTACTTCCAAAGCTATGCGATAGTACAAATTTTAATTGTATGGGTAGATCCATACCCCCCTTGAAAAGCCCATCCCAGTTTTCTGGTAGATGGACATTATCCCGTTTTAGTACAGTTGCCGACAGTGAGCATACAATTTAAATTACCAAATTTTATTCTAATACCACCAAAACTTTCCAAGATATAGAATTTTTATTGATTTATGGGCGGTAAAAGGGGTGTGGCAACTTATATTTAGTACAGTTTCCGACAGCAAGCAAGCAAAATTAATTATAAAATTTTAGTATAATACCACCGAAATCTTCTGGTATATAGAATTTTTATTGATTTGTGGGCGGTAAAAAGGGGGTGTGGCAACCCAGTTTTAGTACAGTTGCCGACAATGAGGATACAAAGTAAATTATCAAATTGTAGCCTAATACGACCAAAACCGTTGGAAATATAGCATTTTTATGGATTTGTGGGCGGTAAAAGAGGGTGTGGCAACATTTTTCTACATAGTGTCCTTCCTCGGGCCAATACGAATCCATCAAGCTCAAAATTGTAAAAATTGAACGACCCTATCTTGAGTTATGTGCGTACACACGGACGTCAGTCTCTTTTATAAATAAGATTAAAAATAGTTAAAAGTTTCTATGTCTATGGAATTTATCAAATTCCCAAATTACATCAACACTCTTCCCACTTCAAATCGAAAGTGTTAATATTTTAAATAAAAAGCTATTACTATTTGAATATTAAAAAGCTTTTTAACTTTTGAACGTTAATTTTAATTTATTTTTATTAATACACATATTATTCTCCGGTTCCATGATAAATATATATTATTCGAATTGTAAGTTAAGATTAAATAAAGAGCTGCATAAAATATTCTATTCATCACACTTCACTACTGTACTGCAAGGAGGTACGAAAACTAAAATTCTAAAAATTCAACCCTTTTTCAAAACGGATCTCGAGAGAATTCCGGAAACGTACAAATCTGGCAACAGATCGTTAAGTGCAATATAATATATCACACAATGGTTGTATAGATCTCAAAGAGTAGAATTATATTTTTTAGGTCTCATTGTTCCCCGAAATCACTTTCGAATATCTTATATATAAAAATGACTGACGTCCGTGTGTACGCGCATAACTCAAGAAGAGGTCGTTCAATTTTTACAATTTTGAGCTTGATGGATTCGTATTGGCCCAAGGAAGGACACTATGTAGAAATTTGCCACACCCTCTTTTACCGCCCACAAATCAATAAAAATGCTATATTTTCGACGGTTTTGGTCGTATTAGACTACAATTTGGTAATTTAGTTTGTATGCTCACTGTCGGAAACTTTACTAAAACTGGGTTGCCACACCTCCCATTTACCGCCCACAAATCAATAAAAATTCTATTTATCGGAAGATTTTGGGGGTATTAAACTTAAACTTGGTAATTATTTTGTTTTATTGCTGTCAGAAACTATTGCCAAAAATAGGTTGCCACACCCCCTTTCACCGCCCATAAATTAATAAAAATTCTATATATCTTGGAAGGTTTTGGTGACACTAGACTAAAATTTGCTAATTTAGTTTGTATGCTCACTGTCGGCAACTGTACTAAAAATGGGTTGCCACACCTCATTTTACCGCCCACAAATCAATAAAAGTGCTATATTTCCGATGGTTTCGCCGTATTAGGCTACAATTTTGGAGTTTAGTTTTTATGCTCACTGTCGGCAACTGTACTAAAACTGGGTTACCACACCCCCCTTTTACCGCCTACAAATCAATAAAAACTCTATATATCAGAAGATTTTGCTGATATTATACTAAACTTTGGTATTATAAATATATTTTTATATTATTATACTAATTTATTTTGTTTGCTTGCTGTCGGAAACTGTACTAAAAATATGTTTTACCACCCAAAAATATATGAAAATGCTATATTTCAATCGGTTTTGGTCATAATAGACTAAAATTTGGTAATTGTGTTTGTCTTTCAAAACTATACCGTTATCTATTGAAAAAGTAGAAACATCGAATATTAAGTTTGGGCAAAACAACGTTTGCCGGGTCAGCTAGTTTTTACTAATTTAAAGATAGTTTCACCCTCAAGGATTGAAAAAATTATTTTGACGTTCTCTTTTGTACTTGACGAGAACTTCTACATTGGTCGAGAATTGAATTCAGTTCCATATCTTCTTTGCTTGTTTTCTATATACGAAAGCCTTACAATTTTCAGCTTCAGAACATCAAACGCACGTAAGCAAACGAAAAATAATGTGAAGCGCTTTGTCAAAACAGTGAAAAGCACAAAAGGAATACAAAAATTTACGGTACAGCGCAAGTGTTCTCATACCCTTTCATCACTTCCGATGTGCGGCCATGGCATAGAAATAAAATATAAGGAAGTGGTGTTCTACTCACACATCATGGTATAATTATACCAGGTAGCATTGACAACTGCTTATTTTCTCTTCAACAGGAAAACATAAATTGTCAAACACAGCTGTTTGCGAAACGAAGCGAAAATTAAAGCAAGTGACAAAAACAAACAAAAAACTAATAAGAATATTGTGCGTTTAAATAAACAAATCATAAAGAAATAAACATTTAAAATCATGAAAGTGATAAAAAGATCTTGTGTAATTTGTGCGAAAAGTTTTTCAGTCCGTGATGTTAAATTTTATTCAGTGCCTAATAACGAAACTCGTCGCCAGCGGTGGATTGATGCCTGTGGCTTGATGCTGGCAGAAAATTCGTTTGTTGTTTGTGTTTTCATTTATGATTTGTGTTTTCATTAATGGCCGACCAGCGAACGCTCTCTTTTTGAGTATATTTTTTGACAGTATATGATTTCCCAAGCAACTGTCAATGCTACCATGTATTATTATACCATGCTCACACATTCTATGCGTGTGTTGAAGAATTTATAAGCGAGATAGAGCATGATTTTTTGACATAATCTCTTGCACATCAAAACAAAGAAAATGAGTGGTGAAAAAACATTAAAATATTAAATTAGAGATTGTCATTGCTATAAATTGTTTTAAAACGAACATATATAAAATAAAAAATTAAATAAGCATGCGTTGTGCCGTGAAAAGTTGTGAAAGTTCACAAAAAACACATAATAAAGAAGTTTAGTTTCACAGGTAATCTTGCTTTATAGTTTGTTGGTTCCCGCCATTTGTGTGCATGAGTCAAGTGCAAGAGCTTCTGTCAAAACAAAAGTTCAGCTTCATGAGCGCATTTATTCCTTAGGGTGGCAAACATTAGGGCCCTAATTTTTTTTTTTTTTGATTGAAGATAAGTTTTAATCAGGGACCGTAACTGTTATAAATTTCTTCAAGAAAGTCAATAAATAATGGTTATTTTTACCGATTTTTTTTGTTTTCTTTTTTTTTATTATTTACTTTTATTCAGGGACCGAAAATAACTGTTATTTTCGAAATTTCGATTCAAAAAGTCAAGCGGAAAAAATGTGTTTTTCGATATTTGAATAAAGTATAGCGATGCTTGTTAACTAAGGAATAATAATCTTAAAAGATTTTTATTTATTTGACTTTTTTAAAAAAAGTCAAAAAATAATAGTTATTTTTGACCGATTTTTTTTTTGGTCAAAAATAAAAGTTGAAATTTGACTTTTATTTTTTCGGTCAAAAATAACAGTTAAAATTTGACTTTTATTTTTCGGTCAAAAATAAAAGTTAAAATGTGACTTATATTTTTCCGGTCAAAAATATAAGTTAAAATTTTACTTTTATTTTTTCGGTTAAAAGGTGAAAAAATATAACAAAAGTATAAATTCTATTCACTCTACTCTTATCTGCCTTTGTTTGGCTTATCACTGCACCTTGCGTTCCCTCTCATTGTTGTGAACTGAAATGATCATCAGAGAACATCACAGAACTGAAATGAGTAACGGACTGAAATCGGATACTCAAATCATACCCGAGTTACTTGTTGTTCTATACCCTATCCTTGCTCAATGAAATATGTAAAATACTTATACAGGGTGGGCCAAATATATACTATTATATACTATTTATAACTAATAACTATAAACAAGGACGCCGAAAATTTTTTCCCCATCTAGTTTTCGTCTTCAAGTGAAGAAAAGGAACTTTCATCGTTTTGTTGAGAAAGTTGTGTTGCACAGTATAATAATTAAATATTAATAAAAATCATTTTCAAATAAGCGAAAAATCGCGAAAATCCAAAAAGAGCACGACAAATAAATTTAGGCTGCAAAACAACGTGTGCCGGGTAAGCAAGTAATTAATATAGGATGTCACTGTCAAATTGTGTACCTTTATTTTTAATAGAAAAAATAAAATAAAAAATAAAACTTAAAACTAAAAAATAAAAGTCAAATTTTAACTTATATTTTTGACCAAAATAATAAAAGTCAAATTTTAACTTATATTTCTGACCGGATAAATAAAAGTCATATTTTAACTTTTATTTTTGACCGAAAAAATAAAAGTCATATTTTAACTTTTATTTTTGACCGAAAAAATAAAAGTCAAATTTTAACTGTTATTTTTGACCGAAAAAATAAAAGTCATATTTTAACTTTTATTTTTGACCGAAAAAATATAAGTCAAATTTTAACTGTTATTTGTGACCGAAAAAATATAAGTCAAATTTTAACTGTTATTTGTGACCGAAAAAATAAAAGTCAAATTTTAACTGTTATTTTTGATCGGAAAAATAAAAGTCATATTTTAACTTTTATTTATGACCGAAAAATTAGAAGTCAAATTTTAACTGTTATTTATTGACTTTTTTTAAAAAAGTCATAACAGTTACGGTCCCTGCTTTTATTTATTTGGTCAAAAATTCCAGTCAAAATATGTTTATTTTTCGGTTAAAAATAGAAGTTAATATATGACTTATTTTTTCGGTCAAAAATTTATATATGACAGTGATATCCTTTATTAAATACTAGCTTACCCGGTACACAATTTTTGCACCCGAAAATATGCTAATGAGCCGAACGACTAGTCGTACCATATGTACCGTATTTCACGGGACGTGCCGTATTTTGTAAGATTTTTTTAAGTGTCCTGCCGGGAAAAAATTTGTCCCGTATTTTTGGCATTTTTTGTAAAATACCTATGATTTCAAATACAATAAAAATTGGCATAATTGAAGATGAACGAAAACTCAAAATTTATAAATTTTTTTTGTGGAATAAATGTATTAAGACCTACTAATCTCAAATCCGGAAAAATGTCACGCCGCTCTTAATTGGTTTAGAAGTTATAGGGCTTGAAAGTTGGGGAAATGGACCTCAAAAACTTGTGATTTTTTAAAATTTTCCTACAAAACCTAGCTTTATGGGTGTCAAAAGAAAGGTTATGCTGTTACCTATTCAACGAGCTATCAATCATTAAAATCCACGCATTACTTTTGAAGATACAGCATTTTCCATATGCACACTTGGCGGTTCACCCTTTTACGAAATAACCTAAACGTAAGTATAAACATCAAATTAAAAATTTATTTAAGAAAAATGCGAATAAAGTAGACAATGCAGGAAATCGAATCTGTATATAAAAAATATGAAAAATTGTTATAAAAAATCGCGCGATTTTTTATAACAATTAATCGCCTGCGGCGCTTTTTTTTTATATACAACGTGTATATCAGAACATGCGACTGCGGTTCTTTTTTTTATTCGCAATATATGAAAAATTTTTCTAAAATGTCTTAAGACATTTCAACATTAACAGGTAGGATTTAAATACTTTCATTGCCTACTTTATTCACAATTCGCTTATATTAATTTTCCAATAGGTAACAGCATAACCTTTCTTTTGATACCCATAATGCTAGGTTTTGTAGGTAAATGAAAAAAATCTCACCAGTTTTTGAGGTCCATTTTCTCAACTTCCGAGCCCTGTAACTTCTGAACCACTTGAGAGCTGCGAGAAATTTTTTCACCATTAGATTTTTTAGCTCCAAATACACATTTTCAAAAAAAAAATGAAAAAAATCCATTTTCACTCATCTTCAATTGTTCCTAAAAATTAAATAATAAAAATACGTCTGAACACCAAAAAGTTTTCGCCTTTATTTACGATATAACCTAATGCGGCCCTGTTTAAATGTTTATGTATTTGCATTAACTTCATTGTATTTGTAAAATACTTAATTTCTGTTCAACTTCACCGCTTCCTTATCTCTTAGTTCTTTGGGCCATGGTATAATAATACAAGGTAGTATTGACAGTTGCTTGGGAAACCAGCATCTGTCAAAAGAGTCAAAAAAGAGAGCTTTCAATTATTGCTTATGTTTTCGCCATTGTTTATGTTTCAGCGCTTGCAAATAACCAAACATTTGCTTACAAAATATTGCCTATTTTATTTAATCAATAGTGAATTATTATTACAACAACGAAGATAACTTGTGAACTTTGTGTTATTAAGTGCAAATATAAAAAAAATTTTGAAAACGTTCAAATGCAGCAACCTCAGCAGCTGCAGATGCATATGGACGAAATTAAAGAAGTTTTCAATTAAAATTAAAACACCACGGCTGGAAAACGTTAAACACATATCACACATAATTTTTTCACAACTTTCATTATAATAATTGTGTATTTAACGCACATATTTTGCGGAATTTATTTATTTTTACATTCGTTTAATTTTTGTTGCACGAACAACTGTTTTTGACAGATGGTGGTTTCCTTGTTGCTGAGAAAATCTATACTTGTCAATGCTACCTGTATAATTGTATCATGATGTGCGGCGAATTGCCTACAAACTCACAGACTTGATTTCAAGTCTTGACAAATGTAAAAGGGGTCAATATAAAAAGGGTCGTACTGTCAATTTTCCCCATTTATTCTCAGCCAATTCGCCGCAATTATCCAACAAAGTCGAAAAATTGCTTTGAATTCTTCACCAATGTAAACGGAGTCAATGCTTAGGTTTGGTTTTAATTTAAAAAAATTCCTTAACAACTCCTTAAGTTTTTTAATTTAATATTCGTTTAATTACATTTTTATTTAATACATGCAAATTGTAAATTGAATTTGAAGAAAAACGAAGAGGAACTTTTTTATTTAACTTGCATACTCAATGCTAAGGACTTTGCCTTTTCAATGACATCGTCTATGTCACCAACCATGTAAAATGCTATTTCTGGTATATCGTCCATGTCGCCGTTTAAAAGACGCTTAAAGCCCTCAACTGTTTTCTGAAGGGGAATAAGTTTACCTAATTGTCCTGTAAATACTTCCGCAACTTGAAATGGCTGAGATAAAAATCGCTGCATTTTTCTTGCTCTGGCTACAGTTATTTTATCTTCTTCAGATAACTCGTCCATTCCCAAAATTGCAATTATGTCCTTTAAATACGAAGGTCGAATTTTTGTTTCATTGAATCTGTTCATCACTTGGACATAAGTATTCAATATTTGCTTATTTTACCTGTAAAGATTTGTAACTTTGTAAAGTCTTTTGTACTCCTCTTGCTACGTTGTAGTGTTCCTCTCCTACAATATTAGGGTCCATGATTCTAGAATTAGAATCCAAGGGATCAACGGCTGGGTAAATTCCTAATTCAGCTATTTGACGGGAGAGCACCGTAGTTGCGTCCAAATGTGAAAATGTTGCTGCAGGTGCTGGATCGGTCAGATCATCCGCTGGTACATAAACTGCTTGAACTGAAGTGATCGAACCATTTTTAGTACTTGTTATGCGTTCTTGCATGGTGCCTAGATGGTGACAAATAAAAATGTTAAATGAAAAATTCAAAACCCATTGTTGACCAACCCATATCAGTTCCTAGAGTAGGTTGATATCCAACAGCCGAGGGTATTCTTCCGAGCAAGGCAGAGACCTCAGAACCCGCTTGAGTAAAACGAAAAATATTGTCGATAAACAACAAAACATCCTGCCCCTCCAAATCCCTAAAGTATTCGGCAATCGTCAATCCGGTAAGCACCACTCTTGACCGAGCTCCAGGCGGTTCATTCATTTGACCAAAAACCAATGCAACTTTTGACTTATCATCTTCCAATGAAATTACTTTTGATTCAATCATTTCCATGTAAAGATCGTTTCCCTCACGCGTGCGTTCTCCTGCACCAACAAATACTGAGTAGCCTCCGTGTTTTTTTGCAACATTATTAATCAGTTCCATAATAAGCACGGTTTTGCCTACACCAGCTCCACCAAAAAGACCAATTTTACCACCCTTGACATAAGGAGCTAACAAATCAATGACCTAGTTTGAATAATAAATGATTTCACTATGAAGCTATATGCATGTATACCACTTTCAATACCTTTATGCCAGTTTCGAGCAGAGATGGGCTAACATTTAGTTCGACCATTTCTGGAGCTTCTGCATGTATAAACGAATGAAACTTCGTTTCTACTGGACCACGTTCATCAATCGGATCACCGATCACATTTAAAATACGTCCCAGAGTACCTTTTCCCACTGGTACACGTATTGGATAGCCAGTATCCAAAACCTCCTGTCCTCTTTTCAATCCTTCAGTGCTATCCATTGCAACAGTACGTACAATATTTCCACCCAAATGATGAAATACCTTTTTAATTGAATCCATTACAGCACTACAACTACTAAAAAGTATTCATTCGACATACTTCTAAAACTAATCTAGATCCTGTAGCTGGTTCGGAAACTTCCATAGCATTGAGTATATCTGGTATTTCGTCCTCAAATACCACATCAACAACAGGTCCAACAACGGCGTGAACTTTACCGACCAGCCTTGGCTTTGGTTCGATTTTTGCATCATCTCCCTTACTTTTTGAAGTTGCTTCTTTAACTTCTTCCTCTGCATCATCACCTTTAGTGCACTCATCGTCTTCATCTGTATGCATTTTATATGTAACACTGAGGCTTGAACTTGCTTACCCTCGCAAATATTAGCTTACCTTTTGCATTAACAGAAGTAACTGTTTTAATAAAATCTTGTCTGGTTTGAACAATACTACGAATTCCAATGAGGTGATTGCTGCTTCGCGCTACTAAAACAATTTTTTTTAAAATGCAGTTCAGTCTGATTAATCTTTCTGTTTACCAATTAGACAATGCGTTAGCTTTTGTACTTTAGTATATAAGGAATTCATCTTTACCACGATTTTTTAATTGTTTTAAGAAACGCTTTCTTTAAAACTTGAAAAAAGAATGACACGAAATAACTATTTGAATTATGAAGCATTGCATACTTGAATCGGCTGAAGCGAGACTGTAACGCCGGGTAACTCCGGCTGTTCTCATTAACAGCCTGTCTAAAGCCAGGAGAGAGGAGAATGGTCGCAGGCAGCAGGTACGCCCTATCCTGTGTAAATTTAGAAGGGACTACCTAGATCCTGGAGTTGGTCGCCCAATCTGGGGAGAAGGTTGGACCGTTGTTTTAAACAACGGTAGCGTTATGCTTAAGAAGCAATAGCAATTATCCTAAAAATTTGTTAGCTCGGGGATAGTCTTTGTCTCGGCAGACACACGATCGCAATTCCACTGGCATATTGACATGTCTTATGGATATTCTTAAATAATGATGGATAATTTTTGATTTGGGTACAAAGAGGTGAAAAGTTTACCTTAGTAATCCTATGAGTACCAGAGTTGAAATTGATGTAAAAGTGGGTCATTTACAGTCAAGTGCGATATGCGATATTCCATATCCAATGGTGGCAATTTTTGTCATTCACAGTCAAGTGCGATTTGTTATAGGTATCAGTGTGTGTGAGTGCTATTCGAGGTAAATCCTTTTTGGCCGGGAGACTATCACAGGGCCGGCCCTTCCGTCAGTATTGTGCTGGCTGTGGTAGCTCAATGTCGCGAGCAGACCAGCGTTGGTCGGCGTGGAGTTGTACAACCGGGTTGCAATGCCCAAATATTGTCACAGATTCAAGATAGGTCTCGATTTCCACCAATAAATGTGGATGGTGGTCCAGCTTATCATTCATGATTGGTATTGTTGCGTTCCAGTGTTGGTTACAATCAGGGGCGGTTCCAGGAATATATTTCGGGGGGGGTTTCAAAAATATTTATGTACGTTATATATATAAAGGGTAGTTAAATTTTAAAGGCCGATGTTGATTTTGAATAAAACACAAATTACTAAGGAAATTATTGTCATTTCTTTTTATTATGATAATATTGGTATGGTGCAATTATGCATGGAACAAAATATCGGCTAAATGGCCGCCGTGACCTCGGCGGCACACCTCCATCCGATGGCCCAAATTTTCGATGAAGCCGAGGCATAAGTGAGGTTCTATGCCGTTAATGTGCCGAATTGGCGGGGTGCAATAAGGCCAACGGCAATAAGGCCGAATTGGCTTTATTTCCTTTTCAAAGAGAAATAAGGCCGAAATTGTGAATTTGGTTTTATTTCCATTTGAAAAGGAAATAAAGCCTAAAAAAAAAAATTTAGCAAAATGGTAATAAGGCCGAAAAATAATTTTTGCAAACTAAGGATTATTTTTTATAATTATTTTTAATAAAAAATACGCACCCTGTAGTCTGTTGTTTGAAAAGTTACTGGACTCAGCGTAGGTACTCAATTTGCAAGCGAACAGTTGCCATTGTCAACCTCAATGTGCTTGTTTTCGTATCAACGCGAAAAATTTATTAGTAGTAGTTCAATAGTGAAGGTGAAGAAATTTTAATATTATAAGGAATGAGCGCCGCAGGCAAAAAATTTTTATAAAAAATCGCGGCGATTTATTATAAACCTTGCGGCGCTCATTCTTTATAATATTAAAGCTTCATTAAAAATTTTAGTAAAAATCGCGCATATTTTATAAATTTTCATTCATAACTTTTACGTTTATATTTTACATTTTTTTCTCGACCACTAACAAAAAGATGTATGTTCTTTAGCATTTAAACGATCATATTTTTCGCTTTAAACGGATATATATTTCTATTATTAGAATAAGATATCCTAGTCTTCTCAATAAAAAATATGTAAATTTTACAGACGAATTCGGCCTTATTGCACCCCGCCGCCGAATTATCTCATCCTTTAGCTTTTGAATTGTTGCTGGCTTATCGATGTACACCTTTTCTTTCAAATCACATGATTGGTGGCCAAATGACATCGCCACCACGTGAGATAACACGGCCATTGAATTTGTCGCGCAAAAGAGCCATTGTTTCGTTAGCTGTGTGGCAAGTGGCACCGTTCTGTTGAAACCACATATCGTCCACATCCATATCTTCCAATTCGGGCCATAAAAAGTTCGTTATCATCTCGAGCTACCGAACACCATTCACAGTAACGGCCTGACCAGCCTCATTTTGGAAAAAAATACGGCCCGATGATGCCGCCAGCCCATAAACCGCACCAAACAGTCACTCTTTGTGGGTGCATTGGTTTTTCGACAATCACTCTTGGATTATCATTCGCCCAAATGCGGTAATTCTGCTTATTGAGGAATCCACTGAGGTGAAAATGTGCCTCATCACTGAAGATGATTTTCTTCGAAAGTTGATCATCCACTGTTGCCATTTCTTGCCACCATTCTGACCGTGTAAATGCAAGTCTTTATGCATAATGTTCATCAACGACGAACGTGAGAGGTGCAATTGTTGGGCACGACGACGAGTTGAGGTGGACGGCTCTTCAGCCACACTATCGCGAACAGCAGCAATATTTTCTGCAGTACGAGCATGCACTGGTGTTTTCACATCTCCTACAGACCTGGTTTGTTCAAATTTTTGCACGATTTTTCCGATTGTACGCACATTAGGACGATTAAATTGACCGAAAAAATCACGAAGTGCTCGATATGCATTTTGATTTGAAAGCCCATTTTCATAATAAGCCTGAATAACTTTAACGGTTCAAATTGAGTTAGTCTGAAATTGAGAAATGTCAAATGAAATGCAGAAAAAAAGTTGACATTTAGGTGTGGTTTATATTCAACATCGGCCCTTAAAATTCAACCACCCTTTATATACATTAGAGCGGGATAATTTTTTTTTCCAAAAAATCGTAGGCGTGGGAAGAAACCGTTAGTCTAAAATCTATTTCGAGCCTCTGGTTTTTCAAAAGAAGGCAATAATTTGTGTTTTGCTGCAATATGTGAAAAAATTATTCCACTTATTGGAAAAAACTTTGCTACGAAAAATAGCCATCCACATTTCACTCCATATTCACTCCATATGATTGTGTGGTGCTCAGGATTATTTTTTTGTGTTAAATACCACAAGCTGACGCTGGGGTGAAGATAATTATAATAATAAAAGTGATTTCTCTGTTTATTTGACTCGAATACAAATATTAAAGGCCAAGATAAAACCAACATTAAAATAAATAAAAACTACAAAAACCGGAATTTTTCTCCATTACTGTATAAAAAAGAATTTTAAGTCTACACTTCCGAAACTATCGAAACTGTGCGTTTTTAAATTAAGACTGTGCGGTGTTTGGATATATTTTATCCAAAAAATGCGGTGTTTTTGTGATTTCAGGTTAAGATTGTATGTGTGACTGTTTACAGCTACAGGCGCAATATCGCAAAAACAAACAAAAACTGGAACAGAATTCAGTATTTTAGCAATACGTGTAGAAACAGCTACAAACGTTTACAGCATAGGGGTGTGAATATTTAAAGTAAATTATAAAAAACCAATTTTTTTTTTCTTTTTGGTACTCTTAGCCCACATAATAAACATCAGTACATCACATTTAAATACAGGTTCTTTTAAAATTTCGGGGGGGGGGTTTGAACCCCCAAAACCACCCCCCCTGGATCCGCGCCTGGTTACAATCCATACAGTATGTTTATTAATTTAAATATACACTTAAGGATGGTGTGTAACCGGTGTTGAAGCTACTATGACATGGCGTTGGTCGCGTCTGGAGTTATGAAAGTGACGCCCAAAAGAGGGTTGGATGGACATTAGTGTTTAGCATTAGCATGGTATTAGCGTCAGGAAGATCTATCTGTTGGGCATCACTCTTTGCCAAGAGGCACCGTATAATTAAGCCGATGTTTTTATCGAATTCAATAATTAACTTATTGAACACACTTTTCTCTCGCTTCTTGGCAAAAGATTTATCGGATGAATTCTTCTTTTGCATACTATCCTTGATTTCAAAACCCACCCTGAATTAGAAATTTGGTGAAATCGAATTAAAATCAAGCCTACCCTCCGCATAAAGTTATATCATCGGAAGAACAAATCTTAATAAGTAAACAAAAATGGATTTATTGACTTTAAGATTTTTCACATAAGTTTTGGTCGTTTATAAACTTCCGTAGTTTGAGACTAATTTTAATGCGACGAGATCCACGTAGAGAATACAGAGTACACCTACTTTAGAATGATTTAATGATATAAGCCCATTGCCTTTGTCTAGCCCATAATATGAGAAAGAATATTTTTACAGGAGTAATTGTCTATATATAACTGCCACAGTATTCTCTAAAAATAAAATTTTTTAAATTCTAAAAAAATGTCCTTAAAAAAATTATACAAAGTTTATAGCAGTAGCTATCTTATAATCTTATATAATATATGTATCATAGAATTTAAACAAATTAAAGTGAGCTTTTAGGAGCAATTTCAAAACCACTTACTCACTCTGTTTCGATGCTTCTCCATTCAGATACAGATTGCCCGAAAGGAAAGCGTGCATCTTTCACTACTTCTCATAAGATTTATAGTTTGAAAAATTGTCAGTTTGGACATGACTGTACAAAGTTTTTCACATGTTAGACCAAAACTCTTAAACTATGATGGGAAAACTTTTGACTGTATTTCGGAAGGAATTACATTCTGCCCTTTGTAATGATCTTATTAGCCTCGCATGGCATAGCAGCGCATACAACGTAACTGATAAAGAATGGGTCAGTGGAATGCCATTGTCATACATATATAAGGGTTGAACTGAAATGAATAATTCCGACCATTACCATAGGAACCAAAACGTTCGACATGAAAAACAAAGCATTCTGCTGAGAGTTAAATTTACAACTTGAATCGGCCGAATTTTCGAATATAATGGACGAGTTGAGTGAGTTTTCGTCGACGGTTGTAGAATTTAAATCAACTCTGAGACACGATAGGCTAAGCAACCTAGTGGATAGCTGCATCGGAACTGACTTCGTGCCATCAGCCACAGATGCCTCAGTGGAAACAAATCGAAAAACTAGTGTGGCCTCACAAACCCAAGCATTTAGCGATTTTGCATTGAATGTAGACGAAACAAAACTTTCGCTATGGCTTAGAAAAATATACCCAATTCTTGAAGTGGAGCTACTTAAAGGTCCTACACCATTGCCCGAGAATTCAAATACTAGCAACTATGATTTAAATGGAGGCGAATACCTTATTCAAACGTATCAAAAGATCTCTTTGGGTTCGGTGGAACACTCACAGGGCTTGGCCACCTGGCTAGCCGTACACACTAACAATGCGCCTGTTCTGGTTCTAACAACAGCTGCTCCTCACGATGACTGGTGTGAACATGTAGATCAAAGCATGAAAATATTTATTCCAAAACGTGTTCAAGCAGGAAATTTTGTAGTTTTCACAGAAGTGAAGAGCGTTCCTTTAAAATCATGCTTACGTTGCCTCAGCACGAATACATTTAATAAAAATGTTTTCGTTGGTTCAACTGTGTCTGGGGATATCTACGTATGGCAATATAAAATAAATATATCTTCAGGTAGTGTCGAAATTGAGGAGCTATTTGCGGAAAATTCACCACATGGTTGCGGCGTAGCAATGGACTGGTCGGAGGAAGAAAGACTTTTGACCTGTCATGCAAATGGATGGGTACTTCAGTGGCTAGTTGGAAAGCGCATGCATTTGGAAAAATCGTATGTTTGTATGAGCGGATTAAATCTACAAGTTAATTACTATTTCAATACAATTATATCGATAGTTAAGCTCAACAATGAGATAAGTGCACTTTTGTCGAAAAGAAGTTTATTGAATTTTCTAAGCCATACAAATATTTGTGAACATCTGACAAAACATCTTCTCTCGAGATGCAAATGCTAATGAAAGAAAAAGTGCTCCATGCTTTTAATTAAAATAAAAATTACTTTAGCAATAATAAAAAAGTGCATACGTTGGTTTGATACGAAGGGATAAATATGATTAAAGTGTTATGGCATCGAAAAATAAACTTCTTTAGACTTTTTTCCAAAATTGCATTTGTCAAGATAGGTTTTCTCAATCAGTTTAAAAAATTTCGTAAATTTAATAGGAAAAATTTTAAATTTATTTTTATGACATTGATGAGCTTAACCCACTTGGCATTTGTTAAAAAATTCTATTTTCTTAGTTGTAACTTCTAATGGGTTTTATGTATGAGGGTTAATTGGGTGCCCCTATTATCTATATATAAATAGGCGTAGGTTTCTCAACCGATTTTGATATTTTTTAAATCAAAAAGAGTAGGGCGAAGAAGTGCACCGAATATCTATGGAGGGTGTGGCACATCCCATACAACCCAAATTTGCGATATCGAATAGCTTTAGAGTTATAGGCCACACAGCCTCGGAAATCGGTATTCGAGCTCAAATCACACGTACCATTCCACTGGTTACATTTAATGGGCGTTGTAAGAGGGGCATGGCACTTTTCAGCAGCCCAGATTTTCGGTATAACTTTCGGAGTATATGTCACAAATCGATGAAACTCGGTAGGAACTTTCTATTTAGTCGAGTTCCTCGACGGAAAAATTTAACGAGCATTAGACAAGGCGGCGTGGCACCACCAAATTCAAAGTTTTTATATCGAATAGCTTTGGAAGTAAATGCCGTATAACAATGAAGCTAAATATTGAGTTCCCACTTGGTGATATCCTTCTACTAGAAAGTATTTAGAATATGGGAAGTAGGGTACTGGGACGGGCATTGGAGAAAGGGGTGTAGCTCCGCATACATAAGCCAAATTTTTGACATTGAATAGCTTTGATAAGTCACAGAACATGGAAACTCAGAATGGAGTTACTATTTTGTGATTTCCTTATGGTGGTGCGTATAGTGCGGTGTGAGTTTGGTTACGTTTGCACATGAGTGAAGAAAGAAAAAATTTTTTTAATAAAAAAAAAAGAGTTGGCTGTGTCGTGGACACACCCGTAGGTTTTGACGTGACGATGTTTCTTGTTGTTGTTGTTGTTGTTGTTGTTGTTGTTGTTGTTGTTATTGGTGTTGTTGTTGTTGGTGTTGTTGTTGTTGTTGTTGTTGTTGCTGGTGTTGTTGCTGATGTTGTTGTTGTTGGTGTTGTTGTTGTTGTTGTTGTTGTTGTGGTTGATGTTGATGTTGATGTTGATGTTGATGTTGATATTGATGGTGATGTTGATGTTGATGTTGATGTTGATGTTGATGTTGATGTTGATGTTGATGTTGATGTTGATGTTGATGTTGATGTTGATGTTGATGTTGATGTTGATGTTGATGGTGATGTTGATGTTGATGTTGATGTTGATGTTGATGTTGATGTTGATGTCGATGTTGATGTTGATGTTGATGTTGATGTTGATGTTGATGTTGATGTTGATGTCGATGTTGATGTTGATGTTGATGTTGATGTTGTTGTTGTTGTTGTTGTTGTAGTTGATGTTGTTGTTGTTGTTGTTGTTGTTGTTGTTGGTGTTGTTGTTGTTGTTGTTGTTGTTGTTGTTGTTGTTGTTGTTGTGGTTGATGTTGATGTTGATGTTGATGGTGATGTTGATGTTGATGTTGATGTTGATGTTGATGTTGATGTTGATGTTGATGTTGATGTTGATGTTGATGTTGATGTTGATGTTGATGTTGATGTTGATGTTGATGTTGATGTTGATGTTGATGTTGATGTTGATGTTGATGTTGATGTTGATGGTGATGTTGATGTTGATGTTGATGTTGATGTTGATGTTGATGTTGATGTCGATGTTGATGTTGATGTTGTTGCTGTTGTTGTTGTTGTTGTTGGTGTTGGTATTAGTGTTGGTGTTGGTGTTGGTGTTGCTGTTGGTGTTGGTGGTGGTGGTGGTGTTGGTGTTGCTGTTGGTGTTGGTGTTGGTGTTGGTTTTAGTGTTGGTGTTATTGTTGGTGTTGATGTTGGTGTTGGTGTTGATGTTGGTGTTGGTGTTGGAGTTGTTGCTTTTGCTTTTGTTTTTTTTTTTTTTTGTATTTGCTTCTTCATTGGTTGTGCTTTTTCTTGGTGCATTAACTTTGCCTTAGCTGCATACAGTAAATCCAGCAAAAGTGACGTAAATGCGTAATATTATGCGGTTCCCTGAGGGGGCTCATGACGCCATTAATTTTTTTTGTTATTTTTATCATGTGCCCGAAGACCTCACCTTCATTTTCGTTCCTTAAAATTTACCTTTACGCTAGTAATCACAGAGTTAAAATTCCATGCAACGTTTTTTCATGGTTGTAGCATTTTTACTACATTAGGTGGCAACCACAACCTTGAAATCATGATGACAAAAATTTTTTTTGTAATTTTGTTGTGAGGCGTAATAATACATCTATGCTTTTGTAAACCAAAATTTACCGCAGCACGTCTCCCGAGTGAGTAAAAATTCTATGCAACGATATTACATTTCTGTTACATATGCTGCTATATTAACGATCTGGTGACTTCGGCATTTTTTTTTTTTATTTTTGTCGTAAAGCCAATTATAAATACTTCATTTTTCTTTTCAAACATTCATCGTAGGTTATATATTTACTTACTGAGTAAAAATTCAATGCAACGCTGCTGCATGAATGTTGCATTTTCGATCTTTGAGCGGCTCTCTCTGCGTCCCCATGACATCAGAAATTTTTTTGTCTAATTTTGTTGAGAGGATTTAGAACAAGCCTTTTTTGGTGTATCATATTTTTAATCCTGGCGTAATACTGAGCGAGTAATAATTCCATGTATCAAATTTTCAGTTGCGCTGCTTAAGCAGCTCCCACCGCGTCCCAATGACGTTTTGAATTTTTGTTTTGTTTTTATAGTGAAGTCAAGGAATTATTCTTTACGGTCGGACCATATTTTTAGTCATAGCTCTTATACCCAGCGAGTAACAATTTAATGCAACGCCGATGAATTTTGAAAAAATGCATTTTTCAACTTTTTTGGAAACCTGCGCGGTAAAACGTAACTTCGTCACGTCAAAAAATAAATTTTTAAATGGTCGAACTTAGACCAAAGGCGATTCTAATATCAATAAAAACCAGTTTTATTGATACAACAACATTGCGTTTTACCTCGCAGATTATGTATTGCCGTTGCATGGAATTGTTATTCGCTGAGTATAGGTGCTAAATATGATAAAATTTATGATACGGTAGTTGAGGTTTTTTAATTTTTCTTTTTTTATCTTTGAACCAAGGATTTCAGGTGATGAATACCTTTTCATTCAATCTGCCTTGGTTCGAAATGGGCTGATAGACTAGTGCGAAAAAAGAGGTAATGAAGTGAAATATGTGTAGCATGTTCTAAGAGCCATGGGAATCCGTAGAAATATCTGAATTAGAATCTGAGGCAAGTGTTAAGTCTTTACCTCAGTCAGTTCTAGTTATGGGCAATCCCATCCAAAAACTCCTCTACCTCCATTTTTGATTAGAAATGAAGAAAGAAATGCAGAAAGCTTAAGGCGTTGGACCATGGCCTGGCCAGGGCTCGAATCCTGGACAGTGCGGTGGCCGTAAAGCGCACTACCTATTCTACTACTGAGGCCATCAAGCCAACGCCGTTGCATTTTCGATCTTAGAGCGGCTCTCTCCGCGACCTCATGACGTCATAAATTTTTTTGTCTATTTTTGTCGTGAGAGCAAAGAACCAGCCTTAAGTGGCGTATAATATTTTTTACTGTAGAACCTATTACCATTGAGTTATAACTCCGTGTAACAAATTTGTAGTTTCGCTGCTTAAGCAGCTCCTTCCGTGTCCCAATGATGTCTTAATTTCTTTTTATATTTTAGCCATAAGATCAAAGAATTAACCCTTTTTGTCTTTTACCATGACAATTATATTCAGCGAGTAACTATTCCATTCAACGCCGATACATTTTGGAAAATACTTTTTATAACTTTTTTAGAAACATACGTGGTAAAACATAACTATGTCACGTCAAAAAGTATAGAGGTGTGATATCACATGATCAAGAAAAGCAATTCACCGGTCCGAAGCGTAAAAATTTACTGGGGCCCAACTCCGTATCGCGATGCGTAAATCAATGCGTTGCGAAAATGAAACCCGATGCGCATTTAAATCGCAAATTGCACGTGGTTATCGCATTACGGAGTACCGATTACGCTGTTTTGCGATTTTTTTTTCGCATCGCAATACAAAGTAGGGCCCCAGTTCACCGAACACAGCCGGGTTGTATAGTAAGTAACGGCGTCTTGTTGGAACCAAATGTCGTCGTGATCACTGGCTGCAATTTTAGGTAGCAAAAGTTCGTTATCATAGCGCGATATTGGGCGTCATAAACATTTACGTGCCGATCGACCTAATTTTTGGAGAAATATCGACCGATGAATCACCAGACAATAAACCAAACAAAACCGTTATTTTGTCTGGATGTAATGACAACTCTTGAATTTCTTCGGTTTGCTCTTCAGCCCAATTACGGCAATTTACTCATTTACTTCTCCAACTCAGGTATTTTTAGGACTGGAAATAAACGACAAAGATTCTTATGATCAAATTGTGTTGTGTGTGTTATTAAATATTTGTACACAAATTATCGAGAACGGGGACCCACTAGTTTTATGCCTACAGCGAACGGCTAATATTTATGTCCCATGAGGCTTTACATGGCATTATTTACTCAGAAGTTAGTCATTGTCTCCAACCGATGACAACCGATGAGATTAGACAATCGCTTTAATTGAGAACATTTTTGTTTCAGGTTCGAAACTGAGGGAATTGGCTTCAAAGTATCCACACACTCTAACGGGTCCTACAACGGCCATCACAATGAGCCAAAACAATTAAAAACTACCTCTCACGCAAAGAGACGATATCAAAACTCTAAAATCTCTACAAATTCTACAAAACGTATTTAAAACATGGGTCAAGTAACTGATACAGATCCACAAATTGTGTTCATGCCAATTTGTCTGATATATTTATTTAAGTTTTAGGTTGGTTGACTGCTACAAATAAGCATTTATACCTTGCTTTTGACTTTGAAAGTACTTCTTCCACATATATTTTTTGCAATTGTTTTTTTTTATGCCATATTCTTTCATTATCGTGAGAGTCATTTCCATACATCTTTTTTTTTCTCTGAGACAGAAAATTTCCTCGCTATGAATCTTTTTATGACAAGTTCTTTATGATCTTTAATTTCAATACTTTTTCCGCTTTTATATCTCATCCTCATTCTGTAAACACACCAAAGATTTTAAGATCAAATTTTTTGTTTAGATTTTATATTGGACCTAAAATCTCGGCATCACACGAGTTGACATCATTACTCTGCTTAAATACATTAGACTTTGTAGTTGGTGCAAGTGACGGCGGAGTATATCACTGCTCCACCACAAACATGGCCAGTATCAAGAGAAATATTGATATTATTCCCTTAAGAAGTCATTTGTTTATGGTGTCAACTTTAGTCAAGAGGCATATGGCGGGCCATGTTATTGTTATTAGTGCAGATATTAGTGGACAAGTCTACTACCACGACATAAGAAATGCTGATGAGGTAAATGAAGTCACTTAAACAAAGAAGAAAATTCATTAAATCTCAGACTCTCTTAATTCTCATTAAGGATGCACCAAATGTGGTTATACAAATTCCACTTCCCTTTAAGAATAGCATAACTTGTTCTCGAGATGGCAACATGATTTTTTGTCCTGGTACAGATGGTGCTCTAGAGTGCTACAGGTATTTTTCTGATTCTTAAGAAGTCATTTGGAATAATTTTAATAATTTTATTTAGAGTACAAGATGGAAAGCATTTCATCATTAAAGGAGCACTCGAAGGCAAGGGCAATCTTATAAAGTGCAGCGAAAATGGGTAAATTTTGTTGAAATACATTGACATTTTAAATTGTAAAAAATTTTGTTGTTTAGACTTTGGATTATTACTGGTTTGTATGGAGATGAATTCCAAATATTTGTCGTCGAATTGGACTAACTGAACAGAAGACACTTTTTATATATTTGTATAATTTATTAGCAATAATTTCATTTACATACAATATTTATTCTCTATATACATAAAGGATTACAATAATGTTTACTCAACGCCTGTCAATGCTTTTATTTATACGATAGATAGTCTGTTAAAACCGTAATACATTGTTTCACGCGTTGTTGTGTTTTTAATCACAGCAAACACATTTTAAATTCGCAATTTGCCAAGTTAGAAAATATCAAAAAATAAATATAAGATTATCGTAAGATTATGATGACGGATGTCTGCTTCGGTAAATAACTTAAATTAATATTGTTCTAATTTGCCCAAATCAATCACAAGAGAGAATACAAAATATATCTATTTAAAACCATGCAGAATAACAATACAATCTTGTTATACATATACGACATTAAAACGAAGAAACTTATAAATCTAGGAATAAGTTTAAATATACGACGGTGTTCCTGCTTAACGTTTGCGTAATACATTTGCTAAATAAAAATAATTTGAGATGTATCGTTTTCGAAACATAAAGACAATTTGCTCAACAGATGGCTAAATTCTAAAAAAAATATAGGTTCATATTGTACAATACATAATGTTAATAACGACATTTGTAAAAATGTTCAATAATTTTATAGTAGTTTAAAACCAATTGCTATGATTACTATGATTCTTTGCTGCCACCTCTCTTAATGCAATTGTTTAATTGAACAATACAGTGTTTGGATCTTCGTCATCCATTTGTTTGACGTGTCGCAAGACATCTTTTTTCGTTATGACGCCTAGTAACCGTCTGTTAAAAATTATTTGGTTTTAGTTTTGAATTTGTGACATATGGAAAGAGCTTAAGAGATAAATTTCTTGATTGGGTAAAACTTACCCGTTGTGTGTCACTAGCGTTTGCCTTAATCCCAACTTGCGGAACATATCGACAACTGTTTCCATTGGAGTTTGATCGGTGACAGTTATAGGCGCCATGTCCAGAATCTTTTTTAGTTTCAATGGCGGTGGTCCCAAGTTCTGTGTTAATGTAGCTGATGTAAATAATACAATAGATGATCCACTGATTCCTTCGATTAGACGTTTAGCATTGCCTGCAAAAAAGTCATGATTGGTGGAAAACATAAATTTGATGGATATTATGTGCATAAAGTTAGCCTCGCACTATTTGATTTGCAACAAAAATAAAGTATGTGCCGCGATGTATCCTATGTGTCTTGTTCTGCATTGAGTTTATGAACATTTTTTAAGGTGCCAGTATTCTTTTTTGCTGTCTTAAACATAAGTTGTGTCGTAAACTGCATAGCTTTGATCAAAGAATGCTCAGGATAAACTTCATTGGGCCATTAGTAGACTGGTTTATTCTCCATTAAGCACCACATCAATTTTTATTTATTTGAAATTAAGCTGTGATATAGCCAGCTTTTGCTGTCAGTTACCGGAGAAGACATTTTTAAAATGTTAACAAATTTTTATAGCAAGATGAATTCATACAGAAACTTTAATTGTATTTTCGAATCCATCAATGTAGGACATCACAGCACATTTTTCGAATTCTTTTGTTTTCGAAAAGTTAAAAGTTAAAAAAGCACCGCTACGTTGAAATCATACTCTTAATTCCAAAATTTGTTTTCCAATACGGCACATTATAGTACATTTTGGGCACATTGCAGCGCATTGTTTATCACATAAATCATAGAATGCGAGGCTAACTTTATAAACGTTAAAAATAAGAAAATATTATACCGATGGCTAAGTTAAGATCTCTTCGCAAAACAAATCCAACTAAATATTGATTTTCTTTTGACACAACTACTGGGAACCCATTGTGTTCAGTCTCTTTCAGTAATGATTCAATATCGTCCACAGTCATTGAGTCCTGTGTAATAACGGATAGTGGTTCATTACGCCTACAAAAAAGTATATTTTTAATAAGGCACATAATAAGATAGTTGCAGAAATCCATTCATACTTTGGCTGCATTACATCTGCGGCCAGAGTTGTATGGGCGAATTCCTCCTTGCTGTCCAAAAATGGATACCCATTCAGAGCAATGTGAGCATCATAAATACCCTTAAGTTGAATATTTAAGAGTTTGTTTGCGATATTTAAATAGAATTAATCAAAGGTTTACCTGTCTGCCCAAGGCATCACCAACCCATTTGGATGCCATAGCAGCTGCCATAAGTGGCACAATATAGCCGACTCCTCCAGTAAGTTCAAACATTATTACCACCAATGAGACCGTCATGCGTGTCACACCACCCAGTACAGCAGCCGCTCCGACCATTGCATACAAGCCGGGCGTAATCAGGTTATTGCCAGTCACACATTCTCCCGCAAAAAACCAAATGTTAGGATAACTATAGGCCAATTGTTCAACGCCTGAAACCAAATGCAAAGGCGATGATCAGCTTATTTAATCGATAGATATTATTTATTTATTTAAAACTTACCAATTCCTACAATTCTACCCAAAATGGCGCCAAGTAAAAGGGAAGGAATAAATAGACCCGCAGGTACTTTCATGCCAAAAGTGAATACTGTCAGAGCTAGCTTGAGGAAGAACGCTAAGATCAATAGGCCAATGGCGCGATATACTCCCGGACCGGGCTCTGTAACTTCTATAGCTGAAGCGGCACCATTCGTTATATTCACTCGCGTGTAGTCACTGTGGGGAGAAAACATTTCATAACAATGCTTTATAATAACAACGAATGAAATACTGAAACTTACCAAAGTGGATTGCTTACATCTCCCGGCGAGCACTGACTGAAGAGCAGATAAATGAGTTCATTCATGTTCATCCGTGTAAATGGATTAGGATAGCAAATTATTCCAGTTACCAGCGTCACAACCAGTACTTCAACAACAGGATATTGACCTAACTTGCTAAATTTACGGAAGCGGCACCACCATAAATTCGCCTTAATAAAAATTGTTCCTATGACACCCTAAAGAGAACGTATCATTATGAATTAGATATCAAACATTCAAAATTGTAAACTTACGCCCATAACGCCTAGAAACACAAAAGGCAGAAGTTCAAAAAATATCCATGGTTTATTATATTCTACAAAGAATAAAACTGAGTGTTCGTTTCCAAATGGCGTCAACGAACGCAATACGAAAGCAGCAATTAAAGCACAAAAGAATGAACGCCATAAAGTCTTCAGCGGAAAGTAGTAAGAAACTTCTTCCAGTGAGAAAAGCACTCCACCAATTGGGGCGCCAAAAGCAACAGAAACACCAGCCGCTGCAGCTGCCGAGAGAATTTCACGTTTTTTCGCCTCATTGCGCCCATATTTTGGGAAAACGTGCGAGAATATGTTTCCAATACAACTAGCAATATGTACCATGGGCCCCTCCTTACCCAGAGTGAGACCAGCCGATACAGAAAGCATTAAACCTACTGATTTGATAAGCAATGTCCATTTGCCCAAATATCCTCGTATAATAAATCCAGAGAGGATGGTTTTTATTTCTGGAATACCAGAGCCACATGCATATGGTGCAAACATGCGCACCAATGACGCACTTAAAGCTGCAAAAAATAGGGCCCAAATAATGTACCACAGGTATGATATGATGTAGGGGCCTGTGCCAGAACGACTCAGCCCAAAGATTTCTGGCCATGTTTTCCACTGTAAATTAAAAAAAGCGAGTTACACATCGTAGAAAATCTTTAAATTTAAGAGATTTATTAACCGTTGAACAGTTTCCTTCTTCGAAAACTGATTGTTTAGCTGGCCAACAGCATTGCTCACGATTAAACCAGAAAGCCTGCGGACAGATACCATGCTTAAGATCGGACATCCAGCTGGCGCCAATGTCCACAACTCCGGCTACACAACCGGCTGCAATGCCCACAAAGAGTACGCAAAGCCAGCCAGACCAAGCGTCGTGGGCTCCCTGAAAGATATATAAAAATGTATTTTAGAATTCCACAAGAAAATTATTATTATGAAAAGGTTTAATTTTGTTTATGGTATAGATTCCATGGTTAATTAAATATTCTTTCAAAATTATAATCAAAACCATGTGAATATTTTCAATTCAACACTGACCTTTATTAAATCCCATAGTGAATCTTGCCTCTTCTTCACAATATAACGATGACGCATGCGATCTCTAGCAATGTCTCGCTGCCAGTCTATTGTATGGAAATCATCGTACTGTCCAATACCTGGAATATCGTCATGTGCTTCTATAAAATAAAAAAAAAAATAATATAAAAATAACTTTTCCAAATGTGCAACAACTGTAGATATATTGTAGCAGTTAGCAATATGTAAAAACTATATATAATGTAGCAGTTTTGAAACGGGGGGTTTATTAGTGGCTCATCTTCCTCCATATAAAGGGTATTTTTTAAGAGTTTGGTTTTTGAAAACACACAGAAAATTTGCAAGAATGAATGAAATATTTATTTGAATCGATAAATCAATGCCTGCCATTTACATTCTGAAGATTATTTCATGCAAATGTTGCCCGCTGTTATGATTCAACTGACCCATTCTGTAAGTCAAATTTTGGAACACTTTTTCCAACATTTCGGCCAATGACACGTTTAATGTTGTCTTTCAACGTTTAATGTTGTTTGGCTTGTCCCTGTAGATGAAAGGCTTGATGTACCCCTACAAAAAAAGTCTATTGTGGTCAAATCGCACGTTTTTGACGGAAAATGGACTGCGCCAAAACGAGAGATTAATTGTTCACCAAACTCGGCTCTCCATTCCTCCATGGTATAGTGTGCAGTGTGGCATGTGGGACCGTCCTGTTAAAACAACATGTCAATCAAGTCCACTTCTTCTATTTTGGGCAAAAAAAGTCCGTTATCATCAAACGGTACCTTGCTCTATTGATAACTTTGCGACCATCATCACATCTGAAGAAGTACGGCCCAATGATGCCGGCCCATAAACCGTTCTTGAGACCAAATTTGGCAATTCCGCTTTTCACGTACCCATTTAGCCACAAGTAAGCCTTGTATCTGAAGACAATTTTTCAATAAAAAAAGCGGATCTTCGTCCAGCTTTTCTAAGACCCATTCACCGAAAATTCAGCGCTGTGGCAAGTCGCCCTGCTGCAATTCTTGCATAAGCTGTAATTTGTAAGCCTTCAGAACAAGATTCCTACCTTGAATTTTGTAATTTGTCGAATAACACAGCCCCAATTGCTGCGATTAACGATGCATGAACCTATCACGATCTTCATTAACACTGCGGGATACAGCAGCAGTATTCTCCTCGGTACGCACTCTATGGATGCGGGTTTGTGGACTGATGTCCAATAGAGTGAAACTGGTGTGAAATTTGGTCACAATAGCTTGAAAAGCTTGCTCGGTGGGTCGATTACGATGACCATAATATGGACGTTACTTGGGAAACACATTTTTCACACAGCAGTAATTTTTATGGTAAATTTCAATAATTTTCAAACATTATTCGGGCATAAGTCTATTAATGATGAAATGACAACCCGAACTTAGCATTTTTGACTTTGACACATGTCACGAATCTTTCGTGAATAGCAATAACTTCAAAAACCAAAAGGCAAAAATATTACTCTTTATATAAAAATGGATGTACGTACGTCCGTAAGTGGGAATGTAAGGTATAGGTTTCGAAACCACTGAACCAATATTTATGAAAATTGCAGGGAACTGTAGCAGTCATGAGAGTGTTTCTGTGAAGTTTGGTACCGATCGAACCAATGGGGCGCGGATTGGACAAGGCGGTGTGCACCACTCGCACAACTCAAATTTGCGATATCGAATAGCTTTGGAATAATAGGTCGCACAGCCTCGGAATTCGGTATTTGACCTCAATTGGCACGTGCTGTTACACTGGTAACATTTTATGGTCGTTGGAAGAGCGCGTGGCAATTTTTTCCATATTTTAGGTATAGCTTTTGAACTATAAGTCACACATCAATGAAACTCGGTACGACCTCACTATTTAGTTGTGTCTTTCGACTGTCGATATTACTCGAGCATGTGGTGTTTAATATTCACTTATTAGATTAAGGACTTACCAAGCTATCATATGTATGAAAAGATATATGAGATGGCAATTGGGTGTGACATATTACTTAATAGCTGGATACTTCATCCCCAAATGTTTGTATCTTTTATAAGTTCTACAAACAAGCCATCCACATTCAATAATTCACATCTCGTTAAACATTAAAAAGTTAAATGAGTTAAAAATACTAGTTTTGTTGTTCAATGCAGACATAATTAGAAAAAAAGTATCTTGTAAATTTTTGTTTTTTTTCGGATAATTTCATTGTAGTCAGGGTTTGATATATTATTGTGGCAACAAAGTTACCAATGGTAAAGTGGCGAGAAGATCTCGATATTTTCTCTGACATCAATTTTGAACGATAAAGCTCAAAAGTGAAACATAAGAATATTTTTACTATCAGTTTCAAAAAATTGTGCATAAAAAGGTGATATTTTTTTGAAAACATTGATATTTTGGTTTGATGCAATCGATAAATGCTGCTATCGAGATCTGCTTTGCTAAGGATTAGCAGAATATTGTAACTGATTAATTTAGTTTATTTTATTAAAAACTACAAATACAAATTTTTTTAGTTCTTCTAGCTTATTTTGTTTTGCCAGACGTGAAGAATATTTTTCAAAATTTTTAGTGTTGAAGATTGTTTTTATATCATTTTTGATCCAAAATTTTACAAAACTCTAAGTTCTTGCGAGTTTTCCAGCTAGAAAGCACACTTTATTCCCAATTGATCTTTGAAATTCTGAATCTGACTATTTTGATACGAAGAAAAGGGTCAGTCATTTTGAACTCAGTTAATTTTGCTTTGATCAATACAAAGTAGCGCCATAAAAAATTATACGGCACTTCCTAAATAAAAAATAACAAGTTCAAGCTCTCGAGCTAAGAGCCAGGAGACGCAAAAGCAGCCATACATTTCCGTTCCTAGATTTTCAAAAACTTTTTCAAAGCTACAAGTTTAACAAAACAATTATGGTAAAAATAATTTTAATACTAACATTATCATTTAAAATCACGGGCCTAATTGCTGTAACGATAGTAAACTGGGAACTCAGATTTCTTTTGAAATCTTCGATGAGATCAAAGAGACTGAGATTTTTGAGTATCAGTATATCTTGTAGGCGCAGTATTTATTACTTTTTTTTTTGTTGGCTTATAACGCCGTCACAGCTTAAATTTTTTTAAACAACACACCAAAAAAGAAAAATATGACACCTTCATATTTTACTTTTTTTTACTTGCTGGTTTCTTTAATGTGCAAATTTAATAATTTTTTTGGATTCGCTTCGAATATTTTATTGAAAATATAACGAAAACGATTGAAAGTTTCGAAAAAGTCTAGCAACATTGAATTCAGCATTTTTTATTTAGTTTTTCAAGGATATTAACACAGCTTATTAATAAAATTAAGTTTTAAATTAACGTACAAAGCAATTGTCATCAAACAATTTTTAATTACCTGAAGCTCCATAAAAAGAAAGACCTCCTGAAAAAAGAAATAAAAAAACATTTGTCAAAAACAAAGCTAAGCAGGTGTCATTCTTATGTATTACAAAAAATTCTTTAAATTTATTTCAATTAGATTCAGTGAAATAGTTCCAGCAAGAAATAAATAAAAAAATATAACAAAATTTCTTCAGCTTAAAGCGTTGAACTTCTTCTTAAATGCAATCAAGCGTGATAAATACATTCCGTAAATATTGACAAACTGTCATCAACTAAGCACAGATAACATTTTTTTTTTTAACAGTTGAAGATATCAAAATATGCGCCAACTACTAAAGTAAATATTAGTTCACATTTTTTTTTATATATATGTATGCATAACAAAAATCAGCACGTCCAGCGGTAAAATTTGAGTTATATCTTTTAATATATATGCAAGCAAATACACATTGCTTTGAACAAATCTGTGCTTGTTTAGATAATAAGCGAGAGCAACTGATGCAAAGCTAATGTCAAAATTAATAAGTTATCCAGATGAATATTGGTTCGAAATTCTCACGTAACATTTCAAATTAACTACTTAGGATGTTCTCTTAATAAATTTAAACAAAATTAGATATAATTTTTGAATGAACGTACTTTTTTCCGAAAAGACATGTTATAAAGAATTGAATTATTGAATTATTTCAATGTTTATATTAGCTCGAAGACTTTGCATTAGCGTGCTTGTTATCTTATTTGCTCTGTGTTATGATTAGGGAATTTAAAATAGAACATTTTTTTGGATACGGACCATCGCTTTTGTTCAATCGCCATTGGTCACAAAAAATATATTTTTTAATAATAAAAAAAAAAAATTATGTAACCAAAATTTTATGCGACAAAACAACAAAACAAATTAACAGAAAATTAGAAAATGAAGAAATTAAAATATTTTTTTTAAATCGTGATGATCATCAAATTGAATGAACCATATAATCAGAACAGAATTAAAAATTTCGAAAAGTCTACGAAGCAGAATAATTGAAGAATAACTTAACTAAGTTTGAAAAAAAAAGATTATAAGTGTATCCACCTAAATAAAAACAAATAAACTCTCACCATCCATTGAGTCTCCGAAAGCGTTATGAGTTGGCACATGTTGACTTAAGCGGTAATGTTCCCGATCTCTGTCGCGTTCCATTTCTGAACCCGTGGCACTTACTACTCTATTGAATGAATTTGAAGATGAATTTGCTTCGCTCGGACTTGTACGCGGAGTTATATCAATCATTTCATCATCATCTGTTGTAAGTGATGTAGTTGTTGTAGCTGCTGGTACTGTTATTAAAGCAGATGCCAATGGATGATCGTTCGAATTTGCGGCTGGTTGAACGCTTGTCTAAAAAATAAGAAAAAATATGAATGATGACTGATTTATAAGACAGTCTTTATTTTAGTTTTATTATTAGGAACTACTTTTGATTGGAACTCTTTAAAAATAAAATTATACACACATCTGACTGACATTAATTTCCTTTATTTCGTAATTAGGTAATGACGTTATTAATTTATGATATGACCCACAATGATATGTGTCCACAATGAGCACATTTCACGTCCTGAATAATATATCTTCCCATTCCGCCCCTTAAATTAAATGTACTTCTTTATCTATTTGTATTTAATAGAGCAGCATCTCAATGAATATTTAAAAATCAGTCCGCAGATGTATTTAGAAAATATTTGCTTACAGACAATTAATTAAGCCTTATCCGAACTAACAAACGCAAGCGTTGTTCAAATGTATTTTAAACGTTTTTATAAGCACTTTCTAATGCTGCAAATATGTTTAAAATTCTTTCGAGACGTTTAAATTAAATATGCTTCAAACTTTTGTTAGAACAAATTTCATATCAAATATCCATTCACACAAAAAATTATTTGCGTACAATTATCTGATACCATTGACTTTTTTATAAAGCTTTATCTATAAAAATAACTTTGCAAAAGAAAAATTCTGAATTTTTATGAATAAATATGTATTTGTATGTATTAAGAGCAAAGGATCGTGCAAAATTGTACAAATTATTTGCCGAAGCTTACTTTTAAAGGTCAAACCATGATACAATTACAAGGTAGGCTCATATTGGAGAGCAGGGTGCGCTAGTTGTCAAAATCAGCTGGTAATTTTGAGGTTTTCTAATTGTTGTTGTTGTTTTTGTCTTTTGATGTTAGTAGCTCCTACAGGTTTGTTGTTGAAAAATTTCTCATTTGAGAAGCCATCTTAAAATGGGCTTACCTTGTAAATGTAACATGGATCAAACTTGAGTTAAAATTTCAGCATTTATAGCATTGAAATAAATTAAAATAAAAAAAAAATTTAATGCAACTTAGCCTTTTTTACCGCAATATAATGGAATTTTCAACTTTAAATACAACGTTGTTTTAATATATGATTGTGCGGGACAGATAAATGAATGTTTGGTTTTTATTGCTAGCTCATTATTTTTTACGGGTATACAAGTTTGTAATTAACTTACAACAAGCTTAAAAACGTAAGCATTGTTTTTCCAATACACTTATCAAATATATTTGCGATAAGCTTATTATAAACGTTTAGTCATATATTTGCATTAAACGTTTGCTAAAACCTATTTACATTCAACGTTTATTATAAGCTTATAGTAAACGTTTGCTGGATGTGTTTTCTTACTGTTTATCTAATACGTTTGCAATAAGCTTACAACAGTGAGTTTCTTTCAATGCTTATGTTTAGTTTGTTTTATAACTCGTTCCAAACGTATTTTAAGACATTTTGCCAGCTTATTCAAAAGAAATTTCTTTCTAAAAGGTAATATAGCAGTACATTTTTCCAAATCTAAAATGTTCACTGGGATGAATTTCGTTTTCCAAGCATTTGACCTACACATCCACCCATTCATAAATTCATGGTACGTTGAACGCACTAACGGCACTCGGCGGTTTACCTTCTTCAGCACTGACTGATATGCTGTAATGTAATTATTTCCTTCTGCGGCTATTTCGCGACTTCCTTTCAAAGGAAACTTTTCCATATCGGTTGCTTCACTTTAGAGAATTCATCGAGAGCATCTGGCCAGGTAATTCAGCAAAAGAATGAGATTTTTTTACATTTGAGTTTATATTGTATTAAATTTTTTAGTGATTGATTCTATGTATGCAGTATACTGAAGAGGGCCGATGCACTCGAACAATGGGAGTAGCAGGAACACTGCGAACCACCTCAGCATAAATGACGTTAATTAAAAGAAAAACAAATCACTTTCCACTCTATTATTCTAATCTACAATTAGTTAAGGTATTTTTAAATGTATTTATACGCTATTCTATTGTTTCTAATGCCTATTATTTGGCCAAATTGAACAAGGATTTATAAAGTTTTTGCACAATTTTTCTTTTCACCAAATTAATGACGTGCTAAAAAAGTTTTTGGAAAATGTTATTATATTGTCAAACTACTGACAGTTAATGCAGGTGTGTTCAGTAAACAGTGGGCTGTGTTCACAGCGCTGACGAAATTATCGTAAATTTTTAATTTCATCGTATATCATTTGATACGGTCGTCTCGGGGCTGATCATACTCTCTTCTCAGTACCCACAATTGTCAAAATCAATGGAATGCAACAAGAACAACTTCATCGGCTTTAAATGTTATCAATGTTTGCTTTCAGATTTTGTATAAACTGTCAACTTAGATTTGACATTAATTAATTAATCCTGACCAGACATGTAATATCTCATAGAGATACACAGAAATACTCTAAACTTTTATTGTTTTGAGTTAAGAAGTTGAAAATAAGGACGATGATGGAATATCGGCTTTTCAATTATACATACATCGGACAGTTTTATGCTATCAACTCATTTTTTCCAATATATCTGATGGTTGGACGGAACTAAATTAAGTTATTTCGGCTAGAGATTTTTTTTGTCACTAGCCTTTATAAGAGAGTTATTGAAACACGTCTGTTTAAATCAAATGATAAAGAAGGAAGAAGGTTTATTCAATATAGCAGAAGTAACGTAGTGTTTAGATGAGTTAATAACGTAGTGTTTACATGAGTAGATATAAGTAGTAATGTATACTTATTGATACAATTATCAGAGTACTATTAGTGTTCCCAATAGCCTTAACCCTTTCGCCCCTACTGGGATTATATGTCCCAGCGAACTTCCTTACGTCGTATCATTTTTATTTGTTGTTGTATTTTAAAGTGTGATATATCCCAATAAAGGTTGAAGTAATATCTTTGGTATTATTACAAAAACAATGCTCACAGTTATAGCGGTACCTCATTTGTAAGCAGTTTTTTAAAGTGAAAGCACGTGTTTTTCGATAATCTTCGTATAATTTGGTAAATAAAACCGGAGTTTTTGTGTTATTGTTCGAAATTCTGTATTATTACTAAAAGTGTGGTGTAAAATATTGTTTTTAACATTTTGCAGCGAGGAAATACTCAAACGGTAAGGAAATAGAAAGCTTTTATCTTAAATGGGATATATTGTCCCAATAAGATTATCGGGTGGGATGTATTATTCCAATATACGTTACAAACACTAGTTGTAATTTTATTTTTTGCAGATGGCAAGAAAGAGATTGTCGAATAGGGAACTGGTCGAGATTATGCAAGAGGACGATGAAAGCGATAATGAAGGTACAGACTTCAGTAATTCTGGATCCAATTTTTCTACTTCAGATGATGAAGATCAGGACACTGAGGACGAAAATTTAACTGACTCAAGCAATAATAACAATGAATCCGAGGATGATGATGAATTCCCTGATGACCCTGATCCTCCCGTGGAACTTGATACAGCTGTTGTTGCAGGAAGTGCGGATTCTCCTGATGCTGCTGATCCACTTGTTTCTTGTATGTGGTCTAACTTCAGCGAAAATAATACATTTGTACCTAAATTTACAATGCCTGAGGACAGAAATGCAGAGGTATCATTGAATTTAGCACCTTCTGCTACTGAATATGATGTCTTCAGGAAATTTTTCCCGAAGGGTTTGTATATTCGCATTGCCGAATGTACGAACCAGAGACTAACGAAGCTAAACAGAGTGAAGAATACGAAACGCAATTTAACTGATGAATATGAAATCATGACTTTCATTGGAGTGTCTTTAATTATGCATTATAACCACGTGCCGGCTATAGCTGATTATTGGAGCAACAACATTTCCTTGGGCAATGAAGCTATAATGAAGCACCTGTCGTCGACATTATATTTTAATGACGTAGAAAAGCCGAGTGGAGCTCCAAAAGACTATCATATGTCTGAAGTTGTAGCTTGCGTGAAGAAAACGTTTTCGGAAGGACGAACTGAAAGCCCTTTCCAATCAATAGATGAGAGCATGGCGAAATTCAAAGGCCGTTCCGTGCTAAAGCAGTACATGCCAATGAAGCCCATAAAACGTGGTGTAAAAATATGGATGCGCTGTGATGCTAAGACCGGATATACTTATGACCTAAATATTTACACCGGAAAGGAGACCAACCAAGACATTACCGGCACCCTTGGCGAAAGAGTCATCCTCAAATTGACATCAACTATTCGGAATAAAGACGTTGCTGTGGTTTTTGATCGATTTTTCACGTCAGTCTCGTTGTTAAAAAATATTCCGTTTCCAGCGCTGGGAACTTATATGAGAAATCGAAAAGAAACACCAGTTTTTGCTGGACGCTTGGATCGGGGCAACAGCCAGTTTCAAGTGAGTGCTGATGGTTTATCAGCTGCAAGATGGATGGACTCTAAGGAAGTACTGATCATGTCAAATTGCCAGATTTAGTTCTGGTACAAAGGAAGCAAAAGGATGGTACAAAGAAGAATGTGGACTGCCCTTTGATTATAAGCGACTACAATCGGATGATGGGAGGGGTCGATCTGGCCAACCAAAAACAGCAGTGTACGACATGAACAGGAAGTCCTGTTCATCGTATATATGGAGCGTGGATATGGATGTGGAATGCGTGGATCGTATATATGGAGCATCATCGCCGTAAGATTCCGTTGATACAGTTCATAGTTCCATTGTCTGAAGCTCTTCTCGCTGAGGGAGTAAAACACAAAGGACGAAGAACACGTCGGACAGGCGGAAGGCCTTCTAAGAGAACTAAGAAGGAGAATTTGAATATTGGCGATCATTTACCCATTGAAAGCACCTCGCGACGTAGTTGCGTTCGATGCACATCCATAAAGAAAGAAACTAGAACCAAATTTGTGTGTTCAGGATGTAACAATGCTCTGTGTCCCTCATGTTTCGCACCATTCCACAAATAATAAATATTCTTTATATCAACAATTTGAATTTGTTAAGTTATTATGTTTTTCTTTTTATGATCCTTTATATCTGCAAGCTTTGAATTACTGATTTTTCGTATAATAAAAATATCAATAAAAAAAATGTGAATTCATCATAGTAAATTTCTGTGTACGTAAACTTTATTGGGACATAATATCCCACCGCAAAACCTTATTGGGATTATATATCACAGGACAACGGTAAGGACCTCCGGCTTCTCAAGTATGAAAAAAGCTTTCCAGATTTAAAAATAAAACTCAGGGGTGAAAGGGTTAAAGAATTTTTCAGATTTAAACCAGCAAAATTAATTTATATTTAATTTCCATTGTCAAAGAACAGCTGTCGTGCTTGAACTTTACTTGAAGTCGATTCCGTACTTTTTGAAAATTTTCTCATTTTGACAGATAATCAAATTACTTTCTATTACTCGAACTTTACTTGAAATTAGCTTGAAAAGAGTACAGAAACAGACCTATAATTAATAGTAAAAAACATATCCATCATTCATTCAAATAATATAGACAAATTTTACCCAACTATACTTAACTAAATCGACGATGCCATTTTCTCAACTCTTAGAAAATATTAACTGGGAGTATTTGGTATTTAGCTTTTTTTAGTTTAATATCTCTTTAGGACGTCAAGGTTTCTCAGTGTAAGAATGCGCCAGTATTTTTTCTTACTTAAATCTATATCTATATATATAAAAAAGGAACTTATGTTTGTAAGGCCGCAATAGACTCCTAAACTACTCATCCGATTAGCATAAAAATTTGTGTATAGAAGTTTTTTGGTACGGTGCGTGTTCATAGGCTATCAATTTTGATCCACCTTGAACACCAGAGGGCGCTATAGTACAAAATTTTTACAAAACCACCTAAAACTCCCAAACCGCTCATGCGATTAGAATAAAAATTGGTATATAGTAGTTTTCAGGTACGATGAGTTTTTTAGCACTATCTTCTTTGAACCACCTTGGACACCAGATGGTGCTGTAGTACAAATTTTTTACAAAACCGCATATTTTTAGTTGTTTTCTTAGGTTACATGTGCAAATATTTACAAAATATTAAATATTTCTTAAATTTAGTAAAATAAAAATAATTTGAGTTATAAAATTGTGGCATTTTTTTAATAAGTTTATTTCTTTTATAATTCTTAAAAAACATATTTTTTAAGAATTATATTGTGAGCTTAATGCCAAATAATTCATGAAGCAACAGGTTGCTACAACAACAAAGTTCTTTGCAGAACTTAAACCAAGCTGACTAGACCATGGTTTCGTCGGACGCTACTCCGACTCATCAGTAGTAAAAAAAAAAAATAAAAGAAATAAAAATAGTTTCCGTTATTTTAACATAAAAAACATGAACATATCTGAAAACTATGAAAAATTTTGCTCAAAAATGAAAAAAAAACAATCAGAAATTTAATTTTGCGACTTTCGAGTCAAATATCTCCGCTGCTTTTGTATACATTTTGTTAAATTTTGTTTTTGTCTTAAAGCTTCATCAAAGTACTATCAAAACCTTATTGCAAAAATACCGTTAGTTGAGTATATATATATTTTAAATATTTTGTTCAAAAAAGATCTGAAATTTTGGAGTTTTCCTCACAAAAGGGCTCAAAATTTGTTTTTGTTGTAAAAATAATTTAAATCCAAATTCGCAAATTTTTAACTCTTTTTAAAAGTTATAACATTTATAAGCAAAAGTTATTTCAATTTTACGCAAAAATTAAAAACCATTTTTGTGATTCAAAAAGCAAGGCCTACCCCTAGAATTTTTCGAACAACATTTTTTTTTTCCAATATTGTGTTTTTATAATTTTGAAAAAATATACAAGCTAAAAAATTAATTTATTAGAAAAAATTATCTGAGTATCTCTTGCCAATCAAAAGTTATAGCCAATAATGTTTATCCAAAATATATATACAAAAAGCCATCTGTGTGATGGCTGGAAACTTCAAAATTACTTAGCCGATAGAGCTGAAATTTTGGCAGTACATTTTTTTCAAGTACGAGATGGCTTTAATTTCTGTCACACCCCCTTTTACCGCCCACAAATCAATAAAACTGCTATATTTCCTACGGTTTTCGTCGATTGGGCTACATTTTGGTAATTTTGTCTGTATGCTTACTGTCGGCAACTGTACTAAAATGTAATGTCCATCTACTAGAAAACTGGGATGAGCATTATATAAGAGGGTGTGGCTCCGCCTATACAGTTAAAATTTGTATTATCGAATAGCTTTTAAAGTAAAAGTAGCAATACTAACATACAAACTCAAAATGGAGTTACTATTTGGTGATGCCCTGCTGCTGGGAAACTGTAACGGGCAGTGGAAAATAACAGTGGTGTCAAACTTTGAGTCTAAGAAAAGTTTTGAATACACCTATTATGTTCCCATATAGTTGCAGGGTGCAGCAACGCGCGCCAGGAAAAGCTAGTTAAATATAAAAATATTCCTTTTTATATTTTAAGACTGTTTTATAAAACTTTAAGAGTTTTATAAAAACCTTTTGTTTTCACACACATACATTTAAATAATAGAGAATATATGGTGAAAACGCTTAAGAAACAAAATGTTTTTTTACAATATTGCGATAGCAAACCTCCCCTCCTGAAGTTACTGCCTCATTTGGGTCCATTTGCAAATCAATAAGCTTATGAATACTTTTATAAAAATAAAAATAAACTGAGTATTTCAGCCCTTACAAGAACTTTGATCAAGCTTCTTATGATCAAATTGTGTAGTGGGTATTATTAAATGTTTGTACACAATTGATCGAGAACTGGACCTACTAGTTTTATTCCAACTCCGAACGTCTAATGTGCTTGTTAGTGCCCGACCGAATGTGAAATTTTGGCCGAAGCCGAATGTTCGGCCAAGTGGAAGTATTCGGCCGAATACCGAAGCCGAATATTAATAAAATTTTTTTAAGTACAAAAATTATAAAATTTAGTACTGGCTTTCGTTATTTCAGTAAAAAAAAAACCACAAATATTAAGTTCCAAGTAAACGCATTAGTTGTTGTGCCTGATTTCTGTCAGCATTACATTGCTGTAACTTTTACGACTAGATATAAAATTGATTAAATTTCTTTCATGTCATTTTGCTGAATTATAATATTTCTGTAATTGATTTAGTAACGTCAGGATGACATAGAAGATACTTAAATCGATTTTCGATCTAGTCGAGAAAAGCTACAGAAATTCAATACTGACTGAAATCTCGCAGAAAATTTCTAGCGTAGCTCGGTTTTTTTTTTATATCATGTATGATCAATCGAAAGCAAATGAGACGGTCGGGTAAAAATCAAAAATGTTTGAGTTTTCTACCAGTTCGTTCAACTGGTACGATCGTACGATCTTATCAACCCATGTCGGTCGGACCGTGATACATGATTACAAGGTAGGGTCACATTGGAGAGCAGGGTGAGCTAGTTGTCAAAATCAGCTGTTTTTAGTTTTTCTAATTGTTGTTGTTGCTTTTTTCGTTTAACGTTTGTAGCTCTTACAGCTTTGTTGTTGCAAAATTGCTCATTTGAGCAGCGATCTAAAAATAAGCTTACCTTGTAATTGTATCATGAGTCGGACTCACTGCATTTATCATTTGAATAAAGTTTTCAACGAGCGAAAATCAACTTATGAAAGAACAGAAGAAAGAGAAAAAAAACCAACAAGTGTTTCAAGTATGGAATTTCGAACGGAATTCATCGAATTATACTGAAATTTTCCTAAAGAATTATAAAAATATTGTTAGTTTTTACAAAGTAAAAATAGTCGGCCAAATTATTCGGCTATTTAGGCCGAAGCCGAAAGTTAAAAAATCGGCCGAATATGCCGAATACCGAATCCAAATATTCGGTCGGACACGAATGCATTTTCTCAAGAAGCTCAAAATGGGATTATTTACTCTCTGAGGTTTGCCATTGTCTGCAGAGAGATGACGACCGATCAGAAAAATTAATTTCAATTGAAAAAATTTTTTGTGCATGGTGGAGGATTTGAACATCGTTCCTCGCGGCTCGATAATTTGCTTAAACCACTCACTTTAACGCACTCGGCCACGGCCACTACTCGAATCATTTTATACCCAACTAGCTGACCCGCCAAACCTTGCTTTGCTCAAACTGAATATTCGATGTATCTTTTTTTTTTCAATAGATGGCGGTGTGGTTAGTTAACTGAAAAGTAACAACTAGTGTCCGACCGAATATTCGGCTTCGGCTTCGGTATTCGACCGAATACTACCGATACACCCATAGATTTTGACGTGACAGCCCCTATCATTTCATTTGTTGCTAACCTTGTCCTTAGATTCTTATATGTGTCCTTATAATAGCCCAACTTCTTGTCCAAACACTTGCTTCTTGTACAAGTACCCGACCTTGTCCTTGTTCGAGTCCCTTTCCTTGACCTTGTCCCGAATCTTTAAATATTTGTTCAATCTTTATCCTTTTTCTTGTTCATAGTATGGCTAAATCCTTGCACTATTCTTTGTCCCATTTTTTGTTATTATCCTATTTCCCATCTTGATCTAAATATTGTTTTAGCTGTATCTAAATCTTTGTTATAGCCTTTGTCCCTGTACTTGTCAAGGTCCTTTCTTAATCCTTGTCTGAATTTTTGTCTTAATTCTTGTCAATTCCATATTCTAATCTTTGTCCTACTCTTTATCTTATACTTGGTTCTAATCTTTGTCGAAATACTTGCCCTCATCCTTTTTCTAATCCTTGTCCTAATTCATATCCAAATCCTTGTACTAATGATTGTCCTTATTTTTTAATATAATTTATTTTTATTTTTATATTAATTTTTGCTTTAGCTATTGCATTTGGTGCATTTAGTTTACATAAATTAGTTCCCTAAGGGCCAGTTTTTCAGTGTGAGTTTAAACTCTAGTCAAGTTAAACCGAGGTTAACTCACCGAAATTGGACGCTTAAACTCGGTTGTACTAGATATTTTAGCATTCGTTGAAGTTAAATTGACTTAAATTATCATATTATGTGTTTCTTTTTTGCCTAAACCGCTAGGTCATGTGACCTAAAACCTATCTTCATTCTTGTTGCATTTTTTGAAAAATAAAATTTATTATAATTTATATTAAAATTCAAGAATCAAAAGCGAATATTTTATGTTAAAAAAGTTTTTAACAAAAAAAAAAACCGACCTCAAAATCACTACAAAGTAAAAAATAATTTTAAATAACTTTTCCCATTCATTTCTTGGTCATATTTTAAAAGCTATTTATATGTATTATAATATTGGAAATCTTATCATTTTCATTTTTTCTATTTTGTTTTATTATCATTAATATATTAATTGCTTTATGAACATAAAAGCTTTAAAGTCGGTGCTTTTTTTTTGTTAAAAAGTTTTTATTTCTTCCTTTTTAGAGAATATGAAATATTTTATATAATAGTATTCTTGAGGAAAATTTCAAACATGAAACTTTCTTCGTAAAAAATTTGTTTTGTTAATTCCTGAAAGTTTGTTGGGTATTTTTCATTTCTGCTTCTTTGAAATTTTTAGTGTCACGCCCTTTATCTAAACCCGCCCACTTTATTTACCGTACCTTATAATGATTCTACCTAGCCCTGTGCCAAATTTCAGTTTCCAAGTATCAATATTAACCGTAATATAGTACTTTCCTTAAAGTGCCACACCCTGTGTACAATCCCGCTCACTTTTTTAATGATTCTACCTACCCACCTACATGCATACCAAATATTAGTACGCTAGTGTCAATATTAACTAAGATATAGTATTTTTATAATTTTGACACGCCCCTTTGTTGAATAAAGCCCACTTTTTTTGCCGTAATTTGTAGTAACTGTACCTACCCATGTACTAAATTTCAGCACCCTAGTGTCAATATTATTCGATATATGGTATTTTTCTAATATTGCCACACCCATTTGTCGAATAACGCCTACTTTCTTTACAGTAATTTTTAAAAATTGTGTCTACCCCTGTACTAAATTTCAGTACCCTAGTGTCAATACTATTCGAGATACAGTGTTTTTTCAATATGACCACACCCCTTTGTCAAATAACGCCCACTTTATTGACCGTAATTTGTAATACTTGTGCCTACCCCAGTATTTTTACTGTAAATTTCAGTACCCTAGTGTCAATATTAACTGAAATACAGTGTTTTTCTTATATTGACACGCCCCTTTGTCGAATATCGCCCACTTTTTTAAAAAAGGACCTCCGCGTTCATGGTATCTATCTGTTGACAAAAAGTTACGGAAATCGGGCAAGAGCTGTAGGAGTTATCGATGTACATACATTTAAAAAAAAAAAAAAGCGTACAAACCAACGAACTTGAGAACCTCCTCCTTTTTGAAGGCGGTTAAAAATTAACGAAAATTTTTTTACAAATAAACATTTTATTGATTGCTTAAGACTTTGGATATACTTTGGTTCGGCCGTGGGGATATTTTAACTTCGGCCCAGTTGAAGATAATTTCTTACTAGTTTCTTTTTTAGTAAATACTTATAATGTACATACGGACAGACAGTCGGACATGGCTAAATCGACTCGGGTGGTAACAGTACTGGATTTAGGCCTAGACCCTTGAGGCCTGGGCCTAGGGCGGCAACATTATAGGGGCGGCAAAATTTTGAGGGTTGGAAAATTTTGAGGAAAAAAAATTTAGGAATGGAATCAATCCATCAATGGAATCAGCAGAATCGACAGGTCGGCGAAATATTTTTATAGCTAGTTTATAAAGAAACACAAAATAATTTAATAGGATAGTTTGACGCGTACTGTAAATTTTTGGGTGGCCTTATTTTGAGCGACAAATGTTTAAGAAAAACTAAACAGCAATATCTTCGCTTACATGAAATGAATAAAATAATGTAGAAAACTCGAGCAATCTATTACTTTTTGGGTTACAGAAAAGTATTACTTTAACATGGACATGTCATTGGCGGTAATTTAAAAAATCAATCAATTAAGTGATGCAATTAACGCATATTCGGTTTTATATATTTTCCAAGTAAAGTTTCAGAAGGGGTAAGTGTGAATCTTTCTTTATCTTTAAGAAGAAAATGCTGAAGCACCTGTTTTCAAAATAAATAAATTTGCATTTCTATTTTTTCAACAGTTGGAATCAGTATTAAAGGATGAAAAACAAACTGAAAAAAGTTGAATTGTGTTTACCATCATCTTCTTATACTTTTAAAAATACCGCAAATATTATGTTGCATTCGCAATAGCAAGAGGTTTGATTCTTTATTTATGTTAATTGTAAGATGTGTCCCCAATAAGCAAGGACAAAGTAAAATAACAATAAATCATATATTTTATATGAACTTGGCGGTCTACTCATCAACTTTCTGAAAAGAATATTGAAGAAACTTATTCCAGTTCTATATTTGAAAGCAATATCCGAAGTGACAACCTTTTTGATAATACAATAGCTAGCAATTCACCAATTGGCAGCCAAACCGAAAGTTATTATAAATTTAGGATCCATACTTATTGAATGTGGATGAAGAAATGCGAGATTTCAGCAGTAAACGGAACATGGCAAACTGACGAAGCCAATGTAATTAAATCAAGGAATGTTTATAATGACAAAGCAAGATATTTTCCAAAACATTTTTTTAAACTCACCCTACAAAATGGAGAAATTCAACCTAGAATTGGCTCAATATTTTTTGCTCGATGTGTACTATTTAGTGATAGTGAGACCAATGCGTTCTGTGGTAGGTTTGTGTGTGTGTGAGTGGAAAAATTAACGATATTCTTAACTACACTGCTTGGTAGATATGCTTTTCTATATCTACCACGTCTCCTTATGGGCATTACAAATGAAGTGAAAAAATTTACATTTGGAATTAATATTTTTCCCCTCAATGGAAAAATGTTCTTTTTGCAAAAATAATGGGGTTCGATCATACATATTAACCCTCTCCGGCCCTCCTTTAAAGCCCCCTGTTCAAGTGAAGGGAATAAATATACAAAAAATCATTAAATTTGTATGGGAGCCCCCTAATAGAGGGGATAGGCTCCCAAGGAAAAAATGTTCCTTTTGCAAAAGTAATGCAGGTCAGTCATACATATTAACCCTCTACGGCCCTCCCTTAAAGACCTTATGTTCGAGTGTAGGGAATAAAAATACAAAAAAATAACTAATATGCAATAAAAGAACTGAGTAGCTCGTGAGCATGTTTTTATGTCTCTATTTGTAAGTATCAGCACATTTTCGATGCTAACCGCGTAAGCAGTTAATTTTTGAGTTGCTTAGTTTTTCAGCAGGCCAGCTGCTTTGAAGTTGTAAGCCAAACATTCAACAAGTTTGAGGCAACATTGTTGCTTAGAACGTAGAGCAACAGATTTAATAAGCAAGACAACTTGCTTGACTTACAACGACCTCTGGTAGTAAGTAGAAGCAACATTTTTTTTGGTACTCTTGTTTGTACAGGCAATACACAATCCTTAGTAGTTATGCGTATTGGCTAATAGTGATTGTAGGATATGAAGGATATGTAGCAAATACACAATCCTATAAAAAGATTATTGCAATCTACTGCAACATAGCTTTAGTTAATACTTAATATTGAATCAGATCTTTTTTAACGAGCGCTTTTGGTTTGATGGTTAGAATATAAGATATCAGTCGACGGGGAATGAGTTCAATTCCTACAGCAGGCAAGAAATTATTTTTAATTTAACATTTTCTTGTTGCAATAGACGCAAGCAAAAAACAACATCAATTCTAAAAAAAAGGTGTCGGAAAAAGTGTCGTTTTTGAGATTTTGCTCCAGCAAATTACAGGACGAGGCGTAAAATAAAAAGCTTCGCTTCAAAAAAATCTATAATAGTGAAATATAATTTTCTAAATGAGCTAACAATTTTGAAATTTTAAATTAATATAAGTGCAATTATTCAAAATAAACTGTTGACCTTTTCTTTTAATTGAGTGAAAACTTTCCGTGTTCTTTAATTTAAGTGAAAAAAAAACAGTTACGGGTCAGTCCATATCAAGTGGTCCAGCACTTGTTGCTCGACCATTTTAAAAAAGTTTATATTTTTATTGAAATTTGTTCAATATATTGGGATATCAGAACCGCATTGAAAATAATGGCATTCAACTGTACTTTCAAAATGGCGGCCATATTTGCCTTGCTACCTGTAGAGATTTATGCGTTTGTAAGCGTTTGCGGTTACTTTAATTTCTCAGCTCCTGTTAAACATAGTGTGATGAATTAAAAACCATGACATTAAGCACACTTTAAATTTTAATCTCACATACAAAAAGTGATGATTAAATAATTTATTCATATTAAAAAAAAATGGTAAAACTTTTTTGTTAAAATACTTAGATTTTGCAACTTTAAGAATTTGTTTTTTATAGAAGGCAATTACTTGTCGACTTATTTTTTCTTTTTTAAAGTACATCTTAGCAAGTAGTTTAAATATAATTTTTTTCAAATTTCTAACTTACCAAGTTTTTTTTTTGAACAGCCTCTTAAAAATGGAAATTTTGAGAATTTAACTAATTTTGGGGTCAAATATCTCTGGTGGGCACAAGTTTAAAAATTTAAAATTTGTTCACAATAAAGTACATAATAATATCTTACTTCAGTTAAAACTCTGAGTTTGGTATTCGCTTTGTTTGGAAGATACAGCCCTTCAAACTTAATGATATTTCACCTTATATAATATGTGTTTTTTAAGATATTCTTGAGATTTTTTTCTAATACAAGCTTTAATCTTTCGTTTGGAATGTAACTAAACGCAAATATTGAAACATTGAAGATAATTTCGTGAATATAACATCAAATAACTAACCATTTTCGTACTTTACACTCTTTCGTTTATAATGATGAACACGAGTTTTATGACTTTGTGGAGTTATTGTTTACTTTTTTATTTTCTCATATATATAAGTATTCTTTAACATTAATAAAAAACTTTAATATTAATATATTGTCGAAAAACTTGTTTTCAATATTAATAAAAAACTTTAAAGCAAATTGAACATTAACTGAAAAAATTTGAGAAGGAAAATATTTATGTTAACACATAAAATATTTTAAATAATATTTTTTTTAACCTACCTATTTGGCTTTGATGATTCTCATATTCTTTGGATTTAGAAATGGAAAAGCATCGCATTATTATGTCGGAAATTGGAACGAAACGATGGAATTGCCGAGTTCCCTAAATTCGTTTTCACTCCATTTGTAACGTCCATAAGGAGGCGTGGCAGATATAGAAAAGTATATATATTCTTCCGTATATATATATAGTCTGTCCGTGTGTCTGTCCGTCTGTCGGTCTGTCTGTCTGTCTGTGATCTCGATTACAGCCGTCATTTTCAAGCTATCATTACGAAATTAGATATTTAAGTTTGTATTTAAAAAATAAAGATCAAGTTCGAAAATGAGCCAAATCGAATTAAAACCACACCTACCTCCCATACAAAGTGACTTTATCAAAAAAGAAAAGCGAATGTTTTCTATTAAAACTATGAAGAAAATGTCTTTAGAAATAAACATTTAATTGACTCCTTAAGACTTTGAATATACTTTGGCTCGGCCGTGGGGGAATTTCAACTTCAACCCAGTCGAAAATCATTTCTTGCTAGTTTTTTTTTAGCTTTGAACCAAGGATTTCAGGTGTACACCTATTCAGTCAAGTCTGCCTTAATTCGAAATAGGATGATAGATTAGTGGGAAGGAAGGACCAATCAAGCAAATCATGTGTAGGATATTCTAAGCGCGGTAGAAAGCCGAAGAAATATGTGAATTTGGATCTGAGACAAGTGTTATGCCTTTACCTCAGTCAAGTTAAGTTATAAGGCAATTTCATCCACATACATCTCTACCACCAACTAAGACTTCAAGTCGGAAATATTGATGAATTTTTAATTTCAGTTGGCTAGAAATGAGGATTGAAAATGTGGAAAGGTTAAAGCGTAGGACTATAGCTTGGCCGTAGTTCGAACCCGGTGTTGACGAGCCTTTAAATTTACATTTAACATATTAATAAGTGATCAAAAACCTTTATAGCCCCAAAAAGAATGTGTCTCAATTTTGTAATTTATTTCATTGCCTCTTTGTAAAACTTGTCATTTGAAAAGGCGAACGACGAGCGCGAGGATACACGAAAGTGTACGTATCTAACTTTATATTTTAACTTTTTATTAAATTTTATTTTATATTCCAACAATAGGAAATAAAACGCCACACAAATTAATCCAGAAAAAGTGGTGTTATTATTTTACTCTCTAATTCGCAACACCTGTGATCTCTGGGGTGACATTCGAGCACGATACCTATTTGATTACCAAGGCTGACTCTGAGGCCCTTCTTGAGTCGTGACCATAGGTAAGGGTACGTATACCAAAGGTAACTAATGTTCTATATTTGTAAACAATTTCATCAAAACCCTTGTCCCTTCCTGTCATTTGTGAATTGTCTACGAGCAGTAAAAAAATCATTGCTTTTAACATGAATCAATTTGTTTGAGATTGAGAGGAACTGTTGCGGATCTACGATTGATGGGAAGAGCTGTTCTACTTATTTTACTACTAAGTTCTCCTAAGACAAAATCATAGACCGTTGCTATTGCCGAATGCGTTAAAACCTGTGACAACTTTCAACTTACTCATTATTTTCTATCCTACCACCACTGAAAAGTTTCCTCTTGGCACAAGGTGAACCTGGTTTCACACTAGTAATTTACCACAACTTCTCGTTCATTCAATAAATCATTTGAACAAATTAACAAACCAATTTGTTGCTAGTGATTGACTGACCAAAACACAGATGGAACTTTAGAAAATGAAAATGTATCACCCAACAATAGATTAGAACTGCCGTGTAACAAAGCGAATTAAAAACCTAACGCTTTCACTTTTTGCTGACACTCGATTTCACGAGTCGTCTATTTTTCGTAACGTCTATGCATTTGCAATTGACGTATCACTGACAACGTGACAAAATTATTGACCCACCACTGGATGTAAGTATCACAGACACAGTCATCACGAACTTTTTATTCTACATTATATAATGATGAAGTAAAAAATTTTATTACCAAAATACCCAGAACTGCCAAATCTTACCTTGACTTATACTTGCTTGTTGTCACAATTCAACATGTAACTTTCCATTAATTTTACAAGTATTCTGTTGCTTAAATTTTTTGTTTATCAGGCTTAAGATTGAATATCTTCATATTATATTAAGCCAAAAAGTATTTTTGTGTTATTTTTTTACAATTAAAGGGATAAAAGGGGGATTTTTTTCTTTCTGATAAAAACTATATGCGAAATAGTTATATAAACAGTTTTATGTTTTTCAAACAGTTAAAAAAAAAGGATGCTAACATGCTCAACGTCATAGCCAGGCCATGCCACCAAAAGAAATAAGCATAGAACACCGCATAACAAATATTTGCACAATTTAACTGTTTGTGATTTATTTGTCCTGAAATTGACACTTGTCGTCACCGCTATATCCTGCTGTGTCAAGAGCTTGCCACACTATATAAAGGATTCAGCAAGTGGTTGTTATTCATCAGTTCGTGCTCTAAGCTCTTTCCTTTGTAACGTATCTGCTAGTGCCTGAGAAAATTTATAGAATAAAAAAACCGCGTAATGGCTAATCAGGTAGTTGGATTCGTCGCTTTCTTACTTATCTTGTTTATTAGCATTGCTGCGGCTTTGCCGACTCCAGATGAGGAACGTTATTTCGAGAAAGAGGTAAACTTTTCTTATTTCAGTGACAAGTGGCTTCAATATTTTGTTTTTTTTTAAAAACTTATGGCTCTTTATTAAAATAATTTTATATTTCTTTTATTGCTTTAGTATAATCGGAAACTCATTAACTGGCTGACGTCTGTTCAATATCCTGAAGCTTTGAGCAATCCTTGCAAATATTATGGAACCAATAGTTTTACCGGAACGATGCCAAAACGGAATTCAGAATTAATTAATTCTCTGCTAAGCTTGCCAAAAAATATGAATGATGCTGGAAAATAAATATTTCGTTGTTATTATTAAATAAAATTATATATGTATGTTCAGAAAAAAAAAACAAAATATTACTGAACAAAGTTATTTAAATGTTTAGATGCAAATAAATAGTTAAAACTATAAAAAAAAAATCGAAAAATATCCAGATTGCGAAAATTAAGAGAGCTTTAAGACTTTGAATTTATAATTTTATTTTAATCATTTTAATATATATATACCTTCATACATATTTACTCGTATAACAATTGATATCTAGAAATAAATGGACAATAGAATCAAAATCCTTCTTACGGTAATGGTTTGAAAAAATTTCGATCGAATAATTGTTAAAAAGGTTTGGTGGATATGAGGCAATAGCATGCATGAATCCTTGGAGGTTTATAAGAGTACGACTCTGATGGAATTGGTAACGATTGTTTTAACATTTGGTTTTATAGGTAATGTCTTATATTTTGTGAGAAGTTGACATATTCAAAGAATTCGTAGCATATGTTTTGTTGATCTTACCTTAACCTCCTACTTTAAAGTCTCATAAAAATTTTGTATGAATTCATTATCATCACTTATTAAACATTAACCCTTAGCGGCCACACCTCAGCCAGGCCACATAGCGGGCACATGGGTTTACCCCACGCTTAAAATTCTATTTGTTCAAGACATGTGTGCTTTAAAACTTCTAACCGATTGTTTCATGTTTGTTGAGGAGTTCTTCAACATTTCTTATGATTTTTATCGGTTTAATAGCTTCTAAATATATTGTACATAAAATATATATTTATGTACAGAAAAGTGGAAAAATATTATTTTTATGATATTTGAAAAAACAAAATGTATTTCGAATCCTATTTTATTGACCAGCACACGTCATGCACAAAGGGAACCGATGTTCCTCGCAAACTGGACTTCTACAGTCCGAACATCCTGTACCCGTTCATTCGAAAGAGAAAGCAAACTACCCCGTGGATATATACATTCTTACGTGGAAATAGATGACAAAAAAGCCAACTGGCAGTAATCAAACGAAAAAAAAACCTATTTTACTTCTCACATGTAGACGCGGAACTTTTTTATTAAAAAAATTGTTTCGAAAGAATCTTTAATATTTTGAAGCGAAGCTTTTTACGCCTCGTTCTGCGATTTGCTAGAGTGAAATCAGAAAAAACGACACTTTTTTCCGACACCTTTTTTCTTAGAATTGATATTGTTTTTTGCTTGCATCAATTGAACCAAAAAATGTTAAATTAAAAATAATTTCTTGCCCGCTGCAGGAATTGAACTCATGCCCGTTGGCTGATAGTTTTAAGCTTAAGTCATCGAACCAAAACCCTTGGATGGTAAAAATTGCTGATTCAATATCAAGAATTAACTAAAGCTATGTTGCAGTAGATCAAAATAATCTATTTATAGGAATTGTATTGGCTACAAGCCTTCATCTCCTACAATAACCATTAGCCAATACACAATAACCACTATAGATTGTGTATTGGCTATACAAACAAGAGTACTAAAAAACACAAATGTTGCTTCTACTTATTACTAGATGTCGTTACGCTACAAACAAATTTAATGATTTTTGTATATTTATTCCCTACAACTGAACAGGAGGGCCGGAGAGGGTTAATATGTATTATCAACCCCCATTATTTTTGCAAAGGGAACATTTTTCCCTTGAGGACCTATCCCCTCCGACCTCTCCTTACGGGTGCTCCCATACAAAAACGAAAAACTTTGTTATTTTAAAGTTTTAAATTCAAAAATTATTTTAATCGAAAAAAGGCATTAAATTCTTAAATCTTTGAAATTGCGAAAATGCTTCGCTTCTCTCGTGTGTCCAGTGACGCACCTGTGTTTTTTTATTTATGGACATTTGAGACATAAAAAGTGTTCGTGTTTTCATAACGTACATATAACCCACGTGTTATCCTACAATGAACGCACAGTAGATTTATTCAATAAAAATAATCATATAAAAATTAAACTGAATTATTTCACATGAACAGACAAGAGGCGGCCTCGGTAGTCGAGTAGGTAGCGTGCTCGACTGCTACCCCAGAGGTCCTGGGTTCGAGTCGAGCACGCTACCTACGTGTGGCCGCTAAGGGTTAAGGTTGTTTTTAAATTTGCTGTAGTTTTTCTTATAGGGAATTCGGTGTTGACAGATTGACCAAATTTTTTTACTTTTCATTTTATTCATTAAACATTCCATCAAGTAAAGATATACGACTAAGCAATGTCTCCAAATATTGGAATTTTATATTAAAAATAATCGCACGAAAATTATCCTGATTTTCATCAAAAAACCTTATTTTCGGACAAGGCTCATTTATAGCTTACGCACTGGGTACGTAAACTAACTTAATTTCCGAATTTGATGCGATGAACAGCCACACGAGATACTCCATTACATCCGCAACTGGTCATAGTTTGGTGCAGATTTCACTCAGAAGCAGTGTCGCCAGATGAAATTACCACCAGAATTCTCTTTTTCTCACACTTAATTCCCACAAATTACCACACTCGCAAAATACCTCAAAATACCATAAAATACCTCAAATTACCATAAAATACCACAATACCTCAAATTACCACAAAATACCACAAAATCCCTCACATTTTCTTTTGAGGTATTTTGAGGTATTGTGGTATTTTGTGGTAATTTGAGGTATTTTATGGTATTTTGAGGTATTTTTTTCCCCACGCGTGGTAAATATCTCACATGTGGTATTTTTTCCCACGCGAGAGATTTTTACCACAAAATACCATGGGAATTCCCACATCCCACAATCGTTGAAAAATACCATAAGCACTATTTATCGTGCTTTTCTGGCAACATAGCTCAGAAGGCATTACTCGTCCTTTCCTTTTCAAAAAATGAGGCCGGAGAAAAAGTGACTTTAAATGGACCACGTTATAGCCAAATGATTGAGGTCTGGTTGTTACCAAACATTGCCACTCATGATCTTGAAGCGCACTGGTTCTTGCACCAAGACGGTGCAACGATCCATACAGCCACCAGTCTCAAGGTCCAGTCTCGATCATTTGTGTAGAACACATTTAATAGCACGCACAACATTATTTGATCATAAGAAGCTCGACCGAGGGTTTTTATATCTTCCCCTGTTCCCCTCCGTGTTTTTACCAACAAGCTATCAAATCGGAAATAACAGAGCTTTACAGTGTATGAAAATCTCATAAAATTATTTTATTTAAAGGCGTTTTAAAAAATTTTTTAAAGACCCAAAAAGCGCATTTTTTCAGAGCCCGCTAGTAAAGATTCAATCTTATGAGAAAAAAAGCACTTATATCATTACTTTTTGAGTAAATGTCTAAAAATTTGCAAATTTTTTGTTTTTGGCTTAGTATTTTTTGTAAAATTAGAAAATTCACTAATTCTATTTTTCAATATTTTTTTTTTAAAACTCAAAAAAAAAAAAAAAAAATACAACCGCTTTCTTCTCCAATAAATAAATTAATTTTTTTTTTTTAATTTTCTGGCAAAAAATGTGTTTATAAGAGATTTTCTCTGAGCCTCGAAGAATTAACTTGACAACAAAAACCTCTGAAATTCGCCGTGCCTACATTCGTAAACTTTTTAAACAAAAATATTTTAGATTTATCTTAATTCAAATATTATCTGTTGAATGATCTGAAATTTCTGCTATTCGGCGAACCAACACTGGGCGCCGCACAGTGTGTCATTTTCAATTTTAGCGTGCCAAAACTCATATCTCAAAAAGCTGTATAGCTAGAGACATGAAACAGAAAAAAAAAACTGTCACAAAAAATGGGCGTGATCCGTCAACTGCCACGCCTACCACTCATACAACTGGAAAAGTATTCTTGGTATAAGTTTGGATGTATGTATGCTATAATGATAAAATTTGGTATCTAATTTTATCTTGTAACTTGAAACCTTTTGGCGAAAAGTGGGGGTGATCAGTCAACTGCCACGCCTACCTCGACTACATACACAAATCCACTTGTTAGTAAACAACATTTTTATAATTAATTAAACACAATAACTTACAAAGGATAATAAAATGTATATTTAAGTTGTAGTTATGATTGCTGCCAAATTTTACATTAACTTCACAGAAGCATTCTGTAACTCTTTTAAATTAAACTCACTTAGTTACAGTTTAAACTTAAGACGCATTTCCCAAACTTTTTCCTTTCTCATATTTCCCACTTTACTTTCATATATCCAAGTTTATCATCAGCTTTTGACACAAAAATGATTAATTCAATTATTCCAAATTAACAAATAATTGTAACATAATTTATGAAATAACATCCTTGTTTATAACAATGATATAATCCTTTTAGAATAAAATCTAAAAAGCGTTAAGAAAGTGATGAAAAACATATTGGGAAACCCTGATGAACAACTGTTTGCACCCTTCAGCATAATTATTGAAATTAAGATGCAGACATTTAATTCAACACAAGAAAAAAAAATAATATATTTTTAACAAAATATATGTTTAACGTAAATATTATTCATAAAAAAGATTGTGGCGTCCGTGGAGTAGTTGGTTAAAGTGCGTGGCCTCTATGTCAACGAACCTTGTAGAGCCGGGTCCGAACCCCAGCAGCGAAAGAAAATTATTTGAATTAAAATAATTTTTCTGTACGGCCGCCACCTCTCTGCAGACAATGGCAAACCTTAGAGCAAAGATCATGGTATAATAATACATGGTAGCATTGACAACTGCTTATTTTCTCTTCAACAGGAAAACATAAACTGTCAAACACAGCTGTTTGTGCAAATACATCAGCAGCTGCTGTGGTTGTTGTTTTTTTTTTCACTTCAACATTTTCAACATTGCTTGTGTTTTCAATGGCGGATTTTGAGCGCTCTCTTTTTGAGTATATTTTTTGACAGTAGATGATTTCCCAAGCAACTGTCAATGCTACCTTGTATTATTATACCATGAGCAAAGATCATATAATATAAAGATGAGTTACGTAGAACAATAAAATGTAACAAATAATTTTCAGACCAACACGACAGCTTTTGTGAGTGCGATATGAAAAAGCTTTTAATTCTTGCTTGAGAGAAAAGTTTTCCGTATCTCTATGCCCTTCCGCTCCACATGATCTTCTCTACATCAATTGCTTGCAATCTCTTCATTATGATTTTGATAGCGAACGAGTTCAGTTGGCTTATTTTATGCGTCGGAGAAGAAGAAGAAAGTTTTTCTTGGTATTGAAATAGTCATTGAATTTTTGCAATTGCATTTCTATTGTTTCCCTTTTTGTCTTACCACAGTATTTTGTTTGATATTGTGTGAATGCATATTTAATGATTTATGATTTTGATATTTATTTCGGATTGAAGATTGATCTAAATATTTCACTTAATACGATTTCTATGATTGGATTGGATCATATAATTGGATTTTTTCTTAATTTGATTCCTTTTTTTTGAAAATGGAAGAAAAACGGAAAAAGGCTGACAATAAATAAATTCTGTCAAATTGTAGGAAATCAGAAAGAGATTTTCCGAATTTAAAATTATTTAAATTTCCTGATTTTGAGACACCCTTTTTCGTATTTGGACACAGAAATGCCATTAATTATATATTATTAATTTTATATCAATTATATTATTAATACATTAAATAATATATTCTATATCTTTACATAAAAAAGAGTTTTTGTGTGTAAATACGCAATAGACTCCTAAACTACTCATCCGATTAGCATGAACATTTTTGTATAGAAGTTTTTGGGTACGGTGCGCGTTTTAAGGCTATCTATTGTGATCCGCCTTGAACACCAGAGGGCGCTGTAGTACAAATTTTTTACAAAACCACCAAAAACTCAAAAACCGCTCATGCGATTCGAATGAAAATTGAAATATAGTGGTTTTCATGATCCATCCATCCATCCATTATCCATCTTGGACACCAAAAGCGCTGTAGTGCAAATTTTTGACCAAATTGCCTAAAACTACAATATGTCTACAATAGGCATCTTTTTTTTGTTTTTTTAGGTTACATACCATATGCAAATTAAAAATATAAAATGTTTCTTAAATTTCGTAAAATGAAGAAAATGTCCGTTATTTTGATACCAAAAACACTTACATTTCTTCAATACTGCTAAAATTTTGATTACAATGAAATTTTAAAAGTGAGATCTTTCCCTTAGCAAAACCAGTGCACAAGATTTGTTAAAAAAAGATTTTTCGTTTAACTAACATAAAAACAAATTTCGTCAATTTGACACCGAAAACATGAACATATCTCGAAAACTATGAAAAATGTTAGTGCAACGATATATTTAATACAACATCGTTGCTCAGAAATGAGAAAAAACAATCAGAAATTAAATTTTGTGACTTTCGATTCAAATGTCTGATTTTTATACATTTTGTTGTTTTTGTTTTTTTTTTTTTACTTTAAAACCTTACAAATAAACCTACCTTATTGCAAAAATACCTTTAGTTGCGTATATAGGTATATTTTAAATATTTTTTTCAAAAAGATCTGAAATATTGAAGTTTTCCAAAAAGAAGGGACAAACATTGTTTTTATTGTAAAAATAATTTAAACTAAATTCAAAATTAAATGCAAATTTTCAACTCTTCTTCAGTAGCTATAACCAGGGACCGTAACTGTTGTGACTTTTTTCAAAGAAGTCAATAAATAGTAGTTATATTTTGACCGATTTCTTTTTGGTCAAAATAAAAGTTAAAGTTTGACTTTTATTTTTTTGGGCAAAAATATAAGTTAAAATATGACTTTTATTTTTGAGTCAGAAAGAAGTGTAGTGAATAGCAAAACAGAGGTAGAGAAGAGTAGAATGAATAGAATTTATACTTTTGTTATGATTTATACTTTTAACCGCAAAAATAAAAGTAAAATTTTAACTTATATTTTTGACCAAAAAAAAAATCGATCAAAAAATAACAGGGGCGAACACAGGTAGGGGTTTTGGGGGTTAAAACCCCCCCAAATGAATGAATAAAAAGAAAATTAAATGTATAAAGTAAAACAATTATAAATTGTTAAGCATTATTTATTTAAGTTGTAGTGTTTTAAGCTATTTTTTATAGTGTTATTTATTGTTTTTATTAAACAAAGCTCTGTATACGCATAAGAGCCCTGCATAAGTATGCTTTTCCGCCTACTGAAATATTCGCATGTTGTAGAATAAAAAGCTTACTCTCATCGCTTTTCTAAAGTTCTCATATGTGAACGTACTCTATCTTGGTATTATGCGCAAGTAGAAAACAAAGTGGCGTCCGTGGCGTAGTTGGTTAAAGTGCGTGGCTGCTATGTCAACCAACCTGGAAACCCGGTACGGCCGCCACCTCTCTGAAAACAATGGCAAACCTCAGAGAGTAATCAAAATGACATGTAAAGCTTCTTGAGAACAAGAACATTCCGTTCATCGCCGTTCGGAGTCATAAAACATAATTGATCCTAAGAAGCTAGGTCAAAGTCCTTTCAAGGGCTGAAATAACCAGTTATTAAATTTTTGTTTTAGGAAACGAAGAGAGTACACTGCTGTACTTATACTCTGAAAAAAAATGTTTTAAAATTGACGACAATTTTTATTAATTTGACGATATTTGTGTTTAAAAAATAGCTTGCAACAAATTTCGTCAAAGTAAGCAAATGTATTTAAAAATTTTGAAAAACATATGAAAAAAAAGTCAAATTAACAACACATTTTGTGAACACATTGTGTTTAATTTTAAGCTAACTTTTTTTTTAATTTCTTTTAAAAAATTTTTAAAAATTATTATTAATTTCTGTTATTAAGTAAAAACCAAAAACAAAATAATCTACACTTAACCAGTCCCCATCAAACATCTCCACGGACTACCAAAGCAGTTTTCTTTTTTATTTAAATGTAATCACACAGAGCCAAAACAACCTAATAAAAAAGAAGAAAATCAATAAAATTTCTCTATGGTTTTCTTCCAATTTTTTGTTATGCAATCCACATAATTTTAAGAAGACTCTGATTATATTTTATAAGAAAACATTTAAAACAATTAGGAAATCTTATCAAAAATATGTGATTTACTTATTGATTTCAAAAGTTACCTTCTTGATTTTTGTGAATTTAAGAAGGAAATTCTATTGATTTAATAAGATTTTTTTTAAAATTTTATTAAACCTTTAACCTAGATATATATTTTCAATTGCCTATGATATTAACTTCTCAAAAGGGTGTATTATCTTCTTATTCGTTTTAACTGGTATCTCCTTAAACTTTGGAGAGTGAAAAAAAGATTTTCTTATTAAAGTTAAATGTTAATAAGATTTCTACATAATTTCATCCATTCAATAAGAAATCTTATTAAAAAATTTTTGATAGTAGTTGTTAATTTTTAATAAGATTTTCTCTATGGAATAAAAAGATTTCTCTTTGGAAAATTCTTATCATTTGGGAGTATTAATAAGAAAACCTAATAAAATAGCTCAATTTGGAGATCTTCTTGATTTTATGTGGTAGTTTTTGGATCTGCGCAGTCATATCGGTCTAATTTACTGTCGGTCACTTACATACTATGTTCTTGATGAGCATCGCTACTCAAGTACATCTAGCCATGTCCGTCTATATGTCTGCATGTGATGACGATTACAGCATAGATTTTGGGGCCATCGTTATGAATTTCGATATACTATAAGCTTATATTTAAAATATAAAACTCATGTTGCAAATTAACGTTCTCTTATGAAAATTACGTTAACCCCACATAGAAAGTAATATGAAATTGGTAGAATCTCTTAAGATTTAATAAAAAAAAAAAATTAAATTCCTTAATTAATTTCAATTTTATTATTGAGGACATATTAAATTCAATGGCCAAAAATAAATGAATTATTGACTTTGTACTCTAAATATTATATAATGAATAAAAAAATTTGAATAAGTCTAATAAAAATATAACACCCCCCCAAAATTTTTTTCTGGGTGCGCCCCTGAAAAATAACCATTCTTTTTTTTCCTTTTTTTAAAAAAGTCAAATAAATAAGAAGCTTTCAAGATAATTATTCCTTAGCTTACAAGCATTGCTTTATTCAAAACTCGAAAAGACAAATTTTTTCCGCCTGAATTTTTGAATTGAAATTTCGCAAATAACAGTTATTTTCGGTCCCTGGATATAACACTTATAAGCTAGCGTTGTTTCAAATTCATCCAAAAATTAAAAACCGCTTATGTGATTCAGAAAACAAAGTTACCACTTGATTTTTTTGAAGAAAATTGTCTTTCCAATATTGTATTTTATTGAATTGCCACCTGAGAGTGATGTGGGGAAACTTTTAAACTGAAACGTATAGTGGATCATGAGCGTGGTGTCAGACTAAGGGTATATAAAACTTTTAAAAAAATTGCTATAAATTGACCCATTGTTAATTTCAAAGTTTAATTCCATGCCAACAGCAGCCGCTATCATTTTTTCAGTTCCTTTATTTTGGTTTTCTGTACGTTTCAATACCTTCCAACGATATAAAATTAAGGTGTGCTCTTGAAGGGTTCAGAAGTTATGGCGTAAAACGTGCAGTGTTAAAGAATTTTCAATACAAATTCAACTACACATACAATTTTAATCCAATTTTTTTTTTCTTGATTTTTTACAAACAAAAATATAAAAAATCGAAAGCTAGTTGAATTTGTATTGAAAATTCTTTAACACTGTACGTTTTACGCCATAACTTCTGAACTCTTCAAGAACACACCTTAATTTCATATGGTTGGAAAGGTATTAAAATGTACAAAAAACCAAAATAAAGAAAATGAAAAAAAATTAGAGCGTCTGTTGTTGGCCTGGTATTAAACTTTGAAATTAAGAATGGGCGAACTTATAACAATTTTTCCAAAAGTTTTATATTTTTTCCTTAAAACAGACAATAACCTTTATAATGATACATTATTTACGAAAATTGGATTTAAATTGACTGAGCTACGTCGTTACAAAATACACCCTTTTATGACCTTGAAAATGGTTCTAAAAATTTATAGCTTCGGATTTGGTTTTCTAAGCAACAAACCAATTTAGGAACGAAATTTGAGCCAAATCGGAGATGGTCAGTGCTACTGATAGGTCACCTCAATTTGAAATGGGCGACATATGTTATATATTACCTTTTTATAATGTGCGTAGGGTATTTAAATACAAATTATGCCTACATTTTTGTTTTTTTACGCAAGACAATTTAGCTACAATTCGTTTGCAGATACATCGTTTGTTGAGATCTTTCGTATACTAAACAATTTCATGTGCTCTCTATGCTTCTCAATATTATACTCACAATGTCGCTTGCTTGTTCTCCCGCTCTCATAAGCTTTAAGTCGTTCGCTCACTGACTCTCACAAAGCTTTAAAGTGGATTTATGATAAATCCACATTCGATTTTGACTGTGTCGCTGATTTGTATGGCCGTGGCGCATCTTTATATTATATGATCTTTGCTTAGAGAGTAATCAAAATGCCATATAAAGCTTCTTGAAACAAGAGCGTTAAACCTGTAGGACCGGTTCTCGGTCAATTGTGTACAAACTTAATAACACGCACAACACAATTGATCATAAGAAGATAGGTCAAAGTCTTTTCAAGGGCTGAAATGGGCAGTTATTTATTTATTTATTAAAATATGTCATTGCGTGAAAAGTTTTAAAAGTAGAACAATGAAATTTTAATCTTAAATATATTAAACTATCATTATTAAGCATGCATAAAATTATTGATTTTGGCTTAGTAGTTTGCACTTGCGAGGCACAAGAATTTTAAAACCAAAAAATTTATATAAATCTGGTTCCTGAATATTAAAAATGTTGAAATTAATTTTATGATTAATATACATATATAATTAAAATTAATTTTATTTTTAATTTTGTGCAATTTATTTGTAGCATTAATCCTACAAAAAACTGACTGAACTACATACATCCTTGCACATCCACGGAGTGTCTGCAGAACACTAGTAGGTATTCTTACTGGCCACTGCGTGGTGGGAGCCCACGCAAAGAAGATGGGCATCACCATGGATGAAAGCTGCAGGAAGTGTATGGAACCAGGCACTGTAGATACCCTGGAACACCTACTATGCACATGCCTCACTATACTCAGATCAAGACATAAACTCTTAGGCTCTCCGACGTTCTTGTCACTAAAAGAAGTAGCCAAAACCCCTCTTGAATCTCTTCTAAAATTCGTGAACACGACTCAAATCTTTAATAAATTCTCCTGACCCACTCAGCCTCCACCTAACCGCTACCACTAAGGACCTCTACGGTCTATGTGAGACTTCTACGAGAGGCGACCGGTCTAACCTAACCTAACCTAAAAAAATAAAAAAAATAAATAACCTAACCTAACCATTGAGCCAAAATCTCAGATCGATTCCATAAAAAAACAAAGAATATAAGCTTTTTAAATCAAAAATGTCATCAATTTGATGACAAATCCGGACGAAGGTTAAGAGAAATACCTTTCTTAATACCCCAAATAAAAATCCAATGAAACATTCAGCTTTTAGAACGTTTTGAACAAAATGTATATTTAAAAATGCCAAAATTTTGATTTTCGAAAGGTACCCTTATAACCTTTATAAATTATAATACATAATTTTATTATTTTTTATGTCAAAATGTTTGTAAGAATAAATCTTAACTCATTACCCCATCTGAGAAAAAATAAAAAGCCACAAACAAAAATGTGTCATCACTAAGAATTCCCAGTTTGGCAGGTGATAGTTCTGTTAGGTGATATTTTTTTACCTGTTAGCAGTCCTGTCATGATTCTTAGAACATTCTTTGTAAGTTTCATGCATTCTGTGAATCTCTTTAAGTCGTATTCCCCTAAGAGTAGTTAGAGTGCTTTAATCCTGGTAAGTTTATCCTGTATTTGTCTTTTTGTTTTTCTTCCTCTTTCTTCATTAAAAGAGAGAGGATTCCTTTGCCTTACCACAGAATGCTTCCGGACCAACAAGGGGAGTTGATGCTCTTTTCTTTGCCAATTCGTCAGCAATTTCGTTTCCTTCTATACCTTTGTGTCCCGGTACCCATAGGATCCAAACCAGGTTTTGTAGCGCAAGCGTACTAAGTTTGTCAATACACTCCGTCACCAGTTTTGAGGTTACCTGATGGAATTTCAGTGCCTTGATTCCCGCTTGAGTGTCGGAGAGGATAGCTATGTTTTGGTTCCGGTATTTACGCTACAGGTTTAAATGTACGCACTTGTCTATCGCGTATATTTCCGCTTGGAATATGCTACTGTTTTTGCCAATGGGCACGAAGTATTTGATCCCTGCCCCGTAGACTCCTGATCCGGTCCCTTCTTCGGTTAGAGAGCCTTCGGCATACTATTCGGCTGGTACTATTTTGCATTGTCCTAGTACTGAGCACGTTGCCCATTCATTTCGTAAGGGTATTGTTGATCCCTCTTTTGGTGAGAGCTTTACTTATGGCTTCATGAGAAGTGTTGTCAAAAGCACCTTCTATATCGATAAAGGCACATAGTGCTATTTCTTTTATATCTAAGGTTTTCTGGAGCACATTTGTCAGTTGATATATAGCAGTTTCTGTTGATCTACCTGTTCTGTATGCATGCTGACAAGGGAGCAAGGGAAATTTTCATAGGACGCTGGTCCTTACATTCCCTTTTCTCTACCTTCGAAATAAAGACCACTTATGCCTGGGAATGAAGTTTCTTCTTCTCTTCCTCATTTTCAGTAAATTTCCGATCAATTTTTTTTTAGACTGGCAGAGGATATGTTGCTACCACCCGCCATAGCCTTATATAGTCTTGATGCCTCAGTAGTATTTTCCATGCTTTCGTAGAAATTCCTGAAGCTGGCCTGCTTTACTGCCCTTATTTCTTTGTTATATTGAGTAATAGTACTTTTGTATTCCGACTATTTCCGGTTCTTTTTGCCCGTTTAAATAACCAACGAACATTTGATCTTAATTTGGAGAGGTTTTTTTCCACCAAAGAACGTCTGGTAACAAACTTTACTCATTGAACTTTACTCTTCGTATGCATCTATAATTGGTGGTCCTGTGTTTCATTGCATGAAAAGGTTGCCTGCCTGCCTGCATCCCTTAATTGGAGATTAGTTTGCTCTTTTGAAATTCTTTAAAAGATCGTCGTACGTCAGTCGATGATCGAGTCTTTATACAAACTTAAAAGACGCTCCATAACAGTTTTATTGAATTGTTCTACCATTGTTTCTAATTCTAGTTCATTCCTGATATTACCCCTCATTCTTGGATGAGTTGCATTTAGTCTCAGAATTTCAAGATATTTCCTGGCTTCCAGTTTGTTTCTCTGGGATTTTTTGAGGTTGAAAGTTGCTAGCGACTGTTGAATAAACATTAATCGTGTAATTCCACCTTTGCTATTCCTGCAAGAAAAACTATTGTGAATTATCTTTCGTCTCATGTAAGGTACACACCATCATATATGTATATAATTCAGATGTAATGCACATTTGATATAACCATGTGAAGCTTTGAGGGTATGAGACAATGAGAAAGTATTGATAAGAAGAGGAGCACGAAAGGCACTGAAAAAGTCCCTTGGGCTGTATTTGAAAATACATGAAATTTTTTGACGTTCACTTTATTTGACTAATCAATTATATTACTTACTAATTACTTACTTACTTATGCGGCCCATACACAATGCAACCAAAGCAAGGCTGGAAGTGTAACCTGGAAGTTTTTGACGTTTACCATGATGAAATCGCAGCGTGTGTGTCGAAGTTACGCAACTGTTTGACGTTTGCAACTCAGGTTGAAGTAAAATTAAAATCATTTAATATTTAGGGGCGGACCTAAAGTTGCAACCATCTGGTTGCAGCGTGTGTAGCAAAGTTGCATTATTTTATTGTTTATCGCTACACATATTTGTCATCACCTGCACAAACTCATTTGATTTTTTCCTAATTCCTAAATAATTTTTAATTTAAAATAGTAGTTTTACTTTTGTTTATGCAGACTATTTTTGCAATTGAGACTTGAAGCAACTGATAGCTAGTTACAAGAAAAGTTACAGCGTGTGTGGCAAAGTTGGTTGCTGCAACCATCGCAGTGTGTGTGGTAAAATTTTAGAAAGTTCCGCTTTTTGGTTACACTTCCAGCTTTGTTTTGGTTGCATTGTGTATGGGCCGCATTATACATTGATTTTACTACACTTTAAATAAAATAGAAATTATCAGTGTTGCCAGAACTTTTTTGAAAAAAGCGCGAGATTTAAAAAAAATATCGCCACAAAATCGCCCAATAAAAAAAAAGTCGCCAAAATCGCAATTTTTTCTAAGAAATTTAATATTTAAAAATTTTTTTCAAATAATATTGAGACCTGTTAATAGTATTATATATATATATAAAAGTTCTTATTTTCATATTTATTGAAATAATATTGAGATCTGTAAAAAATTATAAAAAAGATGCTTAATTTTATACGAGAATTTTGATTGGTAAGGAACATTTTTTTAGAGACTATAACTATTTAGAATTTTTCAATATGCAACTTTAAAACTAAAAACTTTTTACAAAAAACGTAGCGCCATTCTATTAAATACTTCAGCCATATTAGACACTTCCTCCGTTTTGTCAATTCTCGAAGTATTGTTTAGTTCATACATTGATTTATTCATTTTTGAAATCATATCATCGGATTTTGGCAGCGACTTGCAACAACAGTTTTTAGCCTTCATGAAGCATTTTACTCGAATGATTGAAGTTAGCATATCTGATTTCATTCTGTTGACGAAGAAAATACGTTCCACAAATGCATTAGAATGTGGCAAGGAAAGAAAGAGGAATGCCAACTTACAAATATTGCCAAACATTTTTCCCATACACATTTATGAAAAATGAGTGTGGCAAAAATGAGTTTATGAAAAAGCGTGGTTTTCACAAAAATCGCCAGGCGATTTCCTAAAAATGTAAGCGCAAAAACAAGAAAAAAAGCGCCCAATTGGCGATAAATCGCCCAATCTGGCAACAGTGGTAATTATAAATAAAATTTAAATAAATTAAAAAAAAAAACATTCAACGATAAATTTAAAAAAATGCATTAATATGGTTTTTTGAACCTTTGGAATATAAATATTTCCTGGACAATCAGCGCACAATGAAAATCTTGTTGCAAGTATTCAGTTGGTAAAAAATCTATCCCGTTCAAAGCAAGATGTTAATGGTCATAGACGGCACAAGCATGTTATGGTATCGAAAAGGACCTTCAAGAGAAGCGTATACTTTAAGCGTTTAACAATTTAAGCAAGGTTGCGTAGAGGCTACATAAGGCCTTAAACAGTGCATTTAAGAAAATCTTTTGAAAAAGACTAAGGCCCCTATTAGGTACAACAACTCAACTTAAGTTGAGTGTGTAATTTGTAAATTTGTATTGTCTATTACACATTTGAGGTACATACGTGTCTATCGACTGACAAGTATGTTTCTCAGGGATGTGTATGTATTTTTTGTGGTATTAGGTTTAACAATGCAACGCTGTGTCGAGTGTAAAAACTGTCAAAAACTTACATCTGCTTTGAGCTAGTTGTATAGCGTCTTTTACATACAAACTTTTTATTTGTTTATTATTTTTTGTTAATTGAGTGAAAATGGATAAAAATACGTAAGTAAAATAAAGTATAAATACATATGTTATATATATGCATATATTATTATCCATATCATGTATATATTATTTTAGTAGAAATAGTGCATTTTATGCGCTTACTTTGAGAATGCGCTTTTTAGAGTTCAGAGTTGTGGAGCTCATATTTTTATACACATTTTGTTATGCGCTTCTTAAATGCAACTAAAAAATCGTTTAAAAAGCACTTCAACAAATAGTTAAAAAAGCTCTTTTATGTGTTAGTCCAAGGAGCCCTGTGTTAAAAAAAAAATAGATAAAAGCAAAGCGAGAAAATTTTATTCTTTGTCACATGCGAGGATTGAACTCAGACTGCTGGCATTACAGCAAAATGTCTTGTCACTCTATTACTCTATACTATTATTTCCTTGCTTTATTACTTGTGAACAAAATACATATACACAAAAATTGAAATTAATGCGAACAGCTGATTCATTTCAACGAAAGTGTCAAAATTTCGGTGTAATCATGCTCCAATAGAAACAGCAATTTTACACCACAGCTCAACTGAAAATGTATGTTATGCGTAATATGGCAAAAAAGTTCAGTTGAGGTGTCTTAAGTCACGTCAACTTAAGTTGAGTTGTCGTACCTAATAGGGGCCTAAGTGTAAAACATATTAAGTCAGAAGCAAAACAATTTTGTACTTTTCATCAAAGCAAATATTCAGAAAGCCAATATTAGTTGTTAATTTGTCTTATTATATGACATGCTCTATGACAAAAATAATAATTATTTATTTTTGATCCTACGGCATCTCACACCCTTAAAGGGCTTACACATCGGCGAATCTGTTCGTCGAACAATATGGCGGCGCGAACGTGTGTGAAAAAGCTAGCGTTCAAATTGAACGAACCTGTTCGTCACACAAGCCATTGATTTTTGTTGTTGTTTGTCATCATTTTCTGCAGCATCCCTTGTTCGACAGAGAAAATCAAACATTTTTGTAAACACGGCCAATCGTGTGACAAACTGTCGAACAGCGCTTCTTAACTAGCGAACTTGTGTGAACATGGCCGCCGTGTGACGAACAGATTCGCCGATGTGTAAGTCCTTTTATACAAAGTTCAGATTAAATATCGTATTATCATGGTGAGTACAAAGGATTAAACATTTGGCCAACACTTGCGTGATGAAACCATAACTGTAAATTCAGTTTTGCTGCTATACAATCACTCATTCTGACAAATCTCATAAATTGAAACAACTATCAAAATCTTAGTTAACAACTTAACAACTATCTTCTAATCAACAAAGAAAAAGAGTGATGAATAAAGCCATAAAAATATTATTCAACAAAAATTCAATTATTTCGACTAGAGAATTAGGCACGATTACGATTTCCGTGGCCCCAAGATCTGAATATGCAGTTTTGAAGAGCTCATTGAGAAAATAAGATTCACCGAAGGATTTATCGATATATCGATTAGTTATCGAGCTATCGATTTTTAAAAAAAATTTTTACTAAAAGAAGTCTTAATGTAAATTTGACTATATCTATGCTAATATTTGACCAATCAGGATAATTTGGGTATCATTCGATAAAAAACTTAAATATCTTCAAAATAATTTATAGAACAAAAATTTGATACTTAATCTAATTACACTACAGATGGTTTTTCGGCATGATATATATTTTTTTTTAATAAAACCGTTATTTTCTTCAAAAAGTACGTAATAAAAGTAAGTAGAACATAACATATGGTAATAGCTGAAACATTAACCTTTCGTTTGGTGTATAATATGTTATACTTGTTTCCCCTATTTCTATCATTATTCTCATTTTTATATTGTTACTAGATTAAACAGAACAATCATACGGTTTTTATTTTGATTTTTAAACGTACAATTTTGATGTACTGTTGATAAACATCAACAACTTTCATCTTCATCACGAAGCACAGAAGAATCGCAAGCACATCGCACACCTATGAAAAATAAAAAAGAATATTCGAATCATATTAATTATGATTCGCATCGTATTCTTTTTAAATATATATAGATATAGATATAGATATAGATATAGATATAGATATAGATATAGATATAGATATAGATATAGATATAGATATAGATATAGATATAGATATAGATATAGATATAGATATAGATATAGATATAGATATAGATATAGATATAGATATAGATATAGACATAGATATAGATATAGATAAAGATATAGATATAGATATAGATATAGATATAGATATAGATATAGATATAGATATAGATATAGATATAGATATAGATATAGATATAGATATAGATATAGATATAGATATAGATATAGATATAGATATAGATATAGATATAGATATAGATATAGATATAGATATAGATATAGATATAGATATAGATATAGATATAGATATAGATATAGATATAGATATAGATATAGATATAGATATAGGTATAGATATAGATATAGATATAGATATAGATATAGATATAGATATAGATATAGATATAGATATAGATATAGATATAGAAATAGATATAGATATAGATATAGATATAGATATAGATATAGACATAGATATAGATATAGATATAGATATAGATATAGATATAGATATAGATAGAGATATAGATATAGATATAGATGTAGATATAGATATAGATATAGATATAGATATAGATAAAGATATAGATATAGATATAGATATAGATATAGATATAGATATAGATATAGATATAGATATAGATATAGATATAGATATAGATATAGATATAGATATAGATATAGATATAGATAAAGATATAGATATAGATATAGATATAGATATAGATATAGATATAGATATAGATATAGATATAGATATAGATATAGATATAGATATAGATATAGATATAGATATAGATATAGATATAGATATAGATATAGATATAGGTATAGATATAGATATAGATATAGATATATAAATACGGATTCCCATTTTATTTCACAAAAAAAAAAACAGAATAATTGTGCAATTTGTAAAAGGCAGAGCCACTTTTGTATAAAAATTAGTAAAAATATGAATATATACTTCAGAATACAACAAACAACCCTTGATAAAAGTCTATCTGGCTCCTTTCCCAGAAAAAGTACCTTTTGTAAAGGCAGAACCACGAAAAAAAATTATTCAATAACTCAAAAAAAAAAGTTAGGAAAAATATTAATATGTACTTCAGAATACAACAAACAACCTCAAAGTACATCGAAAATTTTATGAAGATCTTTCTTGCACCATTTATAGTATAAATGCACAATTTATAAAGGAAATCAAATATATTCAGCCCAATTATGAAATATTTTCCTATGCTACTGATCAACCTAAAATATAACATAACAGCGAAAATCGGTCAAAATAAAAGAAAAAGTATAACATGTTGTACACCAAACAAAAGGTTAATATTTCAGCTATCAATTAATTATATCTTTATTTAATCTTTATAACGCATTTTTAAGAGAAAATAACGGTTTTATGCAAAAATAAAACATATTATGCAGAAAGACAGTCTGTAGCGTGGCCGATTTACGAAAAAAATATTTTTTTTTCATTTCATATTAAAAATATAAATTAAATATCTCTTGAATGACACCTAAATCATTCAGATCGGACAAATATTAACAAAGATATAACCGAATTTAAATATTGGTTCCGTTGAGTAAACATTTTTTTGAAAAATCGATATCTCGATAACTAATCGATATATCGATAAATCCTTCGGCGAATCATATTTTCTCAAAGAGTACTTCAAAACTGCATACTCAAATCGAGGGACCACGGAAATCGTAATCTTCCCGAGAATTATATAAAAGCACCAAAAAAATGGACAACAAACCAGTTAGTTTTCATCGAAAAATGAAAATACATATATGAAGTACAAAATAGTATGCAGAAATCCAGAGCTGTAAAAGATTGAACCATTTCGGAATGCACACACTCTTAATGCATTCAAAAGCTGCATCAACCAGATTGCAATCTTATGCTCCTGTAGAGTAAATGAATTACAGGTGCACAATTCATCATTCTTTGAAGATAAAAGAATGCACACCGAATGCTCACTAAGGAATGGGACTTATGGAAATATCAATCCCATTCTTGTTGGCTTAAAAAATCTGATGAATGCACTCAGTTTTATCATTCTTTTCAACTCTGAAACACTGGGCATTTTATTTACTTCCATTAAATACTACTAAATTAAAGCAGCATTTTGCATTTTTGTTGGCATTTGTTTTCGACGGCCGATCTTAGTGACATGCTTCTGTCTTTCCTTTGACATTTTCTGGAATAATAAAGTGCTTACTAACAATAAATATTATTAACAAAATGTATAAAAATTAACTTCTACAATTTGTTGTATATAATACTTTTTCTATACATGATATCAGCCACCGCCAACCCATCACAGTCATGCCCAACAGTCACACGCGCATACACAAATACACACAAAACAACTTCAGACGCAACAACAAATCTTTGCGGCTGAAGCCATCGGCGGCTTCATTCACTAAAATTTCAATTCGGCTGCAACTATCGATGGTTGCAGCCATCGTGGCTGAAGCCATCGGTGGCGGCATTCGTTAAAATTTCAATTCAGTGTGCATTCTTTACGTTTTTCCATTCATGACTTGAAAACGTTTTTAATCAGCCTAAGGGCTTAAGCCTAAAGAGTTCACAGTTTGAATGCTAGAAAAAAGATTTCAGCTTTTGAATTTTCAAACAAGAGAATGAAAAGTGAAAATGAATTCACACTTTTACAGCTCTGCTGAAATCCAAACTAATAGTACATTTACACCGAAATTAAAACATGTTTTATCGTTATTGTGTTTTATTTAAAAACACGACTGCTTACACCGCCTTTTCACGTTTTATTTTGACGTTTATGTTTTAACTTCTTTGAACTTACTGTTCCATTTTTCTTTTGTTTTGCTTATTTTCGTGAAAAACACATGGTATGTTGCGATCTTTAACTGTTGTAATGGTGGTTTATTATAAAACGTGCTGTGAGATATTTTGCATTTTGTATGGTAAAACACTCAATATAACTCGTGTTTTGGCTCTTAAACGCGATAAATGCATAAAACACGATTTGAAGGTTCGGTGTAAATGCACTATTATAGTGTTTATTAAAATATTTCTTTAAACTCAAACCTCTCGTACAGGGAATTCGATTCGTCTGTGGTTTTAATGTAATCTTTAAGAAATACTAATTCATGAACTTTCATTTTACATCATAGCTAAACATCTATAAAGAAATGTAAACATTATGAACTAGTGAATAAAGATTGCATATTAATAAAAAAAATTATAACAATCGATAATTGTGAAAAATATCATTTTGTTGAACAATTTCAATGATGCAATTTAGTGAAGTTGTCATATAAAATGAACGTGTTCTACATTTACAGACGACACGTGTTTGTTTCATGGTACACTCACAAGAATTTCTTCTGAAGTTCCATACCGAACTTGTTTACATTGCTTTTAATAATTTTTAATTTTTATCTGGCAGTACTTTTTGACTAAAAGTTTTTGCATTATTTTAAAAATTGCTTGTCGCCATTTTCACCGCTTTCCAACTATGATCTCTCTTTTACACTAATGATGACATCCCTTATCCTGACACAAGCCGTCTCGCTCATGGCGACAGGTTTGGTGTGCCGACAAATTTTGCTGTTGAAATTTTCGCCGCATTCACAAAGATCCGGGAACGAATTCGTTTGCAACGTGAAATTCTCAAATATATAAAAGAAAATTGAGAACTTTTCCACGAGTAAAACAATTTGCCGAAATTCAAAACAACAACCTTTTTTGTTTACGCCACTTAAATAGAGTGATAAATAAATAAAGCGATAAGTATTGGTCTGTGGTAATAAAGTCGTATATTGTGAATTTTTAGCTTGGATTCTGAGTTAAGAAATTTGATTAATTGGAGCAAGAAGTTGGGAAAAAAGGCTAAGGAAAAAAGTAGCGATAGCAAAAAAGAAGAAAAAGAAAAAAAAACAACAAAAAGAAACGTCGACGACGTCGTGTCAGTGACTACGACGACGTTTGACTGCATCGCTCGGATTCCAAGCTAATCTATTGAGGAAATAATGGTTCCATCGACCAGTGAGTGCTGAATGCCACGAAACTGATGAAATTTCTAGAAAAAGGTAATTTTTTATTGTTTTCTATGAAGTACTTGTAGTTGCACATTAGCCATAAGTTTTTTTATACATTGAGGCAGGCAGCGGGCGAATGTCTGGCTGTTGACGTCTGCGAGTTGCGAAATGATGACAGCGTGCTTCCTCTTCTGCTATTTCTTCCATTCCAATCATTCTCAGATTACTAAACTCTTTGTTAGCACTTTGAATTAAAATTTATTTAAAAGAAATTCAACTAATAAGGTTTGTGATAGTGTTTTAATCACTTCTAGCGCCATTGATCATCAGTATAACGTTTACCTGGCACGCAAGTGTCTAATTGTACCCACATGCCACGCAACGTTTCGTTGCCGCTTCTTTGTTCTGCATGCCGGTGTCTTGCGATGATTATTTTAGCGAGTGTGCTCCCTCTTCAGCTTTTCTTTCTCGAAAACACAAGTGGCGAACTCTATTGCTAACAAACGTATCAGTTATCAGTAGTGACCGATGGCCTATTACTGGAAAACATTGGGCATAAATTTGGGCGAGTAATTCTTAAATAAAGAGTTTCTGTACGAATGGGATTAGTTTTTCTAGTTTATCTAAATATTTTTAGAGTTGGAAAATTTGTAAATAATGGGAATTTTAACCTGGATGGTTTTAATGGAAATTTAAACCATTATAAAACCTTCATAAATAAAATCGAATGAAACATAATTAATGCCTTTTGGCATTTTTACATTTTACTTTGCTTCTTTTTTTATGGTCAGCAACTCGTTTTTTCTGGTGATACTGTTAATACCATGTCAATCTATTTGTTTTAAGGTAACGTAAGCAGTTTTTTTTTTTTAAATTCTAACTCGACCTTTAATTTTTTAAGTCAATACCTACTGTCTAGTGTCCCCAGGCACATGATACAATTACAAGGACATCTCTTTACAATGGCTGCTCAAATGTAAAACTGCAGCTACAAAGCTGTAGGAGCTTCACGCGTCAAACGATAAAAGCAACAACAACAACAATTACCAGCTGATTACTAGCTCACCCTACTCTCCAATATAAGCCTACTTTGTAATTGTATCATGCCCAGACAGTTGTATTGGATAATGTATTAGCAATAATTCCCGCAGAGAGAGAAAGAGTGCATTCACAAAAAACTTTCTGAAGGTGGTCGCCGAATCCGCCTTAATGATACCACGGATCCTAAGATATATCCAAAGATTTTTACTATAACTATTCATAGAAATATTAATATCTTTGCGATAAAAAAAGCCAAAAGGTTGTATCACCAAGATCAATAAATTTTGCAAATTGATTTGTAACAATCATTCCTGATCTGAAATTTATGTTTCGCCAGAAAGTGATTTGTTTGAATATTTTTTGGAGCAGAATCTTCGAAAATTTCCATAACTGCTCTGAATGAAATCGAGCCAAAAGTTCAATGAGAAACTTAAGGGTAAAAAAGTAGGCTCGGAAGAGTTTTAAATCAGTTAAAACAAAAGTTGAAAATGAAATGATAAATAATCACGTTTTTGCATGGGCGAACTCCTCTGAATTGTTGGGTAACTTCATTATAAAATAATAAACTCATTACGTATCTTTATGCCTAACAAGGTAGCGATAATAATTATTATCTTTTGAGAATCTGTTCTAAAAGGGAAATTTCAACACAGTCTGTTATATTCTATAAACTTTGATCATATATTGACAGTTTACGGAAACTATTATTATCGTTTAATTTTAAGGGGTTCCAGTACAAATTGAGATAAACAAAATCAGTTATTCTGCTCATTGATCATGAAATGTTGTATCCTTACAAATCATCTATAAAGTTTGAAAAAAGTTCCCTATAGGTACTCTTCGAATTTGATCTTTTATGATATAGGTTTGATTTTGATTTTTTGATCTTTCTATAGGTCTGATTTTGTTTTCGTCAGCAAATTGATTTAATAAATACCTTATATTTCCAATATCAGTTAATTGAGTTTTGAACTTGAATAATTTTATAAAAAAACACAACTTACTTATCTGGCAGTTATAACCGTCGATTGGTCTTGGGTTCGTCCAAGAACTTGTGCTAGCCATTTCTGTTATGCGCTTGCTGACGCCAGTTGGATATGTCAAGCGAAGCGTCGTCAGGTTGTTCAACACTTGGCCCTTCCAAAGGAAATGTGGGCCATCTCTTTTGAGTTGACCGCCACCGGGTACCGAATCGAATATTTTGAAACAACTCCCAATGAAATAACTACCAAATGAAACAACTCCGAAATGAAGAAATGAAAAAACTCCCAAATGAAACAACTCCGAAATGAAGAAATGAAAAAACTCTCAAGACAAATGTAATAAGTCCCAAATCCAAAAAAATCAAATAACTCCCAATGAAAATTAAATAACTCCCAAACCAAAAATGAAATAAGTCCTAAGTCCTAAGTACTTTTTGTTTTGAGAGTTATTTCACTGCGCACTATAAGCTACTTCGTGTGGCTTTCGATCGTGTGCGTTTGGCTGTTTTGTATTCATTTTGGATAAGCAAATCAAGTCACACATGACACAAGCAAATTATATGATAATACGTGTGTGCCTTTCACTACCCAAGAGTCTTTTTCAAGGTTTGTCGCAGTGTTAATATCTGGTCGATAGTGGATTTGCCAGGTCTGAATGCAAACTCATAAGGACCAATCAGCTGATTTACAATGGCTTTCAGTCTTTCACATAATACGTTCAACAGGACCCTTTATGCGATATTAAAAAGGTTTATCCCACATAGTTGGTGCAAGTGGTGGGATCGCCTTTCTTGTGGATAGGGGAGAGAACACTAAAGTTCCAATCGTTTGGAATGAATTCTTCTGACCATATTCTGCTTAGAAACATTTAAATATAGCGTCTCTCCTCCATTCTTAAAGAGCTCAGCTGGTAGGTCATCGTTTTCTGCGGCCCTCCTTTTTTTGTTATAGAAAATATAAGAACTTTTAATTTAACCCGAATAGACCGAGAATAGTTAAGGTTTGGATGAAAATGGATGAAAATGTTTTTACTTCCAAAAGAGAACTTCTCGCAACACACAACTGACTTGTTGCTTTGCAAAATAGAAAAAATGTGTGTGTATGTAGCAAAAAAAATGTTTTCCCGTTATATTTTTAAATAGCCCGGTGCCTTTAATTGCAACTTTATGTTGCGTTACCATATGGGTGCGCCCGGTCTATTTGGGTTAATTCAGCATTAAGGTGGCGTCCGTGGCGTAGTTGGTTAAAGTGCGTGGCCGCTATGTCAACGAACCTGGAGACCCAGGAAAGGCACACCCAGGTACTGCTTTTCAAAGGATTCTTGTTCGGTATTATTTTAAAATTGGATTATAAACTGGAATAAGATTCACCTTAATACACAACACTACGACTTGGTAAACTACAGTAAAACCATTTAATAACGGGCCAAAACCAAGTTTAAATTTTGTCGGAGAATAACTCTTGAATACCGGAAGTCCAATAACTATTTTATTGGTTCTCTTAATTTATTTCAAAAATATATAAAACTAGTAAGAAATGATCTTCGACTGGGCCGAAGTTAAAATACCCCCACGGCCGAACCAATGTATATTTAAAGTCTTAAGCAGTCAATAAAGTGTTTATTTGTAAAAACATTTTCGTCATAGTTTTAACAGAAAATATTAGCGTTTGTTTTTTGATAAAGTCACTTTGTATGGGAGGTAGGCGTGGTTTTCATGGAAAAATTAAATTTGATAACGGCTGGTTTGAGAGGTTTTCGATGCATTAGGGCCTTGACTATCACGGAAAAAAATGTTTACCAAATCGGATGACTGTTTTCAGAGAATTTAGGTGGAAAGTGTCCGGAGACGAGGTTTTCAAAAAGTTCCTACTATTGGGGAAAAAAAAACAAAATTTTGAGAAAAAAAAACAAATACAACATTTTTTGTTGCAAGAATCCATAATCAATATTCATATGGAAAGAAAGCAGATCACCAAATATTTGCATATGGCGTGATTTTGTACCTGACTTCCCTATACAAAAAATTCACAAAAAAAAAAAAAAATAAAAAAATTTGATGGATTTAACAGAAATTTTCACTGTATATTGCCAATATTATGTTAGTTCTTAAGAGCAAAAAAATAAAAATTTCGCAAAGGTGGCCACTTTATGCACCTTTCAAAATAATAGGCTCATATATTACATGTGACTATACTTCAGCATTATAACCATTAGGTCAAATTCTCGATAATTTGTGTGCTAATATTTTATAATACAACACAATTGATCGTAAGAACCTGTCCTTTTATAGGTTGCAATGGCCAATTCGTTTTTTGTTTTTATTTCCTTCCAAGTTATTTTATATGAAGCAAGAGAAATGGTTTAAATATTTGGAGAAGTAACTAAAGTGTTTCATATGACTGAGAATGTGTTGATATGACTGGAGTAGTGCTTGTCACATTGTCACATAGACTGTGCATTAAAATTTTTATTAAATCGATTTAACTAACGAGTCTATGATCAAATGAATTAAATAGTGCATTTTATGCAAACATTTTAAATAGTCTCATCAAAAGTGATAAGGAAAGAGCTTAGTTCTTCGTGTTTATTTATAACACATTGTCATGAGTCTCTCCGAGGTCATTGACCTGTTTTAGTTATTTAGAGCGAATGTATAAAATTGAGGTCAGACAACGATTTTGTTTTGGATTTAAACGAATAGATCTCATTTGAATGTCTGGTTTAAGCACAAATCGATTCTTATATGATATTCTATTACAAACAAATATATTAATGTATCCCTACATTTCATCAACATGCCTTTAGGACAGCAAAAAGCTAACTTGAGCAAAACTGAGGGAAGAAAAATTAGACAAAATTTATTTCTACAAAGAATTTGAAGGCTTGAAGGCGTTCAAACATGACGCAACTTACGCATAACGTTGCACAAAAACAACAGCAGCAACAACCAGCACAGCCGCAACAACAACAACCACTGACAACACAAGGTTCCAGCGGCAACCTAAGCGGCGGCGTCAACAACAATGGAGGCGCCAGTAACAACACCAGTAACAACAATCAAACCGTAGTACTACAACAACAACAACAAATACAAATACAAAATAATAATGTTGTCTCCACACAGACCTATGCGCCGCCAAGTGTAGGTGCTCCACCGTCCGCACAAGCGATCTACAACCAGCCCATGCATTCAGCTAACATTTACATGCCGGCCCATGGTGTTCATCAACCAGTTGGCGGTGCTGCAGCCGCTGTATATTCTGCGATGATTCCTGCAAGTAATGTGTTTGTTAACAATGTAACTGCCAATGTTAATCTACATGGCTGGACGCACCCGGTACCTGCTTATATACCGGGTGGAACCCCCCATTACATACACGGCGAAATTCCGCCTGATCAGGCAAGTCTTTTTATTTTTGGAGAAGCTAAGCAACCATTTTTTAACTATATTTTTTATTTTACAGAACGGTCCTATCATGCAACCCATGTCTGCCATGCAACCAGTAGCCTTAACTCCGGCCAATGCTATAACCGGTCAATCCAGTAGCAGCAGCAATTCCGTCTCAAGTGGACGTGGTTCACGGCGCGGACGTGGTCGTGGCGGTTCCAGCAGCACACGCCGTAACGATTTCAATTCACAACGCCATCCGCCTACTGAGGGCAGTCCGGCGCCCCCAACACAACAACAACAGCAGCCACAACCACAACAACAGCAACAACAATCGCAAGAGCAACTAACTCAATCAATGGGTCAGTCGCAGCAGACTTCCACACAACAGCAACAAATTGAAACACAAGTTATGGGTGCTGTGCAACCTGCGTACGCAGCTCATCCTCAATATGCCTCAGCATATCAATATGCGGCCTATCCCACGGCATACTTTCCGCCACAAAATCATATGTTACATCCAGCTCAAGCGGCCGCCCAACAAGCCAGCGGCCAACCCTTCTATGTGCCCATATATCATGGCCATCAATTGTACAATTATCCGGGTAGCATTATCTATCCTCAAATTATGAACCCTGGTGAATATCAATATGTGCCGGCCGATGAAGTTCAGGGTGATGAAAGACAAAACCCCGAAGGAATGATTCCTCAAATATGGCATCCTCAACACATATACCCAGAAGAGTATGCTATGAATCCGGGTGATATACATGGCGGTGCCGGTGGTGATGAATTAAATCAAAATGCTTCCTCACTTGCCTCCTCAGAGACACCGAGCATGCTCAGTCCGAGCTATCATATTTACGATCCTCAAATGCACGATATGCAACAACAAATGAGTGTTATGCAAATCTATGATGAACAACAAATGGGACAATTACAGGGCATGCATCCTGTGGGAGCCATGCCACAGGTATATGTGAGCAAAGATGTTATAAATCATAAAAATGATATTGATTAAAACAAATTTCCTATTTTTCTAGATGGAAGATGATATGTCCGATTGCGGTGCACCAACTGGTGCCATACAAATGGTACCAGCTGGCGCTATGTTGGCACCAATTCATTTGCAAGGTGATTCGCAAATCGTACATCTTCATGGTCATTCGCAGCAAGCAGGACAACATCATATAATGACAGCTCCAATGATGGCAATTGAGGCACATCAACAAGTGCAACAAATAGGTAAGTCAAGAATGTTTCTAAATCCTAAAAGAAAGCAGAATGATGAGATACTTAGAAGTCAGTTCTTTTGCAATTGAAATAATGTTCTGACAGATTGTGTGAATTATAGGGTTTGGCAGATTGTGTCTAGTGGGTTTTGAGCCACAGGCCTTATGGTTCCCAAAATTTGAATGGAACGAACCACAAACGTTATTAAAGATTTAAATTTATTTGAAAACCAGGGACCGTAAATAACAGTTATGGTCTCATTTTTTAAGGGAAAACCACAAGTAGTTGGAACAGTCGGAGGACATTTTGGATGACACCATTATGATCCCCCGACATCCCCTTGTTAGTCCTGGGTTGTGTTTTAAATTTCGACTTTAAAAGTAAAAGTTTAAAAATACCAGTTAAATTTTGAACTTTTATTTTTTCGCACAAAAAATATCAGTTATTTTTTGTGGGATATTTTTTTCCACAAAATATCCCACAAATCACTGTATCTACAAAACCGTTCATGCTAGGGTCATGAAATTTGACTGGTGAAAATAAGAAGGCAAGATCTACCATATGACAAAAAATGGGCGGGACACGACCCTTTTTTACATTCTATGATTTCATCTACAAGTCGAATAGAAACGCTGCACTTGCTGATTTAACATTATGGAATTTAGTGATTTACTGAGAGTTCCCTTAAAAAAACAAGCATGTGCTCAATTCATTCATATAGATACAGTTAGAACTAAATCTTTTCTTCAATGCACAAAACTAACGTTGTATTAAAAAAAAAACAAGCACGTAGTCAATCATTCATATGGACAAATGAGGCGATGAGAACAAGAGTGGCCTAACCCACCAACATATCTAATGGAATCATATTAATATTTTCATTTGAATTTCTTTTATTTTTTTCGTTTATTCACAACATTTTTCGCTTTTTCTAAATTTGCTTTTTAGTGGTATATTATAACAAAATGTCAATATTTGGATTAGCAGCAGCAGTTGCGACGCTAGATCTGCATTTATTTTAATTGTCATATTTTTGTGGGTTAGGCCACTCTTGCTCTCATCGCCTCAAATATCTCCGGCTATGCGACAGACTTGCCATGTTTTTATCTTTCAAATTTTATGACCCTATAATAAGCAGTTTCTTAGATATAGCGATTTGTGGGATATTTTGTGGGAAAAAATATCCCACATATAATAACAGTTATTTTTTGTGCGAAAAAATAGAAGTTAAAAAATTCTGGTTAATTCTTGTTCAATATAATAAAACACAAAAAATAACTAAAACTTTCAACTTTTTTAGAAAAATGGTTTAACGGTTACGGTCCCTGTTGAAAACATATATAACATACATTTAAACACAAATTCTAGACTTAACCCGAATGGTGCTGGAATTATTTTTTTTCGAATATCTTTCGGGTCGCTGAATCCAAAAATTTGATTACATATATGATACACGAGCATTTTTTGTGAACGTCAATTTCTGCAGTCTTTGTGAACTGGCAACGTTCGGGTTAAGGCAGTTAAACTTTGATTTTGACAAACGTTCTCTGAAAAAGAAATATTTATATATGAAAAATCATACTTTAAATCTGTGGTAAAATGTTAAAGTAGCTAAAGTCAAAAAATATATTTATGAGTTATTGGCATTTTTAAAAGCTATTTTTCTCATTTTTCTCATTTTTCTATGAAACATTTGTGAATGACCATTATAATAGTCGGCATAACTGTATTTTTAAGAGTCGGATTAACAAATCGGGACATAATTGTTCACCTTGAAAAGGTTAATAATAATATGTATAATATCAGTTTTTCGCTTATTTACTTAAGCTTCTTTAACTTATCGCCACATATATATTCAACATGATCAATAGCTACAATTAAAACAATGGTTAATTTCTGCGTGGGTATTCTTTCAAGTTTTCTAAACATTTATCCCTTATATATAAACGAAAATAACTGCAGAAAATATGATATTGTACAGTCGCATGAACCTAGAACAGCTTGAAACAACTTGATTGATACTGCAATCAAGAATACGAAATGAATACGAATGAAAATCTGCACATAAATATTAAAAAAACATCTATATAAATATCCAAATTTTCATTTTCATGGAGTTCACCACTGTTCAAATGTTATAAATTTGAATGGCTCGAAAAAAAACCAAAAAAAAAAAAAAATCGTTCGGAACTTGAAAACCCTGCAACGCATTGGATTATTTTAAACTGCAGTGTTATGATACTTTCGCAAAAACTAGGCGTCAAATAACTCAGGATTAAAATTAGCAAATCAAAAATATGTGCCTTTAGTTTGGAATTAGTTTGTTTTGATTTGAATTTATTGCCAATATTTGAAGTTTGCATGAAGGTTTTAAAAAAATTATTCCAGTGACACTTAAATTTGACAATCAGCTACATCTGTTACTAAGAATAATTTTCCTCATATCAGAGTTTAAACTTTAAACTGAGATTTAGTTACCTGCCGGTAAAAATGTGATAAGTTACGAAAATAATTTTTTCTCAGTTTAGAATGTAAACTCTGGAAAACCTAAGGTTTGATAAGAATAATTATATTTCCAATAATGGGATTAGAACCCCGGTTCTACCAAGGTTCTTTTGGCACAGATAGAACCACGCAAGCTAACGCGATCGGTCACGATCGCCGCTTATTATGGAGCAAATCTTCTTTAAATCAATGGCACATTTAGAAATTATTGTTTAAATGAGCTAAAATTCTTCATGCAATAGTTATTTTTCAGTTACATTTTCCAATTGACTCGAAAATAACTGCTGGATATTTCATCAATTTAGATAGTTTAATTAATACCTGATTTATACAGAACGATTTCTTGGATGGAGAAATAAAGAGTGACAAAATAGAAGTCATCGAATTGAGCTTGGAGTTATTTCAGATAAAACTTCGAAAGTGAACTATTTTCAAAGGATGTTATTTTGTGTACCAAAAAGTTTTAAGGAGATTTTTTTTTTCAAGTTTGACGCTATATTGTGAATAATTTGTTACAAATTCATTTTTCAAAATATTGTCCATCGCTAGCTACTATTTTTTCCCATCTTTCTGGGAATTTTCGGATACCATCTCAATCCACGAATCGGTCCCATTTTTTTTGAGTTCTTCAAAAGAGCGAAAGTGCTGATTCTCAAGGGCATGCGTCATCGACGAAAAAAAATAGTAGCCGGAAGGGGCAATGTCCGGGCTATACAGCGGGTGGGGTAGCACTTCCTATTTCAGAGTTTCAAGGTATGTTTTGACCGGCTGCGCAACATGTGGCTGGGCGTTGTCATGTTGCCAAATTACCTGGTCTTGCCTTTGCTCGTATTTTGCTTCAATGCTCAGCTTAAACGCATCAATTGAGTTCGGTGGAATATCCTACTTTTTTAATCATTCCCATGGCTTTTAAGCGAACAGATATGGTTTGTTGGGTCACTCCCAATGCTTTTACGAGTTCTTCTTGCGTTTGGCACGAGTCTTCATCCAATATAGTCTCCAATTCGGCATCCTTAAACTTTTGTGGCCTTCCTTCGCCCTCTTTGCCATCGGTATTAAATCACCACTTCCAAAACCAAAACCCACATGTGAAAATCGATGAAGCATGTTTCCCGTACTTCTTGCAGCATTCGATGGCCTTCAGCTACATTTTTTTTCAAATGAAAGCAGAAAAGTAAACTTCCCGCAAATTGTGATTTGTTGGCACAAAAGTTGACATATTCGTAGCATACAAAAACTATGTTGTTTACACTTCAGCGAAACGACACATACTTCATTTATGCGTTCAAAAAGTATATTTTGGATGGGGTCTCAAGTGGAATGGGATAAATGTTATGACAAATTGTTCGAATGCATGTTAAAATCTATTTATTAAGGAGAATATATCGCAAAACAATAAAGAGAAAAATTCGGTTTTAATATTTATTCCCGAAATATATATAGTAACCTACGTATGAGTCGATTCATATCTTAGTATCTATGTATCTATGAGCTCTCCATAAGTCCGAATTTTTCACGTTTTTTCTTAACGCCTAAGAGGTCCCTTTTCACTTTTTGTCTAGGTCCCTTTCAGGCTAAGGCATTTGTCATTATGATGAGGTATGATTTTAAAAAGAGAAGGAAGTTATTCTGTTTTTTAGTTTATTCAAGTTTTCAGAACATAACATTATCAGTAGCTAATAAAACGTTTTTGTTTTCACCTTGCTTTTTTTATGTAAAAAGTTGCATTGAGGCCCTTCCGAATTAATTTCAATTATTCAAAAAGTAGTTTCAATTATATCAAAATAGTATTTCGAAATTGACTTCGTTCGGAGTTACATATAAGCGGCTAAGTTTAGCATTTTGTCTGATTTAGTCTGATTTGTCTGATTTTGTCTGATTTTTTTTTAATAAATCTCTTAAGATGTAGGTAATATAATAGGCGTTTTTCTTTATTACATCCGAGCTGAGCATGAGTTGTCAAAAATAGATCTGCGTTTCTTTTTAAGGTATGGCTTAGCTGTGTTCAAATTTGTGTTTCTTTTTTGCATATGATCAAGGTCTGATTTGTTGTCAGATGTAGTCGACGAGCTCAGAATTTTTTTTCTGATCACTAGGCAATCGGCTGTCATTTTATTTCATTTGGAATATCAGAGACAAAAAAAAATATATATATAAACACATTCAACAAATGCCGAACACCATGAAATTGACTGATTTAGCTTATATAAAACAACAAATCACATATTTTAGGATTTGGATTTATTAAGATACCCAAAATGTTTTGTAAACAAATCGGATCAATCTATGTTTGATCTGAGGTTGTCAGCTCATGGCATGGTTGCTTTTGATCAGTTTTGTGGTCTCAGATTGTGGTCTGACATAAAAACGAAAAACGCCTAATGTTTCAAACAGATATGTGGGTAATTATGTTACAATTTTTCAAAAAGAAGTTTACAGCTAATTTGTGGAAAAGTAAAAAATTAAATTTTTTAAAATTCATTTCTGTTGTAATTAGGCGAGTTTGATAAGTGTCGATTTATTTATTTAAGCATGCTTTAAAAATCAATTTTTAAAGAATGAATGGCTATAGGGCAGCTAGGCCATAAAACACCGGTAGTATATAATCAAGTATTTATAATTTACGATCTCCAGCTCGTGACACGCGAGTTTGATAAGCAACGATTTATATATCCGCTTCAAAATCCTAAAAAAAAATGGCGTAATTTCGTAAAATTTGCATTCAATTTTTTAAATTACGAAATTTTGATACATTTAGGAGCAGATAAATTGTTTTTAATTATTTTTCAAATGATATTCACTTATAAGACGCCTTTACTTATGGTATAGCTCGAACAATTCGGACATATTTTTAAAATTTAAAAAATATTTCTGGTTATTACATTCAAATCTGTGTACGGATACCCGGTTAACCGGATACCTAGTACTTCAACTATTTGTATTCGACGGATAACTAAAAAAAGCGGTGCCTTTAGAACATATTTATTAAAATTATATATTTTTATTGTAAAAAAATGTAACGTGCAATGATATGTTATAAGATTTATTTCAGTCGACCCATTATGAGTCAGGCTGCAAAATTTGCTGCAACCTATCGATCATAGTCATAATATGGCCAAGGAGTCTGAAATATATCTCAAAGAATGTTGATAATTAGTTGTGTATCAGGTATAGGTAAAAATTCTTGACAAAAAAATCTAAAATAGACAGTAGTTACCTGTACATCCGTCATATGAACATTTGATAAAACAAGATAAATCTGTTCACCTACTCTTATGTTTGGCAATAATCTCGCCTTGTTTATGGGATGGGAAAGGCATTGACCATGTTTTTTTTTTTAACTAAATTTCGGTTCTAAATATAATGTTTACAACATAGTCTTTCATAAAATCTTAATGTTTTGAAAATGGTCAGTGGTGATCGAATAGTCGAACAGGAGCTCAAAACGGGTTAATCATTATTATTAGCTATTTTAAACAATAAATTAAAATTTATTTGAAGTCATTCAAATTTAGGAAATGTGTTGAAAAGTAATTGATGTTTATTTTTTAGTTTAAATTAAAATCTTTTATAAAATTGTTTTTTATTAAAATTGAAGTTTTATTTTTTATTTTTGAAAATAAATTGTCTTATCCGTAAAGGATACATTTTTTAAATAAATTGTCGAAAAATGTGAGATCCCAATCCGGACTTTCTCAATGGTTCTCTTCTATTGAACACGCTCGAAAATAAAAAGTATTTAAAAAATAAAGAGTGACAAGAGCTTAAGATGCTGTAACCAAAATTATTGTTTCGGGTGTTAATGGGTTAATATCAATTTTCACGACCAGCGACATTTAACTGTTTATCTCAAATTCAGTTTCTTTGTGTGATTCTGACAGAGCATTATTAATGCCATTAATTTTGATGGGATTAGAACACAACAGTTTTTCTTTTGTTCTTATCGGTAAGCATCTTTTGACGTGACAAATAAAAAACTGGCACTAGTGACATAGGTTTCATTCGAAAGATCTTATCAAGGGATCAGATGGTTTTCGTCAGATGATAACTTACTAGATGGCCTTCTAGTTCCTCTCAGCTCTCGTTCCCTCATCTGGATCTCGCGATGAATACAAAAAGCGCGAGAGCGAATCAGGATAAATTAAAGTAAATGTTTTGGTAATTTGTTCATATATGTAGGATTTCTATAGAAAAGGATTCAATAGGATTTCTAATGCTCAGTTTTTTCGTGTATGAAACTAGTAAATTTAGTTATCGATAACTTCTGTTCAAACTTTTAATAATACGCACAGCACAATTTGATCATAAGAAGCTTGGTCAAAGTTTTTAAAGACCTGAAATGCCCAATTCCTTTTTTTTTCAAGGAACATCTTGGAGAACAGAACAATCTTGATCTGTGGAAAAACTTTGAAAATTTGGGCCAAGAGAAAATTACTTCAAAATTTCCAAACCTTAAAATGAACAAAATATAAATATAACAAGATATAGTCACATCCGTCGTTGCTTGAATTTCCAATTTGAAATTGGTTGAATTAATGTTGGTTGGAGCTAGGCAGTAAAGAACTGTCGGTTTTGGTTACATCTGAGGAAATACTTGAAACAAGGGAAATAAATCAATCATTAGTGGGCGAGTTAAAAAGAACAAATTTTCAGTTTTTCTTCTTTATTCTTTGCAAATTCAAATATCTTTCAGAAGTTTTCAAACCTTTACAAGGACATTTCATCTTCTGATGGCAGCTATGAATAATTCAAAATTTGCAATAATTATTTTAAGTTTTCTTCTATACAATCTATATTTGATCACCTTGTGTGTCCATATGTTCGGTAGTTATTTTTGTCACTTTCTACTCCTATCTTATCGCCTTAAGTGGTCGAAACAATAAGATGTCTCTTGCAATAATTTTTATTGTGCCTCTAATCTTCGATATTATGCAGTCGTTTTACCTCTTATCAGTTAGTACTCGAAATTGCTACAAAACACTTATTTTGTAAATTTTAAGTAAATATTTCTCACTAATCAAAAAACTAGAAATAGCAATAAAAAAAGAGCAAATAAAATAATTGTTAACTTGTGACTTCTAATATGCAACCGCTTTATTTTAATTTGTTTTTGTTTTTGAAAGTAAGTGTTTGAATGTTTGATATTATTAAGAATAAAACACTTCTACGAATAAATACGTATGCCTTTAATACCTGATTGATATGTTGCTGATTTTCTTATCATTTGCATAACAGCGTGGATTATGTTATCGTCTTTTTTGCGCGCACAAGGCGAATTTTTTATACAGTTATTAAAAGTTCAGTAAAATTGTAAATTATATGATTCAGCTGAATTAAGTTTTGTATATACATATATATATTTTGGATATATATATATATATATATATTTATATGAAATGTGACTATATCTAGTGAAGTATTTGTTTGGTTTACTCTTTCGATAAAACTGCGTCGTTAATTTGAGATATAAGTTATTATTGGTTGAGAAAATTCAATTTAGTCATTATATTTGGTATCAACCTTCTTTACCAGTGGTGCCCAGCAAGTAACTCAATTAGTCATATATATTAAAGAAATCATATTTTCTGTCAACCAAATTTGACGACACTCTTTAAAACAACAAACACATGTGGGTACAACAGAAATGAAAGCAAAAGCTCATAGTTTTCTTACTTAAGGCCTAACCAAAATAGACGATTTGCTCCGTAACGAGTGAAAACGAAAATGTTCGCTTAAATGCATTTCAATGTTGAAACCCAAAATGAACAAGCGTAAACTTATCGAAACTAAACGAAACGGTATGACGAGACGTTCTGTACCGTAACAACCGAACTTTTAGCGTCTCAACTCGCCACCAACAGCTGTGCAGAGTAGATATCTTCTATTTTCAAACGATTGGAGGAACTCGTTTCGTTTTGGGTTAAATGTCAAAACAGATGTTACGATTGCAAACGTTCGGCAAGTTGCAACCGTCTCGTTTCGTCTATTTTGGTAAGGGCTTTATTTGTGCATCTAAAGGGTGTTCCAAAAATACCTGACATTTTAAATCGAGTGTCATTTTGACAAACCCGGAGTACTATATTTTCGACTGGTATTATCAGCAATTATGGAGGTTTAATCATGGAAAATAACACATGCCATGAGTAGCAATGGTAAAAAAGTATTTCAAAAGTAGTAAAAAATCTGCGGATACAGTTCGAAAAGTCCGCACATTTTTTGGTCACCACAAGGGGTTGCCTCCTCACAACAGAGATCGCAAGTTCCCGTGACTTATAATTGTCATCGTGATATGATAATCAACTTGTTATGAAATTAATTGGACGGCATGGATGTGGAAGACGTCTAGTCTAGCCATACAGCGGACGCAACAATGGTATAACTCCAGATGAAGTTTTATGGTCGTGTTATCTGGCACAACGGCGAATTCAATTCGGCATTGAGATCTTGCGTTTTGCGCCGCTTTGTGTTTTTGATAGATAAAATAGACCCAATGATCCAATACTATTGACCTGGTGACTATGGTGAATATAGATTTTTTAAGGATAAAGTGGAAACCAATGATCCAAAGAATATTTCAAATCTCAAGGGTGTAATTCAACGCGACCTTGACGAAATAAGTTATTCAAAACGTCATCGAAAAATTTGTCAAAGGAGCAAACCCGAGGGTGTGTCAACAAGGTCGAGGAGATCATTGTTTGCATGCTCTATTTTATACATAACCTATATTTTCCTATTTTATAATCATATTAAAGTATTCTCAGTGTTCCAATAAATAATGGGGTTTTCTCTAATTCAATGTCAGATTGTTTTGGGACATCACATACAAGCATTATTTTTGCATGAAATTTCGTTATAAAAATGGAAATTCTGTCGGACAGCGAGTCCAGTAAATTAATTCTTTATCGCTCTTCTTTCTTACGTTGAATTGCGTGTTTCTATCTCATAAACAAGCTTTGGCTCATTAATTAATTTCTGTGGACACGACTGTTCTGAAGTAATGCCTTACATTTACATAAACTTTCAATACTTTGTTTATTTATAAAGCAGGCGTGCATTTCAATCCCTGCCGATCCCTTTCAAACCCACGTTCATAGTCTTGAATGTTGATTCCGCTCGTACAGAATGTGTTGCTTCCTCGTTGTAGAGTTTGGATCTGATATGGACAGAACATTTATGTGTTAGCGTTGTAAATATTAATATTTTTATTTCAATGTCATTTATAAAAAAACATAGAACATGCATGGAAAATTCCCTAAACAATCTTTTGTCCGAAACAATTGTCACAAATTCAGCTGGTTCATTGTTTTAACTTTTTCTGATAAATGTCATTGACTTTGCTTTTGTGCGTAATTCATATAAAGCAAGACGGAAAGTTGCATTAATTTCATTCACTTTAATGAATCATCTGCTTAAATGCTTCGGAACGGTGCAATAAAAAAAAAAAAAAATGTTCTGTTGTATAAAATGCATACTTTTTTATTTTGCATATCGTCAGCAATATATAAAAGACGGCGTTTAAAAGTATGTGCGCGCTTACTTTTGCATCACCTTAAAGAAAAGAATACCAGGTTTTAAGAGCCTGCAACAGTTGTGCGACTATGATTTGAATGTGGCATACGATTTTCAAGAAAAATAAGCTGATATAAATTCAAAATCAATGCCACAACACCCTTTTTTCTAAGGGTTCAATAAACTTCAATATTGAATATAGTTGAAATTGCTCAACAAATACAATTCTGCACCTAAAAATTTAATACTTCTTAAAGAGCAAAGGTAAACTATGCTATATAGATTCCCACTTTCATAATGATGATTTTGTCAGTATATTTTATATTTATTGAGACATAATTTCATTACAGCGTCTTATACAGCTGTAAGACAGCACTGCTATGTATTGTGTCGACCATGATATGCACAGGCTCTGATGTGATTTTGGGATATTTGGCCTATTTGAGAACGTGTGGGATTTCGGATGTTCTACTGTGTCATAATTTTTTAAAGTTTAAATGCTTTACAAAACTGGTTGGCATCACTTTTTTGTAATCTTTTACAATTGTTCGTTCAATTGAGGGTTCATTGATTCTATATATGTAAGAAAGGGATATGTATATTCAACAAGCCCATAACTTGATTCTGATTAAATGCATCTGCCATTCATCTGCACTGGTTTTAAAAGCAGGAAAAAAATTGTTTGCCTGATGAATGCCTATTTCGCATTAAGAGATATAGGAATATAAGAATATGTCAGAAAGTTCAAAAAGCTCAGCGCAATTTATAGAGTTCCAGCAATCTTTTTAACTTTTCCACTAAAAAAAATTACATCTCCGGCAGCTACAAGATGGCTTACTATGCAGCCTTGCATTGTAGTTTGCTAGAAAATTGGAGTGTTTTACACAATTTTTTTTTTTTGTATGAAGCAATTTTTCAGAAAGAAAAAAAGCAAAGAGCAACCTAGAAATATTAAATAAGTCGTAAATAAAAGTATATTTTTATTTTTTAAGGAATTTATTCGTACACTAATAGATTTAATAAGCTACTACATAAGCTTTATGAAGAGTCTAAGCAGATGATTATTATTTTAGAAAAAATTATTTTAAATAAGGACACTGTAAAAACAAAATTCAATCAGAAGAGGAATTAACCAGTGAAGGCATTGCAAATAATACAACTGAGTTATCGTCGGGCCAAATGTGTTTTATAAGCGAATTTTTGAAAGCAACTGAAGAGTTGTCCTCAGATTGAATTCTAAAAGTAAAAACAAACTGCGGACATTTTGTAAACAAATTTATTGCTAAGTTGCTTGATAAATTGCCGATAAATGATAAGTTCTTTAAAACTTAAGAGTTTTTAGACCTTAAAGTTGCTTTAGAGCAATACCCTCTCGAATTTGTAGAGGTAAATAAGTATTCCCTGGAGGATGAATGCAATGACTTGCCCTTTTTTTAATGACCAACTCGATCATCTGTTGTACATTTTTGGAAAACTATTTCAAGCAAAAAATTCAGATTTCAATGTAAAAATTTTCTGATGATTATTTCTTTTCATAAATAAAAACGTTATTGGTATATATTTTGGGTGGGATTTTTTGTGTAATTTTGGTAGGATAAACAGGTTTTCGCCGGTTGTGGCGTCCGTGGCGTAATTGGTTAAATTGCGTGGCTTCTAAGTCAACGAACCTGGAGACCCGGGTTTGAACCCCAGCAGCGACAGAAAATTGTTTGAATTAAAATAATTTTTCTGTACGGCCGCCACCTCTCTGCAGACAATGGCAAACCTCAGAGAGTAATCAAAATGCCATGTAAAGCTTCTTGAGAACAAGAAAATTCCGTTCATCGCCGTTCGGAGTCGGCGTTAAACCTGTAGGTCCGGTTCTCGGTCAATTGTGTACAAACTTAATAACACGCACAACACAGTTGATCATAAGACGCTAGGTCAAAGTCCATTCAAGGGCTGAAATGGCCAGTTATTTATTTTTTATTTTTTAAACAGGTTAAATCGGGATGCAATCGGGATTTTAAACTAAATCAGAATCACATCACTGTGCACAGTTGACATTTTATTGATCTTCGTGCACATTCGTACCTAATAGTTGCTTAAGCCAGGTCTCTTCAAAGAGGTGATCACTTTCAGGCGTTTTTTTTTTTTCGTTGACCAAGGCTGTACAGTCGTAATTTTTCCCTAGAAAAAGTGGTTCTTATATTTCAGAGGAATTCTTTCGCAACAAAGCAGAACTCTTTATTATTTACAAAACAAGATATATAATAACGGCATTCGTGACAGCTTAATTTAAGCTGTACGATTGAAAATAATCCGATTAAACAAAACATACAGTAGTTTCGACTATGTCGTAACACAAGACGTAGAATTATTCAATTCGCTTTTGATGACATCTTTTTTAAAAATATTTATTCCATACACCTGAGGATATGACCTTTAAGAGAGTGCCGGAGAGGGTTAGTATGTATCACCAACCCCCATTACTTTTGCAAAAGGAACATTTTTGCCTTTGACACCTATTCCCTCCGACCACTCCTTAGGGGCGCTCCCATACAAATTTTATGCTTTTGTCGATAAAACCGGAAACTGTCCATAAATAGGTAGAAAACTTAAACAAGCAAACAAAATTTGTTCAATGCTATCAAGTTCTACAACCCATGTGTCAAAATTTCACTGTCGATAATATGCCCGGATATTTAATTGGCTGCGGAATTTTGACATTTCAATAACAGATTCTGTTAAAAAAGCATGCCCCTCAAAATTACTCAGTATTACTGGGCTACGTGAGTCTGTTAAAAACAACATGCCCCCAAAAGTATGCTTTTTTTAAATTATAAGATTTATGTCTTCACGCTAGATGGCGCTGTCTTCGCCGTCGAAAAAACCGGAAGCCGTCGATAATAGGTAGCAAGTTTAAGCAAACAAAAACATCAAATGTTGGCTTTATATTTCATGTAATTGTGTAAAATTGATGTAAGTTAGACAGTTCTAACATGAATTTTGTCGCATTGAGGATCAAGCAGACCAACAAGTGCTAAGATCAACATTGTACGATTAGTACTTTAGGCCCACCAAAGGCTCAAAAAGTAATGTAAATACCGACACCTGATCACTATCAACCACCCTACTTACCTGCGAGAACGACGTATTCTACGTCAAAAACATGTAACCGAAGCACTAAACCAAATGGTAAATTGAGTACACAGTGTGTCGTTTTACGTTTACAACTTCATTGTAATTATGAAAGGCATATATTCCACTTCTTTAAGAATTTTTCTTATGTGGATACTATATAGCTGAGATGAAATTATTGTATAAACTCCGTTGGTCCCTCAAGATTGCTTGGTGCTGTATTGGTGGTGGATAACATTTAAATTTTTATTTGACCCACAAAAGTGATCTTAACTGTTTTTCGAATTTTACGTTAATGTAATCGAACCGATTTTAAAGTCAATAGTGATATTTTTAAAGTTTTCAATAGCACATGAGAGTGGTTTGAAAAGATTTCATCATTTGGATTTTTTAAAAATTATATTTTTCAACATAATCTCCATCAAGATTAATACCTACTAAAGAGCTGCATGAATGGTTTCGATACAATAAAGTGCATCGAGCATTTGATTGTCTTGCTCTCTATTTACTTTATTCTTTAAAGTATAAGCAAACATAATACAGCATTCTCTTACAAAAAAGTGCTCACTCTACAGCATTTGTTAGCCTCTCACCAAGATATGTACTTTCTCATTATTTTTAAATGCTTTATATATTCGAAACGATCAAATCGAGGCAATCAAATCAATGCAAAAAACAACGAGCACACCGAGTAAAACAACTATGTTATAGAGAAATACCAACATTCGATGTTTTTTTTTCTTTGATCTGATATGAAGCAGAAAAACCTTTTAAACACAAAACAATAACAACACACATTATTTGTGTGCAAGTTGTTGTTTTTTTTCGTTATTTCTATATTCGTTTTATAAGTTAGATTTTTAATTTCATTGTCAAATAATTTTGAAAAATAAGCATAAAATACACCAGTACTCAGTGTCTAGCACCGAGCATATCAACACATTTCAACACATTTCAACACATTTCAATTTTACTTTATATGCTTGCTTTGAAGAAGTTCTCGTTTGTCTTGTTTTCGATATGCTTTATGCTCATTTGTTCTTGGTCTCTATATTGTTAGTGTTTAAATGCTGTTAAAGATGAGAATTGAATAGAGTGAGCATGCAAAAACCAGGGTATAATAATACAAGGTAGCACTGACAACTGCTTATTTTCTCTTCTACAAGAAAACATCTCCTGTCAAAAACAGCTGTTTGTGAAAATGCAACTGCAGCTGCTGAGGTTGTTGTTTTTTTCACTTCAACGTTTTCAACATTGTGTTTTCAATGGCCGATTGTGAGCGCTCTCTTTTTGAGTATATTTTTTGACATGAGATGTTTTACCAAGCAAATGTCAATGCTACCTGGTATTATTATATCATGGCAAAAACAAACGAATGTCTTGCAAACACACCCGTGCAGCTCTTTAATACCTACATCACAATCAATATATACGAGGGTTACTGCATGTATTTCAGGAATAAATATAAAGAACGATTTTTTTTTAAATTTAAAAGAAATAAAAACTTTTTTTAATTTTTGCCACGGTAACACTTGAGCCACGTATAAAAAAAAGAAATATTCCATGAAAAAAAGAAAAATAAGCGCCGAAGAATTATACTGTTCTACACGAAAATTGTACAAGACATCCCACGCATATATTTCATTAAGTGGTAATATATGATGACTTTTTGCATTTACAGAATTTTTGTATCACTTCGAATTTTTTGTCAAGGACCTCACAAATGAATCAGTAAAAATGTTCGTACCTTGCCTTACTTGGTATGTTATAACATTGCTTCTGCTCAACTGATTTTAAAAACCTCGACCCCTCTACCTGTGCGTCTCGAATTCTAGAACCCTCTTTAGGAAAACCAAATCTGGTGTTATTTTTGGCCTATCTTGCTTCGCTTTCGAGTTTTTAAATTAAAATTATATTGACTAACCCTCTATACTTGTGAGTGCATGGTGCCATCGGTGTGCTCGCTATGATTTCCCGTTACTTTGTCTTCAGTGTCGCTCGATGATTTGATATTTTATTTCATATCAATATTTTCAAAACACAATCATACTAACGAAGAGCTTTCAAGAAATGACATTAGTGTTTAATTTGGCTTCGCTTTACACAAAACATTTTTGCTCGATATCCTGGCTACACTGAAATACACTGTACCTTCATAGTGTACACTATTCTAATACTATAACACTATTCTAATAGACACTATTCTAATAGAATGTTTTGTACAGCTATTTATTTTTCATACTGTGAGATCACTTCAGGGTTTGTCGATTAATCAATATTAGGATTCGAATCCGTGAAGAAACGCATATGAAACAAAAGTTATCCCGTTTATGGTACATTTTAACAAAGTCTTTATTAAAATTTCTTAAAAGTATTTCACCGCAGCACTGTGGTCAATATTTATTACTGTAATAAAACCAAAGATAAAGAGATATGAAACACTTTGACAGCAGATACAAGAATTGACAAAAATTTCAATTGGTATTCTGAGATCAGAAAATTGCGCTGCAGTTCTGAGGTTAGAAACTCAGTTACTCAATGTTGTTACCGTCCATATTAAGTTATTTGTAAACCAATTTTGTTTTTTTTTTACAAGCATTGAAAATCCAATACCCTGGACTTTATACCCAATAAGCCAAAATAATCATGTAAGAAGAATTTTTTGATTATTTTTAATAGCTAAAAGCAAATTAAAAAAAAATGTTCTTTCTGTTCACGTAAGCACCTTACATTTGTAAAAAAATAAAACGATTGAGGACATTTCAGCAAAAATGGAAGAATGCAAGTGTAATCGTTCGTAAAAAATCAAATTTTGATAAATAAGAAGCAAAGCTATGATATATTAAGTTAGGCAAAGTACGAAAATCGAAGTGAATTATTAAAAAGGTCCTTGACGAAAAAATCGAAGTGATGAAAACATTCTGGAAACGCAGAAAGTCATTATATGGATCGGCACAACATAAAATATCGGTGGGAGCTCTCGTACATTAAACAATTTTTTTTTGTAGAACAGTGTTATTTTCCATCAAGGCAATGCGAGCCTGCGGCGTTTTTGAGTACTCAAGGACAAACTGCGTGGACAACGATTTTCGACGCCAAAAGAAGCCGTAGATGCGTTAAAATTATGATTTTGTCGTTGCTCACTAATCTTTTTCTTCCTAGCATATTTTGATTGTCGCGGAAATCAGAAATAAGGGCTAGAAATAATTTTTACTTCAATTCGTTGATTTTAGCCACGGCAACTACTGTCTAATGAGTGGCTTTATTGCCATAGTGAAATAAAATTCTTTTCTTCGCAAAATGAAGTCGTTTCTTCTTCACTTCGTCACTAATGCGTTGTAATAACTCAGCGTAGTAGTCAGTAGTAGTTGATTGTTCACTATTTGGAATCCTAAAATTCCCAATCCCAAGGTCACCAGAACCTTATTGCCATTATAAACTTAGTTTTGCCTTCCTCGGAGTTGGTTAATCTGCTCTAGTTCATTGTTTTGACTGTTGTATATTTTCAGGAGTATAATGTTGGACCCTAAATTGGAAAACTATTATAAATTGACCTAAAAATTCGTGTTATTTCGCTTACATAGTGCCAAATTCTCGGTTCCTTCATGCTCTTCCATGTGTAGATTTCGATGAACACGTAAAATTATGAACACGTTCAGTTGACATCCCAGTTGTCTCAGCTATTTCACTCAGTTTCAATCTTACTTTTTCTTTCAAATAGCAGCAGCATTCGATAACCGAGACAACCGAACTTCTTCTGTGTAGGCTGTCAAACGTATACTAATATAGCATTCCACCTAAAAGTTAGCATATACTAAAATATACTAATATAGCATTCCACCTAATAGTTCCATCTAACACGAGTTAAAAATTAGATTTGTAGGCACCGTTTTTTAAGGCCGGAAAATTTTCATACCGCTCACGTTTTACATAAAATACAAATTAGAAAGCTTAGTTGTAACCGAATCTATATCTGCTCCATATGTGATTGTTCGATAGAGTTCTTAAAATAACGATTAGTTAAATGCTCCTTGTATCATCCTTAAAATTTTAAATTATCATTCCAATTGTAGTCTTTGTACTTATTATACCGCTTATGAGATGTTGCTTATGAAACGATTAAAATTTGATGTAATTTTCGTTCGACTCAAAGGTAAATCATCTTTTGGAATACTTCTCGAAAACATTTTTGAAAAAATTTAGTCAACTCCATATTCCAATCCATATCACTTATACTTAGTGTGGCCATGTGTCCCATTTACTCGGGTCATGTCCCCGAATTTGGACAAAGAAAAAAACACATTTTCAAATAAGAACTTTGGAAAGCAACATATTCATGAAATGAGACATGATGTTGAGTTGTATGGAATTTTTTGACCTTCTCAAAAAACGCCAGAAACGGTGAAAAAGGATGTTGGTAGCAATAAATATCACAAGCAAGCAAATAATAGGAATGAAAAATTGGACTTGGATTTATTTTTAACGATTTTAAATCTGAAAATTAAAAACAATATATAACTTTGTCTCTTTATTATCTTTATTATGTAAATTTTTGCGATTTTTTTAATTTCATAGTTATTTCCGAATTGTACCCGTTTTTACTGAAGAATGTCTCCGAATTTTAGCCAATGTCCCCGAATTTTTGGCCGCGTGTCTCCGAATGCCACAAAAGTGTGATGGTCACACTACTTATACTCATCGAAAAGTTCTACACGTTTTGAGTTCAACCATCAAAGAAATAGATTTAAAAACCTTAACTTGTTTTCTTTCGCCTTTAATGTGTCTCATTATCTGCCCAGCAAACGCTTTAAAATAACGTTAAAATTAAACTAATGTAGTGTGCAAACATTTGAATTGTTTGAATTGCTCTCCTGGTTTCTTCTTTTTGCAATATTTCCTCTCAACCAACCATCCACTACTGAGTATCAAAATATTCGTTTATTAATGCTAACAGCTTTTTTTCTTCTTCTAATCCTATTAATCCAAACGATAATTTCTGCTAAACGCTTTTACTACTTGTTAATTTTTCATGCATACGCCTGATGAATTCGTGCATAAATAATTCACAGTTCAACAAATAAAACACCACGTTGAAAATAATAATAATAATATTTTCATTTGTAATTAAAGATGGCAAATCATAAAGTGTCAATATTTATTTAGTACGATTTTCACCTAACAATAGAAAATTCTTTATTCCTTCTATAGCTTTAGCTTCTCAACTAAACATACAATCCTTTATTTTGCTAGATTTTGTTTGATTTCCGCTTCCGGTTCCATAGAAAAGTTAACTTTTACTTTGCTGCTATGTGTGTAGAATACATATTTATTTATCATAGGTCGTAAATAGAAAGAAGTAAAACAATACTTTTAATTTGTTCAGTTTTCTTTGTTTTTTTTTTATGCTGTGGCTTAAATCGTTATTATTTATTCTGTTGCTAATATTTTTCCTTTGTACGTTTTCAACGATTCCTTAAAATGTGTGCTTTGATATTAGAAATAGTTATTTAGAATTGTATTTTTTCTTGTTCTAATTGGTTTTTTTTCTTCATTATTTTAACTTAATGTAGCGTACTTTTTGTTAAGATTAATTAACAGTTTTATCAATGAATTAATTAATTAATTAATTAATAACTTAGTCAAAGAACGAAACAACAAAAATAAAAACAGAAACAATTTATAAACTTTCTTAATAATAATAAACAATTCTTCTTGACTGAGTTGGGTGTGTGTGTAAAAGGTTTAAGTTTAATTTTAAAAGACTAACCGATAAAAATTTTTATAAAATATTTACTACACAGTTGTTGCCATTATTTATAAAAAGCTTTTATGTTCTGTTTGACAGTTTCAAAAATTAACAAATTTAACGATTTCGATTTTTAATTTAAAATCAAGAGAATAAATGAACTTAATTAAAAATACTATCAAGTTAAATATTTAGTTTAAAAATTAAGATGTGTTAAAATACTTAAAGTGTTACATTTAAATTTTATATTTAAGCTTTTGTCGTTTTTCTTTAATATTTTCACTGCTCTTGTTTAAAAATTTTCTAATTTTTATTTTACTCTCTTATAATTTTGGTTTCGAAGTTTTGGTTTTAAAATCCTTTTTTGTTTTTTAGGATATCTATTTATATTTTCTTTGCTAAGCTTTTAGATGCAAGCTAAAGCTTTTCGTTTAAGTTTGAGTTTTAGCTTAAATTTCATAAATTTTATGCGTTTGGTTAAAGTTTTATTTAATTTTTGTTTTTTTATTTTTATTTTTTGTAACATAAAAACATGTTTTTTTTTTGTGTATATATTATATATAATTTCTTAAAAATATCGCTCTGGCTTAATACAACTCATATCTTTAAACTCACAAAGTTCTCAACAGCATGCATCATCATCTTCAGCTCAATACCTTAATTAAGAAATACTTAAGTGCTGCTTTATAACTTGGATTCAACGTTTGTCCCCGTTCTGGGAAACTTTGGGTTGGACTCTTGGAGTGGACTCGGTAGCGTCTTGATTATCTTGGGCACAATAGTAATAGGTTGATCTTCATCATCTTCCAAATCCTCGCCCTGCTCCTCGTCGATTGGTGTGAGCGCCTCCACGTGCACAGGTGTTTCTTCTGATTTTGTGAAGCGCTTGAGACAAGGTGCCATGAAGCTAGTTACAGTTGAGATGGCAAACAGGCCGCCCGCCATGTAGAACGGCAAGTCATAAGATTGTGTGGCATCGAAAACAGCACCGGCTAGAGGTGAACCGATGATTGCAGCGAAGCCTCTGAACAAAATCAGCAAACCAAAGGCATTCGTGAGTTTATCTAAACCCAGCAAGTCGACCAGAATAATTGACGTCAACGATATATAGCCCGAAATGGCGATACCGAAGAAAATGGACATGGTCACGTAAGCGCCGTACGAGGAACACAGCGGTGTGAGTGTGACAGCCACAGTGGAGATAAGCAGACAAATATTGTTGAGTAGCAAGGAGTCCACTTGTGGAAAGTCTGCTACATAGCCGCAAATAACTCTGCCAAATGTGTTGGTTATACCAATGATAGAGAGCAGAAAAGAGGCTGAGTTGTCTTCGATACCATCCATTTTGGCTGCTTCCACCAGATAAACAAATGGCACATACAAGCCAGCCATGCCAAAGACATTCGATATACCGATGAGCATAAAGACAGGATCTTTTAGCAGACTAACATCCAGCATGGTATTGACGACGGACTTGACAGAATCGGGTATCGCCAGGCAAGGACACAAGTCGTATTGATCGCGTCCCTTTTCGGCCTCGGCCAAGGGGTCGAGAGCGCGCATGCTAGCCATGCTCTTCTCGTACTTGGTCAGCGAAAGCACCGAGTTGCGATAGTTGGTGAGCGATTTTTGCGATTGATACTGCGGCAGATTCGTCACAGAGCCTGAGTAGAAGATATCCTTGCGTGACATGGGCCTGACCATCTTGCCGCTATCTTGGCGCTGCGACAGTGACATCTTGGAGGCAGTGAAACCCATTTCAACGCCGTTGCTATCGAGTTCGCCGCGTGATGAGGCTCGGATTGCAGCCAGTGAAGGCTGGAAACGCTCGCTTGCAGATGTTTTGCGCACGCGACTGAAGGACGGCACTGAGCCGTTCTTTGGAAGACTGGTGTGATCAACGCTGAAGGCCGGCTGTGATGCGTTGCGCGTCATAATGTCTGCCGAATTGTACGGACTAGTCTCGTTCTCTGAGTTGCGATGCTGACGTCTGTTGCGTCGCACATCCAGATGGCCATTGCTGTCCACTTGGCCGCTGGCTTCATTTTCGCGCTGATCTACTACCTTGGCCTCTGTAATGGTAGGCAGCGTGGAGACCGGTTGCAAGGTGCCGCCACCACCGCCCATACTCTGCTGCGCCAAAAGCTCCAAGTTCAGGCTGGAATGCACACCCGGATCGGCATTAATTGGCATTTTTAGCTTGCGTTCCATTGTGCCGTCAGGCAACTGCACCATGAAGTGTGAACCACCTATCGAGCCACGCTCCATTTGCATGCGTTTCTCCTCGTACATGCGTTGCATCAATGGCTTTACTTTCTTCTTCTTGGGATAGGTCAGTGGACGCATCATGGCACCGAAAATGGCGCAGTTTAGTATCAAGCCAGCGAAAATTAGCAGTGAATTTTTCCAGCCATAGTTCTGCAGCAAGTAAGTGGCTAAGGGCGCAAAGGCAAATGTGCCAAAACCAGAGCCACACACCGCGATGCCAGTGGCCAGCGATCGTTTTGTCTCGAAATAGTAACCAACCGCCACAACGGCAGGCAGATAGATCATGCCAAAACCGAAACCGCCTATCACGCCATATGTGAGCATCAAGATATTCACCGAAGTGCTAAATGTGCTAAGCACAAAAGCGATGCAGCCGACCAAACTGCCGGCTATGCAGACTGCGCGGCAGCCGTACTTGTTAGCCAGAGCAGAAACTATGGGACCCGCGCTCAAGTAAACACCACTCAGCAAGCTGCCCACCCAGGCAACCTTGCCCTTGCCTTCACCAAAATACTCCACAAATTCACCCAAAAAAATGCCGAACGTATACGCAATGCCATCAACTATCATGTTGCACATAAATGATGCGAAGCATATAACCCAACCATAACCACCGTCCGGCGGTGGTGGCAACTCGCCGTAATCGCTGTCGTCATCGTCATCTTCGGGGCTGATGTTGTTTTCGTCCTGCTGCAGGTCGGTGTTGGTGAGACGTGCGGCTTCCTCACATGACAGCTCGCTGTCAGTGCGTTCGATTTTTCTCAGACGCGCGCCGGAGCCCAAGTTTGTGTCTGCCATGATTGTTTTTTGTGGTTGTTGTTGTTGGCGCTTTTTAGTTAAACGTTCTTTTCATACGTTGTTGGCTGTTAATTATAAATACTAAGTTGGACTTGCATTGGGCACACTTGGCGAATAAGCTTCAGTTTTCTTTTGTGTTTTTTAATTGCCGTCTATTGCGTTTAGCGGCGTCAGGAAGACTGCGACGACGATGGTGCTGGCGCTGGCGTTGCTGGCAGCAGCTCCTCTACACGACAGACAAGCGTTGTGCGCGAATAGCAGACCAACTAAACTAAATCGGTCAATAATTCCACCGTTCAATAAGAGTTTTGCTCAGCGAGCTGCTCAACAAAGTTTGTTGTGTGAAATTTGAAAAGAAAATAATTTACACAAACAATTTGAGTGGCGGCGGCGCTCTTTAGTGTGTGCGTTGTTGTTGCTGTCGCTCTGGTTCGCTCACTAGTGCCTGCTGGTGAGTGCTGTTATTTAATTATTGACATAATTTATATATATATATTTGTATATATATATGTGAGCGTGTAGTTTTTTATCAAATTATTTAGTTGACTTTAGCTTATTTTAAAATAATAAATTTTCAATAGCAGTTGTTGTATTATGGAGTGCGGCGATAACACGGCGGCGAGTTCTTTTTTTATGGCCAAGGTACGTTGGTAGCGGCGAAGGTAAAAATAGGCTTTTTACTATTCACTGCCTCTAAGATTTATAACGTGGAAATCCGTCAGAGAATTGTTGCTGCGCTTGGCTCTTGAGTCAAGTCACTCAAGTTGTTGAAGGCGATTCAATACAGGGTGTAATAAATTTAAACAAATGCTTAAGTTAGTGCATTTTTTTCGATCGAGCACTTCTTTCATGCACACAACAAATTCAAGAAATGTTGAACAATTCCATGCATCATCATTTAGTTGCTTTTTTGTTGTTGGTGTTGTTTTTTTGGTTTTATTTTAGTTTTGTTATGCGCTGCTGTTATATCTTCTATGAGGGTTGTTTATACAAGTTTTTGTTTTTGGTATTTTTTTTAAGTTTTTATTTCTGTGTTTTTTTGTTGTTGCTTTTCACGTTCACATTCTATGTAGTTGCTGCTTAGCTTATTTTTGTTAAGTATTTGATTTCTTTTCGATCGCCGATTTTTCCTTTGAAATATTGTATAATTTTGCGTTTACTTTGAAGAACTTTGCTATTTGTTTTTGTTTTTTTTTCAATTTTTTTTTTTAACTCGTTTTTATTTTACTTAAATAAATAATAATGATGAATTTTAAATATTTTGCATGAGGTACACTTCGTTGTTGTTATGAATAAGAAGAAAAGAACTGTGTCGTCGTCTATTGTTGTATCCAGCATGCGTCGTTTTCAGCTATTATACAAGAAAATTTGTTACCGAGTTGTTGTTATTTTCAACAGTTTTAACAATTTTGCTGTTTTAATTTTCTATCACTTTTCAGTTTTATGCTTTATGCCAATTGAATTCAACTTTATACCAGCTCGATTTAGTCCGTTTTTTTCTTTTTGTTTTTTTTTCTGCGATATAGACACTACCGCCTCATGCAACGCGTATTCCGCGTATGATTTACTTTATATAAATTTTCAGTTATGACTTCGTCAATTCCTTCTCCAAAACGCACACGCTAATTAAGCCAAAGAAGGAAGGAATAATACAAAAAAAAAGTTAATGTGTCTTGTCCTAGTACAAAATAAAGGAGGAGAATTTAAATTTGTTGCTTGCTGCGGCTGCTGGTGTTGCAGTTTTTCTGATAAATTCTGATTTTAACTGAATATTTACTCTCTCGCACGTCTAGCTGTCTGTACATGAAATGAAGGAACGACGAAAGCAACTAAACGACGAATATACGATGTAAAATTAAACAAAAAACTGTTATACTGCATACAACACTGTATTTAGAATTGTCTATTATAAACGACGAAGACGCCGATGATAATTTAACTTACTCTTACTCAGTTTATCTTACTCTCTCTCTCTCTCTCTCTCGGTTGCTCACAATGAGTGCCGCTCGTTCCTTGGACTGTATTGCAACGTTTTTTGTTTTGGTGTTTATTGTTGATGGCAAAAGAGCAAATCAGTCTCCGATGAGATGACTACGGCAGTAATTTTGAGAGCGCATAAAAGCGCCTGACTGACAATGACTGAATTAAACCAACTGAAATCATCTGAAACGCTGTAAAGGAGGCAAAAGTCGCCTTATTTCATTATTGTACTCGTGTGTGTTTTGTGAACAACTTCTTCCTCTGCATTGTGTTATCGTCTACTTCGCTGTTCTTCTCACCACTTTTGACATGTTAAATATTCCGGCTTGTAGTTTTGTTATTGTTTTGACATTCATTCATTCCCGGTGCTTTTTGGATAACATACTGAATAATATCTTGTTCCTTTTGCTTGGAAACAGCAGAGTTTCTGTGTCATTTAAAATAGCACCACCACCACGACTACCACCCAAGAATGAAGACTCCTATCTTTCAACTCAGCCCTAAAAGCAATTCTTGACAAATAAATGTGTGAAGAAGAATTTTTCATATCATTCAGGACGAGTTCAAGTTAAAGGGATTTTTTTTTTGTACTCAACTCTAACGAATATTAAAACTTGTTTTGGTCGGCTGGTGAAGATGTCATGTCCTCTGCAAGTAATGTACGATTTTATGACTAAACTCAATGTTTAGTCAGGGTGATTCCGCAGTCTTTATTGCTATTGAGACCAACAAATAGTTGCAGACATTTTTCGATTGTTTGTTTTTATGATTGCAAGGTCAGTTCTGTTATATATCGAGGGTATGATGTATTCGCAAGATTCGTTGTTCTTTTCGGGTTGTATCTAGGTGAATATTTTTTTTTTATAAGACAGTCGGGTTCTTTCGACATCTAAGATGTTGACCCCTGAAAAATTCGCTATATCCACATATACTATTTGGTCAAAATATCAAGGTAAAATTTATGAGAAACAACAATGCAATTGCTATTGATGTCAATATCTCCATTTATTAGTTATGGAATTTTCTATTTTTCGGGTTCGATAATCAATTTCCGATAAAACTTTTTAACAAAATTGTAAGATAGATCTAGAAAATCCTTGAATTTTGTCTTTGTCCGTGTAGCCTATTAATTTTAGTAATAAAAGTTTTCTATTTGATGATTTTTCATAAAACAGGTAAGGTGTTTAAGGGGTTATCCCCACTTGCAGCGCAAAAAATAGGTAATTTTCATGATGTTTCGCATTTTTGACAAATTGTCGGACAGTCAAAGGTAATGGTTCGATTTGCACAAAAAAAAAAGCAGAAAACAAATCGAACGATTAAACACTACATTTTTATGTATTGGGTTAATTACGGATGGGCTTAGTATTTGGTATACGAAAAAGTTTTAAAGGATTTGATGAGTCGGAGTAGCGTTCGACGAAACCATGGTCTAGTCAGCTTGGTTTGTTCTGTAAAGAACTTTGTTGTTGTAGCAACATGTTGCTTCATGATTTATTTGCCATAAAGATCTTGATATAATTCTTAAAAAATATGTTTTTTAAGAATTATAAAATTTAATAGAATTTTTTTTTTAAGTTTGACCCTTTACTGTGATAAATTTGTTACAAATTCATATTTCAAAGTATTGTCCATCGCAAGCCACTACTTTTTCCCATCTTGCGACTTTTGATACGATCCACGAATCGGTCCCATTATTTTGAGTTCTTCAAAAGAACGAAAGTACTGATCTACAAGGGCATGCGTCATCGACGAACAAATAGTAGTCGGAAGGGGCAACGTCTGGGCTATACGCCGGGTGGGGTAGGACTTCCCATTTCAGCGTTTCAAGGTATGTTTTGACCGGCTGCGCAGCATGTGACTGAGCGTTGTCATGTTGCAAAATTACTTTGTCGTGCCTTTGCTTGTATTCTGGTCGTTTTGGCTTCAATGCTCGGCACACTGCTCCTGAAGTAATTTCAAGTTGACCTAAAATGGCAACGTAAACTGAATGTCTCCAAGTGTTTGTAATGTTTTTCTGATGAAATATCACTTTGAATTAAAATCCTAGCTGATTTCGTTTTAAAAATATCTCAATTTTTGCATTTTCACGTGATTGAACCACCTTGTACATTAGACAGCGCAATGTATTCAAGTATAAAAGTGTTTATATATGTATGGATGTATGTTTGTATATATTTATATATATATTATACCTACGTGTGTGTTTGTGTGTGTGTGTGTGCGTGTAAAATATTGAGAATTGGGATATTGTTTCCACATCATGTACGGAAATAAATATCGCGCCGCGTTTTTTTTAAGAGGTATCCCTTGTAGACCTATGCCACTATCCCGTCCCGTCCATAAATTACGTAATCACTTTTATACTTAAATTGGGTCAAATTGGACAGCCTCTAAGAAATTCAGCCATAGTCAGAACTATTTACACATCGCTATTATATTTTTAAATATTTTAAAGAAAGAGCTCACTTTATTTTTTTGTTGTTGCATTCTATGCAGTATGTTAAATAAAAACAAAAGTTTTAGCAAACCTAATGATATATATCACAAAATAAACTAATAATTGATAACTACTCTCTAGCGTCATAAGTATTTACACAGTCTTTCTTGGAGTCAATAAACACAATTATTTACAAACATAAGTGCTGCATGACCTTACTTTTTAGGATTTAAGGAAGATACATGAATGTTTTTCCAAAAGACTCCTCGAATTTACAGGAAGACTCATCAGTCCACAAAACATTGTGCGAAAACTATATAGGCCAGAGAATTATATTTTGCTAATTTTTTTTAATGATATTTTTCGTTAGGTTTCTTAAAACATGTTTTCTTTACTTTGCATACTACAAAGAATACAACTACCAAAAATTTCTTTGCGAATTATGCAAACAACAAAAAAGGCGAGCGCTTTCTTTAATCTATTTCTTCTGAAAGTGTAAATAATTTTGATTAGGGCTATATACATCTATCATTTATTACAAATGTTGCGAAGTAAATGTCACTGCAGCATTTTTTAAGCGACTTGGGTTTGAAGAATCTTCGATAAGATTAATTTTAAATCTCTCCCAAAACTTGTTAAATTCCCTGTGAATCGACTCTCCAGCCTGCTCCGACCACAACTTCCCGAACTTCATCTTTTGCAGGGCTTTGTCAATCATTTGTTTTGGAGTGGTATCGTACCTCTTGTTGGGCGGGAAAAAATATTGATTTGGGCCACAAAGTTGAAATTAATGGCTAAAAATGATCAAGGAGAGATCTTTGAAGGCAATGCATGCAAACAACTTTTAAAGGAATCTGCAAAACTTAATGACCCCGATATTTATGAAACGGTTGGACCTTATGCCTTGAAGCCCTTTGATTGTGCTTTTCAGACAATGAATAAAATTGTTTTATAACCAAAAAAACCGATTTAACCGATTTAGATAAAAATTTGATAACTTTTCGCAAAGCCATTGAGAGTACTGGTGTCTTGCAAACGATAAAAGTACATGTTATATTAGATCATTTGAAGGATGCTATTATAAAACTAGACTGAGATGGTTTGGGATTGTAGTCGGAGCAGGCTGGCGAGTCGATTCACAGGAAACTTAACAAGTTTTGGGAGAGATTGAAAATTAATCTTATTGAAGATTCATCATACTCAAGTCGCTTAAAAAATACTGCAGTGACATTTACTTCGCAACATTTGTAATAAATGATAGGTGTATATTTCTAAGAGGCCGTCCAATTTGACCCAATTTAAGTACAAAAGTGATTACGTAATTTATGGACGGGACGGGATAGTGGAATAGGCCTACAGGGGATACCACTTTAAAAAAAAACGCGCCGCGATATTTATCTCAGTAGATGGTGTGGAAACAATATCCCAATTGTCAATATTTTACACACATACACACGTAGATATATTATATATATATATATATACATACATGCATACATATATAAACACTTTTATACTTGAATATATTGCGCTGTCTAATGTACAAGGTGGTTCAATCACGTTAAAATGCAAAAATTGAGATATTTTCAAAACGAAATCAGCTGGGATTTTAATTCAAAGTGATATTTCATCAGAAAAACATTACAAACACTTGGAGACATTCAGTTTACGTTGCCATTTTAGGTCAACTTGAAGTTGCTTCAGGAGCAGTGTGTCGGCTCAAACGCATCAATTGAGTTCGCCTGAGAGTTTCCCTGTGATGGTTTTACCCGGTTGTATCAACTCATAGTACATCACGCCCAATTGGTACCACTAAATGGAGAGCATGACCTTAAAAAAAAAAAAAATAAATAACTGGCCATTTCAGCCCTTGAAAGGACTTTGACCTAGCTTCTTATGATCAATTGTGTTGTGCGTGTTATTAAGTTTGTATGTACACAATTGACCGAGAACTGGACCTACATGTTTAACGCCGACTCCGAACGGCGATGAACGGAATGTTCTCGTTCTCAAGAAGCTTTACATGGCATTTTGATTACTCTCTGAGGTTTGCCATTGTCTGCAGAGAGGTGGCGGCCGTACAGAAAAATTATTTTAATTCAAATAATTTTCTGTCGCTGCTGGGGTTCGAACCTGGGTCTCCAAGTTCGTTGTCATAGCGGCCACGCACTTTAACCAAATACGCCACAACATGACCTTACCACTGAATATTCGGCTTTGGCATCGATTTTGCGTATTGCTCGAAATTTTCTGGCAGTCCTTCGAGCTTTTTGTCATCGGCATTAAAATCACCACTTCTAAAACCAAAACCCACACGTGAAAATTGATCAAGCATGGTAAACGTAAGCTTCATGCAGCATTCGATGGCCTTCAGCTGCATTTTTTTTAAATGAAAGCAGAAAAGTAAACTTCCCGCAAATTGTGTTTTGTTGGCACAAAAGTTGACATATTCGGAGCATACAACTTCTATGTTGCTTACATTCAGCGTACACAGCGATAGTATGTGTGAAATATCAAGAAAATTTTTTTTCAGAACAGTTAAAGAACCAGATAAAAAAATGGGCAGTGTTTTGCGGCACGCGTTCGTGCCGAAATTTTAATAAAATAATAATAAATATTTTTTGATTAAATATTTTTTGATTAAATATTTTTGATTAAATATTTTTAAAGTCATGTCGATCACACTCTTGCAAGACTAACTGTTCATTAGACCGTATCACCAAAACTAACCTATATTTGACCCCACCTCAATCATTAGATATTTAAAAGACATTTTCAAAAAAAAATTTTTTTTTTTTTTTTAAATGGTCCCTATGATGCTTTTTTCTTGTTTTCTGTATATCTTCTGTGTTTCTTGTCCGATCCCAAAGATTTTTCATATGTGTGTTTTTTGTTTTTTTGCAATTTTTTTCTGATTTTATTTTTTCGCGAATCTTGTTTTTTTAAAATTACCACCCACCTTATCTCAGTTGATACTATGTTAACAAAATCTAAAAAGGGCAAATAATTAAAGTTCACAAAAAATCATTAAGACCATGGAAACAAATGATATCCATAAAATTCATTTTTGGAGCAGTTCCAAACGATTTTATCCCAAAAATAACACTTTCGAAATGTTCGTCACTCATACTCGACTTTTTATTAAATAAATAACTTGGCTTTTTCAATCACAACTGTTCTCATAAGACAATTAATAAAAGTCAATTATATCGAATGTTGAAGATTGCAAAAACCTTTTATATTTGAAATTTGATATTTACTAGAATTGTAATAAAATCTCTAATTGTTTTTTAAAGTTGACGATTATTTTTCGTTGAGAGTAAGTTTAACTAATAAAATCATGCTCTGTTACAAACTCTGCCCAACAGTAGTTGTTGTCGGCTTTAAATGACACCACCACCCCCCAGCTCATCATCGTCGCTTCCGTTCATGAACAAAAAATATTTAAACACTTTGTACCAACAACAAAAAAGGGCATCACCACCACTTACTCTTCGTTTTCGCTATGCAGTCAACAACAACAACAAACGTCTTCGCTTTGCCTGCATCATTGTTACAACAACAATAGCAACATACATCAATTCTACGTCTTCGATTTGAAGCCTGTTCAAACCTAACAGGTCGTATTCGGCAATTTCGTGGACCCAACCACCAGCCCTTTATCCAACATGGCAGCACCACAAACATTGAAATTATCGTTTAGACCAAATTTCAGATCACTGATCCACCATGTCTTCAGTTTTTTACTCAAGAGCAACTGACTGATCTACAGTACTCGGACGTCATTTTTAAAATTCCTGGTGAACATTATAGCAGACATTTTTTTATGAAATAAATGATTAATTTTGACGTCATATATTAAATCGTATTTACCATGTTATATTTTTATTAGTTTATTAGTAAGCTTGATAGCTACGAGAGCTACAGCCAGCTTGAAACCCCTAAAAATTTAGAAAATTAATAAAAATTCAAGTGTGAGTGACGAACATTTTGGAAGTGTTATTTTTGGGATAAAATCGTTTGGAACTGCTCCAAAAATGAATTTTATGGATATCATTTGTTTCCATGGTCTTAATGATTTTTTGTGAGCTTTAGTTATTTGCTCTTTTTAGATTTTGTTAATATAGTAGCAACTGAGATAAGGTGGGTGGAAATATAAAAAAACAAGATTCGCGAAAAAATAAAATCAGAAAAAAATTGCAAAAAAACAATAAACACATATCTGAAAAATCTTTGGGATCGGACAAGAAACACAGAAGATATAAAGAAAACAAGAAAAAAGCACCATAGGGACCATTTCAAAAAAAAAAAAATTTTTTTTTTGAAAATGTCTTTTAAATATCTACTGATTGAGGCGGGGTCAAAATGGGTTTACTTTTTTGCCATACAAGGTGATACGGTCTACTGTTCATTCAAGATGAAAACAAATTTTCTGGTCGTTTTAGTGTAAAAACGTATTTTCTTTGAAAACTCTTGAGTAAAGAAAATTTTACTAAAGAGGATTTGTTTGAAGTTTCAATATAAAAAAACCAATTGCCCATTTTAACCCTTGGAAGGACTGGTCGAGCTTTTTATGAGAAAGTTTTTTTGAGTTAGTTATTAAATGTTCGTACCACAAATTATCGAGAACTGGGCGTTTAATGCTGAATAAGAACGGCTTATGTTCATAATCGCAGGAAGCTTTTGATTGACTATTGTTTGCAGAGAGGTCCCGGTCAGAGATCTGCATGAGACCAATCGTTATTTTTTGCCACTCCAATAACATTCGTCGTCAGCCACAATCGCACACAAAAATAAATGCATGCATTCCACTCCAGTTCGTAAACAACGATTGGTGCTAAGCACAGTTTGAATTATAATTTCACGATTGCGAATTGATACAAAGACAGCATCCGGACAATGCAGATATTCGAGTGCCTGCTCCTGCATGAATTTTTCATATAATCATAAAATTTGTTTGGGAGCTCCCGTAAGAAAAGGTTGGAGAGGATAGGGTCCTAAGGGAAAAATTTTCGTTTTGCAAAAGTAGTGGAGGTCGGTAATACACATTAACCCTCTAGGGCCCTAGTGAGAAAAACCTAGTGTGACCTGATAAACTGAATTCATATTTGGTTACAGCGACTTCGAAAATATTAAACGAAGTCGTCAAACCCCACGGGGCTTTTTTTTGTTGGATAATTGTTAAACAGTGTATTTAACATTCTTTCCTTGGTACGAATGTACATAAAAGCATGGATTTTTATTGCTTTTGGCGAATGTTGCTCATGTTTTGCTTCGTTGGGCATTCTTGATTCGTAGGCACATTCGTACCTCGCATATTGACGAGACATTCAAAACGCCATTTGAATGCACTCAAGTTGTTCTCTGGTTCCCGTCGATTAGAAGAACTTATTTCAATTCAAAGAATTTTCCATGGAAGATAGGATTTGTTACCCGTAAAATATGCGTAGAACGATCTAAGCACGTAAGCGTGTTCGGTCTTGATACCACCATTGGGAATTTTTATATCTACCATTGACAAGCTTTTGTTTTTTTTTATTTTTGTAATTTTTAAGGTTATTACATTAATATTTTAAAAATTTTCCTTAGAACATACTAAGTATTATCTTTCCGTCATTTCTTTTTTAAAAAGATTATTTGGGGTCAAAGTTGGAAAAAAATCATTTGCCTCTAAATAAAAACCGATGTTGGTTCCAAATCTTCAGAAATAGTTCTTTGATGCATTTCTTAGTTTAAAAAAAAAAAATTTAGATATCCCCTTAGACATTAATCTTTAATTCTTGGTATTTAAAAATTACAAAAGCGTCCAGAGAGAAACTTTTTCTCTATGATTTTAAAAGTAATGTAAGTTGTTAAATTCATGTTTGAAAATATTTAAAATTTGCAGTGAGTTTTTAATATATTCTTAGGATTTTACAAAGTATTTTAGATAAGAACTGAATATTTCAATTTAGCTAAAGAGAAAAAACAGAGAAATTTCGCAACTCTGAAAAAGTGAAGAGTTAAAAAATATTGACGTTTATAAAAGCCCCTTGAGAATAGTGCAAATATTGATGTAAATCAGATCTTTTGGTGCTAAGCACTAATAAGTCACAAAATGTATTTTATTGTTGGCAGGTGGTTTTCTTTTACTGTTCTCTCGAAATCCCTTTTATATGACCTATAAATTTTTAATCGACATTACAACAACAATGAAAAAACCAAGCTATTGTAACTTAGTTTATTCTCACTCACTCACTCAGTTACTAGGCAATTATTGGCAAATACTTGACAATAACAAGATTCAGCATTTATAACACTTTTATGATGTTTTTTTTTATTTTTGTTGTGTTTTTTCTTTTGCTTTTGCTTTTGCTTTGTTTTGTTATAAGCAGTTCTATCTCATTTTCATCGATTTTGCGCACTTGAGTCAGAAAATTTATTCGGACTTTACGAAAAACGTGTTTTATCGACATGTGACGTTGTAAGTGAAAAAATGCAGAGAGCATAAAAGAGTAACGAAAAACTGCTTACATTGCTTTATTTGTTTAAATAAGAGAGTCAGACAGAACTTTACTTCGTCGGACCCCATTACTCACAACCATGTATCACTGACAATCCGCTAAGACTGTTGTATCGTACACCTGAAAATGTTTTGATGTGACAGGAATGCTAACAACAAAAACAATGAATACCTTCACAAATGCCAATGAGAGTCAGAGAGAGGAAAATACAGAGAGCGAGAGTGAATTGACATAACGCCAATGTCATTCATGAATGATTTTTGTCTATGGTAAGGGAGCGGACACACTGCAGTCTGCTCGCCACTTTATAGCCACACAGTTTCGGTTTGAATTTGCTCACCAACTGTTGGCAACACAATTGTATTTGCATCTAAGTATCTATAAAGCAACTACATATTTGTCAAAACAATAACACGTCGCTGCACTCTCCGCGCCGCTATAATAGCAGCAGCGCTGTTCAATGCAATTGACAACCGTGCGTTTGACAGTTCATTTGACACTCCTGGGAGTTTTACAGATAGATGTTGAAGCTTTCAACGTTGTTTCTTTGTATACGATGTAGATACTTGTTTTTTTTTTGTTTTCTATTCTGTTTAATTTTGCAATGAACTTGGCAACAAAAAAATTACTAATACTTAGCTCACTGACTGACTGGCTGCCTGGTTGGCTGTCTGGCTGTATATCCGTGTATATAATATAATTCTAAATAATTTGCTTATAGATACAAAATTGTATTAAAATAGAAAATAAGTTTGTCGCATTGAATGCTTTTGGTTGACTTTGGTGAGATTTGTGATAAAGATTTCTAAGAGTAAAGCAGACCCAGTTGAATTAAGGGGTTGCCTGTTTGAAATTGGTCAAAATAGAATCATATTTGAAAAAGTTCAAATTAAAGAGAATTAATTTTAAGATTTGAGCTTCCATTTCTTATAATTCTTTTTAGTTTATATCCGTAGCGAGTTTTCGAGTTCTTGATTTATTCAAAACTATAACAACTGCTTTCATACTTAATACGTCAACGATTTAAACGTGACCCGAACGCTTTTCTCCTCGTATTCAAAGTAGTCGAACAGAAGCCGCTCATTGAAATGTAATGATGTATAATTTTTCTAAACTGTTCTATAAATTACTTAAGTTGCTACTGACAACTGTTTGTATGCATCATGTCTATATGTCCCCCCCCCACACACATTGATGCTCTATAAATGTTGCATCATGCACACACGTACGTACGTTGTCAACGTATCAATTACTGTTAGTTTTGTGTCCCATCCTGCCATGATGATATTTTCCTTAAAATGTGTCAATTTTTAAATTTATCGCACATCAATTTGGCGAGAGAGCTCAAGGCCTTCAAAGACCCGACGGACTGATTGATTTTTATTTTTAAAAATATATTGAAATGTTACGCGATATTTTGATGAAATGCTTTTTGACAAGAACAAACAGGAATAAAAGTGGAATGTGCTTGTTCCTGCTTAATTTTTGCAAAGTGTTTAAGCCTCCATTAAATCCTTTCAGTTATTTTTTTCCTATGATATTTTGATAATTTTAATGATACTCATATTTCAGAGTTAACATTTTTGGGATAAAAGTGACATTGAATCGTTATTAAAATACCCAAAAGATACTCCTTATTTATAAAAAATTAATATCTGCAATTCAAGCCATCCATTTTACATCAGGTGTAACTTGAGGGGTGATTTTTCAAATTCATCGAGCCCTGTGAGGGCTTAAAGTTGTATTAAAGGGTGTTCTTTAATTCGCTATAGTTTATCTAATAGGTCTGTATTGACAGCAGTGTTGCCAGAACTTTTTTGAGAAAAGCGCGAGATTTAAAAAAAATATCGCCCAAAATCGCCGAATGAAAAAAAAAAAATCGCCAAAAATCGCCATTTATTCTAAGAAATTTATTATATTAGAAAAAACAAAACAAATTGTATACATTTTTCTTCAAATAATATTGAGATCTGTTAATAGTATTAGATATTCTTATTTTCATATTTTTGAGATCTATAAAAAATAATAAAAAAGCTACTTCATTTTATACGAGAATTTTGATCGTTAAGGGGAGCAACGCAGCCAGAGGCCGAAAAAAAAGGTCATGTTTGTGAATTTTTTTAAGGAAACCTATGGGATATTTTTAAATGAAGGTTTTTATACCTAAAAATATACACATTCAAGAGTATTTTTAGTTTTTTTTTTATTAAAAAAAATTTAATATTAAGGTCGATACAGCAGTTTTTGTAGAGCGCTCTGAAAAAAAGGTGAAATGCGGTGACCAAGATTGCTTCTCCTTAATTCATCTGAAACAAAAAAATGAAATATTTTATTAAAGTAGATACTTAAAACTCGTACTTGTCATAGCCGTTTTTGAAAATATTGATTTTTAACAAAATGGCGGACTTTCGAACGTAAAAAAACGATTTTCGACCAAAAATTCGTCATAGTTTTGCCTATAAAAAATGAACGAAGCTAAAAAAAAAAAAAATCCTATGACAAGTACGAGATTATTAAGTGTACAATAAGCCTGCAAAAAAATCAAAACGATCGCTTCACTGAGCTTTGAGAAATCTTGGTCACCGACTTTGAAAACATGGTTTCGAGAAAAACGCGTTTGAAAATAAGCGCCAGCACTGCGCGCTCTAGAAGGCGGTTCACTCAGTAGGCTATAACTTTGTTATTTTTTTAGATATTGACTTGAAATTTTCACCACATATTCTTGAGATTTGAGGCTTTAAGAAAATGCCTTTAAGAAATAATTTAAGAAAATTTGAAAAAAAAAAAAGTTCTGACTGCGTATCTCCCCTTAAAGAACATTTTTTTAGAGACTATAACTTTTTAGAATTTTTCAATATGCAACTTTTAAAAAAAAAACTATTTTCAAAAAACGTAGTTCCTTCAGCCATATTAGACTCTTCCTCCGTTTCGTCAATTCTCGAAGTATTGTTTAGTTCATACATTGATTTTGTTTATACAAGATGAATGCCAACTTACAAATATTGTCAAACATTTTTTCGCCTACGGCTGTTTTAATTTTGTATGCCGATTACCAAAATTCTTCACTTTCAGATGGCACTTTGTTTTTGAAAACATTGCTCCATGGAAATGTCAACAAAGATTCGTATTCGATTTCTTCTGCACGTCGCTCTTCAAGAGATAGATAACGAAGAGGGAGTTCACGGAAAGAAGGTCTTATATAGTTTAAACATCTTTCAGGACATAAAATAAAAGCATTTTCAAAAATTTCTAACAGACCAGGTAATCGTTTTAACATTTCCTTGATTAAAACTATAATGAAATTCTGGCATTTTGATAGTATGTCTATCATAACAATATCATCACTTAATTTGTGAATTTCTTCATGGAACTGATAAAATGAAATGTAAGGTCATTAATTCTTTTATAATTGCTTTTATCCGCTAAAATTTTATTTAAGCTGAATGTAGCTAATTTATCAAAATTGAAATTTTTGACAATGTCTTCTTTTATAATTTTTGAAACAAGTCTTGGAATAAATGTTGTGATTTCAACGTAAGCTTGAAAAAAGTCAACTTTTTCTCGTTGAAAATATGAATTAAGTGAGTTGATGTTTTGAAGAAACGGTCTCAAAAAAATAAGTATTTCGATATAAATAAATTATCGATAAGGGCTTGTGAGCTGTGTTCAGTCGCATTGTTAACAGAGTGTTCCAAACACTTAAAACAATTGTTATTTTCTTTAATTGAAATTTTAAGCACATTAGATGAGTTTATGAAAAAAGGTTGTTTTTACAAAAATCGCCCAAAAAATCGCCAGGCGATTTCCTAAAAATTGAAGCGCAAAAACAAGAAAAAAAGCGCCCAATTGGCGATAAATCGCCCAATCTGGCAACGGTGATTGACAGTGTATTGACTGTCTAATACGTCTGTGTTGACAGTTCGACACCATCTTTTTTTTTTTTACTTAATTCAGTAAATATTGAAATTTCATCGCACAGAGATATATAGAATTGCCGAATTTAGTGCAATGAACAGACGCATGAGATACTGGAGACTCCATTACATCCATAAATGGTCACAGTTTGATCCGGATTGTACTCAGAAGGCAACATCGGTCCTTATTTTTTAAAAAATGATGCCGCAGCTAAACGTGACCGTCACTGAACGACGCTATTGCGAAGTGATGAAGGTCTGGTTGCAGCCACACGTTGCCATACAAGATCTCGATGCGCACTGGTTCCAGTAAGATGGCGCACAGTAATGCGAAAGGGCATGCAAGTTAGACGAAAAAAATGAATTTTTACACGCAAAGAAATTTTTCGTTTACCACAACTGAAAAATTCACCAACTATACTTCGTTTGGGAGCTGTATTTGCCGCAAACGAATATTCAGTTGTCACAACTTAAAAATATATCTTATATATATATAAACCGCAAGCTATTTCGGTCATTATTATTTATTATTATATTTATTAATAATCTTTCTCATTATGTCCGTCCGTCTTCTTATGGATTCCACCTCTGTTGCTATCTTCGTCCGCGTATTAAGCAAACTACCAATTTCCTTATATAGTAACAATTTGTCCAAAAAGTAACTCTAAACTATAAGCGTTATGTTTATACAACGAAGGGAAAAATAAACAAAATTTTCAGTTGGGAAAAACGAAGTGCGGCCTCGGTAGTCGAGTTGGTAGCGTGCTTGACTGCCACCCCAGAGGTCACGGGTTCGATTCCCGGCCAGGCCATGGTCCTTCGCTTTAAAAACCTTTCTAAATTTTCTATCCTCATTTCTAATAAACTGAAATTAAAAATTCATCAATATTTACAACTTGAAGTTGTAGTTGATGGTAGAGAAGTTTGTGGATGAGATTGCATTATAACTTGAATTGACTGAGGTAAAGGCATAACACTTGCCTCTGATTCAAAATTCACATGTTTCTTTGGCTTTCCACCACGCTTAGAACAAAAAAAAAAAACTAAATGACTCGTTTCTCACAACTGAAAATTTTGTTTATTTTTCGGTCAACGTTTATGACAACTGTTGAAACGTTTGCAATAAACGATTTCAAGCACGACAAACGAAGTTCGTTTGCGGCAAACTGGCGATAAACGTTTTTTTTCTTTGCGTGTATATTCTGGGCATGTAGAAATGTTAGGAAATATCCACTGATCTCAGAAATATTTTCTAACATACAGTCACACTGAAAACTATACGTTCCTTCCCACTAAATATGGAATTTTAAGCAAAATATAAATTTCTAATATAAGCAAACCACGCATTTACAAGTGCAATGACACATTTGTTCCAACAAACAAAAAATTGTTCCGTGAATTTCGCGTTTGTTTTGTACAAACAAATTAAACGCATATTGCGGCGCAGATAAGTACACGTACGATGCAAACGAAATAGCGGGATTTTTTCATATTTCGCTGAATTAAAAAAAAAAAAAACGATTTTGATTCTGCTTCGGTCTTCATTTGTGTTTTGACAAAAGAAGTTCGTGGCCATAAGTAAAATAAAATATTTTTTAGTGAAAATGAGCCCAAAAATGAAGGAAGTTTGTCTTGAAATACGAGAGCAAATAATAAGATTAAAAACAGAGGGACATTTTTTAAACTCTATTGCAAAAACAATTGGTCGTGCCAAGACAACATTACAAACAATAATAAAAAACCATTAAGTGTCAAAATCGTTAACTAGAAAAGCTAGAAGTGGTCGTCCATCTAAAATTATTCCAAGAGTTCAGCGGTATATTAAAATCGTTGTGGATAAAAATTCCAAGAAATACCTTGGAAACCGACCACAATATTAATCTGCATTCCGAAATAGTTCGAAGTTTTTTGAGAGAAAACGGACTTCATAGCCGAGTGCACAGAAAATGGGGCTGTATGTCGGCGAATGGAATTGGAAAACTACAGTTTGTGGAAACAAATATGGACCAGTTTGTTTATCTGAACATTTTGAAAAGTAGTTTGAAAGAATCTGCAAGCAAGTTGGGTCTATGTAGCACCTGGTATTTCCAACAGGACCCAAAACACACTTGAATCAAGCAAATTGTTCTCAATTCAAGGAAAATCAATTTCCCAAATCAAGCAAATTATTCTAGTTTTCAGCAAATTGTTACATGAAACAAGCAAATTTTTCTCACTTTAAGCAAATATTAGTCTTGAATTTAGAAAAAATATTCTTGAGTTTTAAGCAAATGTTTCTTGAATTAAACATTTGTTTTTAATCAGGTTTGTTTTGAAATATGATTCATGTCGGAATCGGATTTACTTCCTATGGCATTCGATTGAAATGTGTTCTGCAATCCGATTCCGATCTTATGCAAAGTACGAATTTAACTTTGGGTACAAATTTAACTAACGACACTACGAATTTAACTTTATTTGTATGCGTTCGGAAAGCAGCATATTCGAATACATGTTCCAATTCGATTGAATTGATTGCTTCCCGATCGGAATCTAGAACACCTTTTTAAATCAGAATGGAAATTAATTCATAGAATGCTTGATTTTTTCTCTCCGTGTAGTTGAATTTAAGAGCTTGGATGCAGTGCTACCAGCCAGCAAGCAACTGTATGCTTTCGTGGAACAAATTGTCTGTGTCTTCAAAAGCTTTTGAGTAGCTTGCTACGCCACCATCTGAAAGGTTCTGAATATTGATCATATGCTTGCCCTTTTCTTCAACTAATCTATAGGTGTCGATTACCATCAACTACCATTTTCGAAACATAAAAAAATAACTGATTTGTTTAACTTGCAACCGGTATGGTAAGAAACCCAGTTGGCTCATGTTCGAACAATTTTCTTACGCTTGAAGATTACCATCTTATCCAACTTTTAGAATTGTGTTAAATGTTTACCAAGTTAATACCGTTCTTGTACTCAGACTCTCTAGATCTCTGACTCAAGCTCTTCGCCTTTGTGAAGCCTACACAGGCTGTTCAAGGGTTACCTAGAAATAGCTCGGTTGAACTTTTTATCTGCGATGTTTGTTTTACAATTAAACTAGATCTCTCAACAATAATTTCAGTTTTAATTTTTATTAAATATTGAACTCGGTACAGTTGAGTTATTGATTGCATAGATACTTAAAAGCAAGAATAGACGACTTTTAGCTATAACGTTGCATCAGCACAATTAATTAGCTCGTATCTTTAGCAAAACACATTTTTATATTTGTTTTCCATCTCAATATTGAATTTTGAGATGCTATTTTGTATTTTTATGTCCCGTTATTGTGTGCTCTCAAATATATTTGCGATACTTTGAGTTAGATCAAATATATCTTCAATTTACAACATTTAAATTATTTCGGTAAATATTTTCAAAAATTGATAAATATTTGTTTATAATAAATAACAGTTATTTATTAGATTCGTTTCACCGCATCTGCTGAGGATCTGCGCTCAAAAAGAAAACAAAGAATTGTTTTTCGCCAGAAACAAGAAAAAAAAGTTTATTATTCTCTTGGGTGTTTTTTGTCTTTTCTTTTACATTCTATTTTTCTTTTCGCATGGAAAATTGTTCAATGTCATTGTCCTTTGTGTAGAATATAGACTCTCCCACGCATTGCTGACTGCAGTCATCGGCATTGGCTGCAACTGGTGCAAATCGTGTGTCTTCTTCATTTATATTTTATACTGACATTTATATTTTAAGTGTGACATTAATGATCATCATCGGACACCATTTGTATTTTGCCCGCTCAAACCTTTTACTGCATTTAGATGGTTTACATTTGGGATTTATTTTTTTTTTATCAAATGATGCAACGACCTTGAAGACATTTCGCATCTGATTAATTTTAATTTTATTCGAATCATTTCAAATGAACGAGTTCAACAAACCTTTTGCTTTGTGACAAATACGTGAATAAAAATAAAATCAAATGAATGTGAGTCAATGTGTTAAAAATGTTTTGTTATTAAATACGAAGCATTCGAATTATGTGATTATAAATCAGATAAATTCAAAAAAATCTCATTTTAAATTCAAATTGCTAACTTTCGATTTTTACTTCCTCCAACCGGTTAAAATAATTTGAGTTTTATTTTTTTTCCCCATTGTAAGTGGTGATCTCCACTTAGTTCGTTTCACTTGAATTAATTTTAATACAGTCAAAATGAGACTCGAAAGAATTTATTGATCAAGTAACTTTTAAAGAATTGATCATTAAGTGAAATAGTTGTCAAAACCACACCTGGGTTTTTCATCGATTAAGAGAATTGCAATATTTTTTTATTATCTTAACCCTCTGAGGCATACACTTTTTATTTTAATATGTTTGTCAAAATATTATTAGTCGAGTCGGAGGAATTTCGAGTCCACAAATCGAATTATTCAGGCATGTTGTGAAATCCACCCCTGAAGTGGATCGCAATCGGAATTCATTTTGGAATTCATTTCCAATTCCGATTTAAAAAGGTTTTCTAGATTCCGAACGGGAGTCGGCGTTATACATGTAGGTCCGGTTCTCGGTCAATTGTGTACAAACTTAATAACACGCACAACACAATTGACCATAAGAAGCTAGGTCAAAGTCCTTTCAAGGGCTGAAATGGCCAGTTATTTATTTTTTTTTATTTTTTATTAACGTATTAAACACATTTCGTACGGAACGAAAATAAACGAAAAGAAGAATTAAATTTAAAAACAATTTTAATGAGGAGGACCCCTATATGCTGTTCTATATTGAAAGAGAAGATGAGAGAAATTAAGATACCGCTATGTGCAACTAATTAGGGACAGTGGATATACAATTTTTAAAACGCAATAAAATTCGTAGTAGCAATACTTTTGAGTACTTCGTAGTGGCAACTCTGGTGCTTTCGAAAACATCACATAGGCATCACATTTTTTACCATTATTCTATAGAAGTGAAGCCATTTACAATTTTGTTAAAAGTAGTGCAACAAATTAGAGACAGAGACAAAATAAAATTTTTAATAATCTTATAAAGTAAAAAATAATGATTTTGTTATTATTGTTATTTTTGGTAGTTTTCAATGGTAGTAAAAATAAATCTTGTGACGTCAGAACCCGAAAAATCATTATTCAGATGCACCAAGATGGAAGATCATGTCGACAAATCTCAGCTGCCTCAAAAGTTTTCAAACCAGGTAATGCTGCATCAGTATTTAAAAAATAAAATAAACTGCAGAAAAGCTGCACCGCAACCAAAGAAGCCGCATTACTACTGCTCGAAAAGATACTCTCATTGTTCGGGAATCTAAAAAAAATCTGCATAAATCTGCAAACGGAGTACGAATGGCTATCTATGGCGAAAATGAAGCAGCACCATGCGTAGACACTACTAACAGACGTTTGCGTGAAGCAGGTCTTTTTAGAAGAATTTCAATGAAGAAGCCTCTATTACGAGTACCTCAACGCAACTGTAAGAAGAGGCTTGAGTTCGCTAAAAAGTATCGACATTGGGAACAAAAGAGTGGAAGAAAGTATTGTTTTCAGACGAAACTAAAATAAATAGAGTGTCATCCGATGGAAAAAGATATGTCCGCCGCCTAAGGTCAAAGGAATTCGATCCAAAGTACAGCCGAGCTACACTGAAGCATGGAGAAGGAAACATTATGCTTTGGGTGCTATGTTATGGCGTGGTGCTATGGGTGCTATGTTTCTCAGCAAATTAAGTGGGAAAATAATTTTTTTTTTCAATCATAATTTTAGATTCAATCAAGACTTAAGATGGAAAGTAAAGGGTGATTTTTAAGAGATTTCGGATTTGATTAAAAAAAAAAACAAAATTAAGAGAAATGTGTGAAAACTTTATTTGAGTCGATAGAACGTTTTATATATTCAATGTTTAAAGATGATTTCATGTAAATTTTGACCGCGGCTACGCCTCAAATGGTTCATACGCTGGGTCCAATTTTGGCGTACTTCTCCAACAAATCGGCCGGTATCTCACGAGTAAATTCTTCAATATTGGCTTCAAGGGCATCAACCGTTGCGGGCTTATCCCTATAGACATGAGCCTTAACATGGCCCCACAAAAAATAGTCTAAAGGCGTTAAATTGCACGATCTACGTGGCCGATTGACCGGTTCTGAACGTGAAATAAACTGTTCACCGAACCCGTCTCTCAATTGGGCAATTGTTTCGCGTGCTGTGTGGCATGTGGCATCGTCTTATTGAAACCACGTGTCAGGCAAGTTCAGCTCTTCCATTTTGGGCAAAAAAAATTTGTAATCATCGCACGGTAGCGCTTGCCATTCACAGTAACGTTCCTACCTTCGTCGTCTTTGAAAAAGTACGGTCCAATGATGCCACTGGCCGCACACACCATAATCCACACCAAACTGTGCATTTTTCGGGATGCATTGGTAGTTCTTGGAATGCTTCTGGCTGCTCTTCACACCAAATACGGCAATTTCACTTGTTCACTTATCCATTCAACCAGAAATACAATTCCGATAAATTCGTCGTTGAACACAATTTTCCGATAAAAAAGTGGATCTTCATTCAACTTTGCCAGCGCCCATTCACCAAAAGTAACCCGTTGTGGTGGGTCGTGTGGCTTCAATTCTTGCACCAGCTGTATTTTAAAAGGTTTTCCATATCCAAATCCTTCCGCAAAATTTTCCACTTCGGCCCAATTGCTGTGAACGGCGCCGAATCGATAATTCATGGTCAGCAACAACACTGGCGGATACAGCTACGATATTTTCCCCTGTCCGCACTCTACGTATGCGTGTTGGCAGTTTAATGTCCAGTAATGTAAACTTGGTGGGAAATTTAGTCACAAGATTCCGAATAGCCTCCTCAGAAGGTCGCCCAAACTAACCATAAAATGGAAGAAGTGCACGATGCACTTTCTTAATCGTTGTTCGTTTGTAAGTCGGTTCATGGTGAAATTATAGACCAAACTGAACAAGTTTAACAGTAATATGTTACACGACAAAAACTGTGCTGCCAAAAACAGTGTTGCCAAAAGGAAAGTTGCTAAAAAATCACCCTTAGTTTTATACTTTTTCAAGCGCTTTTGAAATAAATTGTTATTTTCTAAAATCAAGCAAAATAATTAATTAATTCAGGAATATTTTGAATAACGAACTCTGCGTTTACTTAAATTAAGAAAATTTTTTCTTGATTCAAGTGTTTTTCCAAGTTCTAGAATCAAGTATTTTATTTTTTTTTTCAATCAATCATTTATTTTAATCAATTTTAGAAATACATTTTCATTATAAATATTGTTTTCTTAATTTGACCCTTAAATGCCCAAAAACACCGATTTTATTAAAAAAAATTATGTTATGCTAAATGATCCCTTGAACACGACCCCTTTTTTATTTTTTTGGAAAAAACTTTTGTTTACGAGTTATTAAAGAAAACATGGTTGGATGCAAAAAGATACAGTGGGCATTCCGACCTATACCATCAATTAGCTTGGTTGTAGGAGTTCAAGGCAAAAACGTGGAAAACGATTCTTTTTAGGATAACTAGACTAACTAGTAATTTTTTTTTTACTCTAAAATTGTTAATAGTTTAAGATATTTCATGTCAAAAAGCGAACTTTCCGTAAAAATTAAAAAAAAAACTATTTTTGAATTTGACGGTCAATATTTCCCAAACCAACAAAGTTATGCCAATAATTACATTTTTGTTTTATATTTGCAATTTTCTAAGTGAAACTACGTATCCAGCATTTTAATTTTTGCAATATTTTAAAATAAATAGCTTATTTTCTCGGTTGTATCCAAAAAGATACACTGGGCATTTAAGGGTTAAGGGTTTATTGCTTGATTTGAACAAATGAGTCTTAATTTAAAATTTTCTTAAATCAAGTAAAATATTTGCGAACGAATGTTATTTCTCTCCGTGTAAAAGCTTAAGTGAAGAACTTCGGGTATTAATTATTCAACCAATTGATGAATTTACAAAAAAACTGATATTTAACATCAATTTATATTAATAAAATTTAAAATACAAAAATAAATCATACATGTTGGTTTTTTCCTATTTTAATTTTCAAAAAATCAATTGGTCACCCAAAAAACCGAAGAAGAAAAAATCGCAGTAATTATTTCAATAGCTCATATTAAAGGCTAATGTTTTCTCTTTCGGTTGCAAAAAACTGCTTTGGAAAATTTCTATTCGTTTAGAAGATATAGATTTCTGACCACCGACCACTGTGCGACGGAAGCAACGCATCCCCATCTGCTTCATTGGCAACAAGTTAATTTTTGACTAAATGTTTGATTGTTTTTTCCTTTTTTTTACAGTTTTAATTGTTTTTCAAATAACAGAAATAAAAGGCAAGTAGTCAAAGATTGCAACATAAACATGGCGGTCGATTACGACTCGATGATTATATGGTCGCTTATAATTGTTACTGTTTGTGTCCCAAGTAGTTTATCAATGAAGTGGCACAACATTCTTTTCTGTTTGATTTTTCCAGCACTGTTTGGTTGTTGCCAGGGGGCCACCGATTAAATGGCCAAGTAAGATTTTTTGTTTGTTTGTCGCTCTGGTTGCTTTGTCATTGATTAATTCATTCAATTCGCGATTAGTTGACGCTTGAAGACTCACTCTCGTATTGCTAGAGAAATGCATGGGTACTTGGAGTGAGTGATAAATCTTCTTATCACAGCCATAATATATCACTTTTCTATGATAAGAAAATGTAGAGTTTTCGCTTTTAAGCAGTGTGTTGTATTCACTTAAAATGACTTAATTTAATTTTCAATATAATTGCCTGCTCTTCAAAATTAAGCTTTGGATATGGAAATACATACATATTGATAAATAAAGAAAATAAAAAATGTGAATTTGCAACGCTAAACATTATTATTACTTGTGCATCATTCAGGCACTTTGTCATTCGCTTGGCATGCTCCACGCGACTGACTGACTGACTGACAGATCGGCGATGGCTTGCTTGTTCCACTATTGCTAGCTTGTAGACCGTATATGTAGCACGCTTGCGTCCTTAGGAATCATATTTTTATCGGATGATTCGGTTCTTAGTTGTTACGCTTTTGCACTGATCCAGTGCGTGTTTTTGAAATGCATTTTCTTTTGTTTCTGTGTGATTGTGCGTCATTTTGTCTTAAATTGCAAATAGCTTGCAACAGTTTTTACTTATTTCTTCCCCTCCCCCCATTCCCTCCATTTTTTACATTTTCCATAGAATTGTTTTGTTGTTGACCTCTTTGGTCTGAAGTCAGCACTGAGTGTATCGTATTTATTTTGTTGTTTAATTTAAAGGCGTACAATTTGCGATAAATAAAATTAATTGATAAACTTGTTTTACTGCGTGTTGGTGCTTGTTTGTTGTTGTTATTTTTATTACTTTTGTTTATTTCTTTCTTTTTTTGTTTTATATGAACGTGCTCGTTGTAACAAGTTGACCTCTGCCAGCAGAAAGCATTGATCTTGGTATTTGTTTACATGAACGGGTTGTTTATTTGAATCGAGTTGGGACTTTTGATAAATGACATTAAATACTTGATTTTTTTTTTATAGTCAATATAAAAATTCTTTGGCCGAATGAGGGTTAAATTAATATTTTCTAAGAAAGTGAAATTCTTGCGTGAAGCAACAATTAAACACAAGATGAAGAAATGACTTATAATCGTTTATGTTAGAGGAGATGTTAATAAGAGAATCAATAAAAAGAATATGTTTCTTCTCTTAAGGTACAATTACCGTCTAGAATGCTAAAAAATGACATATATTCAACAATTTTTTTCCACTTTTTTTTTTATATATAGTTATCAAACTTTTTTTACAGTATTAAGCAGTTCTTGAAGATTACGAAAAACTTTTTATTTTTATTTTCTATTGATTGTACATTAATAGAGGGCACTAAAATTTTATACTCAAAAAAAGACTGCTGAATGGCGGACAGGTCATCTCTGGAACGGTAAGTCTGAAACATAAATTCAAAAAGAGTTACAATAAGGAAGTGCTCTTACGTGATAGTTTACCAGAAAAATTGAAAAATCAATAAAAATAAACAAATGGCGGACATTTGAAAATCTTTATCAAAATCACCTTTTTTTCGACCTTTTTTTCAGACTCAAAAATTTTATATATTTTTTTTGTGGTCAAATTGTGGTAAACTATCACACAGGATGTAAAAACAAACAAAATGCTTCAAAGTTTATTAAAATCGGCCCAGTAGATCTGGAGATTAACTGTCCGCCAGTTAAAAAAACATAAACTCGAGAAAAACGCGTGTAAAGTTTATTTTACACCTGCGGCGAGCCGAGAACGCGCTTCAATTGAGGCGTTATAACTCGGCACTGGCTTCGAATTTCGATTTAAAAATGAAAAAAAAAAAATCCATTTTTTGAAAATTCTAGACGGTAATAGTATCTTAATAATAACACTATGCTTCAAAATAGGGAAAAATAGCTTGTAATTTTTGTATAATTTTAAAGGTCATAATCTCTTTAAACAATATTTTAAATTGAAAATATCTAGAACATTTTTTCCTTGTTCCGTGATGTGTTTTTAAGTTGACCATTTTCGCATATAAATTGTATATGTTTGTGTAGAAAAAAAAGTCTCTAAGGTGAAAAAATCACCAAAAATAGTTTTTATGTTGAATTAGTTAAAAAAAGTTTTTAATGGAATAGTAATATGTATATGGGTAAATTCTGTGTTGGGGACGTTGCACTCGTACGCATATTTTTTTTGCTAATATTAATCCCGTTGCCGTTTTGAATGAGATATTTTCATATAACCTTCAGTAAAAACAGTTCTTTGGGAGTACTTTCAAATGGCATATAACTATTTACTTCACTGTTTTTGGGATAAAAAATATATCTGCCGAAAGTGCCGTGGCGAACCTTACAAAAAAAGGAAGTCAGTTTGGAGTTCAATGTGCATTTGCATCATGTGAATTTTCCATAGCAACAAAAATAATCCAAATATGTAAAAGAAAGCGGAATATTTGAGGATATTAAGTAATGGTTATAGCTCTAATGAGGATTATAAATTTTTATGTTCATCCAAAAATTTAAAATTCGTCTGTTGCGGACGTTACGTTAAAGACGTTACACTTTTTCCAACTATCTTATTTATGTAAATAAAACAACAATATTCTTTTGCTGTAACAACAATATGCTGTACTTGCCCCGACGGAGAAAAGAACCGGTTCTAAACCTATCAAGTGATAGGTTCCCAAGGGAGAGGGATCAGTCCCAATTCTACCACCAATATATGAAACCGACCAGTTACTTTTACACAGTGTTGTCATTGACAGGGGTCAATTGCCACCTGCTGCGTCACCTTGGACCTGTCCCGTGACCGGCCTCGAAGAAAAAATTTGTGATCTGTCCTAACTATCGAGTAGTTCATTGAGCAGTTTTATTTGTTCACTTAAATCAAAACACTTAATCACTCAATATTGCCCTTCACATTGTTAAATACTTATTCTGTGACAGATGCAATTTTTTTTTTTTCAACTTTGAATTTCCCCACGATACAAATAGAGCTTTGAGTTTTAATCGATATGTATCCGCTTGTATCCTTTTAATTGGTCCCGTGCTGAATAAAATAAAATCTGCCCCGTATCAGCCACAAAGAACCTGTTCCGTGACAAGTTATATCAGACCTGTCCTGTGATAGGTTCCATTCGAGTTGTCACGGGACCAGTCACTTAAGAGTTATTGACTCTTCTTTCTCCATAGGGGCCATTTTAATGGTGAGATCATGAGAATGGGCAGAAAATCATTATTTGATTTCCCACTAGAAATATTTCCTACATTTAACCAGTTTTGGGATATTTCTCAGTTTTGGAATATTTCTCAGTTTTGGGATATTTCTTGTGTTGTACTGTTAACATATTTTTTAGAAGCATAAGTTAAGAAAATACAATTTATATTCGCTTTTACTAGTTTGTGAAAGTCCCCAGACTTTCTTAAAATAAGTTTTTTGTGATCGAACCTGTTGCCAAACTTTCCGCTTTGTGATGTAGTGAAAAATCCCATTCAAAACATTCCATTCCACAAAAAAATGGTTGAATGCTACTTAGAATAAATTATGGGGTATGAAACTACAGTATTGTGCGGCGTTTTTTCCCATACAAAAAATTCTAAAAAGGGGGAGATGGGAAGTCTATAGCCCTTTCAGTCCGTATGCAGTTCCGCCACTGGTTATCACTAGTAATTTTGACTAAAAAAGCAGAATAAAATTTATTTTAGTTGTTTAACGTGTTTTTTGTTAAAAAAATTATCCCCATAGCTGTACTATCCAAGTTAATTCGACGTCTACAGAATAATGCTGAAGAATGGAATGAATGGTTGTTGAGGAATGGATTTTCATTAAAAAAAATATGGTTTTCCCATGCGAAACATAGTTACAAGCGATTCTTTTTTTTAACTCTCAAGTACCTAAAAAAAATTTTTTGATCTAGAATCCAAAATTTTAACATGTTTTTGTTAATGATGGTCTATTGTACGTATGTGATGAAAGTTTCATAATTATATGTTTAAAAATGAGAGAGATATGAATATTTCAAATTTAAGGCTTTTTCTACGATTTTATTCAACTAAAACAGAAAAGCCATCCCATTTTCGAACGAGCTCGGTTGATTTTCGAACAAAATTTTTTTTTTAATCACTCTTATACATATGTTTACGTATTACATTTTATTTCAACATTTTACCATTACTTCAAAATTATTTAATTTAATATAGACATTTTGTAAAATTTTTTCTAATAATACAAACTTTTAAATATCAAAAGCATCAATGTAGCATGACGCTAGAACTTCCGACTCTTATTCAATGCTTGCGACAGACCCAAGGTTCAAAGCCTGCTTATGGTAAAAATGTTTACATAAATATTTGTTTTTGTCATTATAAGCTTCAGGAAAAATAAATTTTCCGTGCATGCTTTTAGGATAGAAATTAAATGTTTGAAAGGCACTGGTTTGTGTCTGCTATGTACTAGAAACGGAGCAGGACGCGTGCAATATTAATTGCATTTTGTTTGACCGTTTGAAATGTAGCATAATGCTAGAATATATGACTCTTATTCGATGATTGTGACAGTCCAAGGTTCAATGCTTGCTTGTGGCAAAAATTTTATGGTAAAAAAAATTTGCATAAAAAAATTTTGAGAAATTTGCTCGTTCTGTATTTTTTTAAGTCTTTTTTTAATACATTTCGATGCGATTTTCGACTTAAATCTTCATAACTACGCTATATCTCGTCCGATTGATGTCGTTTAACGTTGGAAAGGTTATAAACTATCTTTCACATATGGGCAAATCCTGTGTGTCTGACGTCACATTCGGACGCATTTTTTTCCAGTTTATATGCTGATTATGTTTTGTTTAGGAAAAAAGAACTGGTGCAACATTAAGTATTAAGGGGCTGCTATTTATAAATATCAGAAAAAACTACAATATAAGCGCAAGTACATGAACAGAGGTTTTGATATTCAGCGTTCGGACGTTATTAAAATAGAAGTAGTTTTGATATTAATTGCAAAATCTGCTATTTGCAGCGAACTGATTCGAGCTACGAGAATATATGATATGAATGAAACGTTTAGATTTAACTGAAATATACAGAAAAGTAAGCATGTCGTTAATTTTTATTATTGTTTTTATTTTTGTAATATTTATTATTGTTTGGACGTCATGTGTCGGACGTCTTTAATTTTTCCATCATTACATTATTTTACTTATAGATTTATTTTTTAATTATTTTTAGTATTAACTTCTACTCTACGTTTAAAAAATAAGCTGTTCGAGCAATATAAATGGAGGTTTCTTTTTTGCAATATTTTTAATATTTTGCCATCTATTGTGGAGCGATGTTATTTAGTTTTCAATCTTTTGGCGTTTATGTACATTGCCTTCATTTTAGAAATAAATACACAAGGTCTTCGAAAAAAAAAAAAAAAAACTGGCGATAAAAACCCATGTGTATCTTCAATCGTGACGTCCGTGGCGTAGTTGGTTAAAGTGCGTGGCCGCTATGTCAAAGAACCTGGAGACCCAGGTTCGAACCCCAGCAGCGACAGAAAATTATTTGAATTAAAATAATTTTTCTGTATGGCCGCCACCTCTCTACAGACAATGGCAAACCTCAGAGAGTAATCAAAATGCCATGTAAAGCTTCTTGAGAACATTCCGTTCATCGCCGTTCGGAGTCGGCGTTAAACATGTAGGTCCGGTTCTCGGTCAATTGTGTACAAACTTAATAACACGCACAACACAATTGACCATAAGAAGTTAGGTCAAAGTCCTTTCAAGGGCTGAAAAGGTCAGTTATTTATTTTTTATTTGTATCTTCAATTTTCGTTCCCTTTTGTCACCACCAATTCGCCGCAAATTGCCAACAAACTGTCCAAATTGCTATCAAGTCATGACTAATTTAAATGGAGTCAGCGTAAATTAAATTTAAAAGATGCTTAACCCTAGGAGGTTCAACCAGGTCTGTGCAGACTTTTTGCATATAAAACTGTGTATAACTTTTTTGTTTTCTATGATAGAGACAAATCCTTCCATGACTTCCTGGAGGAATATCCTCCCCACACAACGAGCAAATAATTAGACCAATTATGGATCCGGTTTCGGGTAAATCCGGGTTTACAAATATTTTGGCCCAAACGTCATAACCAGGTCTGTGCAGACCTATGAATATTTTGTATGGAATTTATGAGGGGGCACATCCTAAAACAGTTTTGAGAGGGATTTTTGGTGAGAAAAGTGTAGAAAATGTAAATATTGAATAGAGCGCAAGCAACGCGTTAGTAGACCAACATCTTTTGAAGTGTAAACAAGTGAAGTGCAAACGTTATTGAAGCAAATTTTATTGTTTTTTTCTACAAAAACAAACGGTAAATATTGGTTTTCTTTTCTTTTTGCAATAAATAATTGCTTATAATTGTTGTTGTTTACGCAAAGAAAAATGGCATCATCACTTAGTATCGACGATTTGATGGATGCGCTGAACCGCACCGCAAGATTTTTGAGTTTGCCAGAAGAAGAGAGAAGTCAAATGGAAGAAAGGTTAGCATTGTGGTTGGCAGGTGATAATGAACTGTCCGATGAAAGTACACCTTTCGAAGGCGATGACGAAACGGATCCAGATTTTGTGCCGCTGGAAGATAATGTGCCTTCCGATGCGGAATCAACCGTAGCTATTGATACGGAGAGTCTGTATGACGATGATGAAGAATTGGAAGATTTTTATGAAGGTGCTACAGCTATGCCCGAATGGCTTGTAGACGTCGGTGAAGACGAGGAGCCACGTTCGGCGACATCAACTATATCGTATAGATCAAAGGATGGTAAGGTTTGGTCAAGCGCTCCGCCGGCCACTGGTAGACCTCGAGCACATAACTGCGTCACTGTGGGTCGTGAAGGCCCAGTTCCGGGTACTTTGAGAAACCCGATGCACATATTTAAATCTCTAATAACACCCGAGATCGTCAGTATAATTGTTCGTAAAACAAATCGTAAGGCCCAGGAGATATGCCGTCAATGGAATCAGCAGAATTCGGACCAGACACCGCGAACGTGGACGAAACCTGTGAAGGAAAACGAAATATACGCTTTTATTGGCCTTACTTTGTTTGCCGGCATATTTGGGTTAAACGATCAACCTGCTCTTGAGTTGTGGGGCCACAATGGAAACCCTATCTTCAGGGCGACGATGTCTGCTACGCGATATAAACAAATTCTCAAGTACATTCGATTTGATAACGGCAACACGAGAACCGCTCGACAAGTAGAAAGTAAATCGGCCGCCATCGACGACGTTTGGAACATGCTCATGAGCAACTTGGAGCGTCGATATGTTCCGGGTGGCCAGATAACAGTTGATAAGCAATTGTTTCCGTACCGAGGTCTCACGCGCTTCACCCAATATATACCGTCAAAACCAGCCAAATTAATTATAATTATAATTGGCGGAGCATTATAATTCCGCCATCGACTCATCGAAACCAGCAAAAAAGCCTTTTCAAATATTGGATTATAATATGTATAAACCCGGAGTGGACACCATGGATCAGATGGTTGGTGGTTACACTTGCAAACGGACCACAAACCGCTGGCCGTTAGCCTTGTTTTTTAATATGTTGGATGTTGCGGGCTTGGCTGCATTTCTCATTCATGACAAATTGGGGCATGTCAAGCGAAATGATAGAAGACGTGTTTTCCTTATGGAATTGGCAGAACAGCTGGTGATCCCTCACATGCAAGAAAGGGCTACGAATCCAATTGTACGAGGCATTCAACACGTCAAACAGTCAATGGAGTTATTCGGAGTAGAGGTAGACATTTAATTTATTCATTTATGGAATTAAAATTCTAAACCAATTTTTTAACTTTTCATTTGCAGTTACCTGCAGGCCCGCCGATAGATGACCAACCAGCCCATGCCGTATCCTCATCGAGTAGACCATCACGCTCGCTTTGCTACAAATTGGACAAAAAACAGCGAAAAACACGATTTCATTGCATGCATTGCAAAAAGCCGGTGTGTCAACAGCATTCACATGCCAGACACATGCCTTGAGTGTCGTAAATAATATTTGCTTTGTTACATATAATTAATAAAATAGTGCAAGTCGCTACTTATGATGTATAAAAATATGTTTCTATTGTTCATATAGTGTTTTCCTATCACAACACACATTTACACCCACTTTTAGGATACCTGTCCATGCATTTCTATACAAATCCCATATAGGTCTGCACAGACCTGGTTATACCGTTTAGCGGTATAAATACCCTTGAACCTCCAAGGGTTAAAAGAAACAAATTCCTGAAACCTTCAGCTAAAGACATCTACAGAAAGAGTTCGAGAATTCATGCCTCGACAAAGAGCTTTATGTTTTTGTATGATCAAATTGAAGAAAGTTTTTCTATTTAAAATTTTTGGAGAAGGGTTAATGGTATGGTATGATTATTATAATATGATGGTATGGCGTGATGAATGATTAGTTGGTAACTAGTTGATGATTAGTTAATGGTATGGTACGATGATATGATGTATAGATATATGATATGTTGCTAGGTATGGTTTGGTGGTAGAATATGATGGTATGGTATGATAGTGATGTCTGATGGTATAGTATGGTATAGTAAGATGGGCATGGAATGATAGCATGGTATAGTTTTATGATACATTATGACGGTATAGGATGATAATATGGTATGATGGTATGGTATAATAACGTTAAACTTTTCGAAATTGTATTAAAGCAGATTTAATCTAGTCTTGCAATTATATGAAATGGGACCTTTTTATTCAAGACTATATTCAAGAGTAAAGCAATTAACCACTTAAAATCTCTATTTTTTTCGGTTCAAGTTTCACTTCTACCGTGCGTGGCGGCACCACACATATTTTTTTTAGCTAACTGGTTGTCGTTTTTATTTTTTCCTTTAACTTTTTGCGATAAATACGCTTTCACTCCGCTTCTTTTCTACAAAATTCGTAGAGTTTTTTTTAATTATTTCGCTAATTTTTGGATCTTTCCGAACTTTTTTTTTAATATTTGGCTTGCCATCTACAAAAGTAATATACAAAAGTTATTTTCACGTTAATTCTATTTGAAAATATCGCCTACCGTTCGAACGTCACTAAGTTTGCCCAGTTGATATGAGCTGAAAATTATTTATATTTTAAACCAGCAGTTATTATATTTTGGAAAATGTGCAAAAACTTGCTTTGTAACAGGTTTAAATTTTTTTTTTAATTTGATTTAACAATTTTATCTAAATAAAACCCTTTTTATGTGTCGGACGTCAGAACAGAGTTAACCATATTTATTTTGCAAAATACACCGTTATGCACAAATTTTGTCAAACCTATTATGGCGCCAATTTGCGAAGAAAGAAGTGCAGAGGGAAATAAAAAACTTTTATACGTAAAGCTTTTATATCAATAGCTTTCTTAGATCAGTAAACAACCTGAACAAAATAAAAAGAACTTAACTCGAATATTGACTGTGAATCACTTATTTTTTTATTACATAAAAACTCAAGAAAAAAAATTTATTGGGAACTTAAATGTAGATATATTAAGCTTTTAATTAACAATAACGCTCTTGAAAAAGGAGCATCTTTAGTTTCTCACACTTGTTGGACTATTTTCGGGATTTGCCCATATCAGGGGCTTACTTGTTCATTTTTGAACAAAGTTAACCCATTGAGAACGAACATAATGAGATTTTTGCTGATTTTTAATTTTTGCTTCATTATGCAGATAGTAATCATTTTTGAAGCTTTAATTTTGTTTTTTTTTTTTGTTTTTGAAATTACAGCGAAACAAAAAACTTGTCCATACAAAAAGTGGGGTTTTGACCAAAAAAGGCACCTTTTTAAAAAAATTCCAGGAAGCCTAATATCATGTTTACATTACACATTTAACTATGCAGTTTGGCTATAATAGTTTGGTAACTGTATCTGGTGTTTACACTGCCAGTAGCATAGTTAACTCTGTCATTATTTTTTATTCATTCATGATATCTTTATTTTCTGTACTGATCTGAAAATAATATACTTATTAACATTAAATTACAATAATTCCAAAATAAATTTAACTTTTTCATTCCACAAAATTTGAGCTTTGAAGTTGCTTTTCAAATATTTTTTGCTTTTTTTGTGTGACATTTCCTTGTTATTTTTTTAATTTCCTTTTGTTCTTGATGAAAACACAGTGTTGCATTGCAAAATGAGATGGTTTAGGTCGCAGTTTGAACTTAACTGCTTTGCGAGATAGTTAAGATTTTGTATGCGAAACTATGCAGTTAAGTATCCAGTTTCAACCACTTTTTTGGAGTTAATTGTGTAGTTTCGAGGTAATGTAAACATAGTATAAGGGTTAACACATTGCGAAATCGTTTTGAGGATGATAGCACAATGAGCCAAGGCACATTTTAGACCGAGTTTATCGAACACGTTTTTTTTTATGGAGACCGACCATAAAAGTTATGATAATTAATTTTTATAGTTAAAAATGAATTTAAAATGGATTAATGGGACTTTTATTGCTCTTTTCCAGAAGCATTATTGCCTGTGTAACGTTTCTTGTTCTGACTACCTTCAAACATCAAATTAAATTCAAATCTTGACAAATGTGAAAAGCTAGCGTAAAAAAAATTAAATTCAATTCTTGACTAGTGTTAAAGGGGACTAACAAATAAAAATTACAACACTGACTTTTAAGAGCAAAGATATCTCCTCAATGGACTAGATTTAATATACATTGTAAATATAAAACAACAAACCCCACCCTCCTATTATCCTTACCCACTAATATAATCTCTTTGCTATAAAGAAAAATCAAGAATTTCTTTTTGACCTCATTTGATGTTTAGTACATTCTTCATCTATTGTTGCCTTCGTCATCCACTTCTCCTTACAAAAGACAGATGGCGAGCAATTTATTCTTATTATTTCATTCTAATGTATTAGCAGGCGGCTAAAATATTATTTAAATTAAATTATTTGATGTTCAACAAATTCATTAAACTCGTTAGGCATTCATTTAATTCAAACGCATCTGTGTTGAACTTGTTAAGAATTTAAAAATGTAGTGTTGAAATTTTTTAAATATTTTACACATTTTAACTCAATTCACTTGATGATGCGTTACTGATAAAGTTTTCCAATTTGAGGCTTACACATCACGGCTTATCAGCTTCTTTACCTTAGCTTCGAGCGCGGTTAAATAAAATCTACTAATTGAAAATAATTAACATGATAGTGGCTATTTTTGTCATATGACAACACTTTTTTTTAGTTTTTTCTCGAATCGCTTGATCCATATTTTTGCATTTAAAGAGTTTCTGCTAATTTTAGCGCAAATAGCTTTTAGTTGATTTCAAATTAAAAACATTTAGTTGATCGTTAATGATTTATTTCTAACGATTCTAAATGTTGTGAGTACCTGAATAGATGGATGGTTGGTAAACAGTTTAACTTGTGTTTTTTGTTGGAGGTATTACGTAAATTCCAGTATTGATTATGGGATATTATGGGACATGCTTGTGTGGAATTAATCAAAAGAAATTGAGGATTATCATTGATTTGCTTTTGCTTCTGAATCAGATGTATTGAAAGATATCGCTTTGACATGATGAGAATTCGACATCATAAAAAAAATATTGAAGAACCTTGAGTAAGTTTTCCTCCTAGTCATTGTTTGTGCTCATTTCTAACATGACTCTGACGGTGTGCCTTTTCACTAGATATAAATAGCAAAATAATATCAACTTTTAGTTGTGATTTTCGAAGTAAGAAACTTGATTCACTCAATATAGACATTAATCCATTCATATCTCAATATTTTGTGAGCATGAATTGTTTGTTGTAATTAGCTTTCGATTTCGCTTTATTTTTGTCATTTTACTATCCATGTTTTGGGGAAATGCGATTGTAAAAAAGCTTGATTGTCGACGACGTTATCAGCCGGTCGAAATAATCTGTTCATATAACATGTTTAATTATATTAATAGAATGTTATAAATGCTCAATAAATCTTCAAGAATCAAAATATGATGTTTAATAAAATACAAAAATAAAAACAAAGAGACAACCCGACCATTTGTTGGACAATTGCTAATTTTTATTGCCCAGTACTCATTGCCTTACCAATCTATTAATTTTGCCTTGTATTTAATTTCATGATATATTGGTTTCAACGTAGGTATGCATTTCCGAGATAAGATATGGCAGATATGGCATAATACACACATACAATACCTTGTGGCTTGATATCATCATCGAGCACAGAACTTTATCAACTCAACCTGAGCTTATCGCGCTTATCTTGCAAGTGTTTAACAAATAAATCTCATTGATTTAGCAACAATCGATCTTGTCGAACATGGCCAGAGTGGCGTCTACCAGAGCAGCCATTCATCTACAGTCAACCCACATTCCATGACGGAACTATTTAGTTAGTTTCTCTTTGTTTGCTATCAATAATCGTTGTAATCATAGCAAAGACTATGAGCAAAATGTCTAAAACTAGCTATAAGAACGATTGTATCAATGATGGTTTTTTTCCTTCTGTGGCAATTGTTCCCTTTTCGTTATCAACTTGGACCTTATTAGTTTTTATGATTCCTTTGTTTAGAGTCTGAAGTAATACAGCGGGTACAAAGATTATTACAATTTTATTGTAATATTCTGTTATAAAAATCCACTGATATACTTTAGTTAGATTTAGATTTACTTCAGATATTTAATCAGGACAAATAATAGTGGGTGCTTTATTTACAGATTCCGTTTATTAATATTATTAATTGAGCTGATGAAATAAAGCTCAACTATTATGTTTAGCTGCATTAGCTGAAGTTCTTAACCCTCAGAGGCATAGCGGTGTATAACTCGACCACATATTTTGTTTTTTGTTTTATACTTAAGGACTATGCAGCCAGAGAACTTATTAATCAGGTGCTATGCGGGGTGCTGATTACGATTCCATACTCAAAATTAAAATTGTCTTTAACCAAAAACAGTGAATATAAAACGGCGGACCCGCATCATTATCTTAATGATGTTAATACTAAATATCATACAATTTTGTTCTGAAGTTGACAAACTTGGGAACCCGTGGAGATATTTCGATGCGGTTTTCACGATGTTGGGTCTTATGCCAGTTCCGTTTATGAATAAATGTCAAAGTTTTAGATAACGGGGCATGACAACGCTTAAATTGACAACGTAAATCTTGACATGTTTAGATATAATCATTCCAAGAAATATGGTTGAGATTGTGCAATATGACGTGGCAAGTGCCATATAATTTTTAATCTTAAAATGCGACAACTTTCCACTTGTGACATACAGTGCCGAAATTTAAAACACGACAATTTTTCGCTTGCAAGAGCTAATTTGCAAAAATTGGCATCAGATGCTAAATTAAAAATATATCACTTCAAAAAACTCTCCGACAAAGTCTCGAAACTTGAGTTTTTACATGTAGTGTTGCCCGCCTTCGTCCTTTACCTTGGCAACCCAAAATTATACCTCGCTAAAAATTAAATAACACAAAAATTATAAAAGATATCGACAAAAGGTTTTTTGTTGAATAGATAAAATATCAAATTTAATCAAAAAATTATTTGTTGTTATATGTCATGTCAAAGTAGACAAAAAAAAAACAAAAACAAAAAGAGCTATACTGCTTTGGTTGTTATCAAAAAATGTTTGTGCAAAATCTGAAAATAAAAAGAAAAAAAAATATGTTAAGAATCGATGCCGTTACCTCGGTACTAGATATAAGAGGAGTGTTAAAAAATTAAGGGTCTGTAGCATCCAAATGATGAAATTAAAAAAGTATCTTTTAGAACTTAAAATACGTGCAGCTCCATTGTATTCGGAGCTACCTTAATGATTCTAGTACTGACGAGAATGATTAGTGTTTAAAGAATGTGGTGTAAACATTTTTCAAATCGGACAATTTTTTCGATAATAAGTGGTTTCTAGATAAACGCATTTAAACCTACCAGTGTCCACTTTAATCATGGTTTTTAAAAAAACAAGCGTATTTTTGGGGAAATAACAACTATTTTATTAATTTTTTATTTTGCCCATAAATAAATGAGTGGGTGTTTTTGTTAATGAAAAAACTTATTGAAATACGGTGTTCGGTTAAAAAGTAGTGAGAATTTGTTTTTGTTCACATCCCTACTATATATTTGATAAAAAAAAACTATTAAAAAATTATTTTCGGCTGGCCGAAGTTAAAATACCCCCACGGCTGAACCAGAGTGTAATCAAAGTCTTAAGCAGCTAATAAAATGTTTTGTATGGGAGGTAGGCGTGGTTTTGAACCGATTTGGCTCATTTTCGAACTTCTTTATTCTTAGATATAAGCTTGGAAACTACGGCTTCTTCTTTATTTTTAGATATTACGGCTGTAAATGTGATCAAACACAGAGAGACAGACGGACAGACAGATAGATATACAGATAGACGGGCAGACAGACGGACATGGCTAAATCGATTCGTGTGGTGATGCTGATCAAGAATATAAAGACTTTTCTAAGCCTACCACGTACCTACCACGCCTTATCGGCGTAACAGACGGGTTGGCAGAATTAATATATCCCTTTTACGTTTTTTAAATGTGGAGGTATAATAATATTTATTATTATTTAAATTTCGTCCAGTCCCTTCCTTACTCGCGTGGCCTCCTCCGGCATGAACACTAGACTGTCCCCTTATTTTGCAATTTTTAGAAATACCAAGGAACTGAAAGATATTCTAGAACAAAACCAAAAGTTTTTTTATTTTCCGACAACGTTTACCCGTGCCAATCGCGTTTGAAAGTTTTGAAAAAATGTCAATATCAGACAATATTTGCATAAATTAAAAAGGACTCAGCATGTTTTTCAATATTTTGCATGTTTTGAAACACATTGTACATACACAAGAAATATGACATCTACAAAGTTTTTTTATAGTGGGTGTGGTTTCCGCCCCTGATGCATGGAAATTTTTCACTTTTTCATAAAATTAGTGCAATTTTGGTATTAAAATCAAATAAAATTAAAATTAAATAAATAAATACATTTTTACAAGTAGGGTAGAAGGGGGAGAATTCGCCACTGGGCACATTTGCCACCTCACCTTATCTCAGAACTGAAAGAAGCTTTCTAATTGAAACAATCGATAATTTGTGTATTTATCGACGATCTTTTATCCACTCAACTTTGACAGTTGTAATTTGCGTGTATTCACGAGCAAACGTGTTTTTGTGTTTTTTGCTTGACTGAAAAAATTTATATGTAAGAATATTATGTTATAACTTTCTTAGGTATCAAGTGTCTTTCAAAGACAAAGTTGTCTTTTTATGTAATTCCGGAATTATTTTACTAATGAGTTAGACATAGCTTACATGTTGAATTGGTCAAAAGTTTGCAAAAAAAGGCAATTTTGTCATAGTGGCTGCTCCTGGGGTACATTCGCCGTATTTACCCCGTGAAGTGGATAAATTACTGGAAGCTAAAAATTTACATTATTTGTTTGATTTACACACTTACCTGGCTTAAACAAGCATGGTTCGCAAATACCAAAAAATAACTTTTACAAAACATGTCTTTGTTTTAAAGTCGTTTAAAAGTGTTTTATTTTAGAAATAATCTAATTATAATTTATATTTATGTTTTTTTTTCAGTGATATTAAATAAAAATACGATAATAAAACTTTTTTAAAAAATATTCATTGCTCCTTAACCGTGAATTTTCTTTCTTGGCGGTTCAGCCCCACCCCATTGGCTAATGTACCCCATAGGTGGGGTACTTTCACCACTTCAGAGAACTTTTGAAAACATCAAAAAAATAATATAAATTATCAAGATACAGTGAGGCCTCGATTTTCCGTGATTCGATTAACCGGCAACATCAATCATCCGTGAAAGAAAAAGACCATTTTTTTTTGCTTCGATTTAAATTTTTTTTTTTGCATCGTTTAACCGTGATTACCTCTAGTATCCGGGATTATAAGCACAATTGTTTTTTCGATTTCTTTTGAATAATCAAACACGATGTGAACATAGCGAAAATGGGGAATTCCCTTGTTTGCATACGATGAGTGAGAAGCATATAACATACACGTGTTTGATTTAGTTTAGTTTGATTGATACAATAAATTCTTATGTTTGCTTTTTTCTGGCAAAATACTTTTTTTTTCTTGTATTATTTAAACATGTACATTAAATGCTTGACTTTGTTACTGTAAAACTATGTAGAACAATATTCCATTATTAATTAACAAAAAATATATAAAAAAAACTACTAAAATATGTTACTCAATTAACCGGGAAAATCGATTATCCAGAATGCTTCCGGTCCCGACCATTACGGATAATCGAGGCCTCACTGTAGTTAAGATATAAGAATGAGAAATTAAAAATAAGAAATACAACTTTCTATATTTGATGAAATTTTTAAATAAATAGTGCTGGTTTGTTTTGAAGAGCATTTAAAAAAAAAAAGTGGCGAATGGCCCCCCTTCTACCCTACTATTAAATTTAATCAAATTCACATTATGTACACATAAAAATAATCGTAATATAAGAAACTAGTATTTTACCCTGATTTTATTTTTGTAGGCGCGCAAGCAGTCTTGTTGTGGCTGTATAAACTTACATGAAAATTGTCGCTGCGTGGAGGGTTAAATTATAAGTCTATTGGGTTGTTCAAAAAGAATGTTCGTTTGTTTTCTGGCAGACATGACGGTTATTGTCATAGATCTATAGTGTTGCCAGAATTCTTTTCCAATAATACGGGACAAATGCAAAATATGTAAAAAAAACGGGTTTTTGGAAAATGTTACGGGACAATAAATTAACAGAAAGTTATTTTTAAAAAATGTATTAAAAAAAAAAAACAATTTATTAAGGTTCGCAGAATGCATATAACGTCAAATGTTGCGCTTCACATATATTTCGCACTCAGTGTTGCTTGAAATGTAAATATGTACTATGTAATAGATCTATGCATATTATGGTCCCCTTACACGTCTTTGCTGAATGCGTATCTGAAATCAGACATTTTACAAAAATGTCAAAAATACGGGACACTCAAAAAATCATGCAAAATACGGGACGACCCATGAAATACACTATAATGGCAACACTATAGATCTATCATATGTTGACGTATTTGTAATGTTTTGTGCTCAGCTGTTTTTCTTTCTATACTAAACCATCGCTCAGAGGATGTCCCCTATATTCAAATGACGGGTGATAGTTGGCAATTTTATTGTACGACTGAGGAACGAATTATCTTGGAAATGCGAGGTTCTTTTGGGCACCAAAGCATGGTATAGGGATGGGTTTGGAGAGCTGACCGAATGGACTTGGAAAATACACGAACTGATGGCGTCAGTTCATGTATTTATCTTGAACACTTCCCACTGTAGTACCTGCTTAAAAGGCTTAGGCAATCAACATTACGTTGCTGCTCAAGAGATTTGAGAAAAGATTAAATTTTTTCATCCCCTATCATATTCACATCATTGAATTCGGTCCAGAAGTTCTTAATAAAATCTTGAACCCCTGACCAAATGTGCGAATTGTTTCCGTTTTTCGTGATGGAAATTTTTCAATCATGGATGCTCCTTCTGGTAGACCCTAGTAGGTTGACGATGTACAAATTAATACGCTAGTGGAGACAAACAAGCATTCGGTAGTCAGAGAAATTACGAGTACTCTAAATATGTCCCTTAGAAGCGTTTATGGTAATTTAAAGTCTGCTGGTTTCATAAAAAATTGTATGTCTACACTCAGAGAAAACCCCTATCTTTTTGTGATAGAGAAAAAAAAATCTCTATTTTTGATAATAGCAATTTTCTCTTTCAAATAACATTTCCTTGAATTAGTATAAATTTTCACATATTCGAAAAAATATTTCTTCACTTGTCGGAAATGAAAATATTTCAAGTATGCTAATAATGATAAATATTTTTCTCGCACTAAAAAAATTCTCATTTATACATAGATAAAAATTTCTAGAAAGTTAAAAGTTTTCTCTATTGTAGATAAAAAATTCACTATGCGAAATATTTTCTTCAATAAAAACAAATCCTTTCTCAAAACTAAAAGTCTTTCTCTAAGAACGATATATTTTTCTTTTTCATGGAAGCTTTTTACCAATTTTAGGGAATTTTTTGTATCACATTTAGAGAAAAACATTTTCTGGAGCAAATTTCTATACCATTTTGCTCTAAATATGATGCCTTTTTTATCATATTCCGAGAGACTTTTTTCTGAGTGTAGGTCCCGCACGAAATAAAAAAAATTCACAAATCGATATGACATTTGTGATCGACTCATGAAACGTGAATTAAACGACCAATTTCTCAAGCGTATGATTACGGGTGACGAAAAGAGAATCCTCAGAGTCTTCAACAAAGTCAACAGAAAAAGAAGTTGGTCCAATAAAGCGCCACAAAGGCAAGCAAAATCAGACATTCACCAGAAGTGAGCTACTGCCACAGAATAGAATCATAATTCTGAAGTCTACTGATAGCAACTACAGAAATTGAGTGAAGCCATTCAACACAAACGTCCTGAGCTGCTCAATCGGAAGAATGGGGTGGTGTTCTACCACGATAACTCCATACTTCATATGAGTTTAATGACTCGCCAAAAATTGCTTCGATGGAAAGTTTTGTTCTATTGACCCCATGACCTGGAAAGGGCGCAAGGTGGATTACCATATGTTTCGCTCATTGCAAAACTCACTGAATGGTAGTTACCACAACGACTAGTAATGAAGCTACCACAGATATGGGAGAAGGTGATTTCATGATGGCGATTCAAATGGCGAATATGTAATTGATTAATGTTGATTTTTTTTATAATATAAATAAGCCTGTTTTGGCTTTTTGGACAACCCAATAGTACACAGGTGGTTACACGAAAAAAATACGCTTCTTACATGCTCTTCTTCAAACTCAAATGAAAACAGCTAAAACTAAATGAATAAAAGTGAATTTTATTGCGTTATTATTACTTATGTTACAGAATTATTAACCTCGTCTGATGCGATTCTAATTAAAATGTCGAAAAACAAAATTTCTCAAATTGATTGCTTATCAGAATAATGCCATGACTTTATTTACAACCAATTGTTAACCATCAAAGTCGCGTCATACGGGTAGAACCATCAACATAGAAGACATCAGCAATCCATCGACATCTGTGCTGCTCTCTCTCTCTCTTCCTCTTCCGCTACAAATTATTTATCTTTGGTTATAAAGATTTTGGTGTAATTTCAAGCGTTTTTTTTTCTCTTCTCAACGACTTGTTTGGGTAGCGTACAAGCACTAAATGCTATTCAATTGGCGTTCATTAAGGTCCAATTAATATGCATCAATAACAAGTGAAACGAGTTAATGAATGTGCTAAATTGCTAATGCTGTCAGCCGATAATTTAAGTTTGTTTCTCAAGTATTAAAAAAGTATGTATATTTTTCTCCAAAAAAAGTATTTTACATGTTCTAATGCCCGTTATTGATTAATTTTAACAGATAAGCATCCGTTTGCCTTAATTATATAGAATCTGGGGGTAGAAGTGATTGGAAACAGCAACTCACAGTTGGAATGACAATAAAGTTAATTAGAATGTATTGTTTTATAATTTTGTCAAAGTTCTATTGAAACAAAGATATAGTTTATATTGCTGAATAGCATGTTTACTTCCCATATGAGATAAAATTCTTATATGACCCCTATGAAGGTCTTGAAACCTTTATAAAATAAAGCATGACGATTTTTGTTTTGCATCATGCACAATGTGGAAAATGTACTGTACATACAATATTGACATCTACGCCCACTGCCATATGGCCAAATGTACCACAACTCAGTTTAAAATAAAATGAATAATAAAATAAATAAAATGAATAAAATCTATTTATTCTTCCAAATAGGTAATTTCATCGCCATTAAAGTATTACCTATCCGTTCGACTCAATTCACTTTTCAAATCTCGGCACAGTCGAAGAAGTATTTTCCTCAGAATGGCCTTCATTACTATTTCGATTCGGCTTTTTGTTTTCTTCTCAATCGAGTCGAAACAGTATTCCTGGAGCGGTTTTTTTGAAATGTTATCGACGAATCAATGCAGTGTGGCTTGCTGTCCTATCGTGGAGAATCAACAAATGTCTTCATAATTCTGTCTCCTTGAGATGTATTGCTTCACGCAAATAGTGCGTAACACTCAAATAATAATCCTTGTAATAATAATAATACCTATTTAGCTTAAATAAATCTTATTTCTTTTATGACACTCGTTCTTACAACGCCATATAAGGCCCATATAAGGAGTAATAATCAAAATTTGAATTGGGGCTAATTTTTTCATTCTTGAACCCGTTGTGTAAAGTGAATCCAAAGGTTTAAAGGGCATACCTAACGTACTTCATATGACAAAAATACTAAAGTTGCAATATTATTGAGTCGGTATGAGAAATATCGTAATAATAAAAATCTGAATAATCATAAATTTTTGAATAAAAATAAATAAATTATCACGCCCCTTTTTTTCATACGAATGTAATAGAACACAAAAAAAGTCTTAAAACGACATTATTGAAAAATTTGACAAGGTTTGATTTTTTATTTCAAGTGCCATGACCAAAAACTGATGTGATGAATCAAAAACCACGCTCACGCGAAGTTTTTTCACTTCACATTTAAGCTCTTAAAAATGTCATAAAAACTTTTTGTATTGAATTTTAAAAAATAAACTCATCAAATTATAAATTTTGCGCTGGAGGTGATTTTTTAACAAACGCGTATATATTTATGTTTGGGCATGGGTGGTACACTAAGGGAAATAACGCATATTAGCATTATCCACGCCTGAGTATAAATTTTATTCAAATATTTACGTGGATAAATCAAATGTTTTCCTTACAACTCGTTTTTTTCCCGTATTTGAATTTTATTTATACCACGCACGTACACACATATTCCACACAAGCAAGCAGCAACAGCATCGCACACGTACACACATACTCCGACAAGCAGCAACAGCATCGCACTCTGTTCCTGCAGTTTATTTCTTGCATTTGCAGTTCTTATAGTTCTCATTTAGTTATTGTTGCAAGAGTAATATAGTATGCATGTTTGGCAAAGATATTAAATTATGTAGGGTGGAGTGACAACTCGGTATTTTCTCAAGAACATCTTGGACCGGTTGTCATTTACCTGCATAATTTGCTTCTACCTACATATATTTTGTACATTACTTTTTCATCAAATGCCATTGCCTGTATAATTTATTATCGCTTCACTTTTTTCGTTCCCTAATTTATACTATTTTTGACAGTTGGTGCCCTAATATTGCACCAACTGTCAAACATAGTATAAAATAGAGAACGAAAAAAGTGAAGCGATAATAAATTATACAGGCAATGGCATTTGATGAACGCAATATGAAGAAAATAATACCATAAAACCATTAATAACATTCAATTTAAATATGTTTTTTTTAAATTCAATATTTTTAATAGTATTTAATAGTAAATATTTGAAAGTAAGTATAGTAAGTAAGTATTGGATAAACTAAAAAAGTTTTTGGATACATTTAATATTTTTTTCCCTTAGTGTATTAATGATCATTTACGTTGGGTTAATTTAGCTTTACAAATAAAATAAAACCCGGTGTGGGTTAGTGTGGGCGCTAAGCCTTTAAACCTAGAGATAATTAACTTGAAGATATAATCTTAATAGTGAAAATTGGGATATTTTTAGACAGAAATAATCGCCGAAAAATACATGAACGTTATTGGTCAACGGGTTGTACTACACTCCATAGGCATATCTATTTTCCATGTTTTAAATGCTACACGAGTCCCGGACAGCGTCGGTGACATTCCGCTGACTGGTATAGTCTACTAGTATTTCCACAGAAAAGTCTACCGTGACCAAAAAATTTAAAGTAAACCAACGGTTTTTTTGCTTGTATTATTAAAGAGAAATATTCAAAATTAATTCAATTAAAGAGTTCAAAGCTTTGTCTAGTTGCGATAGCTAGAATTCGGGCTACCAAGTGAAAGTCTACCTTTTGGTCAGTTTTGTTTATTTATATGAGCATCTTCTATTTCCAGTTAACATTTCTAAGAGTAATTGTGCAATTGCACTCTTATCGCAAAACTTTTGCTACAACAAGAACTAACCGCAAAATAAATTAAAAAGAGCAAACAAATATCAAACAAAGGTAAAATTTTGATTTGCTATTAATGATATTCTAACAGCCCTATTCTGGCAGCTTAACTAAGCTCACCACATTAACAAAATAGTTAATATTAACAAATTGTTAAGGTTTCGTATTCTGGTGATAATTTGAAAGCTCCTTTCTTTACTATTTTGTTAATGACAGAAAACAACTTAACAACGAAATATAGTTCAGTATTAAGCCAAACAAATGCTGTGTAAATAAAATAAAATAAAAAAAATGGATGAATTCTTACTTTTTACTTCTTTTTAGCATTGATACTGAAGAAGATCAAAGAAAAAAAATTCATTTTGAAACTTAAAACAATTGAAAAAAATTACTAAATTATTTATTTCTTAACATTTTCCATCTTACTAGTAGAAAAACAAACATAAGCAATCAAAATAAGCAAGAAAAGAGCAATATAAAAACAGCTGACGCTTTATATCTAAGGTATTTACATTTTCACCATGCGTGGTGAACTTTAATAGCTTTTGAGAGCTTTCAAATTGTAAATGATTTGCCAGAGTACGAACATTTACATTACATAACAAGAACATTAACAAGAGCTCCTTAACAATTCCTTGTTACGTTAACAAGCAGAATAGGGCTGTAAGACATTGGTGGGCATTCTTACACAGCCGCAATTTTGGCGTTTATGTGTATTTGTGCATTCAAAAGCTTTCCAATGTTAAAAAAGTGTGTAAAAAGCTCTAACAGCGTATGTGTGAAGCTTTAGCAGCGTACGTGTGGCGGCAGAGAAAGCTCTTTGCCCGCGAGCGACAGAATGCCCGACATTGTTCTAAGATAACGTCACGTCAGACAAAAAAACCATCTAGTGTTGTTATCTCTACGTTGAGGATCCCAAGTTTGTGGAACTTTGCATTTAAACAGAGGTTAATTAAGTAAAGTAATTATAATAAAAAAAATCGGTTAATAAAAAAATAGTTAATTTCATATTAAATTTGAAAAGTGTGTAACGTCACGCCACATTGCAAGTTATTGCCTTGCATGGTATTTTCTTTATTTTAAATTTTTATTCAATTATGATTTATGCAGATGGAATCTTTGACTAAGTAAGAATTACTCAAAGCGCTATAGGCAAAAATTAAAATCAGATTCGCTTAGGTATGGAGTGAAATTATTTTGCAACTTCTCACGGCAAAGGTGGGGTCGATGGGGTAGTAGCAACCATAAAACGAAAAGTTTGTCAGGTGACAAAAAACAAAAATATAATTTTGGAAAATGCCTTTTCGTTTTATGAATGTGTTTGAAGTAACATATTTGGAGTTAATTTAATATACATTTCCTCTGAGCAAGTAGACAACTTTTCTACTTTACTAACTGAAAAGTGAATGGAATTACCGAAAATATATGATATACATCGCATTCATTTCATCGCAGCGAAGGCATGCGAATAAAAGCAGCTAATATATATTTTGCAATTCTTATCTTGTTCTCCTAATCATTATGCATATACTACTATACTTAAGTCCTTAGGCCCCACGTTTTTATGAGAACTAAAAGCCCCACTCTAGCAGAAATTATTTTATACTTTTTAGTTCGATTTAAAAACGTGGTATATTAAAACATTTTTTTTTAATCAAATTATTATTTAATATTTTTCCAAATCGTACGTAACGCCAGTTTGGAAATGCCCATATTTACATGCTTAACTTTACTGTTGCATTTAAAACCAGTATAATTTACTAGCTGACCCGACAAACGTTGTTTTGCCCAAACTGAATATACGATATACTATATCTACTATATCTATTATATCTACTATATCTACTATATCTACTATATCTACTCTGTTTTAACAGAGTAAACTGAAAAGTAAACATTTTAAAAATTTCTAATTTTTTTTTGCCTAAAATTACGTTAAATTTGATAATTCGTGTAGAAAAAAAAGAACTAAAAATTTGTAGCCCACTTTTTTATTTTTTTTTTAATTTTCTCATACTTTTATAAAAAATTTGTTTATAATATATATTGTAGCGGCTCTGCGCGGCCTTATAACGAAATTAATTTTTTGTTTATTTTTGTCATAAAGACAATGATCCAGCCTTTACAGACGTGTTATATTTTTACCGTTGCACCTATGCAAAGCTCATTATAGTACCATGTCACAAATTTACAGTTTCGTTGCTTTAGCAGCTCCTCCTGCTCCCTCGGTAACGTCTTTAATTTTTTATTTATTCTTTACATAAAGTCAAAGAATTACTATTTACTGTCGTGGCATATCTTGTATCATAAGATCTATACTCATTGAATAACAATTCCATGCAACTCCGATGAATTTGAGAAAAAAAATGCCTTTTTCACCTCTTTTTGAAACTTGCGAGGTAAAACTTAACGTTGTCACGTTGAAAATAACGTAAGCATACATAACTTGTTATGTAAACATTTCATATTTACGCGTATCAACTAATGCGAACATACTTTTCCAACTAAAATTAATGAATATTTTGCTATTGCTGTATAGCTTATATGGGTTAATTGCTGTCATCAAATTAGTATAGCCATTATTTTGTCGTAATTTCGGTACCATCACACATAAAAAAGAGGCACAAAAATGGATCTTGATAAGTGCAACGGTTTATCAAAACTCACATTAACCTTGTAATGTGAGCTTAGCAACACTGTTAAACATTTTTTTATTAGCTGCTTACAGATAGATGGCAGCACATCTGCTATTTCTGTAGCAGCACTGTTCGACTTATGATGTGTGCCATTTAATGCATTTATATATATTACATTTTGCTTATGTTTACATATTTACTTTTACCATTGTACTGTAGAAAAAGGAAATAGATTAGCAGCCCTATTCTGGCAGCTTAACTAAGCTCACCACATTAACAAAATAGTTAATATTAACAAATTGTTGAGGTTTCGTATTCTGGTGATAATTTAAAAGCTCCTTTCTTAACTATTTTGTTAATGGAAGAAAACAACTGACCAACGAAAGATAGTTCAGTGTTAAGCCAAACAAATGCTGTCTAAAAAAAATATAAATATGGATGCATTCTTACTTACATCTTTTAAGCATTGATACTGAAGAAGATAAAAAAAAATTTTTTTTCAAGACTGCAAAACACTCGAACATTGTTTGGCTATTGAAAAAAATTAATATTGAAATTTAAAACAGTTGAAAACAATCAGTAAATTATTTATTTCTTACATTTTCCATCTTACTTGTAGAAAAATAAACATAAGCAATCGAAATAAGCAAGAAATAAGCAATAAAAAAATAGCTAACGCTTTATATCTAAGGCATTTACATTTTCACCATGCGTGGTGAACTTTTACAGCTTTTTAGAGCTTTCAATTTTTTAATGATTTGCCAGAATACGAAAATTTACTTTACATAACAAGAACATTAACAAGAGCTTGTTTACAATTCCTTGTTAAGTTAACAAGCAGAATAGAGCTGTAGGTCTGTTTTCAGAGATGGGGGTAGTGCACTAAATTTTCAGCTTCAGCGGACATGTTGTGATATTGTAAAATTATTCACTACTTCCAAGTGGTGTTGACTGATGAATTCAAAAATATAAACCTCACTATGCATTAGTGATAGTGATAGTAAAAAATTTTTCACTAAAATTCATTTAGTGCAATTTCTTTTTTTTTGTACTAAAATTAATAGTGCAAAAAAAAAAATACCCGCACTAATGATAGTGGAACAAATAATTTTTCACTCAATTGAAAGAAAAGGTCAACAGTTCATTTTGAATAATTGCACTTATATAAATTTAAAATTTCAAAATTGTTAGCCCATTTAGAAAATTATATGTTATAATTATAGAATTTTCTTTTATTCGAGTCTGACTTAAATAATTTTGAAAACCAGTAATATTTGAAAGTTGAGTGGAACATTTTTAATTGCAGCTTTCATGTAGTGACTGCTCAAATTTTGCACTATTTGAGTGCAGTGCAGATTTAGTCACTACCACTCAATTTAGTTGTAGTGCAACAAAATAGCACTATCACTAAAGTCTCTAGTGATAATGAAGAGATGTTTCACTATCACTAAGCTGGCAAAAAATAGTGAAAAAAATAATTTCTTTCAATATATTTAGTGCTAGTGAAATGCTGAGTGCACTCAACATTTAGTGCAAAACCCCCAACTCTGTCTATTTTACAATTTACTTTGTTGCTCATTTCTTCTGATCACACCTATTAGCAAAGCGTAATGAAAAGGAAAGAAAAAGCTTTGTACTGCTTAATGCAGCGTGCATGAATACTTTTTCATTAATTTTTTTTCGATGGTATTTAAACTTAAATGTTAATAATTTTTTAGGGTAGGTATGTGTGCAATAGTTTAAACTAAGAATGTAGCTTCAAATTATAAAAATAGCTTCGAATTAGTGAAAGAATTATTGAAATCGGTTCAGTAGTTCTAAAGTTTACCTCACACGTAGATACGTGATAAGCCTTTTATATAATGTATATATGTCTGAACTAAATTGTTATTCTTTCTTCCTCTTTCAGCTGGCGAGCATGTAATTGTTGACAACTACAGCATCAATAGTAACGATGTGGTCACTATTCATTCGAGCGGTTCAAACACTAATCTGAGCGAAATCAATCAACAGAGCTGTGAAAATATTGAACAAGAGTATCAACAGCAAAACACTTCCGAAGTTTTGCTACAACAACAACAGCAACAACAACAACAACAGCAACAGCAACAGCAACAGCAACAGCAACAGCAACAGCCACAACAACAGCTACAACAGCAACAACAACAACAGCAACAACAGCAACAACAACAACAGCAACAACAACAGCAACAACAACAACAGCAACAACAACAACAACAACAACAACAACATCAACAACATCAACAACAACATCAACATCATCAACAACTACAACAACAACAACAACTGCATCAGCAACAAGCTGTGACGGTTGTCAGCAACTATAGCAGTCACAATGTGAGCAGCAGCAGCAGCAGTGAACTGGTGCCCGAGATCAATGAATATCAGCAGAATGTGCCAGTTGTAGAAACCTTAACAACGTCGGCAACAAAAACAACAACAGCTATTGTTGTATCAACACAGCAACAACATAACGAAACAGTTGTACCGATACAGCAGCAACAGCAACAACAGCTACACCAACACCAACAACACAATCAACAACAACTGCAATATCAGCAACAACAGCAGCAGCAAGAATACCAATACCATCAACAGCAACAACAGCAGCAAAATCTCCACCACCACCATCAACAACAGCAGCAGCCGCAACACCATCACCATCAACAAGAACAAGATCAATACGAGACCCATGAAAAACAACAAAACTATCAGCCACAACAGCAACAGCAACACTACCAGAAGCACCAACGCACATACAATAATAATAACAACAACAACAATAACAGCGGTAGTTCACAGCATGATCAACAGCAGCAGCATCGCAAGCAACCACATCATTACATGCACCAACAACAACAAAGAAACTATATACCGCGTTTCCACAATAATAACAGCAACAACAACAACAACAACACCACCAATAGCCATTCTAACAACCAACAGCAGAACGTTCCTAATAACAATAGCAACGATACCTCCGCACAAACAACGAAATCCATGTCGTGGACAAACTCGCATCAGAAAAAATCAACTGCAACAGTATCGGTGACGGCAACACCACAAACCAATAACAACAATAACAACAGCAACAAACCTCAATCAAATAGCTATAATCACGGTTCAAAAACCTTTACCAACCAACAACACCACTATCAGCAGCAGCAACAACAGCATTACCAACACCAAAATCATCATCAACAGCAACAACCGCAACAGCAACATCACTACAACAGTCAGCATCAACAACAGCCACAACAACAACAACCACAACAACAGCAACAACATCAACAACAACAGTCACAAATGCGCAATCACAGCACCATGAAGACGCCATCATCTCCACCAGTGCTCAACGCAAACACACCAAGTTTTGAACGCAAGCAGAACCAAGTTGAACCCCAGCCACACTATCAACAGCAACAGCAGCAGTATCAAAGACCTGCAACTACCTCAACTGCCAGCACGACTGCTGTGCCGCATCAATTTCAACAACAGCCACAAAATCTGCATCATAACGATTACTCATCGTCGTCATCGTACGGCGGAGCATCTAGAAATGTTCAACATAATCAACAAAACTACTATGTTAGCAAGAAAAACATGGCAACAACAACGGCACCGGTAACAGTTGAGCCACAACCAACCGCACCTGCAGCAGCGCCCACAATGAACTTGGCGCCACCGCTACCAACAACTACCGCTACAACTGCCTCTTCGTCCTCAAATACGTGGGCCAGCTTGTTCAACAACAAGACCGGCAACGCACCCAGTACAAACTTCACCGTTACCACAAGTGCACCGAGCACCACTACTGCACAAGCTCCTAGCATGGCTCCCTATGCTGCTTATGCTGCCAACAACACAAAGAAGCCAGTTGCAAAGGTTGCTCCCTATGAGGGTATAACGCCGGCGACTCCTGCACCGCCTCTCGTTACACCAGGTGCCATGTCCTACTCGGCTGCCTCAGCTCAGGGTCTTACCCCAGTTTCACCGCAAAGCAGCTCTTCTTCAGCACTTTCAACAGCTGCTGCCATTAAAACAGCTAAATTGGAAACTGCTCCAGCTAACAGACACCTAGACGAGTGGTCGTTAAAATTTGCTGATTTTCTTACAAAACACAAGACCGATCTTACTCTGATCAGTTTGCGTCCACGTGGATTGACAAACCGCTCCAACTATTGCTACATCAATTCGATTCTTCAAGCGCTGTTGGGTTGTGCTCCATTCTACAATCTGATTCGTTCAATTCCGAAACAGGCAGCTGCACTGTGCGATGTCAAGACGCCCACCATTAATGCAATGTAAGTTAGGTCTTAGGTCACATAACTTTATTGAAACTCACTAGCAGTCAGCAGTTCAATTTCTTTTCCATAAATCGAACAGCGTTACACTACTGAGAGAACAAAGTAGAAATATATTTCAAATGCATTTTGCGCCACCGTTTTGGTGGACGAATGCTGGCGAATATATTTTTCAACTTTTCTGTTATCGATGCGCAAATGATTTCAATCCACTGAATCATTTGCTCTTTAACAGAAATGAAACACTAAAACGTTGAATTTAAAAAACTCTTCTATCTTATTTTAATCTGAGGAGAATATTCTTGTAAAATTCGTTTTTTTCAGGCTCTCCTATATGAGCAACTTCTCCTCCCTTCCCTCTGGCTTGCGACTCAACTATCGACTTAATAAAGCTGGTCCTAAGGGCAAGGACAACCAGGTTGGTGAGCTTCAGTGTGATTCTGCTTTCGAACCAACTGAAATCTATAAGTTATGGAATGAAAGTCGTGATGAGCATGTCGAAGGTCGTCAAGAAGATGCTGAAGAATTTTTGGGCTATGTGCTCAATAAGCTTAATGATGAAATGCTGGAGGTGAGTACAAGTTTGTATTTGTGAATCCGCTTTATTAATTTATCATTTATCTACCTACAGGTTATTAAGTTGATTGCTAAGCCCACAACTGATCAAAACGGACAGGATCCATTGTCAGAAAATGAGGACGGCGATGTTTGGCAGGTAAGTGTGCTTTGAATGAGCTCCAATAAAAGAAATTGAGAATTTTACCAACATAATCCCAACGCTAAAGAGCAATTTCTTGTGTCATCATAAGACGATGTTTAATATTTAGCAGAAATCTTCAGATTAAGCAATGCTTGAATTTGGACAAAACTAGACTTGTTGAAAGGGCGATTCAAGAATTTTCATTGAAAATGCGGTTTACGTTCCATTTAATATCCTATCAAGTCCCAATTATGCAGTCTTCTAATGATTTCAGGAAAATCACCTTAAATGCTTTTATGTATTTTCCATAAAAATATTAAATTTTCGATCATTCAACCTTCATCGGTCCCTTATTTGTGATTAAGGAATAAATTCTCAAGACCTGCTGACCCTTTACAAAATCCCCACCCCTTAGTTGAAAAGGCTTTCATTCCTATAACTCTACTAGAGCTTATATTGGCGCTCACTTTTTTACTGACAGCTCAAAACTTGTCGACAAGTCGGGCCAGACATCTTTTCCACGGATTAGAACTTCTTAAGTCTACCAGATCACTGCAGTATTTTCCAGATAAAGCTGTTGCATAATGGGGGGCGTAACTTAAAATGAGGTATCGACAATTCACGGGCAGTCCAGTAGAGATATAATCCTCCTAATGGTGTACGTTAATCAATACCAGCCTTTAAATGTCGATCGTCTCTTAACGAGATTTCTTTCTTATTTATTTTTTATTTATTTTCTTATTTATTTGAGGTTTATATTAGTACAATAAGATTATAAGAGATCTTTTAGCGTACAACGGAGAGAGTATATCATCAACAGATAACATTATATAAAAGAAAACAAATTGCTTAAAGCTAATATATAAAGTTACAAGAATTTGACAATTAAGATTTTAAATATGATATGCAAAAAATTAATGAAGAAAGTTACTAAAAAGCTTAACTTAAAATTTATGCTTAACCTAAGAAGAAGAAAAATGCATTAAGAGGCAAAGATTAATTGAGAAAAGATATATTTGAAAGCTTAGAAAATTTAGTTAGGAGACAGAAAAGAAGGACATAACCGAAAGCTTAAATTTGTTCGCACTGATTATAGTTTTAATATTAATAGGAAGTGAATTCCATAACCTAATGGCGCTAATGAAAAAGAGTCGCTTTGTATGTAAGCAGGAATATTTCGGTATTATTAAATTAAAGGTTCTATTGGAAACACTGAAACGTAGTTTTTCATAAAGGTATGATGGAGTCTTGTAAGATATCAGCTTGTGCAGAAATATGCAGTTTCTGGCATTTATGTAGTTACTAATGGTACAACCCAAAATTTGCTTGCTTATTGCGGAGACATGTTCAAAACGCCTCAAGTCATATATATACCTCGCCGCATCATTAAAAGCAACGAGGATTTTATGTTCGGAATGAGAGTCAAGGTTACAATAAACAAGTTCAGAGTAAGTTATTAGGGGTAGAATAAGCTGGATAACTAGTCTTTTTTTTATCAATGTGGGAGTGAACTTTGCAGATAAACGCAGGCATCTAAGCGTAAAATAGATTTTCCTAAGTATATTATTTACATGGTCAGTACACGTTAGTTTAGAGTTCACAATAAAGCCCAAGTTTTTTTATTTTGTCAACCATTTGGAGCTGTCTGTCTTTAAGAGTAATTTTCGGAATTTGGGAAAAGTCAAGTTTATCCTTGGAAATTGGAAGAACATAGGATTTATTCACATTGAGGCAGAGATCATTTTCAGATGCCCATTTAGATATTGCGCTTAAGTCTTCATTAGTTCTACAACACAAGTCCTCAAGTAGGCCGATTCGATTAGAAAAATATAATTGAACGTCGTCTGCATAAGCATGCATCGACATATTTTTGCACACAGTAAAGATGTCATTAATAAATAAACTAAAAAGAAGAGGCCCAAGAATAGAACCTTGAGGCACTCCAGCTTTAATTAACAAATAGTCTGAGAAAGTATTGCCAACTTTCACTCTTTGCATCCTACCATCAAGATAATTAGAAATTAAAGAAGCAGCACTTTCATTGAAACCAAAGAATACCTTGAGTTTTTTAACTAACAGAGCGTGGTTAACACTGTCAAAAGCTTTAGAGAAGTCAAGTAGACAAAGGAGTGTGATGTTTCCTGCGTCATAATGTATACGAATGTCGTCAAGTATCTTTAGCATAGCTGTTGCACAACTGTGTCCCGCACGAAAACCCGACTGGTAACGTGAGAGAAGTTTCCGCGTGTCTAAGTATGCATTTATTTGTTTTGCCATCAGTGATTCACAAATTTTTGAGAATGTGCTTAAAATGCTGATAGGCCTGAAATCTTGCATATCGGATGCATTTGTCACTTTGGCAATTGGAATTACTGTAGCTCGTTTCCAGGAATTAGGAAAACAGGAAACAGTAAAACAATGGTTAATTACATGTGTCAGTGGTTTAATAATATATGGCAGAATAATTTTTATGAATTTTAAAGGAATGCCATCGTCACCAATAGCATATGATTTAATATTCATAATTGTCAAAATAACATCATTCTCACTAACATTGTGAAAGGAGAACTGGTCATTAACAGGACAATTACGAACAATACGAGCATTAATTTGAGGACTATTATTGAAACCAGACGAAGAAAGAGACAGAAAAAAATTATTAAGGCTATTCGGTTCAACCTCACACTTTTGTTCCTCTTTACTGCAAACACCTAAGCATCGAATATTTCTCCAGAGTACTTTAGAGGGAAGTGAGTAATTCAATTTCCGGAAAAAGAATTTTTTCTTGGCTTGCCTGGCAATTGAAACGGCTTTGTTCCGAGCTAGCTTGTAAAGATCCCAGTTCACACTGTTACGACATTTTTTCCAATTTGCATATGCCAAGTTTCTAGCCTTAATAGCTGATTTGACTTGAGACGTAAACCACGGACAGGACTTGTTAACAACTATCGACGAACGAACAGGGACGAAGTGTTCAAAGACATAGTTTACATGAGAGACAAGAACATTTAATTTATCATCAACTGACTGAGAGAACCAACAATCATCCCAGCAGATCCGAGACAAATAATCAAACAACAGGTTGTAATCAATAGACAAGTAGTCACGATAAGAAACAGAAACTGGAATAGACTGACAACAAGGTTTAAAATTAATAGAACAAAAAAGTAGATCATGATCTGAAATAAATGACATTTGATCGAAAAGTAAAAGTAGAGAGACATCAGACAAAATAAAGACATCAAGAAGACTTGGAGTAACATTAGGGGCGAAGCGAGTCGGAATTGAAGAATTAATAATGGACAGACCAGCTGATTTTACTTTGTCATACAAATTATCCGAGACGCTATCCTTAGCTAGCAAGTTGACATTGAAATCACCACAAATAGAAAAACAGTCAAAGTCAGTTACACGTTGATACAAGTCACGAAAGAAAGGTTCAAGACTGAAGGATCTGCTAGGATTATAAACACACGAAACTAGCAGTTTTGCACCAAGATTATTTTTCAATTCAACATTTATATATTCAACATCAAAATTTCTGATAAGCTTATCTGTGTATTGGCGGCAGCACAAATACAATCCTGGGAATGATGGAACTTATAAGCTCGTTAGAGAAGGCATGACGAGAACACGAATGCCTTTAATTCTGCAAGGTCTAGGTGGAAAAATATCTGTATATTACTCGGCAGTTGTGGTCTAATTTTATTGCCGAACGTAGTTAGCATTCATGTGGCGCATTCTTGAAGTCTTGAATTTTGGACTTAAAAATTACGACGAATTACCGCAATTCGGTTCTCATCTTCAGCTAAAACTAGAATGGAAGGTTAAAGCTTCTATTACGTACACAGTGCAAAGCTTCAGTTTCTATTCGGTATATAGGAAAGGTTAAAGGTTCAGTACTTGCAGGGACTTAAATGGAGAGTTACACTTTTCTATTTTCTTAAAAACATTACATTATACAAGTACTTTAAGTAATTCTTCGTTGATGGCAATGACATCATCAAAAATTATTATTCAGGTTTTGTTTTCTTAGAATTATCTGAAGTCAAGTAGTACTTTTTAAATGTGACAAATGGCTTTCGATTACCTTCAATGATATGCATGTATAAAAATAATGGATTCTGTAAGAGGGTAGTCGTAGAAGGTAATCTACTGTGAATGCAATTTTCTGGATTATATTTTCGATTACATCAAAGCAAACATTTTTGCTGGATACATACTAAAAGTTAAGCTCCAGCTTCTTTTCGGATCATACAAGTCTTGGATGGAAGATTATAGCTTCTTTTTGTACATAGTGCGACTATTCGATGTATTGCAACTTCTATTCAATGCATATTAGAGACTTCAAGTTTAGCTTTTATGACCCTTGAGTGCACTGTACTGAGCTGTCAATGAGAAGTAAAATATTTCTTTATTAGAATCCAAAATTACTGTCAAGATGAAGAAACCATTTTTCAGTTTCAGTTGTCATCTAAGCTATTTTATTAACAAAATAGTCAATGTTCAGAGTTTTATATTTTTTAGGCAGTGGATATTTTGCATTTTCCGATAATTACCAATTTTAATTTGGGTGGCAAACACCCAAACTGGTATTCTTTCTTTACTCCACTTTCCTTCAAAACATTCATAATTTTTAAAAGTAAAAGTCTTGTTTGGAAGGCATTTTGAAAATACACCTATCTTATCGGCGTTAATGATGTTCCGTTATTTATATTCTTCCAAAAGCTTAGGCAACTTATTTGACTAAATATTTTCGCTTGTTTCAATGCTTTTGTCTAGCCATCCTACGTTACTTGATAATTCAGAATAACCCAAGGTTTTCTGCAAACTGCTTGGCTTTTTCTCGAATGTTTTAATGAGTCAGACAAAGGTAAATTCTTTGGCCTTCCCGTAGTTACCCCTTGAATCGTGGCTTCATCTATACCTTCACACGTACAATAAGTAATGCATTTACGCTCATTGTTAGCGTTTACTTTAATTTCTTTAATGTTCTTCTTATTCTTTAGAACTGTTGATAATGTACTTTGAGGAATTACAAAATTGTTTGGAATTTTCTTTTTTTTACAATCTTTTTTCACTTCCTCAATTATCTGAATTATCTGATTAATCGTTCAGATTTTGGAAAAATAAACTAGGATAAAATCAATAAATTGCTTCACTTACACGATTGCCCACAAAGAAAAATATTGAACATCTCTGCAAAAAATGTTTGCATGCATAAATTAACATTTCACGCGAATTCCTAAGCACCAAAGTGTCGCCAAAAATGAACCACCAGTAAAGAACAAAAACAAAAAAAGTGATCGAAATAAATTCGGGTTTTGGAGATGAAAAGTAGAGTTAGGGAAATTCGACTTATAGATAAAAGTTTTTAAAATATAAAAAAAAAAATGCCCTGAGAAAGCAAAAGCAAACATCAGGAATACTACTTCGAGTTTGGGAAGTTACAAGGTATATTAAGGAAGGTAGAGTTATTAGTTAAAATTCTCTCTTGTGGTGGGTACAGCACCTGTCAAAATCGGCTATTGGACGAATAAAAGCAAAACAAAAAACAAAATTTTCAATCAGACTTGTGTTGTTGATGAAAATTATTTAAGCGATTTAATGCCCAGAAGTTGTGCAATTTGTTAGAAGCCCTTTCAAAAAGAAAATGGCTCGTCTTTTAGTGTGCCTCTTAATGAAGCAAGATGCAATTGCTGGAACGTTGCTTGTTCCACAACATTTTCCAAATTAGCGCGGGTCTGCGAAAAGCATTTTTATAAAACTGATTTTATAAATCCTCCGGGGAATAATTGCGGTCCACTCCGGTTGAAGCCAGGAGCAGTGCCTTCCTTAGTGTTATTTTACCTTCACGATAAATACTAAAAATAAACATTCAGCACGCACAAAAATGAAAAGTATGAATTTTAACACATTTCACAGTTTTCTATTCACTGTTTGTTTTGTTTTTTTTACGCTCTTCTTATGTTTGACAGCTACTGTACCCACCACTCCGAGACGAGATTACCTTGTTGAATATACCTTGGGAAGTTAGATTTAGGGAAGTTTCACTGTTATTTTGAGTAAAAGTTGTTTGGTATCTAATGTACTCTTTGAAAAAGTTCTCTCTATACATCAAGTAAAAATTTTTGTATATTTTTTTAATTGTTTCTTCTTCCAACAGATGATATGCAACAATCGCAACAAGGGCAGCGTTACACGTCAAACCGACTTTGGCCGCACGCCATTGAGCGATATCTTCCGTGGTGAGTTGCGGTCACGTTTGCAGCGCGAAGGTGAGCACTCCACGGATGTTATACAGCCATTCTTTACACTACAACTGAATATTGAGGTGAGCAGAGGTCACTAAGAATTCCTTAGAAAAATGTTTAATTCATTCAATGTTACAGAAAGCTGCTTCGGTTAAGGAAGCTCTGGAGATACTTGTGGGACGCGATCAACTGGAAGGTGTTACCGGCAGCAAGAGCAAACAAGAAGTGGTAGCTTGGCAACAAATGACTTTGGAGAAACTACCAGTAATTTTGATATTACACCTGAAGTGGTTCGATTTCAGATCCGATGGCTGCACAAAAATACTAAAAACTGTTGAATTTCCAGTGGAATTAAAAATTGATCCTAGTATGTATAAAATCAAGCTGAATCGAGCTGAATCTAAATAGAAAAGTCTAATGTAAATATATTTACAGAAATTTTGGCATCCAAGAAATATTCACAAAAACAACGTATATATAGACTCTTCGCTGTTGTCTATCATGATGGCAAAGAAGCATCCAAGGGCCACTATATAACTGACGTTTATCATACCGGTTATTCAAGCTGGCTGCGTTTCGACGATAGCTCGGTGAAGCCAGTAAGCGAGCATAACGTCTTGCATCCACACATGCCACGTGTACCCTATCTACTGTACTACCGACGCTGTGACACACTGCCACAAACTCTTCCAGCAGCCACTAGCACCAATGCCACACCTTCTGTGGGCAGCCAAGCAGGTCAGGTTGCTGCAAGGGATAGCAAATAAATTGGAAGTATTTATTTCGACTGTTCGGTTTTGTATGCGTGTGAGTGGGTAGGTATGTTGAGTGCGTGCTGTGCATGTCGATGAGTGTTTAGAATTTTAACCAATCTTTAGCTTTAGTTTTACACAATAGTTAAGTTATTCGTTGTAGGTATGCATATTCAAATTATTATTATTATGATTATTACAATAAGTTTATAAGTAAACAATTTAATTTTATGAAAATGAACCCAATGAATCCATTAGATTGCTTTTCGAAAATGATTTCATTAAGTTTAATATACATTTTAATAAAAATAATATAAAAAATAACAAAACTACTGTATCCAAAAACTTCTGTACAATGTAATTATGTAAATCTTGATCAAAACCATGTAAACTGCAAATAAGAACCGAAGGTGTAAATATCTTAATTTATGTGCTAGTGTACAAAATTAATTAAAAAAAAACATGATACCCGTTATAACCAAATTAATACAAAATAGTTGTTAAATGTTAAATGCGAAATTTGTTGTAAAAAAATTACTATTTTTTTATGATAGAATTGTAATACTTGTAATTGACCAAAATAAAAATCTTTCAGAAAAAATTCATAAAATTAAACAAAAAGCTATGTAGAAGAAAAAAGCAAGTAAGCCGTTTGCTGCTAAGCTTACAACAAAAACCATTAATTTTTTATTCGTAAATCTTAACATGAATAACATATAGTTAAAAAATTCAATATTTATTTCTCTTTATAACTAAAAGTAAAACTAAGTATGTCTAAATATAAAATGTTTACTGAATGAATATATGCTTTGAATATGCTTTAAACTTGTTGAAATATTGTATCTTTCTTAATATGAAAATAACTATTATTTTTATAAAAATAAGATCAATATAAAATGTAGCTGCTCTTGGGTGTTAACTAATCATACCTTATTTGTCCTGAAAACTGGAATGTGTCTATAAACTAATACATTGATTGAGTATGGGTGACATTGAACTTTTAACATAATATTAATTTTCTTTTAATTTTGATACATTTGTTTGTTATGCATGTTATTTTTTTGGTCATAAAATGGAAAGGGCTTTGTTATGTTTAACCTTTTAGATGAAATCCACAAGATATGAGTTGAATTATTAGTATAAACATTTTATTTTCTTATTTTTGACTTCAACATTTGTATTATAATAAATACATTTTTTTATTAAAATAAATTGACTTGCCTTGTGCTATTTTAAAATTATTGTCGCAGAAGTTTAACCAAAAGCTTGCATTCAACTCAATTTCTCTGTATTTTTTTTAACACCTACAATGTAACAATATTTATAACCCTTAACGATATCAATATTTATATAGTAGGTATGTTAAGGAAAAAGCTTTGTTTTTGTTGGAACTTCTGCTGCGGTGTATGAATAAAAACCGCAAAGTGGTTAACTCTTAGATAAGTTTTATTTTTTTGTAAGTATTAAAATATTTCTCTTGATATTTAAAGTGTAGAAACAACTATGACAATTAAGGTTTGGTTTTTTTTGTGAGCTAAGAAACACGTAAACCTTTTATATTTTAATTCTAATGTAATAGTAGCTTTTTGCCTTTAACACATAAATGCAACCTTAATAGTTCAAAAGCAGAACGTATTTGAACTTATTTTAATAAGAGTTGCTTTCTTCTAATAACAATTTTTCCGACATTTCGATGGTTGCAAATTATCGCTTTACAGCAGGTCTGTCTAAATAAATATTATCTGACCTTGACTTATTTTCTTATGGGAGCCCCAATAGCGAAATGAGCCCTAACTATTCTACCGTTTTATTATAAAAAAAATTATTTTGATATGAACACAAGGAAAATGTTAACATTTTTAAACATTTAAATATTCAAAATTTATGGAGTCTCGATTGAGCATTGAATTGAAATTAATTAATTTTTAAGGTTTACCATATGTATGTCATGAAGGGGGGTTTCTTATTCAAATTAAATTTCTAACGTAGCGAACATTAACCATCGAAATGTAGGCAAATTTATGTAAATTATTTTAAAAGAATTTATAGACACAACAGCATTCGAGTTAGGTGTAAAGTCTTGATTTTTAAAAACTTCTTCATATTAAAGCTAAAATTAAAGGGTTTTTATGCTTGTTAGTTATGAATAATCTTAAAGCTTTTAACTGAAATAATTTTTTAAATTTATTAAGTGTTGGCCCAAAACTCTGAATTTATAAAATCTATAAATTTTAGGGCAAAAGAATGTCAATATTTTCTTTAAGTTGTTAAGCATTCAGCGTCGGCGATGTTTTGTAATTTAAGTTTTCAAAATGGTTAGTTGTATATTTTTTTTTTTATTTGCAAAATTAAGTTTTATAAAATGTGAGCTGTTATTCTTTACTTTGAATTGTTTAAAAATAAGTGTTATTTCTAGTATTATCGGGTAATGAAATTTTGTCAATCTTTTTTGTGGGTTATGAGGAGTAGCATCTCAATTTTGAGTAGGTAAAGTATAGAAAGAGCAATTGCAGTTGGCAATATTAATGATTGCCAGATGCTTGTTTAACTCAGCGTTTTTTATGTGTTGTTGACATACTTATGCAACAACTCTAAAAGTGCAAATATGCATATAAATTTAAGCCCATTCTTACGTCGCAGGACGTTTTAAACAATCTGGATGGGTCGGTGTTTGCACAGGCGTGGCTACTACTATTTGACTCTCGTTAGGCGCTTCGACTTGCATATTTTAGATATATCTTATCTGACCACCAATGTCCAAACGTTCTGCCATCAAAAGAACAGCCTAGAAAAACAGCTGGAAAAATTTACGCCGGATATTACGCTTACGGTTGTGAGCTGTCCCATATCAAAATGGACAAACCGCCAAAATTGTCTCAAGGTTCATTTAATCTTAATTCATGCTCTTAACGATCATATCACCTGATAATACTCCGATAACTGAAGACCGATCATAACGTCCAATCATTAAACAGCCATCAAGTCTAAATTTTTGCAAGACGTGCTAGAATGATCACATTTTGAAAAAGAAAATCGCATTCAGTTTTAACTTTAAAATTTAATCAAATTTGTAACGAAAAAAAAAATACTAAACAAAGTTGTATTCGAAAAACATAATAAGAATAATGACATTTTCGGAACCCAAATTTTTTCCAAAAGAGTTTCTTTTTCTGATAAAAGAATTATTTTTTGTTGATATGTTGATAGTCTACAATTTATGTTGCCAAAAAACTTACTTTAATTTTATTATTCTTCTAAAGAAAACCGTTCAGCACATCGTTTATATAAGACACTACGTTTAAGACAGTGAAGAGTACGTTTTAGCTGTTAAAAATGATTGATAATGCTATGCGTGACGTAGGCGTCCAGACAGATGACAAAAAAGTCCTCGAAGCATTCGAAGCAAACACCACAGTCTCCGAAGTTTCGAATTTCTTTGTCACTCGCTATTCAAATTATCTACCTTCTGTCCTAGCTAATGTCCCGTGAACTGTCTTCATACAGTTCACTGATCAGACCGTTGCAAAAGTGAGTGTATTTGGGTTAAAAGCTACAAATGTATTGCAACTGTCTTAACACTACTGTCTTATGTAAACGTCTGACAGACAAAATTCCGCGTTGTCAAAATTTCATTGTCCCTTAGTTATAGGAAACATGATAATTCTAAGATAAGAGAGAACATTTTTGGTTTGACTATATTTTCAATTCTACCACGGGTGGTTGAAAAGTTTCCGATTGGCACTAGATATAACTAAAATAATATTGAACAATCAAAATTACCAATTTAATAAAGTTCTGACATAAGAAAGTATTGACATCCAAAACATTATCATTGTCATCATAATCATTACGTCTAGATCGTCGATTACTTTCTAACTTTTCACTTAAATAAAAAAAAATCCTAAAATACAACTTAAATGCACGCTAGGTTTTAATTCACATTTAACAAGTTTTTATTTTATAAATTAAATAGAACTTTATACAGAGGGTTAAAAAGACTTGAGGATTGCTTGAAGAAAAATTAGCGAAATAGAAGAGAAAAAAAACAATCTAGTTAAATATTTAAACTTCTTAGGAATGAAATTCAAAAGAAGTTACTTGATTGAATAAAATTACTAAAATAAGCATAACACCAACAGGAGTTTTTTTTAATATTTTTTTGCTGGTATGAGTTTGAGAGAACAAAATTTAAGAAAAATCCTGTGCCAATTTATGGAAATACTTTACAAGAAAATCAATAGACATAGAAAAAAAAAAAAAATTAAAAAAACAAACAAAAAAAAAATATAAAAAAAGAAAAAAAGAAAAAAAAATAAATTAAAGATAAAAATCTGATTTAAATAAAAGTTTAAGTGAAAATATAAAATAACTAAAGGAAAGGCTAAGCAATACAAATAATTAGCAAACCAACAAAAAAAAAACTTAAGTTAAGTCCTAACAAATGCATATTTATATAAATATTCATATACATACATATATAAAAATATATAACTTAAACATAACTATATTTTGTATTCAATGAAAAAAAAAAAAAATAATTAGATATGAATAAAAAGTGTTAAATAGCATTAAGATTTTATATTAAGTAGCTGCTGATAAAATACATAAGAATTTAACATAATATTTAAAAAAAAAATCACTAAAAAAAATACAACAAACTTGCGTCTTGCGAAAATCTGCTCTGAGAAAACTTAGTGAATAGCATTTCATAATTTTTTTATTAATAACCCTTTCTGACATATTTGCTACTTCCACATATAATCATTCTATTCAAATACAAAGAGGCAGTCTTCCCACACGGTCTTGGCGTATTTCCCTAAATATTTTTCTATGAAAATGAGTTTCACTGTCACAAGTGTATTTTTAAATTACTGGAACTTTTTTTTTTATATTGTTTACGTTTTTATTGCAGTTTTAATTGATTTTAATTTAATTCGGTGCCAGCTCTTTAATAATTTTTATATCCCCTCATTTGAAAGCTTGAAAATATTTTTAAGAAATGAGCGAATTTAGTTTAGGTTTTCATTTTTTGTTTAAATGATTCAAATGCAAATATTTTCGTTAATTATATTTTTCAAAAGTTTTTTCTGATTTATAAGATATTTTTCACACTATACTTTTAGATAATTCTCATAAAAAATTGAATTTTTTCTACCGAGAACCCATAAATCGAATAGAAAAAGAGAGGCTATCGAATGACCCAGTAAGATAGAGTAAAAAAAAACTTTACTAACTTAGGTGTCCAGGCCAATGTTTCTTAACATTTTTGGTTCATGGCCCATTTGGACGCTTAAAAGGCGTCATCTACCTTAAAGTATGCTTAGAGGGAATTTAGACTGAGCACAATTTAATGGTTTACCATAACTCCTCATAAATTTCCACTGCGGTTAACACTCTTCGTGTCCAAAAGATTTTAATACCGAGCCAAAAACCTGATATTTCAATAAATAATCACCCCTATTATGAGTAAAATTTCGCCCGGAATTGAAAAAGGGAATTTTCATTCTTAAGACTATGCTTTTAAAGATTTTTTTTTTTGGTGATCTTAAAAATTGGCGATGAACGCAAATATTTGTGTTCAAATTTTTCAACAGTTCAGTGAACATTGCTAAAAATACGAAAATTCCCTTTTTTAATTCCGGGCGAAATTTTATTCACAATAGGGCTGAATAATTTAAAATCTAAAGAATATGAAACCGTGGAAATCTGGAAGTATTGCTTTCTTAGATATCTTACTTGGTATATTTTTTAATAATCCTTTATCACATTCTATATAGCATATCAAAAAATTGGATTTAACTAGAACTGCAGCTTATTCGTGTGTTTCGAACTACACGAGAACAAGCAAGATCGAATTTCGTAAAATTTATTTTTTGAAAACACGAACTCGTGTTCTCGTATTACGTATCCTGGGAACGCTATAGTTTGTCTACATTTTGATCATATTCATTTGAATTTTATCCAAACGGACGGTTTTCAGGTCAAGACCCTTTTTAGCATTTTTTCATTTTTAAATTTTACTTCATGAGAAATAAAAATTCAAATATATCTCTACTCCTGGCAAGAGCTCCATTTTAAGAGTCAACATTTTGAACCCATTTGAAAATGAAATCTGAAAAACCAGTATTAAGTTATGATCGCACCCACTTTCATTTACACTTTCCAATTTCAAGTACCTTCTTGAAATGAGTCAATCTAAGAATTTCTCAAAATGATTCCTCAGCTATGAAAGTGTAGAAGAATGGTAAAGGAAATAGGGACCGATCAGAAAGTTTAAAATAATAGTGAATTCAAGCCGATGTTCCGATTTTTTCCCAATTGTTTTGAAAATTAGTGGGTGTTATTTCGTGTCATTTTTATAGTTTTTGGTCTTTATTTTCCTTTTTTGGCGTTATTGCCTTGACCTATTTTTTAAATAAAACGAAGTAAAAACGTGTCTGATTTATAAAATTCTTCAGTAGTTGAAGGATTGAAACCGTTTTTAAATTTTTCTCAAACTTGAAAGAAAAGTAAGAAACGGAGATACGAGAGACCAAATAATATCCCCTACACGAGCAAATTTTGTCGGGAAAAGTTTACGAGTAAGAAGAACAAGAGCTTTAAATGTCAAAAAATGGTTTTTCGACAAAATTCATTTCCGAAAAATTCCGGCTATTCCATTGATAGTATCCAGAAATTTGTATTTTGAGAAGATAAATATTACAAGTTATCTATAAAGATTAAATTAACAATACATAGTGGAGTATTATGTTGTGGTTGAAAATTCCCGCGAACAATTGACGGGAGACATCGTACATATAAAACTCTTGATAAGGTTGAACAGGAAATACCGTTTCGTTCATTGTAATTATCATTCGAGGATTGTCCTTCAAATTGCCTTCTGGTGGTGGCAAGTGTTCTATATTAAGAAACACTGCTTTAGCGTCTCTTGATTCAGAAATTTTTCATCATATATAGTAGGGCTTGGTAACGTGAAAATAGCTAAAATAATATAGATTGAGAATTCAAGCTATTGTTTAATGCAAAAATTTCATTTGTAATTTAATAAAAAATAATAAAGTTAGGAAAACTTTAGGGTTCAATTAATAAAAAAAATATAATTTCATTATTTCAGTCTACTGCCTAAGATTTAAGTCTTCAAGCGCCAAAACTTACGCTTTATTTATAGCTTGTTTCTATTGGGTTCTACAAGTTTTATGTTTTTAAAAACTGGGATTTTTTTCTTACTATTCTTAATACTTTGTATGCTTGTGTTTTCGTTTATTTCTTTAAATGATTTGAATTTTCTTATTTTTTTTTAATTTTCATTTTCTTCGGAAATAGTCTAGTTTTGTTATTGCACGATATCCTAAATATGCTGGCATTTTTACATCATCCCTACAAACTAAAAACCTAAATATCTGTAGTTAACGTTTTTTCAAATGAAACCGAAAAATTCTTAGCAATTAATTCACTAGATAATATAATCAATACAAATTATATTAAGTAACTCTCTAGAATTTTACGCATTAGACTTGTAAAAGAAACAAAACTCAACTGTTAAAAAACTAAAAGTTAAAAATTATTGCTTCATTTTAAAATCCATTTTTGAAATCATCTTTTTCTGCTTTTTTCGAATTTAAATAATACCACATTTAATGTCCATGAAAATCAATTAATACTTAATAAAAAACAAAACAAAAAATAACAAGTAAACTAAAAGAAGAAAAAAAAAAAAGAAATTGGCAAGTGCACTTATCGTAATATGAAAATAAATATAAAAATATAAGAACAATGATAACGATAACAAAGCAAGAACATTTTATTATTATTTCATCTAGATACAAATATTATATAAATACATATATATTAGAACTTATAATGTAAACATTTTTATATAATTGCATAAATTTAAACTTTATCAACTGTTTGTGGCGGTGCGGGGCAAATCTTTCTTTTATGTAAAAACAAAAATTAAAAGTACTTTTATTTCCGAAATAAGTTCATGTATAGCTTTTGTATTAATTTTCATTTCACAAAAAAGTCCATGTTTTGAAATATTTTTGTTTTATTTGGTGAAAATTTCCTAATATTTCAATTAATTTTCATTTTAACCCATATGTTCTTTGTTTGGATTTGCCTCGTTCTAACCTTCCTTATGAATGAATCATTATGCATAGAAAGTACTCGTAATGAAAAAATTAAATATATAGTAAAGTTATAAACCGACACACATACATATATTTATATTTATAAATATATACATATATATATATATAAATAGGATACTTTATGTATGTGACAACAATAAAATTATTAATAAAATTAATAATAAAAATCTATATTTAACTATTTTCTTTTGTTTTATTCGGAAAGGTTTACTTAGTTGGCTTTTGACTTTTTTTCAAACAGAAATAGTAAGGCGTGTATTATTATTTTCTGCGTGCCCTAAGTTAAAATACCCCTACACTAGTGCTTATTATATTATATTCGAAGTAATGGAGGTCTTAATATTTTGATAATGCCAGCTTGTACGGGAATGGTAGGCGTGGTTTTCATCTCACAGATTTTAAAAAATTTCAAAATATTAAATCATATTAAATATAAAATTCTTTAATAAACTAATCAAAAGGTGTTTTGAGAATTTACACAAAAAAAAAAAAAAAAAATCGTTATGTTGTTATTTACTTACTTATCTGGCGCTTACATCCGTTGGTCAGTTTTGGCCTCGTATAAGAAATTGCGCCTGCCATTTCTGTTTTCGCTTGCTGGCTCCAGTTGGAAAATCTAAGTGTATCCAGGTCATCCCACACTTGATCCTTCCAACGATGTGGGCGTCCTGACGCAGACAATTGACGCATATTGTACCGAAGATCTTACGAAGGATCTTTTTCTCGAAGGCTCCCAAAGTCTTTTCATCAGAACTGCTCAACGTCCAGGTTTGTGCTGCATATAATAGGACGGGCATGACTAGTGACTTATAGAGCGTGAGTTTTGTTCGTCGAGAGAGGGCTCTGCTTCTCAATTGCCTACTAAGTCCAAAGTAACTTCTGTTGGCAAGAGCTATCCTTCGTTTTATTTCATTACTGACATCGTTGAAAGAGTTAATACTGGATCCCAGGAGATGTTGTCAACAGTGCCGTGGTTTCCAAGACATGCAATAAAAATCGAGTTTAGCTACTACAGCTTTTTCGCACATTCTCATCATTAACGCATTAAAAGTCACAGTCCAAAAATCTTTGAAATAATTCAACGATATTGATACTAGTGGCTCGAAATAAGTCAATGTGAGAAAAATTTACCCACCAAAATATGGTTGGGCTCAAGGACAACACAAGACGACATGACTAACCATGCAATTAAACAATAGTTTTTAATCTACTCTTGAGTTGACCTTTAGACAAGTTAACATCAAAAAAGCTACAATCGTTAACTAATTTAATCATACGGTTTAAAGGAGCAGTTAACATTTAATTTGTTCTACTAAATGGTAAGTAAATTAAATTGTTAGCATTTCTACTGCTTCTACGATTAGAGTTAAAATTTATAAGAGAAAGAAGTTCTGGAGAATCGAATACACCGGTGATGAGTTGGTGCAAATAGACGATATCTGCAGACTTCCTTCGCTCACTCAATGATTGCATTTTTAAAAGTTTTAAGCGATACTCATAAGGAGGAAGGTTTAAAATGTCAAATCCACTTAAGCCCCTTAGGGCAAACCGAACAAAGCATTTTTGGATTCTCTCTATTCGATCAACATGCACATTGTAACTTGGAGACCAAACTTGACTTGCGTACTCCAAGTGACGCACTATTGCATAATACAACGTTGTAGTCGTAATCATGCTGTTAAATTCTTTGGCCCAGCGTTTAATAAATCCAAGCATAGAAGATGCTTTTTTACAAATGTTATCAATATGAATCTTAAAGGAAAGCTTAGAATCCATACATATTCCCAGATCTTTAACGACATCCACACGACATAAAGCAGTATCTTTTATTTTATCATCAAAAACTAAATTATTCCTTTTTCGCGAAAAGGTCATAGTTTGGCATTTATCTGGATTAAGAAACATATTATTTTTAGAACACCAAACTTCAAAAGATTTCAGATCGGACTGGAGTAGGGCTGAATTGTCTTGAGAATTAATTTTTCTGTATATTTTCATATCATCCGCATAAATTAGCAGATGAGAGTTTTTAATGATATGGGTCACATCATTAATGGCTAGAATAAACAGAAGTGGACCTAGGTGACTTCCTTGAGGAACACCTGATAACGCAATAAACTCAGTAGACAAAACCCCTCGGAATCGTATTTGATAAGATCTTTCTGTCAAATACGATTAAATCCAGTTTACAAAATATTGTGGAAATCCAATGGACTTAAGTTTAAATAGAATTAAATTGTGTGGTAACTTATCAAATGCTTTGCTAAAGTCAGTGTAGATACAGTCGACCTGGCAACCAGATTGAATGGTGTTTAAGCAAAAGGTTGTAAAATCGAGTAGATTAGATACCGTAGATCTGCCATTAACAAAACCATGCTGACGAGTTGTTATGACTTCACGGCAGTGAATTTTTACCCGATCATACACGATTCGCTCAAAAAGTTTTGGAATCGATGACAGTTTAGCAATGGGCCTGTAGTTATTAACATCATTCCTGCAACCTTTCTTATAAATAGGACTGATGAATGATTTTTTTCCAAAACAGTGGAAAATAACTTTCGTTTATAGATTTATTAAATAACAGAGAAAGTGGTTGACACAAAATTGAACCGCATTGAGTTAACACTGCGGCAGGAATCCCATCGGGTCCAGCGCTAAAATCTTCATCGATCGAATCAATATATTTTATAATATCCTCTGAGGTAAAGGATAAAGAGTCCAAAGATACTCTGGGTGTAGAATTCATATATTCAAAATACTCCATATCTGGATGAAAAGAATCTGAACAAAATGATTCCTTAAAAAAATTGGCAAATAGGCCACTTATTATGACAGGATCGTCTGTAAATCCATTTTGGGTCTTAAAAGATACAGGAAACCCGTCAGATTTCTTCTTAGTATTAATGAATCCCCAGAATCTCTTTGGATCAGACAATATTCTCAGCTTAATATTATCTAAATACTCGTGATATAATGTTGCTGATTGATTTTCAAATTCCAGAAACAAACGTTTGTAGGTTTCCAGGTCATTTGAGTCCAAGCTACAGACATATTTCTTCCAGGCTCTGTTCCTATAGTTGCGAAGCGTTTTTAATTCCCTAGTGTACCAAGGATATGCTGAGTTTTTCGCAAATTTTAGGCTATACGGCACAGACTGAGAAATCATAGCAAAGAGCTCCAAATAAAAAAATTAATGGATTCCTCAAGGTTATGTCCATTAATGTTTTCTAAAATATAATTCATATTGCAATCAAGTAAATAATTCAGCTTCAAAAAGTCAGCTTTTTTAAAACTGAACTCATAAACCTTATCGATTGAACTCGAATTTACCATGCTCTCTCTGTCCGATTTATACCAGATGCTCAATGGTGGATGGTATTCATCTACAATAGTCAGAGCATGGAAGGCCCTCGTAACAATTACATTGTTACTGTCTGTAGTTAAGACCAGGTCAAGAAGTCTTTCAAGACTATTATAAATACAACTAACTTGTTGTAAGTCAGAACATATACTGTCAACAAATATATGGTCTTGGCGGGTCTTCGAATTTGATGCACAAAAATATGTATCATCGTCGGAAGAATGCCATTTTAAGTCAGGCAGATTGAAATCGCCCAACAGTGAAATGTCGTCATTAACGTCAAGTAGATTTACTATATATTCTATGCAATGCGCAAGGCTTGCATAGACTTCAGCACTGCTCTTTGGGGGAACATATGCATTAATAACATATACATTGGAATTACAATGTAACACCTTAACGCATAAAAGTTCAATATTAGAAGAGCAGGGAATATCAATTAAGGAACTGAGAAAGGAATTCCTTACAGCTAAAAGGACACCACCACCAACAGCAGAAATATTGTCAGTGTGTCTATCCCTTCTAAAAACTTGAAAACTATTGTCAAACAATTCCAAGTCAATAATGCTTCCGTTCAGCCATGTTTCTGTTAACGCGATAACATCCTCAGAGAAATTCTGAGACGCCAAAAATATGTCGCGTGTTTTAGAACGTAATCCCCTTACATTTTGATAGTAAAGGGATAATCTATTTAGTTTTTTTGGGTCTGATGGGCGATTTTATTCGTCCTTCTAGACTTATTTTTAGGCGTAAAAGACGCTGGGACTGTTTATTTGTTGACACTAGGTATATCGTCTTATCTGCGTTCACTGCAAGACCCATTCGACTCGACTCTCTCGCTAATCTGGAGAATGCTGCACTGACTTCGCGCGTATTATGGCCAATGAAATCGATATCATCAGCATACGCCATCAGCATTATAACTTTTGTAGAATATAGTGCCACTGCGTTTCAAATCAGCAGCTCGGATGATCTTCTCCATCATTGGGTTGAAAAAGTCGCACTATAACGAATCACCTTGTCTGAAACCTCGTTTGGTATCGAATGGATTTTAACGATTTTAACTGTGCTGGTGTTGCTCAGTGTCATTCTGCAAAAACGGATGAGCTTTGCAGGAATACCAAATTCAGACATGGTGGAATATAGATGATTCCTTATTGGAGTGTCGAAGGCGGCTTTGTAATCAACAAAAAGATGGTGAGGGTCTATTTGTTTTTCTAGGGCCTCCAAGATTTGTCTCATCGTAAATATCTGGTCTATGGTGGATTTACCAGGCCGGAAGCCATACTGATAAGGTCTTATCAGCTGGTTTACGATGGGTTTCAGTCTTTCACATAATACGCTCGACAGGACTTTATATGCGATATTAAGAAGGCTTATCTCACGGTAGTTGGAGCAAATTGTGGGATCGCCTTTCTTGTGGATTGGGCAGAGCACACCGTGGTTCTATTCGTTTAGAATGTATTCTTCCGACCATATACTGCATAGAAGTTCATGAATGCATTTAAAAAAAATTAATCACTTTTCCTATAGAGGTAGGTAATAACATAATTTTTGGTGTGCTGACTCACTAGCACATGTGCACCCTTATGTGTCAGCACACTGTGCTAGCACAATTGTGTCACAGTCAAAAAAAGCACTTCGCAGTCGAAAAGCAAAAGCAGTCGAATATTCGTCCCATAAGAAATACATGCAAATCAGCTGCGACCACAGCAACAGCATTTGTCTCATTTACTCTTTCGTGTTTACGTTAAAAGACAAAGTTGCTCCACACGCGAGCACACATGCTCACTACTGAGTGTCACACAATACATAATAGACACTTTAAGCGAAAAAGTGCTGCTCTTCAGCGTGTGCTGTTGTCACGACGTGAGTCAACGTAGTGTGCTAGCACACATGACACACTACAGAGAGTCAGCACTGTGCCATAGCACAGCACTGAGTTACCCACCTCTTTTTTCCTAGTATATTTAGTTTTTTACTGCTTGGATTAAAAAAAATTAATAAAAAAAGTATTTTATTTATTGTCACATATAAAAAAAACACTGTAAATTTAGACCAATCTTTGGACTATCTGCGTTCTACGATAGTAGTCCCAGAAGTACCCGAACTGACGTATAGATGTGGGCCTGGTGTTTGAAAAGAATAACTGTGATAGAAAGTACCAAACTTTCAAAGATTAAGTTTGAAGTATGACGACGCTACGTTGTTTAGTATTTGTTTGACAGCCATCAATAGTGGACTCTCTTTGAAAATTGGTCAGATATAATACTTTATTTTGAAGGCCTTAGTCGAACCAATATCCGAGTGGAGCTATATTCTACACTGGGGAAGTCGGCTCCTTCGTTTACAACAGTAAAGTATTGGGCAACAGAGTTCAAACAGGGCCGTACGAGCTCCAAAATGAACATCGCAGTGGTCGCCCAAATAAGGAGATCCCGCCAGAAATGGTGAAGAAAATCCAAAAATGGTTTTGGATGACGCACAAAGATATCGGATTATTATTCATTTAAAAGGTCCAATTGACTCTGTAATTGAAGGCGCACGACCATCCACTTCGTTATCGCTTCGCAGTTTGGGCCATAGAGCAGCTTGAATTGGACAACGATTTTGGGCGAAAAATCATCTTTTCTGACGAGGCGCATTTTCATCTCGGCGCCTACGTTAACAAACAAAATTGCCGCATCTGGGGCTCGGAAAACCCGCACTTAATTGTCGAGAAACCGATTCATCCACAGAGAGTGACAGTTTGGTGCGAATTGTGGAGTGGTGGCATCATTGGACCATTTTTCTTCGAAAATGAGGCTGGGAACAACGTTTTGTTCAGCAGTGGGTAATACAGAGTCATGTTAATCGACTTTGTTTTTTTTTTCTGAAATTAGAGACATGAATTTGGACGACCTCTGGTTCATGCAGGATGTCGCGTCATGCCACACAGCCCATGCCAAAATCGATATGTTACGCACCAAATACCCAAATCGTGTTATCAGCCGTCTTGGCGATGTCAATTGACCGCCTCGAAGCTGCGATTTGACCCCTTTGGACTTTTTTTTTTGGGGAACCGTGAAGGACCGATGTTATACCAACAATCCAGAAACGGTGTGTATAACACAAACTTATTGCATCGTTTGAGCCAAGAAAAAACGGGCAGATTTGACAAAAAATAAAGTTTTACCTCGGTTGGTCCCTATAAACCGGAAGGTATTCGAACATTGCTGAAAAAAGTGTATTGAGCTAAAAGAAGACTATCAACAGATATAAGGATAATTTTTCGAAAATTATTAGGGGTATTCTCTATGCCTAGGATATGCCGTTGCACGGTGCAAGAATAGGAAATGTACAATCCACCATTGTTGTTTCTCAAATGCAGATATTATACATTTCCTATTCTTGCACCGTGCAACGGCATATCCTAGGCATAGAGAATACCCCTATTGTTTTTTCCTAGCGATGTGTACTTCTGAAACTACCTTCGTATTATTTACTTATCCTCGTATGAGCTAGAAAAATTCAAGTTGGAACATAAGCATATGTGATAGATATCAAGTTGTAAGCCGGAAATGGGTGTGGTTTGCCCACTTTGAGGTGTAGCATGGGTATAATGAGGCATGGGTATTTCATGGTCGGTTCAAACCAACTGTAAGCTTTCCTTACTTGTGTTTATAATATTTTGTTGGGGCGACATTTTCAGTCAGGCCCACAGCGGCAAAATATGTAAAGACGTTTCTACCTATCCTCCATACAAACTGAACTTCATAACTTCGGATATTTTAGTAAACACGACTGTGGTGATATCTTACCTTAGGCCAAGCCGAAGAAAATACATTTCTTACTAGTTTGATGTAATTAAGGTTTCTGAACTATTCAAGAATGAACACCCCCTAAAAAGCTTTTGTTAAAAAGTAATGTTCTTAGAACATAGTTCTTATTGTGCTATCAATTGTTAAAAATAAATCTGAAATAAATAAATAAACATGACAAGGGTAAAATAAAAAAATTGATCTGATAGTTCTTTTACCAAACTTGCATGGCAATTTATGAAAGTCATGGAAAATGGCGGATATATTTGATTTTCGAGCAAAAATTCGAATTCGACACTTCTCATTCTTTCCCCAATTCTGATTCTGGATCTGATTTTGGATTTTAAAATTTTAAATATGTATTTCTATAGAAGTGTGCATATATTGGTGTCATATAAGGAAGTGAAATTAAATACTCATGTAAAGTCTTCAGCAGTCCCACAGTTTATATATCTTTGTGCACTGCGTTCTTCAAGCGGGAGAAGAGATGTATTATGAAGAGTCTAAAACATTCAAATTAGTTTCAAATGCTTTAATCATATTAAAAGGTTGTTTTGTTTTGTTTTGGTAACGAAAGAAAAAGTTTTTTATGAATGGTTGCCCCTGTTTCTCCCCTTTGAATCCGCGACTTTTGAGTGTGCCAAAAAAGATGTAATAACCCAAATATTGATTGGCTTGCAGAGGAACTAGCTGTTATTCGCTTTGAATCTGCGAAGAGATATTTTAAAGTTACTCAAACCAGTTTTGCCAGATGTTATTGTTCAAAGTTAATTTTGAAATATTTACTCATATAAAATGTGCGTGTGACGTTTAAACTCACTTCAACACAAAAGCACGTTGGTCTGTTAAATGGAAGAATGAGGAGGAGTGTTGATCGTCGAGTCGTCTTAATATCTTCTTTTTTGGATGCAACATCAGTACAAGACGCGATGTCTCTTCAGTAACTAACAACAACGTGTTTGAGAAGCTTTTAAAAGCTACGCGCTAAGCTTGAAGATTTGAAAAATCGATGATTCATCAATTTTGAGCTTAAAGTTGTTAACTTATTGAAATTTTGCAACTTTGGCCATGAAATGGACTACAAAAATATACTTTTTCTCATACTTGGACTAATTCTTGGCGTGCGTTTGACCGATATCTGGGACTTTGTGAAGCTAAAGCGAAATCTCCGTGACAGAGACAGTGATGCGGTTAAAAACGGGGTGCAGCGCAGCAACAATATCAACAATAATAATAATAACAATTACAACAATAGCAGCATCATTGCTGAATACTTAAAGAATGAGACGCGCGTATTGTGTTGGGTCATGACCATGCCACAGAATCATCTCAAACGTGCCATTCATGTACGCAACACTTGGGGTTCGCGCTGCACCAAACTGCTATTCATGAGCACCGAAGCGGATTCCTTTTTGGAAACAATTAAGTTGCCCGTTCCAGACGGTCGTGAGTACCTATGGAGCAAAACACGTGAAGCATTTAAATACCTCTACGACAATCATTTGGATGATGCCGATTGGTTTCTGAAGGCCGATGATGACACGTGAGTTGAACGAGATTATTTAAATTTTTCTTCAGCTAAATGGTTTTATTGATTTGATGACCTATCCCACTACCCGATATTTTACATATTAATGGCTGCAGAAGAAAAATTGTGAACCTTTAAGATAACGCTCAATGTTATAATCTATGTTTTTTAAAAAAATTCAATTCAGATAAAATTAAAGTTAAAAAATAGAGACAAGGATGTGGATCAAGATGTGAAACCTTTCCGATAATTTAAGCTTGAAGCTAATGGTTTCACTGGCTTAATTCTATGCTCTGTGGGATACTTCAAACAATAATCTGGACGATAGTATTTATGAGCGTATGTTCTTTTATATTCGCTATTTATATCCAATAGAGACTTTGTAAAAAAGAAGAAATTTCAAAAATAATATTATTTTTACCCATAGACTCTTTAGTGATAACCAATGATGATATTAAAAAGTGTATTTTAAAGATTAGTTCAAACACTCTAGTCGACAAAATATTTTGAAGAGTTGTTATTTTCGAAGATCTTCTAAGAAAACTTGTAAAAAAATTATAACTTTCGAACTTACCAGTTTTTTTTTTTTATCTTTAAACCAAGGATTTCATGTGTAATACCTATTCAGTCAAGTCTGCATTGGTTCGAAATAGGGTAGTGTGTAGGAAGATGCAATCAAGTGAAACATGTGTAGGATGTTCTAAGCGTGTTGGAAAGCCGCAGAAACATGTGAATTTGAATCTGAGGCAAGTGTTATGCCTTTATTTCAGTCTATTCAATTTTAGTTGATTAGAAATGAAGAAAGGAAATTGCAAATGCGAAAGGTTAAAACAATTTCACTATGGCCTCGTTGGGATTCGAACCTGGTCCTTTATGGTGTCAACCGAGCATGCCATTTCAAGTACTAAAAACTAAAATTAAGAAAAATATTTTAAAAATAGAATTTATTTCTAAAATTGAATAAAATAAGTGATAGGTTGAAACAAGAATAAAATACTAGATACTAGGTTCTATAGGTAGAACCTGGAACAAGACTTGAACCAGAAAATATATACGCAGCAAACGCAGAGTTGGTTATTAAAAATGTTCTTGAATCAATTATTTTGCTTGATTTAAGAAAATACAAAATTATTCCAAAATTGCTTGATTCAAGTATGTAAAACTATAAAAGTACTTTTAATCGTTAATCTTTCAACCTTAACCTTAAAATTATGAATGAAAAAAAATCACTTTCCCTCTTCTGATCTGAACATATGATATTTAAAAACACAATGTAACATAGCTAGCTATTTACTAATTTCAAATACAAGAGAAAAAAAAATAGTTTTATATGATTTTTCCCGGCGCGCGTTGCTGTATCCAGCAACTATATCGGTATCCCATAGTTTCACATCACTGTCATTTTCAATTGCCCGTTACAGTTTCCTAGTACCAGTACATCACCAAATAGTCACTCCATTTTGAGTTTGTATGTAAGTACTGTTACTTTTGCTTCCAAAGCTATTCGATTTTACAAACTTTAATCGTATGGGCGGAGCCATACGTCTTATACAATGTCCATCCCCGTTTTCTAGTAGATGGACTTTAGTACAGTGGCCGACAGTGAGCATACAAACTTAATTACCAAAATGTAGCCAAATCGACGAAAACCGTCGGAAATATAGCATATTTTTATTGATTTGTGGGCGGTAAAAGGAGGTGTGACAGAAATTGAAACCATCTCGTACTTGAAAAAAAATGTGCTGCCAAAATTTCAGCTCTATCGGCTCAATAGTTTTGGAGTTTCCAGCCATCACACAGACAGCCTTTTGCTTTTTATATCTATAAGAAGGTAAATAAGCAAGCAGAAAGCAAATGATATGGATATAGATTATTGGCTATTACTTTTGATTGGTAAGAGATACTAAGATAATTTTTCTAATAAACTTTTAGCTTTTTATTCAAAAATATAAAATTACATTATTGGAAAAAAATGTTTTTAAAAAAATCAAGTTTTTTTAATCACAAAAATTGTTTTTACTTTTTGTGTAAAATTCAAACAACTTTTGCTTATAAGTGTTTTAACTTTTGAAAAAGAGTTGAAAATTTGCGAATTAGAATTAAATTATTTTTGAGAAAAACTCCAATATTTCAGACCTTTGAAAAAAATATTTAAAATATATATACTCAACTAACGGTATTTTTGCAATAAGGGTTTCAAAGTATTTTGATGAAGCTTTATGACAAAAAAAAAAAAAAAAAAAAAAAAATAAAAAAATAAGTTAAAAAACAGCGGAGATATTTGAATCCATGGTAGAATTATAAGGTAGGGCCGACTTGGAGAAGAATGGAGTAAAAAGCAGAGAAAAGCGGGCTAGTTGTCAAAATCAGCTGTTCCTCTCGAGTTTCTTTATGTTCATGTTTCGCAGTTGATTTTAGGTTAAACTTTTCACAAGCTTTTTTTTCAAATTTAACACTTCCGCGGCATTTTATAGATTTATTTACAATGTTTTTACAATATTTCCACTCAAATTAACACAAAATTAACATACGTGTCCGCACTATTTACAAATTGAAAACATAATATTTTCATTTTAATTGAGGTTTCTACGAACTTCGCCATTTTGACAATTAGCCTCCTTTTTTATCCTCCACTCTTCGTTGAAGCGTGAGGGCACTGAGCGACTCGGCCCAACCTTATAATTCTACCATGTTTGAATCAAAAGTCACAAAATTGTATTTCTGATTGTTTTTTTTTCTCAATTTTAAGCAACTAAAATATTTCATAGCTTACAAGATTAGTTCATGTTTTTGGTGTCAAATAAACGGAATTTTTTTTTATGTTAATTAAACGAAAAAATTTATTCATCAAATCTTGCTAAGGGAAAGATCTCGCTTCTAAAATTTCATTGTATGTAATCAAAATTTTCACAGTATTGAAGACATGTAAGTGTTTTTGGTATCATAATAACGGAAATTTTTTAATTTTACTTATATGGTGTCGAAGGTGGATCAAAGAAGAAGAAGAAGTGCTTAAAAACCCATCGTACCCATCGTAAAACCACTATATGTGACCCGGTCTACGAAAAGGGACCTTCGGTGTGAAAATATCATTTTTCACTTTTTTGGCGATTCGGATAGACTAATGTGTGCTCTTTCTAATGGCGCAAAGCAGAAGTTTCCAACTCGTAAAGAACTCGTATTAATTGACTAAGAAATACAAAGACGCCATTCAGTGTGCGACAATTAAACGTTTACAAGCAGCTGTTTTCTCGAAAACTTGTTTTTACACCGAAGGTCCCTTTTCGTAGACCGGGTCACATATACCAATTTTCATTCTAATCGCATGAGCGGTTTGGGAGTTTTAGATGGTTTTACAAAAAATTTGTACTAAGGTGCCATCTGGTGTTCAAGATGGGTCAAAAACGATAGCGACAAAGCACTCCGCATAAATGAAAACTACTATATACAAATTTTCATTCTAATCGCATTAGAGATTTTGGAGTTTTGGGTGGTTTTGCAAAAAATGTGTACTACAGCGCCCTTTTGGTGTTCAAGATGGCTCAAAAAATATGCCGGTAAAATACTCAACGTACATGAAAACCACTATATACAAATTTTCACTCTAATCGCATGAGCGATTTGGGAGTTTGAGATGGTTTTTTAAAAGATTTGTACGACAGCGTCATCTTGTGATCAAGTTAGATTGAAGAAAATAGCACTAAAACACTTTTTGTATCTGAAAACCACTATATACCGATTTTCATTATAATCGCATGAGCGGTTTGTGAGTTTTAGGCGGTTTTGTAAAAAATTTGTACTACAGCGCCCTCTGGTGTTCAAGAAGGATAAAAAAAGATAGCAGCGAAGTACTCAGCGTACATGAAAACCACTATATACTGATTTTCATTTTAATCGCATGAGTGGTTTGTGAGTTTTAGGCAGTTTTGAAAAAAATTTCTACTACAGCGCCCTGTGATGTTTAAGGTGGTTCAAAATTGATAACCCAGTAGTCTATTGCATAGTTACACACAAAAACTCTTTTTTATACATATAGATTCAAGAAAAACTTTCTTAAATTTAGATGATTAATAACTTGAATCAAGCAAATTCTTCTCTTTATAAGAAAAAGAAAAATCAAAGAATTTAATTATTGAGAAAATTGTTTATTCCCAACAGAAAAGTGGGCTAAATTTGAAATAGTTCTGAACTAGTTCCAAAAAAGACCAGTACTAGTTCCACTACAATACCCTTTAACATTGAACGAACTGACGCTTTTTGTGGGTTGTTGTCATAGGAAAAGACAATTGTCCCCATAAACACTCCGTTTTCCTCATATTTGAACTAGTTCCTTTAGGAACATTTTTAAACTGGTTGCTTTCGCAGAAGCCTGAGAGTGGCTATTTTTGAATTAGTTTTAAAGTGAACATTTTAAAAGTACAAACATTTAGTGTACTGGAGCAGAGCTTCTAAAGACCTGATTTGTACGATCTTTTCCATCCAAAATATTTATTAAAGAAAATTTACATTTATACATATAGAGCAACAACTGATTCCGTCTTGTGCGCAGCAAATTTAAAAAATAGCCAGCGACCGTTTATTTTTTTTCAGCAATACTTTTGAAAAAAAAGCAAACTGAACTGTTCTACACTGAACCCCGTTTGCACTTTTTCAGAGCTACCTCGAACTGCACTAGAAATGAACTAGTTCACTTTTTCAATTGACTCCAAAATAACTGCTGGGTTATATTCGTATATTCTCTCATTCAAGGAAAATAAATTTCTAAAATCAAGCAAATCATTCTAGTTTTCAGCAAATTGCTTACTTGAATCAAGCAAATTTTTCACACTTCAAGCAAGTATTAGACTTAAATCTAAAAAAATATTCTTGGGTTTTAAGCAAATGTTTTTTAAAGTAAATTAAACATTTTTTTTAATTTCATGTGTTTTAAATTCGCTCAATTCTAGTAAAATTATTAGAGAACAGGGTGCGCTAGTTGTCAAAATCCGCTGGTAATTTTGAGTTTTTCTAATTGTTGTTGTTGCTTTTGTCGTTTGACGTTTGTAGCTCCTACAGCTTTCTTGTTGGAAAATTTCACATTTGAGCAGCCATTATAAAATGACCCTACCTTGTTATTGTATCATGGCTTGAACTGAGAAACTTACGATTGAGTGTAAACTGATAGCCTACTGTTTTGATTCAAGCATAGCATGCTTGATTTTTTCTCTCCGTGTTGTTTTTATTAATTTCATGCGACAGCTATTTAGGTTAAGTTTTCAAAAACGACAATCAAAACTGCGACCGTCAACTATTACCTTGACCGGTTCCAACACAGTTTTTTTGCTACTTATACGACTCATGCCAAAATTTATCAAACTTTTGATCAATTTTTGATTGATCTTGCGAGCCTATATTAAAAATTTTTGTTTTCAGTGTAATTTTAAAAGGAATAAAGGCTTTAAAATTGGGTGATTATAAGAACGGCACTGTGGTGGCCGTAGCGAAGTGGGTAGAGTGCGTGGTCTATTCGCCAAAGAAAACCGGTTCAATTTCCATCTGACACAGAAATTTTTTTCAATTGAATTAATTTTTCTGTTCGGCCGTCACCTCTCTGCAGACAATGGCAAACCTCAGAGAGTAAATAATGCCATGTAAAACTTCTTGAGAACATGCACATTAGCCGTTCGGAGTCGGAATAAAACTAGTAGGTCCAGTTCTCGATCAATAGTGTACAAACATTTAATAGCACGCACAACACAATTTGATCATAAGAAGTTCGGTTAAAGTCATTCCAAGGGCTGAAATGTCCAGTCTATTATTATTATTAGGTTTTAAAAGACCCCTTTATTTAATTAAGATAATAAAGACACGAAACAAGGGCTTTAAAAATGCATTTGATTTTGTTGAATAATAATTGGTAACCCATTACGAGCGTTGCTAAATTTATTTCTGGCCTAATGAAAAAACAAATATTTATGATCGAAATTGATTTAAGTGTTTTTAAAAGTATTCTCCATGAAGATCAATATACTTTTGCATGCGTTGAACCAATTTTGGAAGCACTTTTTCCGATTGAGGTAACTCCAAAACAAACGTTTTGAATGCAACAACCGGTTCTTCTGGTGTCGGAAATCGTTGAACACGTATTTTTTTTTTATTTCCGGGAATAAGAAAAAAAACCATTGTGTGTCAAATCAGGGCTGTACGGCGGATGACCCATCAATTCGATGTTTTGGCTGATCTAAAAGGATCTTGCTTGAGTGTGTGAGGTGAGTTTTGTCAGGATGTAGTATAATTTGCCTTTTTCCGAATTTCTGCGATGACTTTTGGCAAACAAATTGGTCATGTACCATTCAGAATTGAACGTTCCACGTTGCTCTAAAATCAATGTCGCCACATGACCGGTAATGCTGCAGAAATAGGCAACCATTTGCTTCGTTGTGCTTTTTCCGCGAACAACTTTTGTTGGATTTAGCTCGTTTTGGAAGTAGATTGCTATTGTATAAAACTCATTTATTGTAGCTTGAATTTGAAGCATGAATGAGTTTTAATGCAGTTTTGTCGCTTTGCGATTGACTGTCGTTAAAGGCTTTGTAAGCGACAGCCAGTCATTTAGAGTTTCAGTTCTAGAAAGACCATCAGAGAGGAAAGGTCAAACAATAAATGTCGGATTTTTTTGAGCTTCGGCTTTTTTCCCGAAAGAAAAAAAATTAGTGTGTTTTATTTCCTTTAATTTATACACTATTTTGTTTCGTCTCATATGCATAAGTCTATGATTCATCACATGTTATACACAGCCTTTATTGCACCTTGGTTGTATTTTCCTTGAAACCAATCGACACGAGTCTTTTTTTATTGTTTGTCAGATTATGTGGGATCGTTAGGTATGGTGCTTGATCGCCAGGGGCGCACCCAGAAAAAAATTTTGGGGGGGGTTATATTTTTATTAGACTAATTAAAATTGTTTTATTCATTATATAATATTTAAAGTACAAAGTCAATTATTCATTTATTTTTGGCCATTGAATTTAATATGTCCTCAATAATAAAATTTAAATTAATTAAGGAATTTAATTTTTTTTATAAAATTTTAAGAGATTCAACCAATTTCATATTACTTTCTATGTGGGTTTAACGTAATTTTCATAAGAGATCGTTAATTTGCAACATGATCTTTATATTTTAAATATAAGCTTATAGTATATCGAAATTCTTAACGATGGCCCCAAAATCTATGCTGTAATCGTCATCACATACAGACATATAGACGGACATGGCTAGATGTACTTGAGTAGCGATGCTCATCAAGAACATAGTATGTAAGTGACCGACAGTAAATTAGACCGATATGACTGCGCAGAGCCAAAAACTACCACATAAAATCAAGAAGCTCCAAATTGAGCTATTTTATTAGGTTTTCTTATTAATACTTCCAAATGATAAGAATTTTCCAAAGAGAAATCTTTTTAATTCCATAGAGAAAATCTTATTAAAAATTAACAACTACTATCAAAAATTTTGTGGCGTCCGTGGCGTAGTTGGTTAAAGTGCGTGGCCGCTATGTCAACGAACTTTGGAAACCTAGGTTCGAACCCCAGCAGCGACAGAAAATTATTTGAATTAAAATAATTTATCTGTACGGCCGCCACCTCTCTGCAGACAATGGCAAACCTCAGAGAGTAATCAAATGCCATGTAAAGCTTCTTGAGAATAAGAACATTACGTTCATCGCCGTTCGGAGTCGGCGTTAAACATGTAGGTCCCTTTCTCGGTCAATTGTGTACTCAATTGTGGTCAAACTTAATAACACGCACAACAGAATTGATCATAAGAAGCTAGGTCAAAGTCCTTTCAAGGGCTGAAATGACCAGTTATTTATTTTTTTTTTTTACATCAATGTTTTTGTCTCTTTTTTTGTGATGCGTTTAATTTGGAATGGCTGTTATCAGTTTGGTTGTCCATATTTTCTTGAGATACTGGTTCAACTGCCACGCAATGATGCGAAAATTAACTTGAGCGACAAATTGTTCATGATTGTCTCCACTCCGTTTTTTATTAGCGCGAAAACGTTTAGCGGGTGATTTATCAGTTTTCAAATGCATACTCAACTTTGTCACTTTTTGAATATTAGGTTGCATTTGCACAGTTGACGGAGCTTCCGAAAGCGAGGAAATTCTTATTGAATTTCAATTGGCAATTGGCAAGGCAATTGTTTGAATATTGTCTCCTGCTTCCTGATCATCATAGCTGCTATGTCAAGTGAGGGCCTCGTAGGTAGCGATCGATGATTGTTATGCATATCAACTGGGTTGGCTTCAAAATTTTGTTGAGATGTTTAAATCGCCATATCCTCACCATTAGTAGCAGATCTAGCTGCGGCTGCATTCTTAAGAGCTTTAATTCGCTGTCTATGTATACGAACGCGCTCTGCTCCTGTTTTAGCTACTTTTCTTAGCTTCGGGACGTACTTTACTTCTCGACTTCCTGGGTGTCGTTTTGTTATTTTATTTGAAAAATTTCAAGTTGAAACAGACTTGAAACGAGTACGGAAATAGACCTCATGATATGCTCTTTCAAAAGTAACAAATAAATTTTCCGTGCATGCTTTAAGCTTGAAAATGAAACATTTGAAAGGCATTAATTTGTGTCTGTGATTAATATTGTTCAAAAAACATCCATGTAGCAAAACGCTAGAACGTCCGACTCTTATTCGATGCTTGCGACAGTCCGAGGTTCAATGCATGTTTGTGACAGAAATTTGTATGGTAGGCAGTAGAAATTTTCATATAAATATTTGCTTTTGACATTATTATAAGCTTCACAAATAAAACGACTTTGAAAATGTTCAAATAAATTGAAAACGTTACACATCGTTACGGATAAGAGACCTTGAAATTTCATTCGCCGCCAAAGAAGTTTCACTTCAAAAATTAAAAATTAAATAGTGCTATGTGTTTATTAAACGGCTACAGAAAGTCGGGAGAGGGTAAACTCGCAATACATTCTTGAAATCTAACAAAAAATTTGTACATTCGTTGACCCACTAGGCAAGGCTACATGCATGATTCAATAGTATTTTAATGTCGATTTTACACCGGGAGAGTCACAAAAACTTATCTAATAGAGACATTTTTTGTCGGACTCCGTTTTTTTAACCTCTTTATTCATTCATTGGTGGCGGCCGTGGTGCAGTGTATAGAGTTCGTGACCCATACGCCAGAGAACCCTGGTTCAATTCCATCTGACACTGAAAGTTTTTTCAATTGAATTTATTTTTCGGTCGTCACCTCTCTGCAGATAATGGCAAACCTCAGAGACTAAATAATGCCATGTTAAGCTTCTTGAGAACTTTCTTAAGTACAGTTCTCGATCAATTGTGTACAAACATTTAATAACATGCACAACACAATTTGATCTTAAGAAGCTCGGTTAAAGTCCTTTCAAGAGCTGAAATGGCCAGTGTATTATTGTTATTATTAATTTGTTATTAACTATTGGCTAGAAAAATTTATCAAACTTTACAAAGAGCTATGGCTAACTAAACTATTTTTTTAAAGGAAGTTTATTCTTTAAAGACCATTTCTAAGAAACGAAAATTTCTAAGATTTTTTTTTAGAAATTTTCGACATCGTCCACTGCCTTCGAAAAACCCGCTGAACCCAATAACAAATTCAATATTTGTTCACATTTGGCCATTCCTTGTCTTGTCATCAATGTACTTATTGTCTTATCACTAAAATTATACTATTCTATGTATTTAATCAACACATTCGTCTTGTCAACAGTTACTTCATCATGGAGAACCTGCGCGCTTTTCTCTACACTTTTGACGCTGCTGAGCCAGTTTATTTTGGCTGTAAATTTTATCCCTTAGTCGAGAAGGTAACAAAAACATTTTTCCTTATTGACACTTACAACCGAACCTCAACTCGCATCAAGTACAAGTGTAAATATTAGCAATTGTTCCAACGTCATCGTCATCGTCACTTTCAGGGCTATATGTCGGGTGGCGCTGGGTATGTGCTGAGCCGGGAAGCATTGCGACGTTTTGGCCACATTGGTTACCCCAATGAGAGTCTTTGTTCACACAACACCCTCTCGGAGGATAAGGAGATGGGAATCTGTTTGCATAATGTTGGCGTCATCGCGGGCGATTCACGCGATGCAGAGCAACGTGAACGCTTTCTACCGTTGGCTCCAATTCATCTCATTCCTATTGATATTTCGGAATGGTACGCCGAGTATCTGTTTTATAGGCCATCTAAGGTCAGTGACTTGACTATTTGTGTGTGTGTGTGTGTTGGTCAAAGTGTTTGTTTGTAAATGACTGATTTTGTGTTTGCAGGATCTCAAATGCTGTTCCCCGGATGTTATATCTTTTCATTATATAAAACCGAAGGAATTCTACATTTTGGACTATTTTCTTTACGGACTGCGTGTGTTTGGAGTTCAGCGTGCTCAACTCGATGCATTACCATCTAAGGTTAACATGAGCGCATTGATGCTTAAGTGGCGTAATGAGAGGAGAAGAATTGGGTGAATTATTCCAGCTGATAATTGACATTGAACAATATATTCACTGGACATTTGAAATTTATTTATTGTATAAATTTAGTTTAAGAATGAAACTGTTTTATAAGTTGTCGGGGGCTCTGCACAAAAGATGGAGGAGTATAGCCTCAAGCAAAATCTCAAACATTATAAAATAAACTGTTGATTCCGATATAAATAAGGTTCTGTTTATCAGACAAAATGCATGTCAAAGTAAAATTCATCGAAAAAATTAAACTTAAATAAAATTAGAAAAAGACCCTAATGATGTTGATGCAAAGAGGTTTTTGCTACATCCCTAGTTCAACTTTTTTGCGGAGCTACGATTTGTTTTGTAATTCGATTTGTTTGAGCTGTAGAAAAATTTAGCAGGATTGAAATGGACGCAAAATAAATTTATCAAGATACCCCTGAGAACCGAAAAAAAGTCACACATTTCAAATACTTGCCAAACAAGCTAGATTCCATTCATCACTTGACGATGCACGCTTCTGCAGCGAAACGCGTGTCTTTTAGTGGATTATAGCCGGCCGGCAAGGTATTGAAAAACGTGCCATGCACTAGGAAATACCTGGGGATCTAACTGCAATAAACTATTTTATTATTAATGAGCTGGCAAGGAGAGATGGAAGATAAACAACTTTGGCACTGTAAAGGGTCGGGATGTGGTAATTTATGGGGTAGCATGCGAAAATCCTTACTTTATTTCGAGGGCTGATGACGATACGTTACACAGTTTAGAGGGTTACAAATTGAATCTAACCAAACAGCGTGGCAATCTGTACAGTTATGTGAATGATACAAGCAAGCAATTCGGGTTGTTTTCATAGCATTTATTTTTGATTGAAACAATTTTTCTAAATTCTATGAGTTTATTGTATAAGGTTTGTCTCATAGGATAGACAAGTATCGAGGTAGCTGTATTCATTTATCATGTATATATAATTTTTTTTTTATTTAAATCTTGAAAATATTTAAAGCCTTTACACCAAAATCAACAAATCCTTGAAATTATTTCCTAAAAAACAAATTTAGAGATTTAATAAAAACAAATTTTTGAAAATAAAAATTTCTTAGGATTAGGATTTGTTAGGAACAATCAACTTATATACTTGTTGTTTGATTTCATTGAATTTATCGGAGATATTGATAAGATATTAAAATGCTTTAGAAATTTCAAATTTATTTCGTCAGACATTTATAAAAATACACGCAAATATGTGAAAGATACATAATGTTATATGGTGTATCAACAAGAGGTGCAAGATTTGCTTTTTCAATAGAAAAAACAATTGATTGGACGTCTCTCGTATTATTATTGAATTATAAAGAAGACACAGGAAGATTATATATAAAATACAATATCTTTCAAATAGCCTTCTCGGCTTAACTTACAAACCTTAAGGAGAGGTTCTAGTAGAAACTTAACGTAATTGCAGGATTTTTTTTTGAGCGAACGTAAATCTTCTTTGCAAAAATCTTTTGTGGCATTTATTATTCATCATATTTCAAGAACATTATACAATTTTTTCGATGAAAAATAATTAAATATGGCGGCTGAAGGTCTCGCTGATCCAAGCCGTGCGTGGCGATAGCCGATGTGGGCTGTACACTCTACAGCCCTGCCCTGCCAACTGATCTAAAATGAAAAAACCAAAAAAATTGTTAACCTAGATGAAATTTGGGGGCCTTGTAGATTTCAGATTTTAATAAAATTCTTTTTTAAAAAAATGGCAGCTCTTTGAAAAAAACCCTGTTTTTCCTCCTTTTTCTTTTGCTTTAACGTTACAAAATAATGACAGTAAATTTTTTTGGAAAAAAACGCGTCGAGAAAAACGCGTTGTGCCTGTTTTTTGGTCGACGTACTCCCTCGTCTAATACGCTATGACTGGGTATGGGCACCACTACATTTAAAGCTTCTGTGTTCTTTTTGTATTTGTCTTTCGTCTTTGATTTGTTGTTGCGTTTTGTGTTGCTACATAAGCCTTGCTCTCAGCGCTCCAAGAGCGCTCTCTGCCCATAGTTGGCTATGACTCGTAAAATAAATTAGATAGAGAAATATCCTTTTGACTACATATTTTCAAGATCCTAAGGATGAAAATAAAGCAAAAAACAAAAACCAAAATTTTCCGTCGATTTGTACTAGAACCTCCCCTTAATGTTTTTTTCGAAAATATATTCAATCTTTCGCAAAATGGGGTAAGATTTCGGCGATTGCGACTTTAATGTTCAATTTGAGAATTGGAATTATTTACCAATAACCTCAAAGAATAAAGTCTAACGGTTTTATATCGCAAGAACTTGGTAGCAAATTGTTTTCTCCTAAACGCGAAATTACGCGGCCAGGGATCTTCGTGCACAATAATTCGATTGTTTCATGACTTGTATGGAATATAGCACCATCCTGCTTAAGAAAACGTTGTCTGTATCCGTATACTCCATCTCCGAACACAAAAAGTAATTTCTCTGTAACGCACTCCATTGACTGTAGTGTTTCTTTCGTCGTCATTTTCGAAAAAGTACGGCTATATAGCGCCTCCGGCCCACAATCCGCACCAAACAGTCACTCAATGTGAGTGCATTTTTTGGTCGGCAAATGTGACAATTTTTCTTGTTGACGTAGTCGTCGAATTAAAAATGAGTTTTATCAGAAAACACGATTTTTTTTTTGCAAAATCACCAATCACAGGTCATGAATTAATTGGAATTTGCACGCATGTACAATTACATCCTTTATCTATATCAGTGGGGCCCAAGAAATTTTAAGCGCGGGTCAATGCTTAAAAAAACAAAACAAACACAAAATGTTGCTCATCGTTTCTTTTGACAAAAAATCAAACAAAACAAAACAAAAACAATTACAATGCAATAAAATTACATATCGTGAAGTACACTGTAAGAAAATTTGGTTTATTTTTTTTTAAATATATTCAATGTTTGATAGATATTACTATTATGACAAATCAATGAACACAATTTTATTTGCCAGTGCACTGCGACAAGGATTAATTTCTATTACAATAACAATGTTTGCATGAAAAATTACTCGACACACAAGTAACGGGACAATCAGCATCGACATCATCGAGTGTGCGTTATTTTATTTTGGCTTTGCATGCAATTGTTTTTGTAGAGTTCGCTGGAAAATGTGCTGAACACTGAACGAGTGAGCTTTGTGTTGTTGGTATTTGCATGCGTTCTTTGAATTTGGCTCATCGCAAAGACAAAATTAAGATAGAAAAAAATTTGTATGAAGGGCCACGCGGGCCATATGGGCCACTACGTGGGCATATTTGATCTATATCCTGCAGTGTGGTCGTGGAATGGTTGAGTGGTTGAGCACGACGTCGAATAGAGGTATTTTCGTCGTTTTCAACATTTTCCTTGACTGAGTCGATATTGTCGTTCGAACGTCCGGTAAAAGTCATTTCGGTGCATTTACTTGCACTAAGCCAGTTTCTTGGAAAGTTTTTATAATGTTGAGCATATACATCTCAGAAACCACATCATAACGAGGAAATTTTGTTCAAGTTTTGAACTACAAAATATGTATTTTCTAACAATATTTTGCACTGCATGGTATATTTTTGGCATTTTTTAATAAAAAATGTCAATATTTGACAACTGTCAAGCGACCAGCTGTTAAATAGTACGCCTTTGCAGTCCTAAACTTCTATTTGATACACCCTTTATATAAGTGCTCTGAAGAGTGTTAATAAATAGATATAAAATAACGGAACTGAATGGAACTTATTTTATTCAGTTATAAGCCTAATATTTTGAATTAAAAACGTTTGAAGACGATCGGCTCAGGCGTCAGAATTATAACAAAAGTCTTATAAAAAAGGTGTGGTAGAATTCAAACTTACGTATATAAAGAGTGATTTTTTAAGTGCCTGATAACTTTTTTTTTAAAAAAAACGCATAAAATTTGCAAAATCTCATCGGTTCTTTATTTGAAACGTTAGATTGGTCCATGACATTTACTTTTTGAAGATAATTTCATTTAAATGTTGACCGCGGCTGCGTCTTAGGTGGTCCATTCGGAAAGTCCAATTTTGGGCAACTTTTTCGAGCATTTCGGCCGGAATAGCCCGAATTTCTTCGGAAATGTTGTCTTCCAAAGCTGGAATAGTTGCTGGCTTATTTCTGTAGACTTTAGACTTGACGTAGCCCCACAAAAAATAGTCTAAAGGCGTCAAATCGCATGATCTTGGTGGCCAACTTACCGGTCCATTTCTTGAGATTAATTGTTCTCCGAAGTTTTCCCTCAAAATGGCCATAGAATCGCGAGATGTGTGGCATGTAGCGCCATCTTGTTGAAACCACATGTCAACCAAGTTCAGTTCTTCCATTTTTGGCAACAAAAAGTTTGTTAGCATCGAACGATAGCGATCACCATTCACCGTAACGTTGCGTCCAACAGCATCTTTGAAAAAATACGGTCCAATGATTCCACCAGCGTACAAACCACACCAAACAGTGCATTTTTCGGGATGCATGGCCAGTTCTTGAACGGCTTCTGGTTGCTCTTCACTCCAAATGAAGCAATTTTGCTTATTTACGTAGCCATTCAACCAGAAATGAGCCTCATCGCTGAACAAAATTTGTCGATAAAAAAGCGGATTTTCTGCCAACTTTTCTAGGGCCCATTCACTGAAAATTCGACGTTGTGGCAGATCGTTCGGCCAATAATGATGAAATGTCAAAGCATACTGAGCATCTTTCTCTTTGACACCATGTCTGAAATCCCACGTGATCTGTCAAATACTAATGCATGAAAATCATAACCTCAAAAAAATCACCCTTTACAAGAAAAATAATATGTTAAAATAATCTTTTTTAGGTATTTATGAAAAGTGATACACAGCTCAGATGATTTAAAGTGGAAATGAATGCAATTTGGACATTTTTGAAAAGATTAAATTTTAAGGGACACGTACAACAAACAACAACAAATTGGACAACTTAGCCCTTAAAAGGACTTTGACCGAGCTTCTTATGATCAAATTGTGTTGTGCGTTTTATTAAATATTTCTAAAGTTTAGAAATCTAAACAAGAAAAGAATCTAAACAAATGATCGAGAACTGGACCTATGTACTTAGTTTTTTGTAGACTCGTCTGGCTAATATGCATGTTCTCAAGAAGCCTTTTATAGTATAATTTTCTCTCTGAGGTTTGTTAATAAATTTTTTACTCACTTTACTAATTTTTTACTCACTTTCAGAGAGGTGACGGCCATTTAGACCAAATTTTCCCTAGGTAATTTGATACCCTGAATTCGAATTTGAGGTCTACATAGCTATATCACGTCAATATTAAGGTAATTTCAATGCATACTTTTTTGTGTAATGTGTGGAGAATATAATGTTCAAAAGAACTTGATAGATTTTTCAGGAACAATTTTTGAAAGGTTCAGGGAGTGTTTTGGAATTTCTCATGACATTGTAAACAATCCTTATGTCCCAAAGGTCATCTGTCGAACTTGTGATTCACGATTCTAAGACTAAGTTAGAAGAATGGAAAACGGAGAATAAGTTCCTCTTCACCTATCATCTGGCGAGTACCTCATGATCACGATAACGATTGCTACTTTTTTTGTACCATCAAATTTGGGATTAATTCTAAAAATTCATCCGTCACGATGCCAGTAGAAGAGATTGATAACCCTGATTTACAAATGGCTGTCGATGTTGAGTATATTGTAAATAATGAAGCTGAAACTGTGGAAATTGATGAAAATGAAGAAATTCAAAGGAAGTTCAGGATCCTGATGACTATGATGACTATGAAGATGCCCAGTCAAGACGTTGCTCCACAAAGCCTTCAAAGTTTAATCAGGTCAGGCTGAGCTTAATGACCAGATGAGAGATTTAAGTATATCTGAGTCACAATCCGAGTTATTAGCATCACGATTGAAGGAAAAAGGGTTTCTAGACAAAGGAACAAGAGCCGCATATTATAGAAATATAGATGAGCCTTTTCGAAAATACTTTGAACAAGATGAATCATTGGTTTATATCAAAGATCTATATCTTCCTCTTTAACGAATTTGGAATATCACATAACCCTGAAGATTGCCGTTTATTCATTGGTTCTTCGAGAACGAGCCTAAAAGGGACGCCAAAATTCTGTATACAATATCCCCGTTATTTTTATTGGATTTTTCTCAATTTGACCTTGAAATGACATTAAATTTGGGTTAAAGGCATCAACAACTGCTGTACTAAGCCACGGGCTCGGATTGAGTGACTTTTCCGTTGTATAAACTGCATTATTCTCAATTTGACCTTGAAATTACCTAAATATTGACGTTAGTCTTTTTTTTTTTGTAAGACTGTGTAATTAAATTCAAATTTAGTTCTTACAAACTATAAAGACGAGAGAGGGAGAGAAGGGAACAGATGTTTGGTGAAGATATGGAAATGGCTGATACTATTTCATGTTCTGCAACATCTGTTTATGGGTTCATTGTATGCATAATCAGTGTACTGTTGGTGTTCGTTTAACAGTCTTGTATGCCAAGTTAGGCTTTTAAGGAATATTAAATGTAATCTTAATCGAGATCAAGATAAACATCAGATGTTATAAAATCTCTTTGATGATAGAGGCATAAGATTCAAAAGGCCTAGTCGGCGTTCGTACGGTGTCAGGTTACTGAAGTCGCGATGGTCTTAAGAGTCTCTTAGTGCAAAAAGCAGAAACTGTTTTTGGATATATTTGAATCCAGCGCTATGTGACTCAAAGGCGGGATTCCAGGCATATTTAAGTAGTGGGCGTACTAATATACTATAAAGGCCGTGTACTATTCGGAAACTTTTCACTCGTGGTAGGAGAGAATTTACTGAGAAGACCGATGAAATTTTGACAACTAGAAATTTTGACGTTTTAGATTTTGGTAGTGCATTAGCACAAGAATTTAATTTAATCTGCGAAATTTTTAATATATATTGAAAATTAGCAGTTGCTATGCTGTCGGAAACACAAAATTTTGAACTTCTTTAGGACTCAAAAACCACAAGTATTTTTTCTTCCATTTTTGCTTGTGTCAAAAATTCTCTTTCCGATTGTCAAAATTTATACTAGCCCCTGGGGCTACATGCATTTTTGACAATCATATTCACCTCACAAGTGCCAAATATTCTCTTTCAGACTGTCAAAATTTAATCATCCGAGTGAAAAGTTTCCTAATAGCACATGGCTAAAGGGTGCTAGTTAGTTACCCACACATTCTTGAATTCTTTTGCACGCCTTTTTATCAATCCGAGTTGCTTACTAGCTTTAGATAAAGTTTTATCGAAATGAAGATTAAAGCGTAGCTTTTTGTGCAGAATTACGCCAAGATCTACGATATGGTTTACTCTGTTAAATTCAATGCTATTCAGAAAGTAGCGGGTATTCTCTACTAGAATATTCCGGGTAAAACTTATAAGGTTACATTTAACATACTTACATTGAGATAGAGCCTGTTTAGATTACACCAAAGCATATAGTTTCGACTGTAATAAACTCGCATCAGCTTCTGACATAATGAAGTGGTACATTTTAAGATTATCAGCGTACATGAGATGATACGCGCGTACATCATCCGCGTCAGAGATAAGTATATTGAAGCAAAGTGGACCAAGAAGACTGCCTTGAGGAACACCAGATGAGATAGATATTTCCTAAGACAATATGCCTTGGAACTTAACATACTGGGACCTTTCGCATAGGTAAATACCAAACTTCTGTAATTCTAGAACTGAGATATCATGATCAACACGAGCAAAGGCTTTATTGATATCCTTTTTCCATTTCAGTAAGCACATGTGAGACTAAAATTGCAAGATTTGTTGTGGTTGGAAAGTCCTTACGAAAAAAATGCTGTGGTTCGTTAAGTAATGGATCCAATAGACCTATAAACTTTTCACATATGAGTTTTTTGAATAGTTTTGGAATAGCTGACAATATAGCAATACCCCAATAATTTTCAACAGACCTGTATCACCTTTTTTTACATATAGGTGTGAGTTGGGAAGATTTCAAGTACAATGCAAAAATACCTAGGACCAAAGATTCATTAAATATGATATGAAGCGGCCTGATAAATTGATCTACGCATTGAACTAATAAGCTGGGAGATATTTGGTCGGGTCCAGAAGACTTGTTTTGATCAAGATTAATGATGGCCGTATGTATTTCTTCCTGAGTTAGATTGAGGTTGCAAATTAAGGGTGATGTGTTTACAGAGGAAGGAGATTATAGAGTCCAATTGAAAGGTACACAAAATTCTTTTTTAAAATTATCAGCAAAGAGGTTACAGATCATTTGAGGGTTGGAAGAAAACGCGTTACCTTTAAACATAGACGTGAGGTAAGTACATGATTTTCGTTTAATATTAACGAAATCGAAGAATTTTTTAGGATCTTTAATAATATTATCATCAACTAAATTTGTGTAAGATTTATACGCTTCATTTGACTTGATACAGAGTTCTTTAGAGAGTTCCTCATATCAGGTCTTTTCTTCAGCACTAACGTTGTGGGGGTTTCTAATGATTTTGTGAAGCTTATTTTTTTATTTCTTAGATGCCTAAGGTTTCTATCCAGCCTTGGCTCTGAAAATTTGTCTCTTTTCCTAGTTTTTGGGACGTGCCTATCAATTCTATTGAACGAAAGGGAATAAGTTATATAACGTAAGTGGTGGACATCTTAACTGTTAAGGCTGTGTGGTGAAGTGTATTAGAGAAAATATGTTCAACATCACAGGTTTGACCAACTTTGACTTCATCATAGGAGTTTGTGATGACTAAATCTAACTACTTGCCATTCTGATTTGGACGTGGTGCAACTTGCTGCAGATCAATATTATAAAACGTACTAAATAAGGAAAAATCAATCGAGAGGTTAACTGGTAGAAGGCAGTTGTCATTTTCATCAATTTCAAAGGAAGCGTTTGATGATTAAAGTCACCAAATATTACAACCTTATCTTTATCATTCAAGGTCATCATTAACGGTGAAATAGATTCGTTGTATGCGTTTTCTGTTGCACCAAGAGAAATAAAAACGAGACAAACGTAAATGTTAAGATTTCTGCGTAAACACGTTCTGATTATTAGGTATTCGAAAAAGTAGCAGGAGGTGGTTTCGACAAGTTCGAAAGGAAGGGATTCCATTAATCTTCGTTTTAGGTCTTAAAGATATGTTTTTTTTTTCAAAATTCTTAAATTCAAATTTTTTCTCATGTATCTTCTACTCATATTCGATGTAATCAAAACTTCGTAAGCAGGAAAATAAAATAACTAAAACCAAGAAACGGTGTTTATCTTTTATTCTCAGGAGAAGCGCAACAATTGCTCTAATAACTCAAAAGAAACGAAAGAAACACCACGATAACAATAACAGCAACAATAAAAGTGTCCCAACAAAGACCTAAACGTGTTGCTTGCTTGGGCATTTGGCGTCAAACAAAGCGCAAACAACTTAATAAGCTGACGGAATTTCTTGTAAGCCATGACATCTTCCCCTCCTGCACACAAGCAAGCAAGCAAGCAAGTTCACCCCAAACAAGAATTCATTCTTATGCTGTACATAAGAAACACTCCTTGAGGCTAGCCCAAATACCCCTGCGTCAATGTTACGGTTCAAGACATATTTTTAAGGGATGACAAGACATACCTGTAGAGCTCTAAAGAAATGCCAGGCAAGTTTCTAAGATGCCAGCCAGCCATTCAACAGACAGTCGTCGTGTTGCGGTTCGTCTGTAAAGTTGAAAGACAGTCGTTGTCGTCGTTGTTGCCTGTCTTCGTCCTTACAGTAGACGTTATGTTGTCTTAACAAATCGCAAGAGAGTGGGAAGCTTGGAATAAAATCTTAAGTTGTTATTTTTCATTTAATACGATTAAAAGAAAAAGTGACACGTGAACAAGTTGTAGTTGTTATTTTCTGTCATGAGTCATGTACGAAGAAAGAAGAACTCCCCGGACGCAGTTCTTGGCGTGACACGCACGCGTTACCTTCAAAGTAGTAAGTTTGTCACGAGATCGGCTTGTTATAAATACTCGTCGGTTAATATTTGCAAAATTTTAAGTTTTGCACCCTTGAAGGTGGTAATAAAATTTATTGTTTGAAAGTTCGAAGAATTAAAATGGAAAATTAGTTGTACCCAGGTTTTAAAACTATCGCGGTAACGTTGGTGAAGTCGTCCAAGCGGAAAATTAGTATTTTCTAAAATAAAAAAAAATTTGAAAAAATCTATTCTAATGAGAAAACAGCCAGCCATAGCGGAAGTGCGGCCCAAACAATGTAAAAACAGGCGTTTTATGCTCAAGTAGCAGGAATAAAACTCAAAATGTGCCTCCTGAACGAACGAACGCAGGTTCACACAATAACTGCTGCTTGCTTGAATAACCAAAAATCTGTTCATCGAGCATATAGAATGGATAGAACTCGACTATATGTGAACATATGCATCAACGTCTATAGCTTTTCAAAAATCAAAATACCTCTGCACACAAACACATGCACTGGCAAGGATGTGTGTAAACACATTTGTGTTTTTAATGGTGTTTGCTTTGGTAATGCTTGAGTCCTGCTTCCACATTATCTTACATAGTTGAGCCGCAGCTGCTCGTGATCGCTGGTATTTAAGTGTGGATTCAGTCAAGCTGCAATTCATCCCCCTTTGTATGGGTTGGCAGCTAACCAGCCAGCCTGCCTGGCTGATGCAGAGCGGCAGCACGCCGATTTTCTCTGTAGTAAATTAAGCGAGTGTTCTAGGCTCGTTTTATACAATCGATTCCATGTGCAACCCCATAACATGAATACCCTTGGAATAGCATTAAATAATTGCATAATATTTGTGTAAATTTTGGATAAAATCCCATTTGATATGCCCAGACAAAGCTAGAGAACATTTGGCCGATTAATTATGCGTTTTTCCAAAACAAAACTAGAGGGAGAACAGGAACTACTCCTGATGGAGACTTCCTGGGGAGATTGTGATATGGCTTAAATTTATTAGAAAGGCAATCTTTAAACAAGACCTTTGTCACGTTCAGCTGACTGAGGACCAAAAATAACCAAAAGTTATGTGTGACATGAGGTGAACAAAATGAATTTCAATGCCAATGATATAGGAATTGGACCGAACTTCAGACCAGATCTTATATTAAAAGAAAGAAGATAGGAATTTTGAGTAAACTGAAAAAAAAAATTTTAATCCACATAAAATACAAGGCTATGCAGAAGTAAGACCATCTCTGCCGTCTTCGTTAAGCGGAAGTTAGACACGTGGAAGACTTCAAGCTAAGTTTTTCGAGATACAAACTTACATTACTTAAGGCTGATTTAAGTGTTACTTTGTTTTTATTAGGTTGATGAGAAGGTTCTTCGTTTATTTTATCCTGGTAGGTAACAGTGGTTCATTACCAACCAATTACCTGACTTTAATTTTAAACTATATTTGGATCGTTCGCACTTTAACTTGAGATTGTCCAAGGACTAAATATTAGGTCGCGTATATCTATGCGTTTGCTAGCTGGACACATAAATTGGTACGTTGTGGAAGCAATTAAGTTGGGCTACTCGCTTCAATAAATTTTTACCTAAAAACTATAAAACAAAAGACATAAGGTTTTGTTATTTCAAATAAATGGAAATTCTACTTTTTGTCAACTTACCAGATCTCATTAACGTTCAATCACAAAAAAAATTTAATATATTTAATTTAATTTTTGGCTTTTTTTAACCAATCCTTTAATTTCATTCATTTTCTTATCATAAGGAATAGCCGGTACAACGAAAAGTCCATTGATGCTACGAACCCTGGAGAATGCAACATATGGCATTCCTAACGCAAATTCAATTTCTCCAATATCAAAAACTGCTTGATCGAGATTTATTGCGATATTAGATACTAATGACTTTAGCAAGTTGTAGTGGAAATTGCTTGCGAGTAAAACTGTTTGATCCTTTTTTGAATGATACTATGACGGAAGGAAAAAGTAGGGTTTTTAAATTGTTGTATTTTGGTCCAGAATAATTGGGAAACTGAATCACAATGCACAAAGGAAATTCCTCTATAAATCGGTCACTTTCGTAATTGTTATAGACAATTTCAACAACGGTCTCAACGCATAGTCCTGCTAATGTAAAAAGATTTTGGCTCAATTATTAATGAAGCCTCAATTTTCGGCTTCAGTCTATTGCGTCGTCGGAGAATTTTTCAGTTTTTTAATGATTTTCTTAATATACAGTGAATCACAAAAGTTTAGAAAAAAAACAGTTTTTTAAAACATTTATTCAATTTTTACCCTTTTAACACAAAACTAAAATTTTTTTTACATATTTAATATTTCATATATATTTTGAACGCATCTTCAAAAAATCAAACAAAAAAAAAAAACTTTCTTATCACTACAAATAAAAAAAGAAACAAAAAACTAAGCATTTCATAGCTAAAAAAGTTTAGAAACATTTGTGCTTTTGATTGAACTTTGTATTGCTACGTTTGAAAAAAGCTTTAAAATAACTGGATCTAAAGTCTTTAGCTATAAATGTCAGTAATGTACGCATCAGTCACTCGCTTTTTTGTAATAAACGCAGATTATTTGTCTTTTTGTCTTAAAAATGGGATGGGATGGGAAAATGGGAAAAATCTCACTGTACGTTCGTAAATTAATTCTAAGGCTGTTTTTTCAAAATAATAAAGTGCGAGATATTGGCTAAATAATCGGGAGAAGCCTTTCTAGTGTTCATAAAATTATAAATAAATATTTATACACGGGACCATTACAACCAACAATTACATTACAACTTCGATCTGGTCGGCCAAGTTCTTTAACAGCGCGCCATGAACGAGTTATTTTGTCAGAAATAAAAGCAACTTTAAACGTTTCTGCTCCGAAGATTGCTTCGAAACTAGAGAAATTTCATGATGTCCACGTAAATGCCCAAACAGATCGAAATAGGCTCCATAAGGCTGACTATCATGGTAGAGTTGCTCGAAAAAAAACTTTCATAAATAAGCGAAATGTGCATAAACGGTTGGAGTTCGCAAAAAAACAATTCAACCAATCGGAACAGTTTTGGAGAACTGTGGTATTCAGTGACGAGTCGAAATACAACATTTTTGGTTTGGACGGACGTTGTATGGTGTGGAGAAAGGCAAATACGGAGTTCAATAAAGAAAACATTCAAGCAACAATAAAACATGGAGACGGTAGTGTGATGGTGTGGAGTGTGTTTCAGCAGCTGGCATGGGAAACTTCAAGTTATTTGAAGGAATAATGAATAAGGAACATATTTAGCCATTTTGAGAGAAAATTTGCTGGAAAGTGTGAACATGGGTGTGAAAATGGGGCTAGATGAAATCAGTTTCTTTTTCCAACAAGATAATGACCCCAAGCACAAGTCGCGTTTGGTCATGGAATGGCTGCTTTTTAAAGTCCCACACCAGCTGCATACACCCCCACAATCTCCAGATCTCAACATAATTGAAAATGTGTGGGCCTTATTGAAAAATAGGATCATGCACCATCATATTACATCCAAAGAGTCGCTAAAACATGCCATATAAGAAGAATGGGATGCAATTATCCCACTAGAGCTTGAAAAACTATCTTTGGCAATGAAAAATGGACTCCAAGCCGTTCTTGATGCGAAAGACTATCAAATGAAGTACTAAAATATTAAAAAATTAGTTTTTTTTTGTGGCGTCCGTGGCGTAGTTGGTTAAAGTGCGTGGCCGCTATGTCAAAGAACCTGGAGACCCAGGTTCGAACCCCAGCAGCGACAGAAAATTATTTGAATTAAAATAATTTTTCTGTACGGCCGAAACCTCTCTGCAGACAATGGCAAACCTTAGAGAGTAATCAAAATGCCATGTAAAGCTTCTTGAGAACGAGAACATTCCGTTCATCGCCATTCGGAGTCGGCGTTAAGCATGTAGGTCCGGTTCTCGGTCAATTGTGTACAAACTTAATAACACGCACAACACAATTGATCATAAAAAGCTAGGTCAAAGTCCTTTCAAGGGCTGAAATGGCCAGTTATTTATTTTATTAGTTTTTCTTTAATTTTTTCTGTACAACTTTTAATTTGTTTCTAAACTTATTGTAATTGTTTTTGATTTAATTTTTTTGTTATTGTGTTGTGAATATATATGGAATAAAAATATATGACAAAAATTTTTGCAACAGCTTAAAAAGTGTCAAATTTCAATGATTGTTTGAGAGAAAATGTTTTGTTTCTAAACTTTTTTGATTCACCGTACATCCCCTGAAACCGTGCTGTTCTGGTTTAATTTGACTCATTATCTGGTTCATTACGAACACTTTCCTTATTTGATTTACTATTGCAAATTGTTTTGTTAAATTGTTGTTTAAGGCAGTGTGAACAAAAACCAAGACTTGACTTTCATCTTTATTCAAATGCACAGTGCCCCCTCGTGATGCTCCTGAATGTACGAAACCTTCTTTTTCAGTTTTAATGGACTGCATTTTGTTGACAATATTTGGAAACATTTCTAAGCCTCTATTTGAATCTTTTAATTCTAATGTATATTCATGAATTGATAGAATCAGATAATGTGTTGTCACGTTGATGTTAAAATCCGCACATTCTTATTGGAAGCAATACAAGAAAATAAGACTACCAATCACCAAATGATGGAAAATTATAAAAATTTCAAATGTCTTTTATTTCACAGGGTTCACCAACAAATGCAAATAAAAACATTAAACAATTTAATCTTCATGTATTTGCATCTATTTGCACAGTTCATGATAGCATGATGAATATCTTATGCCATGTCTATACTGAGAGTTTAGTTTGAGTTTCCAGTACAAAGTTGAGTTTTGCCATTTAATGCAAAATAATCTCTTGAGTTCTCCAATACAATTTTGCAGGATGAAACTCAACTAAACTCAACTTTGAGTCTGTGTTTAGCAAAACTCAATTTGAGAAATCCCCAAAAGTATGCTAATGTTCTTATAAAAAGGCACGTTCAGATACAATTTGAACAATTTTGTGGTGAGAAATGTCAAAAACAGCTGTCCTTGACTAGGCTATAAATTTGTTATTTTTTGAGATATCGACTTGAAGTTTTCACCACATATTCTTGAGACTTAAATCTTTAAGAGAATATAAAAAGTATTTTTGAAAAATAAAGTTCTGGGTATATAACCCCCCTTAAGTAAAATTTATGTCACGGTGATGGATGTGTCGAAAAAATATAAGATTACAAAAGTAAACAAAGAAATGTCACATTAAACACAATTCTGTTGACGCATCTCTGTGTGAACAGCTATGGTTGAACTCAAACTAAACTCTCTGTGTAGACATGGCATAAGTTGGTAATAAAAAGCCGTTGAAGCGAACAATATTCGCCTCAATGTTTTTGTTGTTGTTTCATGTCAATCAATTTTTTTCTAACGAGCGAACAAAGTGAACTATAGATACATATAGAAGCGGGCAAGAAGCAAACTAAATTGAACGAATATCAACAAGGATAATATGAAAATCTTATTTTCAATAAATTTCTTAACTAAAGAGAATTTCAAAATTTGGGCTTCGTTAGGACACAATTTAAGATCCGTAGAACAGTTTAGAAAAGGAAATACTAAAATCGGTCAACCCATTTCAGAGTTCTGCGTACATTAACATTCTTCATGCAAGTTGTTACATGGGAACTTCGCTCGATTCGCTCGCTCCAATAAATTCTTATGACTCCAATCCCATTATGACCGAATTGGAACTCATATAGCCTACAGTGCCTAAATTTACGTTTTTTTATCATAAAGGGTGTTTTTTAATACGCAGTAGGACTCTTTTTTGAAATAAAAAACACAAAAATAAATCAAATGACTTATGTTTCGGCTTTATTTGAAAGTTTTAAGGCGACATGAAATTATTGTTTGAAAATTATTTCCTTTATATTGCCCAATTTTTTGTCACTTGCAAGCATTTCCAGCCGAATTTCGTCGATAATGCTAATATGCGTTATTTCCCTTAGTGTACGAACAAATCGACAACTTGCTTTAGGTAAAATAACTAGAAGAATTAGATGATTTAATAAACAAAATTTTAGTAGAATTTACAAATTTTAATTAGGTGAATTACCTAATGCATGATTGTTTAATTAACTGTGTAAGTAGAAAAGTTGTTGAAAAGATTAGGTGAAATAGAAAATTTCACATTAGCTAAACTATTTTAGGTAATAAATCAATTCTTTTATTTTCTGTGCAAGATCGCGGCGGATAATCGATAAGTCCAGAACGTGATAAAATTCGCTCACCAAACGTCTCTTTCAGCAAATTGATTGCTTCGGTGGCTCGTTGCGCCGCACAGTGATGCGATTAGTACAAGTTAGACGGAAAGAATTCTTTTGTAGATTTTTTATAGTTTTAGATGTTTAAGGTATAGGAAAGTACAAAACAGTATTTAAAAAATTTTGACCGAGTGGGCGTGGCGGCTGCCATACAACTTAAACACATTTAGCGCTGTATCTTAAACGTATATTCACAGCAACGCTAATATAGCTATCGGTGGATGTATGATCTTTAAATTTTTGCAAAATTTCGGTGGGATTGGACAAGTAGGCGTAGCAATCCCATATATGTGAAATATATTTAGGCCCATAACTAAGAACTGAGAAAAGCTGCGCTAACGAAATTTTAAGCTTAATATTTCTAACTTTATGAAATTGCTCATTTTCTACAACAACGTTACAACTCAAAAAACTAGATTTTTCCGGAGAAGCATTTTAAGTTTTGAACATACAAAGGAAATTAAATTTTCAAAATATGGACAAAACATCAAATATACAAGTACTACTGTAATGTACATGGTTTAATCCATACAAAGTGACAAAAAAAAACTGGAGATTATCAATATATAATACGATCTAATCGGAAATATATTGAGGTAAATGAATCACAAATTCTACTCTCCTGCAAAAATTAAAGAAGATATCGTTACCAAAATTGTACACAGCATAGATCATGATAACACGAATGTTGCTGTGTAATTAACTCAAATTTTATGTTTATTGGATTATAACGTTATTGAAGAAAACGAGCGAAATATATTTATTTTTTTATATTTTAACACTGTTATGGATGGAATTTTTGGCTTATATACGATGACAAAGAATCGCAGGAAAAACTAATACATCCGGATGCAATTTTTGAACATTAGCTAGGATCTTTTCTCGGGAGGAATCAATCAAAGTGTCAGAACTGATAAGTAGCATATTCAATTAATCCGTATTTGTATTTACTCTGGAGCTTTTACCAAACGTTTATCAAACAGTCTTTGTTACGCGCCTCTTGTGCCTCTTAAGGCAATTGCTCTTTTCCAAAGATGCATTGATGCACTTTATTTTTAGTATGACAGAGAATTATATGAACTGTTACCGGCATAATATCAGTTATAAAGTTCTATATAACTGGTTTAAAGTGATCATACAAAGTGATTTTATGAAAACGGCAAAATCTCTTGAAATTCCACAAAAATTTATTTAATTTTTTTTTCTTTTGGCTTTGAATCAAGAATTGCAGGTGAAATACCTATTCAGTCAAGTCTGCCTTGGTTCTAAAATGGGCTGATAGATTAGTGAGGGGGAAGGGGCAATCAAGTGAAAAATGTGTCTGATGTTCTAAGAGCGGTAGAAAGCCGAAGAAATATGTGAATTTGGTTATGAGGCAAGTGTTATGCATTTACCTCAATCAATTAAAGTTATAAGGCAGTCTCATCCACAAACTTCTCTACCATCAACTACTTACAACTTTAAGTCGTAATTGTTGATGAGTTTTCAATTTCGGTTGATTAGAAATGAGGAAAGAAAATTGCAAATGCGAAAGGTTAAACCGTAGGACCATGGCCTAGCCGGGAATCAAACCCGGAACCTTTAGGATGGCAGTTGAGCACGCTACCTACTCAACCACATAACAGTGGATAGATAAAAAAAAAAATTGCAAATATGAGAGGTGGCCCTTTTTTATTTACCAAAATATTTTAACAAAATTCCTGTTTTTCCGCATTTGTATCAGTAAATACCGTTTTATAGCGCCAACATTTTAAAAGATATGTTATTGAATTTATTTTGAAGCGAAGCTTTTTACGCCTCGTTCTTTTTTAATAGAATATACCTTTGTCATTAAGTATGCCGATTTTTAACTCTTTAGGCTATTGGGAAATATTTCAAAAATATAATCAAGCATAACAACAAAATTCATGAATAAAAATTGAGTCTTGCTCCATTTAGCATCACTTGGACTCCAGACAAATCACAAACAAAAGAGAAAACACCCTGTACCAACGAATATTGAATTTGCCTAATAAAGTGCCGTTATATACAGTTATTTAAGCAGTACAGACTACAATTGCAACGGAAACTAATAAACGCGACGCTGTCAACGACAGGCTTCCACAGTTCAGACTCAGACACAGATGTACCGATATAATGTTTAACAATTCCACATAAATACATATGTATATTTATATAAAGTATATGTAAGAGGCTATATAGTGAGGGGGAATAAAAATCTTCGACATGATCTTTGTTTACGAAATACTGTAAAAATGTTTTTTAAAAAAACCCCCTGTCACAATTCCAATTTTAAGAAATGCCAAATCCAAGGAATGCAGCAACCACCCTTATTTAATTGTTATGTACTTCATGTGAATCCAGCGGTGACTGATTGCTGGACTACCCTACCTCCATCTCCCCTAACAACCAAATCAGAACCGAAATCGCAATGCTTTAGAGTTGAGCGAGTTTCTGCCATGCGACAAACTAGTTTTATGTGGAAGTCAGAACCCTCGGTTCAAAAATGCACCTGGCTGAATTTTATTGAGATTTTCCATGGCACACATGCCAGTGTTCAGAGTGGTCTAAAATTGCCCTTAAAGGCTGATGTTATTTCGAGCAACATAGCAACAACAACCAGAACAACCTCACAATTGAGCCAAACAAGAAATGCATTTATTTGTTGGTGTAGAATTATGGGTCGCGTGCCCGAAGTACTTCGACACCCGACAGAATAAGATTGTTTTTTGTTGCTCATTCATGCACGACGTTCTATAGAAAAATTTGAAAATGCTTTTGTTTCTTATCCAAAATGAATTTAACGGCATTGTGTTGCAGTCTCAGACATTTATTTTATCCCTCAAAGGATAAAGGATGAAATCTAGAGTCTTGCAGTTGAACAATATGTTACGTTTTTTTGATGGGAAGATCACAGAAGAGGTTCGTCTGTACTTTGCCACAAAGATATCTGTTGCAACTTGGCTCTTAATTATTGTTTGTTTATTCCTTGGAAAGGATTTCTACATCGCCAAAGATGTGTTTTATAATTTGCATCATTGAAATATATGCAAAGGATTTGTGAAACTATTAACTATGGTTAATGTAGCATTTTGTATTGAGTATGTTTATATTTTCTGAGTATCGAACAAAAAAAAAATTGAATATCCCTGCAGTAAACGGAACTAGTGCTGAACTAGCGAATTCACTAGTGCGTAGGCTACCACCACTAGTTCCACTTCCATCTACTTTCCATGCGTTCAACTGGCGAATTTTATATGGACATGTCATAGGAAGGGGTGAATTGCTACCTTTTATACTATTGTTCTCCAGTCACTTCACTAGTGCTAAAGAATTTACTACTTCTGTAGTGCTCAAGGGTCAACTATTTCACTAGTGTGTAAAAAGCAACTACATAGCTAGTGCTTTTGGAGTTAATTCCTTCACTTTTGTAAAAGAATTAGCTAGCTCCCTAGTTCATTTTTAAAAAAAAAAAAACAACTATTTCCGTTTTCGGTTTTTTATAAAAACACTACAAACATAATATTATATTGTAATACATAATTAGAAAAAAATTATATAACATTAAAATAGAAATTAACAATAACTTGAACTTCAGTACATTTTATATGTTATTTAAGCAAATAATAGTAATTAAACAAAAACGTTATAAAACAAATAATAATAATTAAACAAATTTAAAGAAAAAATTAAATTCAGGAACATTTACATCACTAGTAAACTAGTAAAAATAAACTGTATGAATAAACTGTAAAATATAGATTTTACTTTGGGTTCGATTCTTTGGTTAATGATTTTGCTTCGAAAAATCGTTTTTTCTGCAGCTGTATTGCTCTGCGTAATTTTTGTTTTATAACATTTTATATTTTATTCACACTTTTTTCTTGTTTCACGTCACTTTAAAATTCTTATATAACACTGAATTTAATTATAGCACTGAATTACGTAAAAGTTAAAATTTTTGAACATAAAAGCAACAACATACATATACCGCAAAGTTTGCTCTGCTTTTTTCAGTTTTCTCAGCAGTGTGAGCATAAAATTCATGAACTGACCCCTTTATGCATTACCTAGGATCAAAAAAGTAACTAGTGACAGTATGCACTAGTGAAGTAACTAGGAATGTAGTAACAATTGTATACATTTAATAATACAGGGATGCGAATTATATACATATGTATTAGGGTGTCCCAAATGAAAATTTTTTTCGAATTTTTAAGTTGCTCAAACTTTGTTTAAAAGCTTATAGGGTAAAGTATTTTTGAAATTTTTTTGGTCACGCTAATCGGATTTTCCCTAAAAATCAGGTTTTGAGATTTTTTGAATTTCAAGCATAAGTTGGTCAATAACAGACATTTTCTAAGTCTTTGAGTCATCATTTCGAAAGACAAATATCCAAACTTTACTTTTATGTACATAAATCACAAGTGTTGGCAATTTTTTTGAACATTTTGATGTATGTAAAGAGTGATTTTTTAAGTGCCTGATAACTTTTTTTTTAAAAAAAACGCATAAAATTTGCAAAATCTCATCGGTTCTTTATTTGAAACGTTAGATTGGTCCATGACATTTACTTTTTAAAGATAATTTCATTTAAATGTTGACCGCGGCTGCGTCTTAGGTGGTCCATTCGGAAAGTCCAATTTTGGGCAACTTTTTCGAGCATTTCGGCCGGAATAGCCCGAATTTCTTCGGAAATGTTGTCTTCCAAAGCTGGAATAGTTGCTGGCTTATTTCTGTAGACTTTAGACTTGACGTAGCCCCACAAAAAATAGTCTAAAGGCGTCAAATCGCATGATCTTGGTGGCCAACTTACCGGTCCATTTCTTGAGATTAATTGTTCTCCGAAGTTTTCCCTCAAAATGGCCATAGAATCGCGAGATGTGTGGCATGTAGCGCCATCTTGTTGAAACCACATGTCAACCAAGTTCAGTTCTTCCATTTTTGGCAACAAAAAGTTTGTTAGCATCGAACGATAGCGATCACCATTCACCGTAACGTTGCGTCCAACAGCATCTTTGAAAAAATACGGTCCAATGATTCCACCAGCGTACAAACCACACCAAACAGTACATTTTTCGGGATGCATGGCCAGTTCTTGAACGGCTTCTGGTTGCTCTTCACTCCAAATACGGCAATTTTGCTTATTTACGTAGCCATTCAACCAGAAATGAGCCTCATTGCTGAACAAAATTTGTCGATAAAAAAGCGGATTTTCTGCCAACTTTTCTAGGGCCCATTCACTGAAAATTCGACGTTGTGGCAGATCGTTCGGCCAATAATGATGAAATGTCAAAGCATACTGAGCATCTTTCTCTTTGACACCATGTCTGAAATCCCACGTGATCTGTCAAATACTAATGCATGAAAATCATAACCTCAAAAAAATCACCCTTTACTATATTTTATTTTTTTGTGAAATTTCTTTCGTTACATCGTTGGTTGGTGCATCGATTAGTCGAAGTCGTAGAAGGCCAAAATAATCTTGGCGAGTATAAAAATCACGTTATGAACAGAACGTTTCTCGAACGTAGTACAGATTTAGAAAATAAAAATTGATGATTTTCCATACGTTGGTCAACACTAAAACCTCGATGTTTATTTGCCCTACACTATGAAACAATTTGCAACAAATTTGACAGACGCAATAACCTAACCAATTTCGAGTGTCTATATTAAGAGTCGCTTTAGTTATATTCTTGCATTCCAAAAACACATCGCCTATATAAGGCTAACTGTAAAAAGTAAGCTAATAAATTTTATCGATGAAATTCAAATTTTTGATGTTACAACGTAAGTTTTATAAAGATAAAAGCATTTTTACAAAATACATCGGCATTGCAGGAAATATTTATTTAATGAATATAAGTGATATGATAAAAGTAATGACACGATAGTAAAGGTTAGTTCTTTGACTTTATGACAAAAATAAAGAAAAAATCAAAGACGGCATCAGGACGGGGTGGGAGCAACGAAACTACAAATTTGTTACACAGAATTTGACAAAAAAATACAAGAAATTTATGAAGTCTTGAGGCCGCAGAGAGAGCAGCTACAAGACCGAAAATGCATCAATCATGCAATGGCGTTGCATGGAAATATTACTCGGGGAGTAATTAGCACGGCTAATGTTAAGGATCTATAAGATGTGGTGGGGTAAAGCGTTTCACCTGTGAAGTTTTGACAGCGATCTTATATACAACCAAGTGTCATACCGTCACGTGTTGCTTTCATTGCCGCATAGTTTTTCAGGATACAGCGAAGCGTTCAGACGTGCATTGTGTTGCTCTTCCAAAACAGTGGTAAGCATTTTTTTCCAAAATTTTTTTGATCTAGTGAATTTATCGTGTTTTATGCCAACTACTCAACACAAATTCAAGTTTAATATATCAGTCTTGTTGGTTTAATCTTGTTCTTAAAAATATGAAGTGTTTGTAAACTATCTATCGAGTGGTTGTGTGATGCCTGCCGTGTTTTCAAAATGAAACGTTTCACCCCATAAACTCCGTTTTAATGCGTATTTAGTGTTTTTGTGTGTGTTTAATGCGTTTTTATTGTTTTTTTGGCATTTTTCAATTTATTGCAACAAATGCGACCGGCCTTATTTATCACTAGAAATGCTTCGTCATGGGTAACCGTGGCTAGTACACCTTTCGAAACTGTTACTCTGGCCGCGATATTAGCTAAAAATGATTCTTTGACTTTATTGCGAAAATGAACAATCTATTTTTGGGCGCCACGACATCATTGCAGCGTTGCATGGGATTTTACATAACTCCGCGGCTATTAGCGCTACGATAAATTTTAAGCAAGGACAGTAAAGCTTTGGTCACATAATTAAAAAAAAAAGTGCCATGAGGACTAAAGACAAACATGGGGGAAAGAAGTGAGACAAGAACTAGATATTCACACAAGGATAAAGTCAGGAACTTAAACCTGAATTAAAACATGAGTTTCTACAGAAAGTAGGACAATTTTTAGGGCAAATATAAGAATAAGGATAAGGATGAGGACAAGTTAAAAAAAAAGAAAGAGACAAGGATAGGGACAAGAATAAGGACAAGGATAAGGATATGCTGTCACTCAAAACTTATGGGTGTGCCCTAAGGTGGGTCACCAAAAAAAAATATCAAAAGACCGCCCCTCATTTGAAAGCTTATGTTAAGGGGATTTTAGTAGCATACAAATTTTTTTTTTATGTGGACCCGAAATCTGCCCCAAATGGTCTTTTTTGTATAACTTCATCAGTTTTTATCCGATCGTAAAAAAAAGTATGTCGTTTAATTTATTTCATTATATTGAGCGGCAGTAAAAAACAGTTAAATTTAAAATATAACCGTTAGAACAATTTTGATGAAATAAAGAAAGACAATGCTCCTGACCAAGGTATAGCAGGTATATTTTGTTTGCTTGTGTGTGAGGTTGTGTGGTTTTCCTCTAGTTGCTGTTTTGCTTGTTGATTTGTTTTTATATGCAATAATAAATTGCAGACTAAACGGCTGGAGCAATTTTGTTGGCATTTAGTATAAAGATTCTCCTGACTCAAGATTAAAAGATAGGCTATGAGAAGTTTCAAAAACTTTCGATAGAGGGGGCTTCAAGTAATAAAATATATATGACTCCATAGTGCCTGATCGACTGGACCGATTTAAAAGAAACTTTGTATTAAAAACGAAACCAAATGAAGCTGAACCGAAGACTAACGAACAAACACGGAGATGAACGAAGGCAACCGAAGATGAACCGAAAGCTAAATCCTAAAAACGAAGCCAAACTTGACCGAAAATTAAATTCGCTGTAACTTTTTTTCCTACGAATGAAATCAAAAAGTTTCTTCACAAAAGTTTAATGATTTTTTACGAACTTTTATTTTCTTAAAAACAAAAATGGAAGTTTTGGGGTTACTGAGGAAATAAGACGAAAAGTTGAAATATCTGGTCAAAGATGGAATCGGATGTAAAAATGTTGTTAAAACGAATTATAGGCCTTGTTGAGATCTATCTAACGACATACTTTTTTACGATCGGATAAAAACTGATGAAGTTATACAAAAAAGACCATTTGGGGCAGATTTCGGGTTCACATAAAAAAAAAATTTGTATGCTACTAAAATCCCGTATAATTCAGCGTATAATTCAGCGAGAATTTATCTCGAGGTTAAATTATTTATTTTTCATCAGAAGATAACATTTTAATATCAGAAGATAATAACACGGTGTTACAAAATGAAAACAAATAAAAAAACTTGCCTCGAGACATAGAAGAGGTAGTAGGCCTGGTTGAACATAAGATAACTGCATACTTAGTTTTTTTAATATACCCTCAAAATCGGGATTTGTGGCCAAAAAACCGATTTTAGGTAGGTGCATGTATAGTTTGTTGTGTAACCCCGTTATATCTACCTCAATTGTAAAAATTTAAACATTGATAAAAAGAAGAAAAATATACCCTTAATATAATATATAGACCGTTTTTTTACAAAAAGAATTGACAAAGTTACAGGTAAAATCATTTGAAAATTTCTCCTTTCTTTTTAATTTTTTCAACTTCAACAACGTTTTGTTAACAAATTTTGTTTTGTGGCACTATTAGTTTTAGCAGGATTCTGAAAGCCTTTTAAATTTTGTGTTGAAGAAGCTATCATTTACTTCAATTGGCTGAAATACAAAAGCACTATCGAATTTTTAGTATTCGTAATAAAATACAAAAAAAACATTTTTTTTTTCTAAAAATGTTTTTTTTTTCTAAAAATGTTTTTTTGACCTTTTGCGTTTATATATATTATCATAAAGCTGGTGTATTGCCCGGATGTGACGGAACTGTTTGCAGTTTTCAACCACAAACACGCTCCGAATGAATGGCGTTTGTTTATTGAGGGATCTTGCAAGAGTATGATTTATTTAAAAACTTTTTGTGTGATTCTTGATATGTTAAATTCTGATAAATGTATGTCGCCGACTTAAAGGCTCTAACAATACTGTATGGAATGCAAGGTGGTTATACCAAGTATCCTTGCATTATTTGCGAATGGGATACTCGTGCGACTAATAAATATAAGCAAAAGGAGTATCCACTGAGTGCTTCATTTTAAGTTGGCAAAAAATATGTTTTGAATACTCCACTGGTGCGACCTGAAAATGTAATCCTACCGCGGCCTCGGTAGTTGAGTTGGTAGCGTGCTCGATCCTTCGTTCAAAGCTAAAAAAAAAAAAAAACTCTGATTGCAGCGTTTCCTAGGTTAAGTGAGGCCAAAATCAAAGAAAGTATCCTCCACGTTCAAATCTTTTATAAAAAATATTTATTCATTTCGGTTATTCTAAGGTTTATTTGTGGGCCCACAAATTCGGAAAATTTTCTTGGACAGTGATTTCGTTTCTAAATTAAATCCAGTTGAAAAAAAGAGCTTGGAATAGTTTTATTTCGTTATGCATTTATTTCCTCGGCAACAAGAAAAGTCGAAATTACTTAGATGTTGTAAATGAATTTTTAAGTGCCTACGAAGAAATGGGCTGCAATATGTCAATCAAAATACAGTTTTTGCACTCCCATATAAACTTTTTCCCGAATAGCCTTGGGCAGTTTAGTGATGAACAAGGAGAAAGGTTCCACCAGGAGATGGAAGCTATAGAAACCGGCTTTTAGGGAAAAAATTCCATAAACATGCTGGCAGACTACTGCTGGTCCCTAAAACGTAAAATCGATTTTAATATATATAAACGAAAAAGGTCAAATAAACATTTTTAGAAAAAAAAAAAAAAAAAAATTGTATTTTATTACGAATACTAAAAATTCGATAGTGCATTTGTATTTAAGCCAATTGAAGTAAATGATAGCTTATTGAACGCAAAATTTAACAGGCTTTCAGAATCCTGCTAAAACTAATAGTGCCAAAAAATAAAATTTGTTAACAAAACGTTGTTAAAGTTGAAAAAATTAAAAAGAAATGAGAAATTTTCAAATGATTTTACCTGTAACTTTGTTAATTCTTTTTGTAAAAAAACGGTCTATAAATTATATTAAGGGTATATTTTTCTTCTTTTTATCATAGTTTAAATTTTTAAAATTGAGCTAGATATAACGGAGTTACATAACAAACTATACATGCACCTACCTAAAATCGGTTTTTTGACCACAAATCCCGATTTTGAGGGTATATTAAAAAAACTAAGTATGCAGTTATCTTATGTTCAACTAGACCTACAACCTCTACTATGTCTCGAGCTGAGTTTGTTTTCACTGTTACACCGTGTAATCAGACGGTAAAAACATTTAATCAAAAGGCAATTTCTTTATTTTTTTTCAGATCATTTAAGACCGATCAGAGCGATAACAGTTGAAAAAATCAGGATGTGAACAAAGCTCTGTATACTAGGTTTTTCAATTAGTTTCTAGAGTCACACTTAGATGGCGGAAGTACGTCAGCAATTTTATTTTTCTAAAAATGGTTCTACTTTCTTCTGAACACGCGTAAAGTGCCATGTAGTTGTGACAATTCAGTCTTATATTTACAGATGTTCAAAATAGACGTGTCACAGTATTTTTTTTTTTAAATGGAAAAAATCAAGTATCGTGCAGTGATTGAACTTTATTTTTGAAAGGTGAACAACCAAAAGAAATTCATGAGCAATTATTTGAAGAGTATAAGGACTCTTCAGTTTCACTTGCAACAGTGTAAAACTAGGTTGCTGAGTTTAACCGTGGACGTATAAGTCTTGAAGACGATCCACATCAAGGACCTCCAAAAAGTGCATCAATACCAGAAATCATTGCAAAAATTCAGTATATTGTTTTGGAAGATCGTCGATTGACTAAGAGTGATTAAACAGAAGACGTAGACACCTAATTAGGCAGTGTCAGCCATATTTTAAGTGAAATTTTGGGTTTCAAAGAGATGTGTGCACAATGGGTGTCGTATTCGCTAACAATGGAACAAAAATACTTTCAAATGAGACTTTCTCAGCAACATTTGGAGCGTTTAAAAAAGGAAAAAAAAATATTTTATGCGTCGATTCATGATCCTGAAACAAAACAAGTAGCTAAAGAGTGGAGTGAACTTGATACTTCGGCTCCTAAGCGAGTTCGTGTTCAAAAATCTGCAAAGAAGGTTATTGGATCAGTTTTTTGGGATGCAAACGGGATTTTGTTGGTGGATTATCTCCAAACTGGAAAAACAATTAATTTTGAATATTATTGCAACCTTTTGGATTAGCTCGATGCAAAGATTCGGGAAAAAAGACCCAGTTTGCAAAAGAAAAAAGTAATTTTTCATAAGGACAATGCACCTCCTCACAAAAATCAATAAACCATCGCTAAAATCATTGAATTAAAGTACGAATTGTTGAAACATCCACCCTATTCGCCAATTCTAACTCCCTCAGACGGTCAGAAAAAAAAATTCTCGCAGAAAAAGATTTCATCAAACGAAGAGGTGATGTACGCACAGAAGGATATTTTGGATACCTTCCGAAAGGCCACTACAGCGATGGGATCCATAAATTAGAGGACAGTTGGAACATGTATATTGAGCTTCTGGAAGAATATACTAAATAATAAAAAGCATTTTAAGCTTTACCCTGAGAAAAAAGAGGAAAAAAAAATGTTTTACTATATTATTGTTTAAAAATCGTTATAATCTTGTAAAAAAATCGTAAATATCGTAAAAGGGGTATATTCATTTTGTCATTCCGTTTGTAACGCCCATAAGGAGACGTGGTAGGTGTAGAAAAGAATATATATTTTTGATCAGCATTGCCACCCGAGTCGATTTAGCCATGTCCGTCTGTCTGTGATCACGATTACAGCCATAATTTTTAAGCTCACGAAATTCAATATTTAAGCTTGTATCTAAAAAATAAAGATCAAGTTCGAAAATGAACCAAATCGGATGAAAACCAATTCTACCTTCCATACAAAGTGACTTTACCAAAAAGGTAAAATCTCTTTAAATTCCACAAAAATTAATATTTGGACTTGAAATATGAACTATGATATATAACATGTACTCTGTGTATGAAATTTAAGGAAATCGAGTGCAAACCATGCCTACCTCCCATACAAAGTGACTTTTTCAAAAAACAAAGGCGAATATTTTCTGTTAAATCTATGACCAAAATGTTTTTATCGAACATTGACTGCTTAAGACTTTGAATATACAGTGAGCGTCAAAACAAAGTGTACACTTGTTTGTATACGAGTTATACCACCTGTAAGTCTTCAATACTGTGATTAGTCCCAAAATTTATTATGTTTTGAATTCTTATCAAAGTCTCTCTTAATATAAGCATAAAGTCTTGCAAATAATTTACCACAACAAAATATTTAATAAAATGAAAGAAAAGTCCATATTTATCGCGTCAAAACAAAGTGTACATCTGCATAGTAAGCTTAGCAATTTCAAATATTTTAAACAAATGCAACGGTGTCTCTCTCAAATTGGTTAATTATGATGTTAGTTAATGTTTCTGCATGATTCGCCTTTGATAAAGTGAGAAAGTAAGTTGTAAGATAACTTTTTTAAAATGCGTAGTTAAACTTCTATTGAATCACGGGAATTAGTCATAAAATTCCATAAAGCAGGAAAATCGCTTCGCGAAATCGCTTCAATTTTTGATAGAGATCATAATACCATCAAGAAAATCATTGACAAATACAAAAAATTTGGAGCACTAGAAAATCGACCATGTGCTGGCAGACCAAAACAACTCTGTGAAACCGCAATACGATCAGTATTCAGAATAGTGTGAAAATATCCAACTGCAAGCGCAGTGAAAATAGCTGATGATCTTTTGAAAGAAACCAATCATCAGAAACCAACGTTAGTGCCAGTACAATAAGACATTAAATGCAAATGGTATATTTGGAAGAGTCCCTCGAAAAAAGCCGCTTATATCAGAAAAAAATCAAAGGCTACCCATGGATTTTGCTAAAATGTATGAAAATAATGAAATTTAACTTTGAAAAAAACGTAGTTTTCAGTGACGAAAGCAAATTTTTGGAAAGAAAAAATCTACACAAAATATGGAGAAGCAAAACTCAGGAGTTCATTGAGCAAAATATTACTTCTACAATAAAGCAGGGGGGGCTCGATGATGGTGTGCGGGTGTATGACGGCAAATGGCGTAGGAAATTAAACGTTTATTGACAGTACATATAATAAATTCGATTACTTTAATATTTTAAAAGAACATTCGCCGGCCAGTGTTAACAAATTAGGACTGGATCACTTGTAGATGTTTCAGCAGGAAAACGATCCGCAAAACATATCCAAGGTAGTGAAGGAATAGTTGCTGTGCAAAACTCCAAAACAGCTGGATCACCCCTTCACAATCACCTGACCTCAAACCAGATAGAATATTTGTGGGAACATCTAGATAGACAAATAAGAAAGAGGACGATATCCAGCAAGGACTCGCTGAAAGCCGTTTAACTTGAAGAATGGCACAAAATTTCATCAAACGTAACAACGAAATTTGTGGAATCAATGCCAAGACGTTTGAAAGCTGTCATTTCAGCCCGACGAAAACAAAAAAATATTAATAATTGGACTGAAGTTATTTTTTCTTATGTACAACTTTAAGTGTACACTTTGTTTTGACTCAAAGAAAATGGAGTATTTTTCGTTTTTGAATTATGTGAAAATTTGTTTTAAAATAAGTTATATTTTTAGTTAGTAAATAATAATAGTGCTATAATAAGAGAATAAATTATTAATTCTAAATATACTAAAATTTCTTATAAAATTGCTTTTTAAAATATTGAAATAAAGTAAAAAGTATTAAAACATACTGTGTACACTTTGTTTTGACGCTCACTGTACTTTGTTTCGGCTGTGGGCTATTTTATCTTCGCTCGAGTCGAAGATAATTTCTTACTAGTTATTTTCTAATCTGCTTTGTTAACATTACTAAGTCAACTTTTAGGAATCTTTATGTAAATTATTTTTATTTTGTCTGAGGTAGATTAAAATTTTTTTATATAAAATATCGATTTTTTAACAAAATAAAATGATAGAAGACGAAAAACTTGCCCTGACTGGCATGGGCTCTGAGCTATAGAGTTATGAAAATATCTAATAGAAACTGCAGATTTTGGCAGGAGATGCCAAGAAAATGGTTATTCCTACGCATTTGATGACTAAAAACTAAATTAAGAAAATATATGAAGGATTACTTCTAAAGAATACGGCAGTTTTGTATCTTCTTTTGTCTAATTAATTTATTTTTTATATCTAACAATATTAGTACTAATTTAAGCATATACCTATATATACATACCTATATATATATATATATATATATATATATATATATTTATTAACATTCATACATGTACATAAATACATATTTTCTGTCTTCTAGGTGAAGGTTTGAACATATAAGCATCGTTCCGTGAAGACGTAAAAACTTGGCCGTATCTGTGAAGAGTGCAATTAGCGAATTCTACTTTTACTTTTTTTCCCCAATTCTTCATGCCTTTATAATTGTAACAATCTTACTGTGATAGCTTCAATAAAATATAATTATTGCAAAATTTACTTTTAATTGTTGATAATTAAAAAAAAAAAAAAACAAAAAAATCTATGCGAGCAAAGCATAGCTAAGAACCCTCAGAAATGTGTAAATGGAGTGTTGCTTTAAGGAAACAGGTGGGAGGTTTTACCAGGATTGCGTCTAAGTGCATTTCGAGAGACATTCAAAACCATTACAAGTACATCAAATAAACGTTTAAATAATTTCTCATATTCCAACATTAATTACTTTAAAGTCGTAGACGACGACTCTTCAGAAATTACCATAAAATGATGCACTTAGGGGTTAATGCAAGCACCGCATTCATCCGTTCACCACAATAGCCAAGGTTCACCAGTCCAACACATGCAGACTAAAAACATCTTCGAGCGATATATGAGCGAACGTATGCCGTGCTCCTTTCAGAGGATGTTTAAGTAAATTACAACGCATTAATGCATTCTGAGGCACAGGATCTGCTGATAGGGATGCATCACTGAGTGGGTGCTGGATATGGCAAGGAATGCAAACAGGGTTGGCATTTCGATAATATTCTGTATTTATTTACCAAAGATAGCAGCTCTTCGAATTGAAAATAAATGGAGTGCCCAAGTTTTTTGACGTTGTTGTGTTGTTGCTTCTCAAAGCAAAAGATACCAAAGCAACGCAAGCGATTATAAGTAGAATGCTAAACATGGCAACGGGTCGCCGCTGCTGGCTGACTATGAGCCAAGCCAAGCCACCCCACTTGACTACGCACAATCCTAAAGCTCTATCCTTGTGGAAGTTGGAAGGCACAAAAGTACGCGCTGTGGGAATTCGAGAACGACCTACTCGTACGGGGTGTCAGCGACAGCATAACAGTGAGCAGCATAACATCGACGACTCGGATGACGATGACGATGCCGATGCCAAGCAACGTTTCCACGCACGTGCCGTTCCAAATGCAAGCCGCATTCAACAAAACAAAAATAAAACAACGCACAACAACAAAAACTGTATAAAACACATTTCAGAATTGTTTACCCAAAATCGAAATGAAAATAACTGTAATACGAGCCAAAGTAAGTGGTCGTATTTTTTATTATATAAGGATAATTTTTGTGCACACCCATAACGTCATGGCAAGCCAGGGCTGAGAATGAAACTTCTTTTCATACAGAACGAGACACCTTTTTTACAGGCTGAAATTTGAAAAAGTACTTTTTATATTTTTGTTTTTTTTTCCTCAACAATTTTTATGTTTTCCCGAGGACGAATATAAGCCTATTGATTTGTATTCGTCCGTTTTTGCATGATTTAAATATAAGTTAAAAAATATAAACATGTAAAATGCCCGATGAACGAAGATTTCAATAAATCCTGGACACTTTTCTTAGATAATTAAATGGGAATATATGCATAAGGTCTGTTCCCGTACTCTAAAGTTTTAGTCCAATTTACCATTTTTGCAGGTTTAAGTCCGAGAAGCGTTCCCGTACTCGAAAAAATGGTAAAAGAGAGTGCAATTGAGAGAGTAAAAAATTTCCCTTCCCTGTCAAAAGCTGCAAGTTTTAGTCCGAGAAATTTTTTCTGGCAAAAATGGTAAAAGTGTCAAACTGCTTAAAATCATATGTTTACATGTTAGCAAAGAAATTGCAAAACCATAAAAGTTCTTTAATAATTGTTTAAAATAAAAAACTGTTGGAATGGAAACCAAAAACATGGTAAATTGTGTAAAAACTAAATATAAATGTTTATTTAATTGTTCAAAATCTTTAGCATGTCGTCTGCACTTCCAATGCTCCACACCAAGCAAACGATTTTATTTGACAGTTTACACAATTTTAGTTCAAAAAGCGTTCCCGTACTTTTTGTGTTTTTCAATATTTTTGAGAGATTTTTCCTTAGATAGATAAGATAGATAGATAGATAGATAACTGGCCATTTCAGCCCTTGAAAGGACTTTGACCTAGCTTCTTATGATCAATTGTGTTGTGCGTGTTATTAAGTTTGTACACAATTGACCGAGAACCGGACCTACATGCTTAACGCCGACTCCGAACGGCGATGAACGGAAAGTTCTCGTTCTCAAGAAGCTTAACATGGCATTTTTTATTACTCTCTGAGGTTTGCCATTGTCTGCAGAGAGGTGGCGGCCGTACAGAAAAATTATTTTAATTCAAATAATTTTCTGTCGCTGCTGGGGTTCGAACCTGGGTTTCCAAAGTTCTTTGACATAGCGGCTACGCACTTTAACCAACTACGCCACGGACGCCACAAGAGATTTTTCCTTACTCTCACGTTTTTGACAGTTTTACCATTTTTAGCCCAAAAAGTTCGGGAACAGACCTATAGTTTGATGTGATAAATGCCTCATTAATTTGTTTACAAATTTAGGGAACGGAACTCCAATTTTTTCGGAACTCCAAAAAACCCTTCCGATCAAAAAATACACGGAATTTTCCATTCAAACAAATTGCGTTGAGATATTATTGAAAATTTTTTTTTGGTGTTGGTACATCTCTCATCTGGTGCTCTAATATCCCTTTGAGCGCCATTTGTCGCCAGTTTTGAATTTAGAATTTGCGATCTGGACGGGATCTGGACAATGTCAAAAACACAAGCGTACGAGTGGTACAAAGAGTTAAAAGCGGGCCGTACTATGGTTGATGATTTGCATCGTTCCAGTGGTCTATTTACTAGTCTGACTGACGAAAACATCGAAAAGTTAAGAAAATTTTTCTCGCAGATCTTCGCGTGAGCATAAAGGAGAAAGCCGCCGAATTTGCCAGAATTGTGGAGAAACAACTTATGATTTCTTCACCACAACCAGGCGCTGGCTCACACATCTCATCTTGTGAGATTATTTGATCAAAACTACCGTTCTGCAAGCTCCGTATTCACCGTATTCCAAAAAAAAATAATATCGATGAATAATTGAACCGTTTTCGTTCTATTGAAGAATTCCGGGTATTTTTTTATCAGAAGGTATATAATGTTTAAAAGCCAACGCGTAGAAAACAGGTGCTGTGTGGCCGGAAGCAGATGATAATTTACAGGAAAGTTCGAACTCGACCAAGTCATGCTTCAACTGGGCTATCGAATCATGATCGGGATGATGGTCTACAATTCTACTGGAGATATTTGCGAAAGAAGCCACTTTACTTTTTTAAACGCAATTTTGGTGGAGACTCTGCAATGGTGTCGGGGTATTTACATTAAAAGTCACGCTTGAATTACAGTTACCTTCGCCGCGAATAAAAGCAGAGACTACATTCAAGTATTGGAAAACGGTCTCCTGACTTTTGTTGAGGTAAGCAGAGAGGTGTCACAAATTTTCCAACAGGATAACGCTCGCATTCATGTAGGTAAAAAAAACAAAGCGATATTTGGTTGACTACTCTATACAATCTATGAACTGACCAGCCTGCTTCCAAACTTAAGTCCCATATAGAATGTTTGGGGCATGTAAGAGAAAATGGTTTTTGTAAGCAATCGCTAATATGACAACACAGAGGAGCAAAAGGCTGCAGTAATTAGCGAATGGGTCAACCGGGATTTCAGCCTTTTGAAGAAATAATCTATGTACCTGTATCAATGAAAAAAAATATCGTTTTGAATTTCATAAGCCAGTGGCGCATCTATTAATTAGTGATTTATAATGGAACCATAAAGAAATTAGTCATAATATCTATTTCATTAGTTTAAAAGACAATGAAAAGTGTTTTATCATTTTGAAACAACTGAAAATAGGTTTTTAATCATAAAAATTTTTTCTTAATTAATAAAGCAATGATATTTTTATTTAAATTTGTTTTTGTATTTTTTCTAATACTTTTCTCTCAAAAGACAACTTTGCGGCCAAAATTATATGTCAAAATATTTAAAAAGAGCTAGTGTCTTATATTTTTGAAGTGCACCTTGTTTTTTAGAAAGGCAGACTTTTCGAACTCTGAAAAAAATTATATATTCTTTCAACTTTCAATGTATCCGTTAGAAAATATGAATTATCAAATTTGCTAGAATTTTTCAAATTTATGAAAACAGTAGTTTCTAAGTGGTATCACCATGGTACCACAAAGCAGAGAAAAACACCAGACTATGCAATAACCGATTTTTAGTAATTGTTGTATCAGGGCAATACCACACAGCGTCAAAGGGTTAATACCCAAATTTGTACGGTAAAATTGGGTTTTCAACGCTCCAAATTATTTTTTTTTTCGAAACTAGTCAAAAAGAATACTTATTTAATATCTGAATTTAAATTTTCCTCTTCCCTATTTTCCATCTTGAAACGTTTATATTGAAATTTAGATTCAAATAAAAATATAATGATAGGCAAAGTTATCTTACTTGCTCTTTCTATCCTTGTGCATGTTTCATTATCCTTTTCTATATAAGCGCTGGAAACATTTGATATATTTGTAAAAATTTAATTTTTGTAAATATTTAATTTTGTAACATTTGTTAATTTCAGTGAATTCAAAGAACATCAACTGACACTGGATACGCTGTTTTATCGAAAATTTTGTTCGGCGACAAGGCTGAATGACTGAATGTCTAAATGGGTATGACAATAAGTAAAATTGCCACATTTGGATCGAAGATAATCCACACGAGACTATCCAAACGCCGCACAGTGCGCTTTTTGGTACTTTTTTTGATATTAAATCTATAACTTTTGAACCACTTGAGATTTTTCATCCCGGTTTTTTTATATTTAAGAACATTAATTGCGCTATATAGTAATTACAAAATATTTTCCAAAAATTTTTTTGGTTTTTTAACAGGGTGGTTCAAAACATGATTTTTTTTGTAATTTTTTTTTATTTTTAAAGGTATTTTTTTAAAACTAAAATTAGTTAATAACGCTTAATTTATTTTTCTTGTCAAATTTACACAATTTTATTAAAACTAAGAGGCAATTTTTTAATTGTGCTTAATAAAAATATCAGTATTGCCTGAAAACATACCTTACTAAAAGTATAACTTTTAACACGTTTTGAAATTCATAAATAAAGAAATTTTACCGGTTTTTTCATTGTTTTATTAAAAAATCTCTGATTTCATCAAAATTATCTTCAGAAGAACTAAATAGGTCCGACGATATCATTAGCTTGTAATTAAGTCAATATTTTGGTTCTCCCTACTATTTTTTCTTGTGTGACTTAATCTGAAATTCTTGTAGTCTTTATTTTTGGCTTCTTGGGCCTCGTCTGATAGCTCACCAGTTGGGAAAAAATGATATTTTGTTATATCTTTTCCATGGCACAAAATTTTATGAACAGTTGGAGTTATGTCCTTCCAACTTCCATATAAATTTGTGTGCTAGCTCTGCGTTTCTGATGCGAATTTTTCAAACTTTTCTGTGTCAATGTGTTGACGAGAATTGATGGCAATCAATATTTTTTAAAATTTCTTAAAAGATCCACATTGATTTTTGTTATTGATGCTGTCACTGGAACATCTTCAAAAAAACGTCTCGCAGTGTTGCCATCGTTACTATTTCCAAAGCCTTGCTTAGGGAAATCAATGCGTAGCCCGGTTTCTTCTCGAAACTCATCTTGAACTCTTTTCTTTTCTTCAGCTATAAAGTTATTTCTAGTGTCTTGTTTTTCTTTTGCACATAGGCTTTCAAATTGTTTCTTATTTTGCCTGAACTCTTAAAATTTTAACTCGTGCGCTATCTTTAAGCAATGTTTCATAACACGGATTCTTGCATGAAATAATTAATAAAAAGTGGTAGTTGGCCTACCCTACACCATATTTTAAAATTGTAAGGAAATTGGATGAACTACGTCAATTTCTGGTTTTTATCAATATTGCGATAATTTTAGTACTTCAGAACTGATAAAAAACATACCAAGTTTTGTCACTATAGCTGAATTTTAAGCTTAGTTTTTGAGTTTTCTCTATTGTGGGTAGTATGGGAGGTGGGTGTATTTAACGGCGTGTCACCCCACTTTTCGATGCTCATCTTAGAATTGGTATAACATATACTCGTATCAAATTTTGTCTGTCTAGTTCAATTATTAGACCATATATTGAGTTTTTCTATACTGGCTGGTATGGGAGGTGGGCGTAATTTTAGGCGTATCCAGAAATTTTTTCATATTTCAGATTCCTGGGTCCATAGGAATATGTGTGAAAAATTTCATTCAATTATCTAAGCTCGTTCTCCTTATTCTTAAAGTCAAACAGATTTTTGATAAAGCATTCATATGTCCGGAATAATCTAAAAATTCAATGGGTTTTTTTACAAAATTGAACACTTTGTTCTACATCGCGAACTTCCGGTAAAAAAAACCTATTTAAGCCAATACATCAGTCCACACTGTGATATATATCATTCTGGATTCTTATGGATTCTTCTAATTAAAAGTTTACCCAAAGCGGAAAAATAGTTTCAAAAAATGGTTTTAGGTTATAGTTTATTGTAAACTACTTAAAGCAAATACAAAATTATTGATACATAGAAAAAAATAGATATTGAACACACAAATTTTATAAAAAAACTGCATTAAAAAATCTCAAATAGTTTCTTCACGATGTTGTTCTAAAGTTGAAAAAAATATCAAAATTTTCACTTTTTGAAAAAGTTGAAAAAAACTTCCAAAGTTTGAAGCTTATATCTTTTCAGGTGTTGCAGAAAGCTAAAAACAAAAATTAGATTAATAAAATATGGACATTTCTAAGTAATAAATAGAAAAAATTTTAAAATTCCGATACAAAATTTTTTCGATTTTACTTATTTAATATCAAATTTAATGCTCAAAAAGTGCACTGTGCGCCGTACTTCCCGAAAAATGCACAGTTTGGTGCGTTTTGGGCGCAGGTGGAGACATCGGACCATATTTTTTCAAAATCTGTTTAATCAACGAGTTACATTCAACAAGTCCAGCCGTGGTGGGCATATGCCGTTGAATTTAAAAACTAATTGCAGAGTGTGTTCTCTTGACAAATAAATATCAATTTAAATATTTAGATATTTATAAATACAAATAAATATCTATTTAATGAAACTTCATGTCTTTTGTTCAAAATGAAATTTAGTTGGATTAGAAATACATCCTTTATTTACTTAAGCCCAATAATAAGACAAAGAGTTTTATTTTTGTGTTGAGAATGAAACTATAATTTAAAAAAAAAATTAGTAAACGGTGGTGACACTTTCCGCAAATGTTCAAATATTGGCTTTAGCGGAAATTACAATAAATCATATTATATTAATTCTAAAGAAAAGTTTTTTTTTGTTTTAGCTTTAATTACAAATTAATTATCTTGGAAAAATGTGTTAAATTAAAATTTTGTCATGGATGTTTTGAAACCGAACCAATTTTCTTAAATTTTTATTTTCTGAAATACATTTAAAAATACTTGTCCATTCCAACTCTTGAAAGGACTTTGACCGAGGTTTTGATTACCAGTTGTGTACACAAATGAGCGAGAATTGGACCTATAAGTTTTATTCTGACTCCGAATGGCTAATGTGCATGTGTCAAGAAGCTTTATATGTCATTTATCATGGCGCTCAAACATGGATCTCCGAGGGTTGTTATTTTTTGCAACGAGTAGGCGGTCGATAACCCAAAAACAAAAAAAAAATGCTTTTAAGTACAAGTACATTGGTAGTTCAAAAGCCCGGGTATTCACATATCGCCCGGGAAATTGGAATATCAATGTCCATACTATTTAGAGCTTACGAGCTATCCGGGTAAGTAGTTTAGAAGTTTGTTGTTTTCGCCAAATTATTTATATTTTAAATTAATAAATATTTTCCGTTTATTTCCCTTTGTTGATTTCTTCGAAAAAGCAAATATTACAATGAACCGCGACCTATGCAAAGGTTAAACTTTGTATCGTGTAGATTCGAATTCGCTATATAAGTTCGATACCAAACACTACAACTTCAACTACAAATAAAACAACAGAAAGCAATCGGTCCCAGTCAACATTTGGAAGATAAATTGTTCGCCTTTCGCTGAGGCGAAGCGATAGCTATGCTTTTTAAGATATTTAGGTGAGATTCCTTTTGCACGAAAATAAAGCCATCGTTACTTCTGGGGGATACATTTTTTTCAAAATCAAAACACCACAGTTTCGCCCTTTTTCGTCTAGGCGAAGAAAAAGCGATATCATTGAGGCATTTTAAAAAAGTAACTGTTTATTTTAAAACAACTTAAAGCATTGTTTTGTTTTGCTTTTTGATATTTGGTGTTTGATTCGCTTATATCTCTTCTGGGCGATGAAAAGAAAAAGTCAGAAGTAAGAAAAAAACGAAGCAGTAAATATTTTCCCGTTAGCTCTTTTCATATTGAGTTATTTGTTTTTGAGTTCTTTGCGTCTTTTATTAGAACTACGGTAAAGAAAGTGTTTGAAGATGAGCTAGCAACAATGATCAATGGTCTACTTCTCACTAGGAAGATTTCTGTGCACTCGACGGAATCGCTTTCACTAGGAAGAATCACTTTCTGCTCAACAGGAAAACTAATTTTCTGCTCTTCAAGAAGATTTCGCCTCGATGGACTTTTGTCTCAAAAAATTGTTCTTGAAGAAGATTCGCTTTCTGCTCTTCCGCGAAACAATTTGTTTTCTGGGATGCTCTTAAAATTACCATAAACTGAATAAAATTCTGTTTGTTTTCAATATCATTGTAATTGTTCTGCTATAAAAAACGAAGAAAATATGAAATAACCGGTAAGCTCGAAAATATCCGGGTAACTCGAAATACTTAAAAATACCCTGGCCGTGGGTATGGTCTGGGTAGCTGGAAATACTCAAAAATACCCGAAATTACCCGTGTACCCGGGTTATTGGTTCCACAGTGGTAGCCCAGTTGCTCAACAGCTCTTGAAAATTGTAAATAAAATTTTAATATATAGGGTGTTTTTTCAAGAACTTGAAAACTTTAAATAATACTACAAGACAGAAATATTGTTGGAATGAATTTTTTATTATTATAATCTGGTAGATAATTTCATGGCATTTATTTTTTTAATATGATTTAAATATGATTTAAATAAGATTTTCGGCATATGTCCGCCGCAGCTATGAGTTACACAGTCCATTCGATCAGTCCAATTTTTAACCGACTTCAAAAAGGAGGAGGTTCTCAAGTTCGTTGGTTTGTCCGTTTTTTTTTTGTTTTTTTTTTTTTTTTTTTTTTTTTTTTTTAAATGTATGTACATCGATAACTCCTACAGCTCTTGCCCGATTTCCGTAATTTTTTTTCAACAGATAGATACCATGAACGCGGAGGTCCTTTTTTAAAAAAGTGGGCGATATTCGACAAAGGGGCGTGTCAATATAAGAAAAACACTGTATTTCAGTTAATATTGACACTAGGGTACTGAAATTTACAGTAAAAATACTGGGGTAGGCACAATTATTACAAATTACGGTCAATAAAGTGGGCGTTATTTGACAAAGGGGTGTGGTAATATTAAAAAAACACTGTATCTCAAATAGTATTGACACTAGGGTGCTGAAATTTAGTACAGGAGTAGACACAATTTTTAAAAATTACTGTAAATAAAGTGGGCGTTATTCGACAAAGGCGTGTGGCAATATTAGAAACACACTATTTATCGAATAATATTCACACTAGGGTGCTGAAATTTAGTGCATGGGTAGGCATAGTTATTACAAATTACAGTCAATAAAGTGGGCGTTAGTTGACAAAGGGGTGTGGCAATATTGAAAAACACTGTATCTCGAATAGTATTGACATTAGGGTACTGAAAGTTAGTACAGGGGTAGACACAATTTTTAAAAATTACTGTAAATAAAGTAGGCGTTATTCGACAAATGGGTGTGGCGATATTAGAAACATACCATATATCGAATAATATTGGCACTAACGTGCTGAAATTTAGTACATGGGTAGGTACAGTTACTACAAATTACGGCCAAAAAAGTGGGCGTTATTCAACAAAGGGGCGTGTCAAAATTATAAAAATACTATATCTTAGATAATATTGACACTAGCGTACTAATATTTGGTAGGTGGATAGGTAGAATCATTAAAAAAGTGAGCGGGATTGTACACAGGGTGTGGCACTTTAAGGAAAGTACTATATTACGGTTAATATTGATACTTGGAAGCTGAAATTTGGCACAGGGCTAGGTAGAATCATTATAAGGTACGGTAAATAAAGTAGGTGGGTTTAGATAAAGGGCGTGGCACTAAAAATTTCAAAGAAGCAGAAATGAAAAATACCCAACAAACTTTCAGGAATTAACAAAACAAATTTTTTAAGAACAAAGTTTCATGTTTGAAATTTTCCTCAAGAATACTATTACATAAAATATTTCATATTCTCTAAAAAGGAAGAAATAAAAACGTTTAACCGAAAAAAAAAACCGACCTCAAAATCACTACAAAGTAAAAAATAATTTTAAATAACTTTTCCCATTCATTTCTTGGTTATATTCTAAAAGTTATTTATATGTATTATAATATTGGAAATCTTATCATTTTCATTTTTTTTATTTTGTTTTATTATCATCAATATATTAATTGCTTTATGAACATAAAAGCTTTGAAGTCGGCGCTCATCTTTGACACACAATCATGATCTTTTACCATCCGTGCACTATTTGGTGCCTTGGTGACACTGTAGTAATTTTAAAAGCTTTGTACACATAAAATTTCTCACTAAACTGGTTTGGGTGAGCTTGTAAAGCTCATATTGAATATGACATAGTGTGTAACAGCTGCACAAATAATTCATGGAACACATTGGCTACATTCAGCGTACTCAAAAATTGCCAACTGAAAGAAAAAAAATCGCTAAGAAGCTTTTATATTCATAAAGTTAATAATATTTTTATGATAAAACAAATTAAAAAAATTAATTAGAATAAAATAGAATAAAAATTAAATTAATTAGTAAGATAAGTGCCGACTTTAAAGCTTTTATGTATATAAAGCAATTAATATATTGATGATAATAAAACAAAACAGAAAAAATGAAAATGATAAGATTTCCAATATTATAATGCATTTAAATAACTTTTAGAATATGACCAAGAAAAGAATGGGAAAAGTTATTTAAAATAATTTTTTACTTTGTAGTGATTTTGAGGTCGGTTTTTTTTTTTTCGTTTAAAAGTTTTTATTATTAATGACTATTATAAAACCCGCATTTTGTCGTTCGATGTTAGTGCACATTTAAATAAATTTCCTGTGCATACTTTCCGGTTGGAAAATTTTAAATAGCACTGTAATAGTTAGAAATAATTACAGTCTGAGCGATATTAGGTGTGGATCTGTACGCTCACCTTTTATGTATTATGATTATTAACAGAGACAAAAAGGGGAATATAGAACTTCAAGTATTAAGATCAAACATGCCCACGTAGTGGCCCATATGGCCCGAGTTGCCCTTCATACAATTTTTTTCTATCTTAATTTTGTCTTTGCGATGAGCCAAACTCAAAGAACGCCTGCAAAAAACAACACAAATCGCACTCGTTCAGTGTTCAACACATTTTCCAGCGAATTTTACAAAAACAAATGCATGCAAAGCCAAAATAACAATAAAAACTTTTTAACAAAAAAAAAAAAACCGACCTCAAAATCACTACAAAGTAAAAATAATTTTAAATAACTTTTCCCATTCATTTCTTGGTCATATTTTAAAAGCTATTTATATGTATTATAATATTGGAAATCTTATCATTTTCATTTTTTCTATTTTGTTTTATTATCATCAATATATTAATTGCTTTATGAACATAAAAGCTTTAAAGTCGGCGCTTATCTTACTATGCCGAAATCATTTTATTTTAATTTTTTCTAATTTGTTTTATCATAAAAATATTATTAACTTTATGAATATAAAAGCTTCTTAGCGATTTTTTTCTTTCAGTTGACAATTTTTGAGTACGCTGAATGTAGCCAATGTGTTCCATGCATTATTTGTGCAGCTGTTACACACTATGTCATCAATATGAGCTTTACAAGCTCACCCAAACCAGTTTAGTGAGATATTTAATGTACAAAGCTTTTAAAATTACTACCTTGTCACCAAGGCACCAAATAGTGCACGGATGGTAAAAGATCATGATTGTGTGTCAAAGATGAGCGCCGACTTCAAAGCTTTTATGTTCATAAAGCAATTAATATATTGATGATAATAAAACAAAATAGAAAAAATGAAAATGATAAGATTTCCAATATTATAATACATATAAATAACTTTTAAAATATGACCAAGAAATGAATGGAAAAAGTTATTTAAAATTATTTTTACTTTGTAGTGATTTTGAGGTCGGTTTTTTTTTTGTTAAAAAGTTTTTTTCACTACTTTTTCCAATAAATCTGGTCGTACGGCGTCAATGGTGGTTTGAATATTGGCTTCCAATGCTGCAAGAGTTGCTGGATTGTCGGCATAATGACTTATCATAGCCCCATAAAAAGTAATCGAGAGGCGTTAAGTCCCACCAACGATGGGGCCAGTTAACAGGACCACTTCTGGAAATAAAGTTGGCACCAAATTGATTTTGCAATGAATTGATGGTTAAGCGCGGTGTACGGCAAGTTACGCTGTCTTGTTGGAACGAAATGTTGTCGATGTTTAGCTGTCGATGTTACGGAGCTCGCCATTTACCGTAACGGCAGCTCCTTCCTCATTCCGAAAGAAATAAGGACCGATGATGCAGCCGGCGTGTATACCGCACCAAACAGTAAATTTCAATGGATGTTATGATGATTCGTTAATGGCTTTAAGATTGTCTTCGCTCCATATATGGCAATGTTGCTTATTGACGAAGCCATTTAACCAGAAATAAGCTTCATCACTAAACACAATTCATGGACGAAGTGCTCTATGAACTTCGCGAACAGATTTATTTTTCAAAGTAAATTTCCACAATTTAAAAGTGTTGTTCTCACTTTAAATGATTCATGATGAATTGTCAAACCTTACTGAACAGATATGTCAACACAGTTTGACATTCTCAACATTCTCAATTGTCAAATCATAGACAACAACCATTGTAACTTCTCATGCAGCTAAAAAACACCCTGTATAAAAAAAAGATACAGTAGTTTCGACTATGTCGTAACACAAGACGTAGAATTAGTCAATTCGCTTTTGATGACATCTTTTTTAAAAACTATTTAGCAAAATATTTATTCCATACACCTGAGCATATGACATTTAAAAGAGTGCCGCAGAGGGTTAATATGTATGACCGACCCCCATTACTTTTGCAAAAGGAACATTTTTGCGTTTGACACCTATTCCCTCCGATCACTCCTTAGGGGGGCTTCCTTACAAATATTATGGTTTTTGTATATTTATTCCATACACCTGAGCATATGACTTTTAAGAGAGTGCCGGAAAGGGTTCATAGGTAGGATTGACCCCTATTATTTTTGCAAAAGGAACATTTTTGCCTTGGACACCTATTCTCTCCGACCACTCCTTAGGGGGGCTCCCATACAAATTTTATGGTTTTTGTGCCGGAAAGGGTTAATATGTATCACTGACCCCCATTACTTTTGCAAAAGGAGCATTTTTTCCTTTGACACCTATTGCCTCCGACCACTCTTTAGGGGGCCCCCATACAAATTTTACGGTTTTTGTTTATTTATTCCATACACCTGAGCATATGACCTTTCGAAGAGTGCCGTAAAGGGTTAATATGTATCACCGACCCCCATTATTTTTGCAAAAGGAACATTTTTGCCTTTGACACCTATTCCCTCCGACCACTCCTTAGGGGGGCTCCCATACAAATTTTATTGTGTTTGTGCCGGAGAGGGTTAAGATGTATCACCGACCCCCATTATTTTTGCAAAAGGAGCATTTTTTCCTTTGACACCTATTGCCTCCGACCACTCTTTAGGGGGCCCCCATACAAATTTTACGGTTTTTGTTTATTTATTCCATACACCTGAGCATATGACCTTTCAAAGAGTGCCGGAAAGGGTTAATATGTATCACCGATCCCCATTATTTTTGCAAAAGGAACATTTTTGCCTTTGACACCTATTCCCTCCGACCACTCCTTAGGGGGGCTCCCATACAAATTTTATGGTTTTTGTGCCGGAAAGGGTTAATATGTATCACTGACCCCCATTACTTTTGCAAAAGGAGCATTTTTTCCTTTGACACCTATTGCCTCCGACCAATCTTTAGGGGGCCCCCATACAAATTTTATGGTTTTTGTTTATTTATTCCATACACCTGAGCATATGACCTTTAAGAGAGTGCCGGAGAGGGTTAATATGTATTACCGACCCCCATTACTTTTACAAAAGGAACATTTTTTCCTTTGACACCTATTCCCTCAGACCACTCCTTAGGGGGGCTCCCATACAAATTTTATGGTTTTGTCGATAAAACCGGAAACTGTCGATAATTAGGTAGCAAGTTTAAGCAAACAAAAACATCAAATGTTGGCTTTATATTTCATGTAATTGTGTAAAATTTATATAAGTTAGAGAATTCTAACATAAATTTTTGTCGCATTGAGGATCAAACAGACCAACAAGTGCTAACATCAACATTGTACGATCAGTACTTTAGGCCCACCAAAGGCTCAAAAAGTAATGTAAATACCGACACCTGATCACTATCAACCACCCTACTACCTCCGAGAATGACGTATTCTACGTCAAAACTTCAGTGTGAAAAAACGAAACCAGACAGCTAAACAATTTTTGAATGCGCTCGATTTGGCAGATAAGTAACATATATTAATAATGTGAAATGAAAGATTTTAGGTTTGACTTAATTAATTTTTAAAAAAATTTAATGTGTCGTTTTCATACAATTATATCGCAAGTAATTGTTGAGCTTGAGGCCAAGTATGCTTTGGTAATTTTCTCGACAAATTGGCAGTATAAGTCAGACGTAAATAGCTGAGTGGTTCACAGTGAAAGTTATGCAAAACTACTGATGAGCTAGTGTAGTGGCCAACGAAACAGACTGTCTAGTCTGCTGTGTGATTTTATCTAGACAGAGCGGTGTTGTTGTTTGTTGTTTTCTTCATAAAGCATACTTGGCTTCAAGCTCAACAATTACTCTCAATATAAATTTTGTTTGTTTTTTATAGTTTTAATCTAGATTTTTTAATTATGGGATCTTTGGTTTTGCGATTTTGAACAAAACTATTCCCGTGCGAATTAATATTTCAAATAACTTTTGACGAATTTGACGAATAACTTGGAAGTTTTTGGGCATCTGATAGTGAAACTGCATTGTAACTGAAAAGGGAAGTATTAGTGTTAAGTGCGAATTGACATCGAGCCAAGTTTTCGCATTTACCTGATCCCTGTGTACAATGTATTCCAGATTTGTAGAATAAGTCAAATTTCAGTCATTTTAATTCAGCATGGAATTTTTAATTCAAGTGGGGTTTTTTCCTGCAATTTAATATACACGGAGAATCAAGCAAAAAGACTAGCAGTTTACGCCCAAGCGTACATTTCTCAATTCAAGCATTATTTTCCTAGAATTGAGAAATTTTAAAACACATTATATTAGAAAAAAGTTGTTTAATTCAAGAAATATTTGCTTAAAACTCAAGAATATTTTTCAAGATTCAAGTAGTAATTGATTCAAGTAATAATTTGCTCAACACTAGAATGATTTGCTTGATTTGAGAAATTGATTTTCCTCGAATGGAGAACAATTTGCTTGATTCAAGTAAAGAATTTCTGAAAACTAGAATTATTTGCTTGGTTCAACTAAACAATTCTCTTCATACTAGAATGTTTTGCTTGATACAAGAAACTTAATTTTCTCATTATAATGAAAATTCTTCAGCAAAGATGTATGATGTAGGATAACCTAGTATAAAAAACTACTCGAATATACTAAATATATCTTGTAGACGTTTACATGTTTCCAAGTAAAGTAACAGAGAAGACACTGCGCCTTCGAACCATGACATAGTTTGTCAATCCGCACCATCTTAAACATGTTTTGATGTAAACATGTTGTGAATTATAAGCCATTAAAAGTTGAAGTGAGAAAACTTTGCTTGATTTAAGTAAACAACTTGCTGAAAAATTAAACAATTCTCTGCGATTGCTTAAATGCAGAAAATATTTTCTTAATTCAATACTTGTTCCAGGCTCTAGAATCAGGTATTTTATTCTTGTTTCAAGCAATCATTTATTTTACTCAATTTTAGAAATAAATGGTCATTATAAATTAATTTTTCCTAATTTTAGTTTTTTGTGTTTGATTTGAGCAAATGAAACTTACTTTAAATTTTTTTAAATCAAGCAAAATATTTGCTTAATATAAGAATATTATTTCTCTCCGTGTAGGAGATAATATTAATGTAGATGATTAAATAAAATTCTTTCGAAAAAATGAAATTTCCCGTTGTCTTTTTAATACACATCGAATCTACTGAAGAACCAATTATGTGTTTTTTCCAATTTTCAACGAAAAAAATCAGAAAAGCAGGACGTTATAGAGTTTCGCTGGCCCCACAAGAAAATACTGGATCCGCGCCTATTTTGAAAATCAAAACTTTAAGCGTTAATATGTGAAACCTTTCTTATGTATTAACGAAAATATAAATTAAACCACACATAAAAATTAAGTAAAAATAAAAATTATATTCCTCCTCCTTTTATAGCGCCAACCAGGAGGAAATTGTTGACAAAACTGCTATATAATCGAACATTCATGAAATGCATTTGCTCTGGGCATAAAAAAAGCACTGATACTCGCATTTCCGCCTGGCGTGGCGGAACACATTCGCTGCTATCCTTTAATATGTAGCAAACATACCTACCCCACCAAAATTGAGTTCATAAGAACCCAAACGCAAACCCAAACCCGACCGAAAGCAAAGCCAGCCCAAGACCAAGAAACAGCAAAAATGCAACATCAGGCATCGACGGTAGGCCGTGTGGTGCGTTTACTCTATAGTCTATGCTATGTTCCAAGTGGAAGTCCGTCCAAAGGACTTTCACTCTTATGCTCTGCCAGCCAAGCTCAGCGCAATACCATGACACGGTCGCTCACTAGCTGTCGCGCCATGGAAAAAAGGGTGACTAACGCGTTTGTGTGTCGTCTGTGTGCGGTTGAATGTGCGAGTGTTTGTGTGTTTGATTACTAACAAAAGATTCCGGCTTAGTGCTGTGCTGTGCTGCATAGAGGGCCCAAAAAGGACAACGACACAGGGGATGAAATCAAATGAAAACAAAGCACAAAAAAAAACAAATTTCCAATTCCAATAATGAGTCCTGCGTTGCCGCCGCATAAATAGAAGTGCAAGGACGAGCTGTTAGTCATTCGCAGCATAGACATTACACCGGAAAGTTAGCTACTCTTTGTTAAGTTTTCTTTCGTTACTTCGTTCGTTTAACGTTTTTCTTTCAAATTTAAATACTAAGTTGTTAAATACTAAGTTTTGTTGCTTTAATTTTAACGAAAACATTGAAAACCCAGTGAAACAAAAATTAGTGAATACAAAGTGCGCAACCCGCCAGGCTCAGCCATCCGATGGCAACAATATCCCAACCACACAGCATCCTGCACATACACAGCGGCACAGGTGGTGGCATGCCGCACGGCTTGGGGCTGCTGACGACGGTAGCCTCATTGCCACCAAAGTATCGCAGTCGTTACCTGAACATAAAGACCAAGAGCGAGATACCGCTGGATCTGTCGGTGAAGCAGATCTCGCCACAGATCGTCAACGACGTGCCGATTGCCACCTCCTTTGCGGAGGTTTATACGGAGCCTTCGCCACCACCACCATCACCACAACGACCACCACCACAACGACCACCACCACCTTCATATGAAGAGGTTTACGTGGAATCTGCATCGCCAGTGTCACAACCGGAAATCGAAACCAAACCAACTATTATAGCAAATATCAACCCCAACCACCACCAGCAACAAGAACAAGAAACGCAAACTAGTAGTATTGTAGTTGTTGCTGTTGAAGCTGTTAAGCCCATCACACCACCACTCACCCCCACCCTAAACACATCAATCAAACGCAAACACTGCGAGCTTAGCGCAGCACCCGAGGACATTGAACTTGAAACAGCCAATGTCAGTGCGACAGAATCTTACAATAATCCCAGCAAAGTATCGAAACCCACCATCATTGCGACTAAACTCGAAATAACACCATCGAAGCCTATACGAACCTCAGATACAGCACCAAAAACAGTCAAAGCTCACCCACCCTCTGCCAAGGCGTCAAAAAACAAAGCTACTCGCAAGCTCAAGTTCGATGAGGAGACCAGCTCGCCGGTCTCGGGCACTATAATACGCCCACTTGAGGACATCACCGACGCTGGGGCACACTACAGTAATGGCGACATCGACCCCAAGTATAACATTGTTGAGATCACCGAAGAGACCAAGGCCGAGCTGGCCGCTATCAAGAACGTTATTGGCGACTATATCTGCAAGCTTTGTCGTATTAAGTTCGACGACGCCTTTGGCCTGGCTCGGCATCGCTGTGCCTGTATCGTGTTGCTGGAGTATCGCTGTCCTGAATGTGGCAAACAATTCAACTGCCCCGCCAATCTGGCCTCCCATCGCAGATGGCACAAGCCGAAGAAGGAGAGCAGCGCGACACAAGATCAAAAGAAGGAGAATCGCAATACAACAAATACCACGACCAGACCGCCCAGATCCAGTAGTTCAGCAAACGCCAAGAAGAAGAGCGCTGAAGAAATGAGCTACGCTTGTTCCGATTGTGGTCGCAAGTTCAAGCGACAGGCCTATTTGCGCAAGCATGAAATGACGCATGCGACAAACAAAACTGTGCCGCTCAAACCAGTCGTAGATGAAGGCGCATCGCTTAATTCATATGCTGCTTCTGCCACTGGCACCTACTCCTCGGGCTCCAGCATGCACTCGTACAATGGCACGCAGGAGGATGAGGGCGTCTACACGGTCACCAGCGCCTATGGCGACTACGAAGCTGATACGATGTCTGAGTGTAGCACCAGTTCGGCTGGTTATGGGCGCCTGCGAATAGACGAAGGTGGACTCACGGAGGAGGAGAACATTGCCGCTACGGCACTCACCAACTTGCGTCATTGTGCGTCCGTCATACAGCACACAACACTGGCCCATTGAGTGCGGATCCTAGAATGTAGGTATTTTTAAGTAACAAAACGTATGCAGCTAAGACACCAAAGATAAGTTATAAACGTAGTGGTCGAAGTAAGGCAAGCAAGGTATACTCGGGGTTTGGCAATAGCGGAAAGTTAGGGATGGGTTTGAAATTGTGTTTTGTTAAAATTTGTTTTTGTCAAAAGCTTATTGTTAAAAAATTCAAGTTTTTCAATTCAAAATAAGCGCAAATCGAGAATTTCGACTTTGAAAGTCTATTTAAAAATTCAAATTTGAACCCAACCCAATTTTGTACTCGTACCAGTCAGAATTTTTTATTTATGGTCCGGTTGACTGATAAGTGGAATCAACTTGTTGTTATAAACCGTACTTTGGCATAAACTTAGATCATTTATAGGTTAAAGTTTTTTGTTTTTATATAGTTTCAATTGAATTTCAATCAAATTCAAATTCAAATTTTGTTTTTTGAAATATGTTTTTTTTTGTTTTTTTTTGTTTTTAAATATTATTCTAGTCATTATATTTTAAGTTTTATCAAACAAATAATAGTCAGTTTGTTGTCCGTTTCAGGTCATTTATATAGTTCTTATGTTAAACAATCTAGTCATCGGCATGAATTTTAAGGATTAATGAATTTTCAGTCCACCTACGTGGGCAAAATTTAAAATTTTAAGGTTCTAGTCGTATATAACTTATATAATTTATTAATATTTTGTAGTATTTTTTTTTAAAGTTTAATTTAAGTGTACATACAACAATTATTAAAAGTCCACTCAGCTTTCAATGAACTCAATATTAATTTTAGTCTTAGTTTTGCAAATTTCTAAACAGTAAAAAAATTATGCAAATGCAAACAGGGATGAACATATCTGCCTGCTTTGTTAGATACTTTTGAGTCTAGATATGAAAAGCTACAACTTTTGAAAATTTTAGAAATTTCTTCTTGTCTGAATGGTATAAAAATATTCTTTCCAATGAATATTAAAAAAATTTCACACTCTCGATACTTCCTCAACAAAAATGTTGAATTTCAATTTTGGAAATATTTTTTCGAAAGTATCTTTGCATGAATGCACATTATTAATATTAAGTTCTATTTGCCAGATAATTATTTTGAAGAGTATCCAGGTCAATTTTGTGTTTGATAAACAAGTATTTTTTATGAATTTCACTGATCTGAAAAGAATAATTTCAAAGACGAAAAGTTCTGTATGGTTTGCTTACGAAGTGAAAGTATCAAGGACTATAGAAAAGGGCTATATTGATTTATATATGAATTGATATTTTTTAGAGTATAAAAACATATATATTTACATGTATGTATAATATTCTATTAGTATATTTCTGAATATACTAATCGAAAAAAGTAATTTTGCCTAAGCCACCTAGATACAATTTTTTCATGATAAGGCTTCATTCAAAACTTTTATAATTCAACAAAATCTCTTTTATGTGATTTCTGGGTCAAATTTCAAGTTAATGTTGTTATTTAAGGAGGATACTGACCAGCGCTTTTTAATTGCAATTTTTAATATAAATATAAAAATTCAATTTTTACCCGACGTTTCGTCAAAGTTTTGTTGACTTCTTCAGAGGTTTTTATAAATTATATTTTTTAAACACAATCGTTAGTTAGAATTTAAAATAATATTTAAAAAAATATGTTTAAAAAATAGAATGCAATAATAGGCGTATTCGATTCAATGCTGAAATTTCAAAAATCGGAAATTTCCTATGAGTTGAAGGGAGCGACCGTTTTTAAATTTTTCTTTTATTCACATGCATTAGTTAAACTTAAAATTGTCATTGCTTATTTCTATAAAAAATGTTATCAAAACAAATAATTTTGTTAATATTCTGTAAAAAACTTGTGCTTCATATCTTTTTATAAAAAATCAGTGCTAAAAAAGATTGCTCCATTTTAAACATTTCATCAGCCTTTTAGGCAGAATTTGACAGAATTCTCTTCTTCACATGGAAATTTTCATGTTCACAATGACTCACACTCTTTAAAAAATTTTGCTTATGCTTAGTAACACATTTTTTCTTCAGAAATTTCCGACGCTTATTTTTCATCAACTCAATAGTGTAGTTTCTCTCGTTTTTTTAGTATGTTCCTTACTTTTATAGATATAAAACAATAAAAAAACTCTTATTCATATACCCTCTGGAAAATAGAAACATTCCCGGACATAAGCAGGAAACATTCCATAGAATGTAGGAAGCATTCATTTTCGTTAGATATTCCATTTCTTTTTATAAAAACTATGTCATTGGAGGGACAATGCACCTCTCTGCAGACAATGGCAAACCTCAGAGAGTAATCAAATGCCATGTAAAGCTTCTTGAGAATAAGAACATTACGTTCATCGCCGTTCGGAGTCGGCGTTAAACATGTTGGTCCCTTTCTCGGTCAATTGTGTACAAACTTAATAACACGCACGACACAATTGATCATAAGAAGCTAGGTCAAAGTCCTTTCAAGGGCTGAAATGGCCAGTTATTTATTTTTTTTTTTTTTATGTCATTGGAGGGAAACATTTCTCTCCGCTGTCTTAAAAATGAATGTGGAATCATTCCTCTCCACATTCATTTAAATATGGAGAGGAATGATAAGATTAAAAATTAAAAAAATTTTTTAATTTAATCATTAATCTGGAAACAACAACAATGTGAAAACATTAAATTTGTTAAAAATTAATGTTTTAAAAATTAATGTGGAAACAACAACAAATAAATAACAACTAAAAATGGTTAGCCTGGCCGGAATTCGAACCCGTATTCCGTAAAAAAAGAAATTAGATCTAGATATAAAGATATTCATCTTGGCCTTCCGCACTTGCATAAGAGGCAACTTGCGAGCTTTTTCGACAGCATAAGATACTCCAAGCGACATCGCGATGGTTCAGGTGTTTTCGGCACTTGTTGCGATGGTGCTGGAACGCCACGAATTTAATTTACCACCGATAACACCAAGAATCGTACATCTTAGTGTGTTCTCCCTCGGCTCCTCCTGAGTAAACACAAATTAATGGCCAAGTTCGAGCAAAAACAGGCGTCTTCGAAAGTCCTTTTTCGAATAATTTCGAGGTGATGTCGAGCATGTTACAAAGACTGCCACGAGCCATTTACTAACTTTATGCTTGCAGCGATAGGTCCTCACCATATTATACATTTTATCTACGCCTCATTTTCTTGCATTGTAAAAGTTGATTATTTCTGGTTTCTTTTGATCGACGTTCTCATTCACTTTCTTTGGCTTGAGCATAATGCTCAGCAAAGTTATAAGCGGCATCTCCTTGTGGCATAAAAAACCAAATTGGCAGTAAGACTGTGGTTGAATCGAACTTTAAATGGTACGTACAGTGGTTTTGTTTTTATTTCGAGTAATAGCGGATGTAGTTCCTTGCGATGCTTTCGTATAGTGCCACCGATAGTGGAAGGCCATGGGATGTGAATAAATTGTCGCAGGTCACATTCAGTCCCTTCAATCAGACTTTCTGTCAGTGGCAAAATAATCCGTTTACCCTGGTTTATCTCAGGGGTAGAATTACGGTCTCAACCAATATTAAAATACGTAAATAATACTTACATTATTTTAATAAACTAAATTTATCTCGTTATTTGCTTATTCACCTCATAACCACTTAAGTTTTATTTTTTAATAGTTTATAATAAAAAATCGAAAGTTTCCATGAAGGTGTTAAATTACTTAAAACGCTTTTTTCATTTTTCGGTTTGGAGATATTGAAATCCTGAAATTCTTCTATTTTGATTTTTTTTTGTAGATCTGTATAGATGTCGGAAATATCCTTTTTAACTTTAAAACTGTTATATCATTATAGTCTTGAATTCTTTGACATCTTTTGGTCACCTTTTTTGGTCAATAACTCGGCTATACATCCACAAATATGTTTTTTATTTTTTTCACTTTATTTCTATTCAAATCTTTTTCAATTAACTTTATAGCTATTAATGTTAATGTAAAGTAATGTTAACATCCTCTGAATTTGACGACCGTGGTTCTCAATCTCTGCGTGGGTGGTTGTGAATCATCATCATCTGAATCTGAGTTAGATACAGGAGTCAATGGCATATTTTCTTCTGTGTGTCCTTCATATTATCCGGGTCGTTGGTGCTTTCAATCTAATCTTCATAATCGCTTAATTTACTTACCAACATACTTCTGCAAGCAGTGCATCCAGTTTTTTCCCTTGTATCGCGTTTCCATTGGCTTAATTATCTGGTGGAATCGCTCACCTTGCTCTTTCGATTCTTGGGGAAATTGTCGCAAAAAGGTATATGAAAATGCAGAAAATGTAATTTTAACGTCATGGATGCATCGAAATAATACAATAGATTATCGACTCTTTTCCTTATATCGTCTGGCTATACCCGATTATTCCCTAAAACACCCTCGATTACTTCTTTTAGAGCGATCCTGACAAACAGGTGATTGTTTTTCAGTAATTTTGTAAAGGCTTTGATTTTTATTAATTTCTGTATATCTGATCCATTGAGTAAACATGTTTAAAATGAAAAAAAGGATATGTACAAAAAATCTATTAGCAATTGAAATAGAGCGAAGTTCAACAAAAATAAATATGAAAACATTTAAATAGACAATAATTAATATAATACGTACCGGATTTAATTTTATCATCGCTGAGTCTTGGAAATATGGTCTTCAAACAATCAAACGCGCTATCTACAGGGTGGCGCACGAATCGTGCTACAAGAACAAAACGTTATAACTTTTTTTCTTTTTTTGTATACATAATTCAATTTTTTTTATTTAACTAATTGGTTTTGAAAATGATATAACGTAAATGACCTCCATGCTCATTCACGCATATGCGACACCTGATCAGAAAATTATTCATTGTGGCCTGGAGGGTAGCTGTCGGGATCGCCTCAATTATTGTTGTAATGGACTGCTTCAAATCAGTCAAATTCCTTGGTTTCGTTTTATACACCTCTTGCTTGACATAACCCCATAAAAAAAAGTCTGGCGCGGTGAGGTCAGGTGACCTTGGGGGCCAGCGGAAAGTGGTGTTTCTGGATATTAATTTATTTGGAAATTTTCGTTGGAGCTCCGCCATAACCAGTCTGGCTATATGTGAACTTGCTCCATCTTGCTGGAACCAAATGCTGTTAAAAGGGATACGTCTTCGCCGCAGTTCTGGGTTAAAAAAACTCCTTCGACATGTTTAAATAACGGTCCCCATTTACGGTTACTGTTACACCGTTTTCCTCGAAGAAGTATGGCCCGACAATGCACCTTGATGAAACTGCGCACCACACAGTGACACGTTCTGGGTGCAGTTCCGTCTCATGGAGTATTTCTGGATTAGATTCACTCCATATACGGCAATTTTGTTTGTTTACATTGCCGTTTAGATCAAAATGGGCTTCATCAGACATAAACAAGCAATTTATTAAGTTGTTGTCTTCTTCGGCCATTTGAATCATTTTTTGGCAAAATTCCAGATGAATAGGCAATTCCAGAGGGTTTAATTTGCTTGTAATTTGGAGTTTGTATGGAAACAAGTTTAAGTCATCTTGAATTATCCGTTGTAATGACTGTCTGCTAACTCCAATTTGCGCCGATAAGTTTCGTGTCGAAACGCGTGGATTTGCCTGAATTGCCGATGCTACAGCCGCGATTGTGTATTGCACCCGAACATAGGGATCTCGATGGTACAGTCTGCGTGCGATGCTTCCAGATTCGGCAAACATGTTTACCAACCTCATAATGGTCCATCTACTCGGGGGAGTGCCGCCAAACTCCCTCCTAAATTCCCTTTGGACGGAAATGATGGACTGTAAGGTATGGTACCGCTGCACTACCCAAATCCTCTTTTCGGTATCCCAAGCATCCATTTTAGTAAATCTAAATACTAATCTGCAAAATAAAAAAAAAATAAGCCGATTACTCACACAAAAAAAAAAGTTATTACGTTTTGTTTTTGTAGCACGATTCGTGCGCCACCCTGTAGTACGGTTTTATTGTGTTATTTTGTTGTTTGTGAGCAGTGTTGGTTGCCACGAAAAAAATTATTGAAATCATAACTAACTAGATTTTTTTTGTTGTTGCTTTTGCTTTTTTTTTATTTGCTTCTCTTCACCTTGATTTTCATTCCTTAAAATTTAACGTTACGCCAGTAGTCGCAGAGTTAAAATTCCATGCAACGTTTTTTTACGATTGTTACCTTTTTACTGCATTATGTGGTAAACCACCCTGAAATCATGACGATATGAATTTTTTTTGTATTTTAGTTGTGAGGCATAATAACACATCTATGCTATCGTAAAACAAAATTTAGTGAGTAATAATTCCATGCAACGGTATTACATTTCTGTTACATAAGCTGTTATCTTCACTACCTGACGACGTCAGAATTGTTTTTTTATTTTTATCGTAAGGCGAAGTATAAATCCTCCATTTGCGTTATTAACATTTATAGTTTTTTATATACTCATCGACGAAAAATTCAATGCAACACCGTTGCATTAATGTTTTATTGTTGATCTTTGAGCAGTTATTTCTGTGTTCCCATGGCGTTAGAAATTTTTTATCTAATTTTGTTGTGAGGACTTAGAACAGGCCTTTATTGGTGTGTCATATTTTTTATCCTAGCACTAATGCTCAGGAAGTACTAATTCCATATAACAAGTTTTCAGTTTTGTTGCTCAAGCAGCTCCCACCGAGTCCCGATGACGTTTTGATTTTTTTTTTTGTTTTTTATAATGAAGTCAAAAAATTAAGCTTTACGTTCGTACCATTATTTTAATCATAGCTTTTATACTCATTGAGTAACAATTCAATGCATCGCTGATGAATTTTGAAAAAATGCCTTTTTCAACTTTTTTGGAAACACGTCAAAACTCAAACTCGCTCTCCTTTTATACACGGACAAAAATACGAAAAATTCATAGAGCAATTGAGGATTATTCTTCGTATTTATATATTTAGACCCTATATGTCTGTACTATAGGGTGGATGGGGTAATTTTTTACGAGTGACCAAACTCGTATGAGGTGGACGTTTCTGTTGAGTGGCATCGCTCGATTTCTGTAGTTGTCCTCAGTAGACTTAAGAATTTATGGTTCAATTCTGTGGTAGCTCATAGTATAGAGGCCCCTTCCAATCCCATCAGATTGAGAGTATACCTTTCTCCTGGTGAATTTCTTTTTTTGCTTGCCTATCCGCCACTTCATCTTTCTTGGACCAGCTTTTTTTTCTGTTGACAATGTTGCAGATAATTCACTTTTTGTCACCCGTATCTATACGCTAGAGAATCGGTTCGCTTTTTCCTCGTTACATGAGCGGATCACAAATGCCAACTCGATTGACTTTGTGAATTTCTTTCAATTCGTACGCGACAGATATCCAATTTTTTGATGAAGCTAGTGGTCTTTAAATGACCGTGAACGCTTCCAACGGACAAATTAAGAGAACTTCTATGAACATCGAATGTTTGTTTGTCTCCACTAGTGTCTTAATTTAATCGTTGTCAAGATCCGAGGGCTTACCAGAACGAGGAGCATCCATGATTGAAAAATTTCCATCACAAAAACGCGCAAATTACTTTTGATATTTTCTTTCTTTAATCACAGATTTGCCATGAACTTCCATTAGTTTTTGTCTTGCTGCAGTTGCTTTTTTGGAGTAAAAGAGGAAAATATGGCGTATAACTATGCTCACAAAATTTTTAAAACACTCTTAAAACACGACCTCCAAGGAAAAGCCTTGGACCTCCAAAAAGATTGACACACAAATCCTTCACCATTTTCTTAACTTTAATTTTTTTCATCGTTCATCGGATACCGCCTTTCCCGTGTAGATTTATGCCTTCAATGGATAGGACGAATTGGAGTATAAACTTAAGTTTTACCTAATGTTCAACATTTTCTCGTACCAGATTGGGATTGAGTAAAATATAAAGTTCCCTAATTGATATTTGACGAGAAAATTTTGACCTACTTCGCCAAATCATGATTCACTCCCAAAAGTTAAAATTTCTCACAAGGATAGTATATTTGAATTATGAGAAATTAAAATTTATCACAAAGATAGTATATTTGACTTATGAGCCTGTAAATTAACAAAGCCTGTAAATTAAACCTGTAATTTATTTCGGTCTTATGACTTTTATGTGAGAAAAAAAAGATTAAATACATGTTTTACTTATAGAAGCCCCCAAAAAAAAAAAATATAATATTTTAAGTTTGACGTATTTGACGGATTCTTTTTAAGATGTGTATAAATCTCTTTTATAGGTTTTTAAAAAATTCTAGTATCTAACAAAGAGCGGTTGATAAGAATTCTTAGCTACAAAGATATTATATATTTTACAGAAGAAAAAAAAGGCAATAGAACTGGAAATATTCCTCTTTAAAGACTTTTAAATCAACTGACAGACATTTTCTCTAAGTTTGTTACGGTTTTAGAAATTTAAGTTACAATTCAGGCTAAATAGTGCAGTAAAATCTTAAGTTTAAGTTTAAAAAGTGGACCAAAGATATCTTTAACCACAATAAAAGATGAGTGTGAACTCTAGTCATTCCTTATATTAAGTTGGTGTAGCTCTCTCACCAGTCTATCGCCACATAGTTCTAAGTTTATATTTACGAGTATTTTTACCACCGTTTCTGCTTATACACAATACTAAGTTAAAGCAACGAAGAAACCCAGCTAAAGCACTACCAAAACACAAAAACAAAATAAACAAAAAACAAATCAGTACAATTTTCTTGAAATGTACAAATCAGTATTTTAATATTCTAAGTATTTTAAGAACCAGCGGTTGTCTACTTAAACGAAGTATAGTATTAAATAACAAACGAAATATCACAACATTATTGTTCCTTAATACAATAATAATAAAAAAAAACAAAAGATAGATATACATATATGAGTCATATTTGCACCCAAGGGTTGTATGAGTGTTAATTACGTTAGTATGTAATCCTGTATTATTGATCATATCTCGAATTAACATATGTATTTAGTCAAAATTAGCCGAAGTATATTTAAAATATTTCCTTGTTTGGATAAAAACCAATGTAAAACAAAAACAAAAAGGAAGAAAAAAAAATTATTAACAATTAATGTCAAAGGTTTAAAATAAATCTATAAAATGTGATATATATTGAATAAATGTTAAGTGTACTTTAAGTGAAAGATTGGCGCATTTCAAAGATGTTTTATAAAATAGTATCTCGTAGATACACAGTACTTTAGAAACGTATTAACTTATAATAGGTCTAAGAATAGTTTATATTTTTTATACTTGAAAATGCTAATGTATACTAAAATAAACACACACACACACACACACAAACATTTATACATTAATACGTACAAAATAAAACAATAAATATTTTTTAAACTTCAATAAAAAGCCTATGCTTTTCACTTTCTTACTATGAACCATATGAAGGTAAGAGTAATAATTATTTCTAATCTAAAAGCAAAGTAATAATATTTTATCTGTTCATTCTTATTCCCATAACTCCCGTTGAAGCAATTTTTTGAGTAAAACTTACAATTCTGATCATATTATATTTTAAGAGGATAGATCGAGATATATAGATAGAGCCTTTGGTTGTTTAAAGTCTTTGTGAATTTGCAGTCATAGTGCTTGTCTACATTAAATTTAAAAATTCCTTTTTTGAGGACTTCGTATATGAACTTGTATGAGGAAATAAATATGGTCGCAGCCACACACGGTAGACTCAAAATTTAGTGCTGAAAATGTGGGGATCTTAAAGCGGTCATATAATTTACTTTCTGAAAGAGCTTTGATAAAATCAACTTCAATATAATTTTGAATAATTTTAATATGGTTGAAACATTGAAGAATATTTACAAGATACCAGTACTTGTAGATACAATTCTGAATAATTTTAATATGTTTGAAACATTGAACAATATCTACAAGATATAGAATCAAAATAATTTTTTACGGGAATATTCATATTTATCAGGGACCGTAACCGTTAAACCATTTTTCTAAAAAAGTTGAAAGTTTTAGTTATTTTTTGTGTTTTATTATATTGAACAAGAATTAACCAGAATTTTTTAACTTCTATTTTTTCGCACAAAAAATAATTTGTTATTATATGTGGGATATTTTTTCCCACAAATATCCCACAAATCGCTATATCTAAGAAACTGCTTATTATAGGGTCATAAAATTTGAAAGATAAAAACATGGAAAGTCTGTCGCATAGCCGGAGATATTTGAGGCGATGAGAGCAAGAGTGGCCTAACCCACAAAAATATGAAAATTAATATAAATGCAGATCTAGCGTCGCAACTGCTGCTGCTAATCCAAATATTGACATTTTGTTATAATATACATACCACTAAAAAGCAAATTTAGAAAAAGCGAATAATATTGTGAATAAACGAAAAAAATAAAATAAATTCAAATGAAAATCTTAATATGATTCCATTAGATATGTTGGTGGGTTAGGCCACTTTTGTTCTCATCGCCTCATTTGTCCATATGAATGATTGACCACGTGCTTGTTTTTTTTTTAATACAACATTAGTTTTGTGCATTGAAGAAAAGATTTAGTTCTAACTGTATCTATATGAATGAATTGAGCACATGCTTGTTTTTTTAAGGGAACTCTCAGTAAATCACTAAATTCCATAATGTTAAATCAGCAAGGGCAGCGTTTCTATCCGACTTGTAGATGAAATCATAGAATGTAAAAAGGGGCTTATCCCGCCCATTTTTTGTCATATGGTAGATCTTGCCTTCTTATTTTCACCAGTCACATTTCATGACCCTAGCATGAACGGTTTTGTAGATACAGTGATTTGTGGGATATTTTGTGGAAAAAAATATCCCACAAAAAATAACTGATATTTTTTGTACGAAAAAATAAAAGTTCAAAATTTAACTGGCATTTTTAAACTTTTACTTTTAAAGTCGAAATTTAAAACACAACCCAGGACTAACAAGGGGATGTCGGGGGATCATAATGGTGTCATCCAAAATGTCCTCCGACTGTTCCAACTACTTGTGGTTTTCCCTTAAAAAATGAGACCATAACTGTTATTTACGGTCCCTGATATTTATACCATACCCATCAGTTCATAATCAAAATCGAACAAAATAAACCTCTGGAAGCAGGCCGTGTCGGAAAATGTAGCAGGTAAAGGATCACCTATTCCCGCACTGACCTCAAAATCAGGGATATCTGCTTGGAAAATCGTATAAAAGTGTTGCCCGTTTGTCTACGATAGTGAAGAGGAACAAAAGTTTACAAGAGGACAGTCCGGAGCCGTTTGGTCAAACATAACCTCGTGGATCGTTGGCCTAAAAAAAAAAAAACTACGCCTTACCGAGGTAATGAAGAAAAAGCGACTGCAATGGGCTCAACAATATCGTAATATGACTGTTTACGACAAGAGTAGAGTAGGTACAATTGTGTAAACAGTTCTGTATGTTAACAATTAATTTTTAGTGATTATGTTATTTTATAGGAATGTTTCTCTGACGAATCAACGTTTCAGATTTTGGTCTGAAAGAGCATGGGACGTTCGTCAGATTAACCAAGCACGCTAATATAAACTGTTGAAGTCATAATGTATAAATTACAAAATACTTAGTTAATTTATTTATTTTTTATTTTTTTTTATAGTTAATTTATCCAAATCAATATCGGTAAGTTAAACATGTAAAACTCAGATGTTTTGGCAAAGAACTTAGCAGGCTGAAAACTGCCAAAGACATCTTATAAATTATACTAGTTTTTTTATTAATTAAGCTTTTTTCTCGGTGTATACTTTATAGAAGCGGACATGAGGCAAGACCAGTACAAGCGAGAACTGGAAGCTCAAGGAATGGTTTCCTGATGATTACCAATAAATTTTTATGCATAATTCGGTACCTTGTCTCAAAGCCAGGAGTGTTGCTCCACTGAGAAAAATGAACGCCTTAAAATCAAAGAAAAAGTAATTGTAAAATTGTAATGAAAAAATCGTTCCTATAAGGAAAAGATCGCTGCACTTAAAGTTTCTTCTTTGACGAAGCAGGTGCTGCATCCTCGAAACTATTGATATTATTTAATTTGAGGTAAAGACTAGGTCCAATTATAGAACGATAAAATAGTATGTGCGTTTTATTTGGTGATACAATTCGAAGTAAAGAAAAATTTTCACAAAGCTTATTGAAACATATTGAAATCTGAATGAGAACCAGATTTTATATTTAAACAAGTAAAAGAAGTATTCTATAAATAAAGATGATTTTCAATACGCCTCCTCAACATTATTTATTTGGTGACATCATGCCCATAGATTGAATACAGAAATGGTGCTTGATTCTTGGTAATGGTTTTCTTAGAACGTCAGCAGTCATCTCACTCGCTGACAAATATTGGACATCCACAATTTGGTCCTCAATTGCATCTCGAATGAAGTGGTACCTATAGTGAATGTGTTTAGTTCTTGAATGGTGTGAGCCGAATTCTGCCATGTTTTGAGCACTCTGAGAATCGCTGTAGATTACTGTCGGGACAAGTGATTTATACCCAAGCTCCTCTAAAAGATATCCCAAGTAACAAGCTTCTTTTGCTGCTTCAGCTAGTGCCATGTACTCGGCTTCAGCACTTGACGTAGCAACTACACGTTGCTTCTTGGATTCCCAAGAAATAACAGCACCTGCGAGAAAAAAGCAGAAACCAGTTTGTGATTTTCGATCATTAGTATCTTGAGCCCAATTGGCATCAAGAAATCCTGTAAGTGGTAAATTTGTTTTGCGATAAGTTAAAACACAGTTTTTAGTTTCTTTTAAATATTTAATAATATGTAAAGCTGCGTTCCAATGTTGTTTTCTGAGGTCTTGGCAAAACTGCGATAACACGGTGTAACAGTGAAAATAAACTCGGATCGAGACATAGTAGAGGTTGTAGATCTGGTTAAACATAAGATAACTGCATACTTAGTTTTTTGAATATTCTCAAAATCGGGATTTGTGGTCAAAAACCCGATTTTAGGTAGGTGCATGTATAGTCTGTTATGTAACTCCATTATATCTAGCTCAATTTTTAAAATTTAAACGTTGATAAAAAGACAAAAATAGACCTTTAATATAATATACAGACCGTTTTTTTAAAAAAAGAATTGACAAAGTTACAGGTAAAATCAATTGAAAATTTCTCATTTCCTTTTAATTTTTTCAACTTTAACAACGTTTTGCTAACAAATTTTCTTTTGTGGCACTATTAGTTTTAGCAAGATTCTAAAAGCTTGTTAAATTTTGCGTTCAATAAGCTATCATTTACTTCAATTGCCTGAAATACAAAAGCACTATCGAATTTTTAGTATTCGTAATAAAATACAAAAAATTTTATTTATTTTTTTTTCTAAAAATGTTTATTTGACCTTTTTCGTTTATATATATTATCACTGGTTTCAAGTTTTAGGGACAAGCAGTAGTCTGCCAGCATGTTTATGGAATTTTTTCCCTGAAAGCCGGTTTCTATAGCTTCCATCTCCTAGTGGAACCTTTCTCCTTGTTCATCACTAAACTGACCAAAGCTATTCGGGAAAAAGTTTATATGGGAGTGAAAAAATGTATTTTGATTGTCATATTGCAGCCCATTTCTTCGTAGGCCCTTGAAAATTCATTTACAACATATGAGTAATTTCGACTCTTCTTGTTACCGAGGAAATAAATGCATAACGAAATGAAACTATTCCAAGCTCTTTTTTTTCAACTGGATTTAATTTAGAAACGAAATAAGTGTCCAAGAAAATTTTCCGAATTTGTGGGCCCCCATATAAACCTTAGAATAACTGAAATGAATAAATAACTTTTATAAAAGATTTGAACGTGCAGGATACTTTCTTTGATTTTGGCCTCACTTAACCTAGGAAACGCTGCAATCAGATGACGAAACGCATCGCTGTTAGTGTTTATTTTCTTGACAAACTGTTTCATATAACCTTAATTTAAATGAAGAGGCGGTAGGATTACATTTTCAAGTCGCACCAGTGGAGTTTTCAAAACATTTTTTTTGCCAACTTAAAATGAAGCACGCAGTGGCCACTCCTTTTGCTTATATTTATTAGTCGCACGACTATCCCATTCGCAAATAATGCAAGGATACTTGGTACATCTACCTTGCATTCCAAACAGTATTGCTAGAGCCTTTAAGTCGGCGACTATTTGCTATTTAAGCGTGTTGTAATTTATAAAACGAAGTATTTTTTCCATTCTCGAATATGTTTCTTTCATGTTCGTTGCATAAGCTAAAGGAACCGATGGCAACTCATTTTTGTTGTGTAATTGCACATTTTTGTTGTGTAATTGCACAGCTTTCAAACCTACATATATCAGAATTTAACATATCAAGAACCACACAAAAAGTTTTTAAATAAATCATACTCTTGCAAGATCCCTCAATAAACAAACCCCATTCATTCGGAGCGTGTTTGTGGTTGAAAACTGCAAACAGTTCCGTCACATCCGGGCAATACACTAGCTTTATGATAATATATGTATATAAACGAAAAAGGTCAAATAAACATTTTTCGAAAAAAAAAATATATAAAATTTTTTGTATTTTATTACGAATACTAGAAATTCGATAGTGCTTTTGTATTTCAGCCAATTGAAGTAAATGATAGCTTGTTGAACGCAAAATTTAACAGGATTTCAGAATCCTGCTAAAACTAATAGTGCCACAAAACAAAATAAACCTAAAATCGGTTTTTTTACCACAAATCCCGATTTTGAGGGTATATTCAAAAAACTAAGTATGCAGTTATCTTATGTTCAACCAGGCCTACTACCTCTTCTATGACTCGAGGCAAGTTTTTTGATTTTTTTTCATTTTGTAACACCGTGTAACTTATTGACGCTGCAACTAATGTCTGGTCTGCTAAATACTGCTAAGTGTAACAGAGAGCCAATAATTTCTTGATATTCAGTGATGTTTACTATTTCTCCTTCTCCAGAAATTGTTGGCTCTTTTTCTAAATTGATTTTGGCTTGCATTGGTATCTTAACCGATTTAGCTTCTTTCATACCATATTTTGTAACTAAATTGTCGATGTATCCCGGTTGAGATATTGAAAGAGTTCCACAGTTTTACTTAATTTCTAATCCAATGCAATGCTTAGGAGTTTTCATATCTCGTAACTCAAAATTTTTGTTTAGTATCCTAATAAGTTTTCCTGTCGTCTCTTTAGAATTTGACGCTATAATAATATCGTTAACGTAAATTGCGACTATTGCGATGTCCTTGCTGGATTTGTAAATATAAATGCATCGATCATACTTAGACTGAGTAAAACCTGCAATTTTTATGATAACATCAAGCTTTTTGAACCACTTTCTACCTGCTAGTTTTAGTCCATATATAGACTTTTTAAATTTACAGACTTTGTTTTTTGACATCTCCTTAATAAAGCCTTCCGGTTGAGACATATATATTTCCTCTTGTAGATCGCTATTTAGGAATGCGCTCGAAATGTCTACATGTCTTAATTCAAGATCTTTTTCAACGTTAATAAGCTGAAGAGAACTCTGTCGTACTACAGGCGCGAATGTGTCTAAATAGTCAACACCATATTCTTGTGAATATCCTTTCGCGACAAGCCTTGCTTTGCGTTTTTCAATTGTACCATCTGGTCTGTATTTAATTTTTAAAATCCATTTGCATTCTACTTGTGCTCTTCCTGCGGGTAGGTCTACCAGGTCCCACGTTTGGTTTTTTATAAGAGAATTATACTCTGCATCTAACGCATCTTTCCATTCTCGAGCATATGGAGATGCTAGAGCTTCTTTTAGGGTTTTCGGGTCGCCCTCACTCTCGATTGCTGCTATTTGGCAAGCTTCAAGAAGCGAACGACCATGAACGCAATCGTTATTTTATGGAGTTTTTCTGAGTTTCTGCTATTGTTGGTTCCATCGGCAGAGATTCATTTTCATCCATCCAAATTTACTTCTGAACTGTCGAGATATATTTCGTCCTCTGTTTCTGTAGTTTCCTGTTCTCTGATAACTTTTTCCCCTGATTCTTTGGTTTCATTTTCTTTGGCGACTTTCTGCTTTTCGAGATTTAACTTAAAATCAAATTCGTAAGACCCTTTACTTTCATCTTCAATTTCCTCACTAGTGGCTTCAATCTTATCTTCAATAAATTTCACGTCTCTACTTTTGACAATAGTCTTTGTACCACGCTGCCATAGGCGGTATGCCTTCGATTCAACACAATAACCAACTAGAATAAACTGAGAGCTTCTAAATTCGCACTTGGACTTACTCGGCTTCTTGTCTAGTGCAAATGCATGACTTCCAATTCGACGTATATGCTTTACGACTGGCACCATTCCTGACCACATTTCTTCTGGTGTCTTTAATTTGTTCAAATTGGTTGGACAACGATTTCTGATAAAAGCTGATGTGTGAATCAACTCAGCCCAAAGAAATTCTAGTAACTTTGCCTCTATCATTAAACACCTCGCCATCTCAACAAATGTTCGATTTATTCGTTCAGCCACCCCGTTTTGTTGAGGAGTGTCCTCAACTGTTAATTGGCGTCTGATGCCACATGATTTAAGAAAATATTCGAACTCATGACTTAGTAATTCTTTGGCATTATCTGATCGAAGCGTTTTGATTTTCCTGTTTGTTTCCTACTCAACTTCCTTTTTGAACTGCTTAACTGCTTCTAAATATTCGCACTTCCTTCTTAAAAAACTGAAATATACTTTTCGTGTATAGTCATCAATGAATGTAGCAAAATATAGCTTCCTTCTCATGGACTCTACCCTCATCGGTCCACATAGATCAGTGTGAACAAGGTCCAACAATCCTTTAGAATTTTTGTTATTTTTATGAGGAAATGGCTCTCGAGTTTGTTTACCTCGTATACAAGTAACACAATCTAACTTTTGACATCGCAATTTTGGCATGTTGTGAGAATTAACCTTATGTAAATCAGATGAATTCAAATGACCGTATCGCTTGTGCCATAACTCAGTTTCGTTATCCATCTTCGCTGATACTTCCTTGCATATTTCGTTATGAAATTTATATGAGTTAACTATATATAAGCCGTGTTGTTTACAAGCCTCGAGTAAAACTATTCTGTCCTTAGAAATTCTAGCTTTTTCATTTAGCATGACTACCTCACAATTGTTGTCTGTCGCTTTTGCAGTCGATATTAAATTACACTTCAGATCTGGTACATAAAGAACTCTATAAAGTTTAACAGACTTTCTAACGTTATTTACGTCTACTTTAAGTTCAACCGTACCAATGCCTCGAATATCCTACTCTTTTCATCTGCCAATCGAACTTTCCCAATGTAATTTCGATCCATATCGATAAACTCTGCCTATGAAAAAGACATGTGGGATGTGGCTCCACTATCTACGTACCACACATTACAATCTGCTTTTGCACCATTGCCTATATAGCAATTCTCTGCATCTACAATAAATCCTGTCGATTTTTCTACGCAATTTGACTGCTCTTTATTTTTGTCAAACTTGCAGTTCCTGGCCATGTGACCCTTTTTACCGCATTTATAGCAATTAAATGAAAGCATGGAATTTGACTTACTTTGCTTCTCCGTATTTTGTCATTGTTGCTGAACCTTTTCTTATAATATTTCTTCACCTTTAAAGCGTCATCGTTTTCATTTCGATTATCCGATTTATCTCCGATCTCCAGCAGTCTTGAACTCAATGTCTTGAGAGTTGGAAACTCGTTTGCTGTGTCGAATGCAGCTTTCACTTCTTTGTAACTATCTGGCAAGCCATCTACTAAAATAACAGTTAGCAAATCTTCATCAAAATCTGTTCCCATCTCACGCAAATATGAAACAATTACATCAAATTCAATAACGTACTTCGATATGCTCTTCGTCTCGTCCATTTTTATACTTATCAATTTTCGATACATTTCCGCTTTACGCCTGGTAGACTTCCTCTCGTACGTCTCTTGAAGAAATACCCATATCTCGTTCGATGTCTTGAAATTCCTGACCATCCTTACTATGTTGGCCTCCAAAGTAATAATCAAATCGGCTCGTGCATCCTTGTCATCATGGTCCTCCTGCGCTTTCTTCTGCAACCGCTGTTTTTGTAGTTCATCTGCCGTCCCTAGCCACGACACACTTTTGACTTCCGGTCTTGGTTCGCGACCTTCCACCATACGCAGTAGCCTATTCTTATGTAATATTGCCTCCATCTGAGGCTTCCACGTCATATATTTGGTTCCATACAGTAATGGAATTCGTCCAGCGTTCGACATCATTATTCTTTTCCTATATTTTCTGTACCAAAATTTATTTTACAGATTTTTCTTCTTGGCGGTTAAGGACTGGGCCCATAATCCATTGATATAATTTTATTTGACGAAAAGACTCCAATTATAGAACGATAAAATAGTATGTGCGTTTTATTTGGTGATACAATTCGAAGTAAAGAAAAATTTTCACAAAGCTGATTGAAACCTATTGAAATCTGAATGAGAACCAGATTTTATATTTGAACAAGTAAAATAAGTATTCTATAAATAAAGTTGATTTTCAATAGAAACAAAAGAATGAAGTTCTTTGAAGCTAAATCAAAGGAAAAAATCTTTGTCGTAAAGATAAAATATTTACTTTATCGATGTAATTTTTTGTTAATAAGGGATTGAAAAAAGTACGTAAAATCAACAACTCATCTTTGTTTTTTTGAAGATAAACATCATTGTTTCAATGACAAAGTCTGTAACTTTAAAGAATTTGGTTTACAAAATCAAATTTTTTTAAAAACACACGCTTATCGTTCGCAGTTACTTTGTGGACAATATGTCCTATATAAGTCAATTGATAGTATGTATAAATTATAATTAACACTAAATTAAATCGTAAGAGGAGGGGAAGGAGGAATGGGAAGGGGTGAGTAATAGAAAGAAAAGGGGGACATAGAAAAAGATAATTATAAGGAAATCAACTTTTTCATTTTGAGTCTTTGCCACCAGAATTTAAGTATTTGATTTTAAGTAGATTTTTTATGGAAATTAAACAACCTTTGTGCCTTTGCCGTAACGGGTTTAACGTAGAATACATTATACGGGGGTGTTAATCTGGAGCACAAAATTTTGAGAAAATTTTTGTCACTTTCATTACAAGTTTTTAATACTTTATGCATGCATTGAAGAAAATTCAAGTATGGTCGTAACATATTTACTATGTCTTCTTTTGATTTGTATTAAAATAATCATATTGCTACATATAATTTTTTTGATTCTATAAGTAAATCAAAATTTAACTCCTTCAAATTTTGTATTAATTTTCATATGCTTTGTATTTTATGTATTATAACATCATGTGTAAGAGCAGTACGATTATCTGTGTGTTCATCACAGAACCAGTGTGAGAAAGAGAAGAGGTATAATGACCAAGTAGCGTACGATGTGTACATACACAACATTGATAAGCGAAGCAGAGAAACAAAATTGTGCTTACCCAGTTGGCCACGTCTTTAAGACATCCTCAATGTCTTACAGCCTTATTCATAAACACATTTTAGAGGCAGCGTAACTTTAAACGGGCTTTAAACAAGAAAACGTGAAACATTCGTAGTTGTTTAAGAGCTGCGTAACTTAAACGCCGAAATTGGCGCTTAAAGGTTTCGTCAATACAACCATGATTTTTGTTTGTCTTTTCTTTTAATATCAAAGACATGCTCCATATGCGCCCTTTGCAGCATTTTTTTATGCGGCGGCCATTGTAAATCCATATGAATTCTTAATTTTTGTAGAGATTTTCTATAGTTCAGACACAAACCTTGCAATCAAGCAGAAAATGAAAAAATGTTTATGAATAACAATGTTAGCAAGGTTGCATAGAAGCTGCGTAAAGCCTTAAACAGTGCGTAACTAAACAAGCGTTTAAAGGTTGTTTAAGGAAATCTATTGAATAAGGCTGTTAATGACTAACGTATTCTACGTTTGACCTATGCGCCCGTGTGATCTAACACAGGCTTGAGCTTTTTTTAGTTTTGGGCAAAATCTAATCAATAAAAGTCTTTGTGGCATAGTATATTTTCTTTGGTTTAACGATTTTTTTTCCTCGGTGTGCATTTCTATCTGAAAAAAACATTATTGTTTTGCCCTGGCCACGGAACTCTACCGCCAATTATCTGATCACCACCAAAGTCCAGTTGATTCAAACTCTTATAAAGACACGGAACTCCAACAAAATGCAAAATCGTCTATAGAGAGCATACCCCGGCGCTTGGAAGCTAGTTGTAATTGCAGAAAAAAGTGCCATCACTTAATACTGAGGTTTATTGTACTATGTTATTATTAATACACATTTTTCCTCCAAAAATATTTCCGTATAAAAACAATCGTTGTTTTTTTTATTGTAATAACACAATCTCCGAAATAAAACAGTCCCACAACCAATTATTTTTTTGACAAGTATAGTTAAATTACAAAAAAATAAAATATGAGTTCTGTCCCTAATAATTTGGCCACCCACTGTACTTGCCGAGTAATAATATCATACAACGCCGTTGCATTTAAGTTCCAATTCCGATCCGATTTTTCCGTTCTGATTAAGTTTCCCTGTCTGCGGCCTCACTACGCTGTGAATTTTAATTTTAATTATTGGAATTTGATCAAAGAAAACATTCTTTACTGGTATAAAATAACTTTTCCATGGTATCTTTGCTCAGTAAGTCTTGATGATGTCATAGTTTTTGTTTTCATAAGACCAAAGAACGAACATTTATCGTCGTACCATAAGACGTATCTCAGTTAGATTCGTTAAAATATCCTGCATAACTTTGATATTGACATGCACGGCAACACGTAACGTTATCCCGCTAAAATCATAAATTTGTGCTTGACAAACGTATTTTATTACGTAAATGAAGAGAATATTAATTTACCACTATGATTTAAATTTGCTCTCTCATTGGTTTTACTTTTATTTTGCGGGAGAGTCCAAATTTCTCGTACTGTCCTCTTATGTCACTTAATTTTTTAACGAAAGTGTTATAAGTGTAAAACAATAATTTTTAAAAAATCTTTCATGTGTGTTAAGCCATGATGCGTGATCAAATTTCAGTTTTTTTTTTTGTACTCATATCCAAAATGCTTCTCCAATGTTCAAAAGACCGTGCTAAGAAAAAGGTGATGCCACAAACCGTTATCTAATTGCGGTGCATTTATACGAAAATTACTCACATATGCACCGCAAGGACTAAACATTGAATGCGTAGGCAACACTTATCAATTTAATTTGAATGCGTATTAAATTGGTCCTAATGATGATTATTTTCTACATAATTTCAACGATTTTCTCTTAAATTTCGGCGCTTTTCACGGTGTTGCTTAGATACGCACAAAATTAATAAAGTGCACAACAACAAAGCGAACAATAGCAATGTTCGGACTTTGACGTGGGTTATCGATCTCGATGAGAAAATAAACGCACGAACACCCTCTTTGAATAGCTCAACATGATATAAGCGGAAGTGGAAGTGGACAGATGCATCATCAAACGCTTTAATACATAAAAACACGCGCTCGTAAGCACACCCAAATACTTCTACAGAAATGTAACGTTCTGATCGGTTCTGGAAGAGAGCAGCACCGGGGTGGACCAACTCGGAAGCATGAAATATCGAAAAAAGAGTCCTTATGCTTAAAAAACGCGCAACACACGCATCCGTTTTTTGGGGTGGATGCACTTTCAAGATTTTTCCAAAAATTGCCAAAGGGTGGGTGTGCTACGTTGTTGTGGTGTGAACAGAGTGGGAAATCGTAAAATAGTAAACTACTAAAACTTTTATTTGTATTTGCGTGTGCAAACAAGCCGAGCACCAACAATAAATACACCAACAACAACAATGACAATAAATAGTAGTGAGCTACCGGATATACCTATCACCCTCAAGATGTGAGTTGCGTGGGTTGAAAGCAATCGTGGAATCTGGTTGTCACGTCTATCTGTGGTGTTATTTTTCAACAGCCCAACTTCATTCACTCGATATGCAAGCGAGATAGACAAGACATCACCAAAAAAAAAAAAAAAAACAAAACGAAACCCATTAAAAAGATGCCCTCTCAATCACTCAAACACCAAACCCCGATATGCGAGCCTTGGCAAGAGGTCAAACACAGCTGTACTATTAGATTACCTGAAATATTTTAACGCGTTCCACAGTAACTCAATACAATCGAACACAGGACGAAGCCAAAGTCAAGAAATGCTGTCACAGTTGCCCCAGCCACCAGCAGGATGCAGGATAAATACACCTTTGCTTCTTTGCCTTGCATGCTAGCACATCGCAAATGCACAAACAAGCGTTTGAATTCCGTTACGAAGAGAACTCTTCCGCATAGCATGCGCCCGTATCATGCGCAACAAAAAACAACCTGGTGTGTCTGGCCAGCGTACGCATGCGCAACGTGCAAAATTATAAAATAACCGGCAAATGCTTTGAAAAGTGCGGGCATCATTAAAGAAATCTGTTGAGTTTCTCTTTTCTATTATCAGCGAGAAATGACAATTTGAACACCGTCAAGATTGGATAGCGATTCCACTAATAAACTCATTGAATGGTCCACAAATTGTGACGGGCTATTTAGTTCAAAGTTTGATTTCAAAGGGATATTTCAAGGACCAACATAATAATGCAGATATTCAAGTGCCACCATCATACTTTTGTTTAGCGACAACAAAAGGTACCGAATCTGCAAATTATCTGAAACAAATAGAGCTAATGTTGCCAGGTACGATATGAATAGAAATTTCAACAAGAAACCCTTACTTTTGATTGAAAATTATTCAAATTGAAGTACTAATTGAGCAACCATCTGTTATAGTCTTATAATTTCTTTGGTTTATCAACCAAAAGAAAAACAACGATGGTTGTATTTTAACCCTCCACGATATTAAACAATCCGAGGTTAAGAAAAGCTTCAAGATTAATCGTGCAATTTTTTTTTATTTGTTTTTGAGTCAATGAAGGATCATTTTATTTCAAATAATTTTTGCTTTTGAAGGTTGTAGGCTTATTAAATAATGTTCATGTTCTGAAAAAAAAAACAAAATAAAGTTCACCATTCTGCTGAATAATAAAAGGAGAGCGGATTTTTATGCAATTGCATATTTTATCCATCCATTAAAAACGGTTACGGGATAATACAGAAATAATATCTGACATAAAATACTTTTATTTATGTTCTAAATTGTTAAATTACACGGTGCAAAAATACAAAATGAAAGAAATTCAAAAAGCTTGGCTCAAGATAAGTAGAGGTTATAGGTCTGGATTAACATAAGATAACTGCATATTTAGTTTTTTTAATATACCCTCAGAATCAGGATTTGTTGTAAAAAAACCGATTTTTGGTAAGTGCATGAATCGTTTGTTATATAATTCCGTTATATCTAGCTCAATTTTGAAATTTAAATGTTGATAAAAAGAAGAAAAAATAGACCTATTAAACAGTAATGGTACCCAAAGTGGCGATCGCGATCTACTGGTCGATATCTAGATGCGTTTATGTCGATCGCGGAATAAAATTCAAAATAATACAAATTATTTATAAATGAACATCTCATTTAACTTTAAATTTTTGTTCAAAGCATCCCTGACACGAAACTATTCTTTTACTGCATAATCAATAAAAACTTTTTAACAAAAAAAAAAAAAAAACGGACTTCAAAATCACTACAAAGTAAAAAATAATTTTAAATAACTTTTCCCATTAATTGCTTGGTCAAATTTTAAAAGCTATTTATATAAGTATTATAATATTGGAAATCTTATCATTTTAATTTTTTCTATTTTGTTTTATTATCATCAATATATTAATTGCTTTATATTGCATAAAAGCTTTGAAGTCGGCGCTAATCTTTGACACACAGTAATGATCTTTTACCATCCCAGCACTGCACATTGGGACAGGAATTTCAATAAGTGGCCAAAAGTCAAATATTTTCTGTATACAAATGATTCTTACGATTGATAACGGGACACATTAAGGTACCCTCAGACGAAATATTATTAATATAAAATTAAAAATTACAATTTGGGAGGCGTTTTAAGTCAAAAATTGAAATTTTTTTTTTATTTACATCTAAAATTTGAAATCATCAACAGTATAACTATTTCTCAAACTTAAACTATAAACTTTGAAATTAACAATGGGTCAATTTACAGCAATTTTTTTAAAAGTTTTATATTTTATCTTTAACCCTTCGAGCCACACCCTCACTCCATTAACATAGAGCCACATGGGGATATGTCATCGCCCCACATCAAAAAATCGTTGTAAAATCCCGAATTTTGGATATATAAGCTCAAAACTTAAAAATGTTGCTATTTTTGGTCTTGTTCAACATTTTGTATAGTTATTTTCTAATATTTTGAAAATGGCTGACTTTAGGAGCGCGGCCAAGTTAAAAAACGTGAAAAATTAGCTCTTTTACTAAAAAGTTCATAACTTTTACAGTTTTTAATTTAAGACCTAAAAAAATTTATGTTTGAAGGCATCAAACACGTTGCTACATAGACAAAATATTAGTCATAGCGTTAGTTACAAAAAACTGCACCTTTCAAAAAACGAAAAAAATAGATTTTTTGCCAATAACATTCAAATAAACTCGTTCAGTGTTGATATTAAGACCTGAAAATATTTCATTTTTAGTAATTTAATAATATATTTAGAGAAAAAAGTAGTAAAATAGTCAAATTCAGTTAAATTCAAATTCAATAGTTCAGACACTAAAGTTATAAATTTTTACACAAAAATACATTTTTCATTTTTATTTATCAATTTATATTCATACATACCTTAAAACAATAAAAAAATAATTAAATTCAATAAAATGAAATATTTCAGTTATCTCTAAAAATATACACTAAGCCACACGTGGGGTATATGAGAGCACCAGTCGATTTTAAACGAATGCCAACGACACACTAATGCATCCCTGACCTTTTAAATTGCTTTGTTAATTTGTGAACACACAGGTGGCGTAAGGAGTATGCATAAAAAGTTTTTGATTTAAAAAAAAAAAATAGGTTTTTTAAGGCATGGGATGATGAAAAGCACCAGTGTGGCCCGAAGGGTTAAACAATAGGAGGTAACTATTCCAACGATACCTTAGTTAATAAAATGTGATTTAAATTGACTGATCTACGTTGTCTAAAAATAGGCCCTATTTTGGCATTCGAATGGCTGTGGCTCTGCAAAAAAAATTTTTTGAAACTTTAAGCTCCGGAATTGGTTTTCTTAACAAAATACCAACCTAAAAACAAATTTTGAGCCAAATCGGAGATGGTCAGTGCGACATATAGGTCACCTCAATCTGAAATGGGCGATATAAACGAAAAGGTTAAACAAACATTTTTTAAAAACAAAAGTTAAAATACAAATTTTTTGCGTTTTATTATGAATACTAAAAATTCAATAGTAAAATGGTATTCCAATCGATTGAAGTAAATTATTGCTTTTTGAAAGCAAAGTTATACAGGCTTTTAGAAGTCTGCCAAAATTTACGGGGCCACAAAACACACAAAATTTGTCCAATTTGGAAAAATTAAAAAAGCACGAGAAATGATTCAAATGATTTTACATGTAACTTTGTAAATTCGTTCAGTAAAAAACGGTCTATATACTGTTTTAAAAGTTTATTCTTCATCTTTTTATCGAAGTTTAAATCTTTAAAATTGGGGCAGATATAATACAGATATATAACAAACTATACATGTACCTGCTTAAAATCGGTATTTTACCATAAATTTCGATTTTGACGGTATATTAAAAAAACCAAGTATGTATTTATCTTATGTTTAACCAGATCTACAGCCTTTACTATGTCGTGAGTCAATTTTATTGATTTTTTATTTTGTTACACAGTGCTTTTAATAAAAATCAAATTTAGACAACAAAAAAAAAAAAAAAAAAAAATTATAAAAAACAAATTCTAAAATGAAGTTACAAAGGTACAATTTTAATCATTTCTTTTGTTTTATATTGTTATTTAAAAGTTAAACGGCTGCATTCGTAAAAAATTATGAACTCCTTATAGAGCCTTCATAAGAAGAACAAAAAATCGAAAAAAATTGGAGAATTAACGTTCAATTAAACGTTCAAAAAATTAGAGAATTTTAAAAATGATCGAAACCTTCAATAAACCACCCATTAAAGAATTTTAATTTTTTTTGTTCACATCCGAGCACAAATTTTGTCAAAAATATATCAAATTATTTCAAAATGTATCAAAAACAAACAAAATGTCAAAGAATTTAAGCATTGTAAATAAGCAAACACTTAACTGTCTAATTCATCCTGACTGCTTGAACGAATATTTTCTTGCTAGTAGCAATGAGCAACAGAATTACACGTCTGGTTCATATACACTTTTAGACTCTCATGCTGAACAGTTATTTCAGTTTACTACAGTTACTGAAAATGATGTAGCAAAAGCCGTTTTGAAAATCAAGTTGAATGCGGTCGGTGATGATAGTATAATTTTAAAATTTGTCAAGTTAATTTTAAAATTTGTCAAGTTAATTTTAACACACATCCTTAGCTCTCTAACTCATATCATAAATTACTGTTTTACTACATCATCCTTTCCTCAACTGTGGAAATCTGCAATCGTAACACCAGTAGCCAAAAAAAAATACAGCTATCAGTATTTTATCTTCGCTATCTAAGGTATGTGAATCCATCCTGGCAAACCAAATATCATCTTTTCTGTGAGAAAATCATCTGTTATCTCAATTCCAGTCTGGTTTTCGGGCAGGCCACAGCTGTTCGACTGCTACTCTTAAAGTGATGGATGACATAAGGACTTACTATGATAACGGCCGCCTTACTCTTCTGTGTCTCCTTGACTTTTCTAAAGCTTTCGATACAGTTAATCATGAACTGCTTTGTCAAAAATTAAAACAATGTATGGTTTCTGTAATAATGCCACTAATTTATTAAGCAGCTATTTGACAAATAGAGTGCAAACTGTGAAAGTCGGAACTAATTTGTCTCAAAAAAAGGCTGTCTCTTGTGGTGTACCACAAGAGTCTGTTCTTGGACCGTTGCTCTTCTCCATGTTTGTAAATGACATTTTTCGTTGCTGCACTTATTCGTCAATGCATGCTTATGCTGATGATGTTCAGATTTACTTGTCTGGCAGAACAAATCTCTTGGAAGATTTAGTATATAAACTTAATGAAGACCTTCACAATATAAATCAATGGGCTCTGAAAAATAGTCTTTATCTTAATGCTCTAAAATCGTATGTTTTACCCGTCTCTAAAGAAAAAATAAGCCTGGATTCAAGTCCTGACGTTTTATTGGGGAGTAAAGCCATAAAAATCGTTAATAGTGTTGTAAGTCTTGGATTTCATATTAATACTTCTCTTACGTGCGCCGACCATATCAATAGTGTTATCAGCAAAATCTACATCATATTGCGTAACCTTAGGAACTCGTCTGTGTATACCCCCATCGATATAAGACGTAAACTTGTAATTCAGCTTGTTGTTCCTGTCATAACCTATTCTGAACTTGTATACAGTAAGTTAGACTCGCGGTCTCAACTTAAATTGCAAATCGCATTTAATCATGCTACTCGTTATGTCCATGGTCTACGTAAATTTGACCATCTAGCCCAATTAAGGAACTCTTTACTTGGATGCGATATAACAAGCTATTGTAATGCCAGAAACTGCATATTTCTACATAAACTTATATACCACAGAACTCCTTATTATTTATTTGAAAAATTGCAATTTACTCGATCTAGAAGAAGTCAAATGCTAATTATTCCTAGCTTTAACTACATAAACTCCACAAGATTATTTTTTATTAATGCTGTTAGATTGTGGAACTCTTTGCCCAGCCATTTAAAGTCCATTCCATCACTAGCACAATTCAAACATGCAATCTTGAGGCATTTTTCTTCACATAATGGCTAAAAATATCAGTTCCATAGATCTATACTATTTTTTCTCTATTTCTCTTATAGCTATTTTCCTCTATAATCTTCCTCTGCCTTATCTTCTTTAAACAACTATATTTTAAGTCTTAGTCATTAAGAATTTTTTGTTATAATATAATTAACTTATTTTATGTTAGCTTTAAGTTGAAATGTCTTACTTTTCGTTGTGTATGTTATGTGTCATATCTTTGTACTATAAAAGAACCGAGTTCTTACTGTACTTATGTAGTGAATATTCAATTAAAATAAAATCTATAAATGTTCGCTTATAAATGAGAGGATTTTTAAAAAATGGCGGAAAACGCCTCATTGAGCATTTTTAAAATTATTTGCTCTCATTTATGCACATGATACAATTATACAGGTAGCATTGACAAGTATAGATTTTCTCAGCAACAAGGCAACGACCATTTGTCAAAAACAGTTGTTCGTGCAACAAGAATTAAACGAATGTAAAAATAAATAAATTCCGCAAAATATGTGCGTTAAATACACAATTATAATAATGAAAGTTGTGAAAAAATTATGTGTGATATGTGTTTAACGTTTTCCAGCCGTGGTGTTTTAATAATAATTGGAAACTTCTTTAATTTCGTCCATATGCATCTGCAGCTGCTGAGGTTGCTACATTTGAACGTTTTCAACATTTTTTCTTATGTTTGCACTTAATAACACAAAGTTCACAAGTTATCTTCGTTGTAGTAATAATAATTCACTATTGATTAAATAAAATAAGCAATATTTTGTAAGAAAATGTTTGGTTATTTGCAAGCGCTGAAACATAAACAATGGCGAAAACATAAGAAATAATTGAACGCTCTCTTTCTAGACATTTTTTTTGACAGATGGTCGATGCCCAAGCAACTGTCAATACTACCTTATATTATTATACCATGATTTATGCACAAATATCATCAAAAATAATTCAAAATATTTCAAACCTTTGGAAAATATGTCAAAAAAATTATAAAAAAAGAAAATAAAAACAAGAAACTTTGTCACAAAATTTCAAAATAATTACAAAAAAGAAATAAAATAATAAAATTACAGTATTGGGTAGCTTCGAAAAACCTTTGATGTTTAAATAACAAATAAATAAGAAATCATTGAATATATCTAATACTCAAACCGTTATTTACACTCTACCCACTTCAAATTGAAAGTGTTCCCATTTTAATTGCAAAGCAACTAGATGTTTATGAATAAAAAAATTATGAAAGGCTTTTTTACATGAAAAGCTTTTTAACTTTTAAACGTTTTAAAGCTATTGCAAATATATGTATTAATACGGCTGTAAGTTTTTAAATATCCAATTTAAATTTTTTTATTGTACTTCTCTAATTTTTTTAATTAGTAAAACTATTTACTAATTTTTTCTTGCAAATTCTTAAAATCTTCTATTTTAGCTAATGGAGATTTTATGGCTATTACTGAGATCTTTTTAGCACTCAATTTAGCTTATATAAACATTTTTTAAAGAAATATGTATAGGTTAAACTTTTTCCTTAATGGTCTGATATGAATTTTTTGTTTATTTTTCGACCCTATGGGTCTTAGCCTCGGCTGACTTCATCAATTTTATTCTGGAAAACGCCAAGAATTCGTGAGTAACTAAGATCCTCTGAAAGTCAACCTTGCGACTAAGAGCAAGCAACATTGGTACATTTGTCAGCTGCTCGAAATACAAAATCTCTACAAAAATGACATCACAAATTTGGCAGCACTGCGTGCAAAATAACGGTAAATTTTCAAGGCAAAACTCTACACTTGCCTGATTGCAAAACATCCCCAAAACCAAGCAAGGACCTCCATTGGCACATGGCACAGGATACACCTGACATTAACTGTTGTGACGACGGCACAGAAAGACGTGCGCACGGAAAACGAAGTGATTTCTATCGGGCTGTTGTTGAGAAAAGTACAAGAATTGGAAAACTCTAAGAAACGAAAAGCTTAAAGGTGCTGTTTTCGAAAAATGAAAGAAAGAATAATTTTGAAAAATTAAAGAAAGTGGTTAGATCTTAAATAAAGTGAATAATTTTTACAAGTTCTAATTGGGTGGTGGTAGCAAGCAGTCTGGGGCCAAATGAAGAAAACAGAAAAAAGAGAGCGCGCCAGAGAGATAGCTGAGGCTGTGTACTACTTATTCACCACACTTAAACGCAGCTAACTGTGTTGAGCTTAAATGCTGCCATAGCTTTTAGTTTTTTCTCCCTTTTTTTGTTCACTTTGTGTAGAGTTATTGATTGAAAATGTTTGTGTTGTTTTTGTTAATAGCGGGGGGATAACGGGGGCTAGTTTGTCTTGTGTGAAATAACGGTACTTTCTTAGATTTCCTTGTCCCCGTGAATTCGTGTGCTTGTATCGTGTCAGCAGCAGCAGCTTCGTTTCTGCCCTTCGTGCGTGCGGAAAATTCACCAAAAATTTTCGTTTAGTTTTCACTGGCTGTTTAGGGCGGTTCCGCAGGCAGGCTGAGCGCAGCAGACGTGTAGTGAAAACAACAAAAAATTAGTTAATAAAATATTAAGTGCAGAAAAATACTTATATAGTATATATATAAAACAATTTCAAGAATAAAATAAGAAAATTATCGAACATTAATAAAGTTGAGTGAAGCGGAAATACTTTTCTTACATGGAAACTCTGGCTCAGTGCGAAAATTGAAGTGAAAATTTTCTGGATGTGAAACTTGTCGCTGTGAAAAGTGGATATCTCGCCATTAATACATTCCTTAGCTTATTTTTCAGCTTTAATAAGGAAAAAATAGTCGGAAAATGTGAAAAATTCAATGAACTGTAGCTATTTTCGACATAGTTCGTAGTTTTGTTTTTACAATCTCAATACATATATTTTAATAAATCTCTTTTGCAATGAGAAATCTTGATGCAATATTTCAAAAAATGTATTTGCCATTGATTTGATGTGGAAAAAAAAACGAAGGAAACCGTGCCCCAGAAAGTAGCGCAAAGTAATGCCATGTCCTTCGTATCTATTACGTACGCATCTACGTAGTAATGAGCAGCCAATGAGACGAAAAAGTCTGTCCGTCGGTCTGTTGGCTTGTCAGTCGGTCTGTTGATTTACGTTTAGTGTACGTGAGTGTCAATGTTTTAAATAATTAAAATGAAGTCCCTTTAAATGTGCCTCAAAAGGGATTCGAGTTTTTTACCCCCCTCTAATCTATTTTTCATTTTCCATTTTCATGTTGAATTTCTCGGATTTTCAAGTGCACTCACACACACTCACAACACGGACACCATTATAGACACACACACACGCATACTTGCATACACATGCACATATAGAACTCCTGCAAAAGGACTTCTAAATATTTTCCTCTTATACTTTATTTTATCTACCGTTATATTAAAGCATGTGGTAGAACATTACGAATCTGTGACAAAGCAAAACGCCAAATAATTTCAAACGAAACAGTGCAAAACGGTAAAGAACGAAACTCACCAGCATCACGAAAACAGTTCAAAGAAGTGGAGCACAAGAGAATTAATCGAAATAAAAAAAAGGTTAAAACGAAATGCGTAAAGGACGTGCGTAAAGACGACGAGCATAAAATGCGAAAGACTGTGCAAACATATAACAGCAAAAAAGAAGACACAGCACGCAAATCTATACATAAAAAATAAAAAAATAACATAAAAAGTGAAACTTAACAGAATTATATTTAGCAAAAGGTAAATGATTGTTCACTCGTTGTCCTGAAAAAAAAAATTAAAGCAGAAATAGAAACAGCTACAATGCAAAATATTTATTCTTTTCCCCATTCAAGACGTCAACAAATCCCGTAGTTATCGACTTGAAAATTTGCGCACACTTGCACAGAAAAGCAACGAAAATAATTTCAAACAAATTTCCCATAAACAACAACAACAACAACAACACCACCAACAACAACGTGTGTCAGTCAGTGTCGAACGTTTGTGCCTTTTTGTGTTTTGTTTTGAAAAACTTAAATAATAGAAAAAAAAAATAATAACCCAGACCAAACTAGAATAACTTTAAAGCTGAAGAACAAGCTGAATAATGGGCCAGATTTTATAGGTAAGTAAAATCAGATGGAAAAATTTTCAAAATGCTTGATTTGTTACAACAAAAGCAAGTCAAAATTAATTAAAAAATTCAATTTTTTATACTTGCTACTTACTACTATTTTATACTAATACTACTACTAGCTACTTCTTTTCTAGTGTGGAGAAGAAAATAAATCTGAAAAAATTAAAAAACTGAAAGAGATGAAACTGTGCAATAGGAACATTATTTAAAATACTTTCTTAAGGATCGAAATATTGTATTTTTCACGAAACACCATAGTCTCACCCCGCCCTCAAAATGTACTAATACGTTTTTATCTGTGGCTTGAATGACCTCAAAGAGTTCAATTTCTCAATTGGCCTCTTTCTAGTCGGAAAGTAGGCGAACACCTCTCTAAAGCGATCTATCTTTTCTTATTGCTTCAAGTATTGGAAAAAGGCACTAATACCTTAGGATATGAACACGGCAGATGCAAAGCGATGTGTTGGAAAGAAATTGCGAAAAATGCAAAAGTAAAAAACAAAACAAAACAAAACAGCTTTCGCGCTATCAGCTTGTAACTGCAGTTAATGTTGTAACATTTTTAACCGACTTATAAAAGAAGGAGGTTCTCAAGTTCGTTGGTTTCTTTTTTTTTAAATGTATGCACATCGATAGCTCCTAAAGCACTTGCCCGATTGGCGTCAACAGATAGAGACCATGAACACGGAGGTACCCCTCTAAAAAAGTGGGCTTTATTCGAAAAAGGGGCGTGTCGTTATTAGAGAAACCCTGTATCTCGGTTAATATTGACACTAGGTTATTGAAATTTGGTATTTAGGTCAAATAACGGTGAAGAAACGGAACAAAATTCGACAAATTAGCAGCATAATGTTAGGCGAAATAGAAAACATAAGTAAAAAAAATCGACATCGCCATCCATATCCTTCCTTCATTGCCAAAAGAAGGTACACAGATTCTTGACTAATCACTTCTTACGTGCTCGAAAATGTGTCGAAGAGATTAATAACCCTTACGTAGCAGCTCCATGCAAAAAAAGATATGGCATTTGGTAGGCATAGGGTATGATCGCCGAGTCTTAAAGAATGTGCCAAGAAGTTATCTCGGTATGATCGCTTTTCCTACTGGGTTTTTCCTATATTCAGAGAGAGAGAGGAAAACACTGTCTTAGGTTTTGCTTAAATTTTTTATAATACCCAGCAGAAAAGTGGACCAAATTTGAAATAGTTCTGAATTAGTTCCAAAAAGGACCAGTACTAGTTCCACTACAATACCCTTTAACATTGAACGAACTGACGCTTTTTGCGGGTTGATGCCATAGGAAAAGACAATTGTCCCCATAAACACTCCTTTTTCCCCATATTTGAACTAGTTGCATTAGGAACATTTTTAAACTGGTTGCTTTCGCAGTAGCCTAAAAATGGTTCTTTTTAAACTAGTTTTAAAGGGAACATATTAAAAGTGTAAAAATTTAGTGCAACGGAAAGGTCCTAAGATCTCATTTGTACCATCTTTTCCATCCACATTCCAGAAAAAATTTTGTCCATAAACATTTTTTTTTTTATTATTTTTTCTTGTGCGCAGCAAATTTTAAAAATTAGGCAGAACGCGTTTATTTTTTTCAGCAATACTTTTCAAAACAAAAGCAAAGATAACTGTTCTACTCTGAACGCCTTTAGTACTTTTTCAGAGCTACTGAGAACTGCGCTAGAAATGAACTAGTTCACTTTTTCAATTGACTCCAAAATAACTGCTGGGTAATGAACAAGGTAGCTCAACATATGAAAGCTATGATCCATATAAGTTAAAGACATACATAAAAATAATTGATACCTATTTCAGGATTTTGCTCAAAAAATTTTTGTTTGAAAAATATTCACATTTTCATTTTTGATAATTTGCTGAATTCATCTTGATTCTCGTATAATAAAATTTAATTTTCTTCACTTGTACCGATCCGATTGATGTTATTTTTATTATATACTCTGTTGCGTGAGCTTACGGATTGTATTTAACAAAAAATTCTTATATCAATATAATAAAAAATAATACCTTTGACCCAACTAAAATTAATTTTAATTGATACTATTTTGTTCGTATCTTATTATCTACAAAAATCACTTTAGGAAAAAATGGCTACTCTCTTATATCGGAAAATATTAAACATTTACAAGCGAAAGTAATGCAGCGCGCAAGAAGTCGAAGTGCACTGAGTCGAAACGTATCGTGAAAAAATATGAAGGCGTCTAAGATCTCTGACGCACGTAGATCGCGCTGCTTGATTTTCGCCCGTAAATATTTAATATTTTCTATATTTTTGCGGAGATTATTTGCGATCATTCTTGTTTCCGATTTTAAGATTTAAGCTTTCAAAAATGCTTATATAATGCATTTCTCATAATCCCGATAATCCTCATAATCCCCAAATTCTCATCACCAACATTCAAATTCTTCCTCTTTAGGGAGAAGAGATGACGAATAGATTAATTTATTTCAATTATAAACCTATCAAAATATTTTTTTTATTATTTTTTAACATAAAACTAGTAAGAAATGATCTTCAACTGGGCCAAAGATAAAATACCCCACGGCCGAACCAAAATAAAAAAAAATAAAAAAAAAATAAATAACTGGCCATTTCAGCCCTTGAAAGGACTTTGACCTAGATTCTTATGATCAATTGTGTTGTGCGTGTTATTAAGTTTGTACACAATTGACCGAGAACCGGACCTACATGTTTAACGCTGACTCCGAACGGCGATGAACGGAATGTTCTCGTTCTCAAGAAGCTTTACATGGCAATTTGGTTACTCTCTGAGGTTTGCCATTGTCTGCAGAGAGGTGGCGGCCGTACAGAAAAATTATTTTAATTCAAATAATTTTCTGTCGCTGCTGGGGTTCGAACCTGGGTCTCCAAAGTTCTTTGACATAGCGGCCACGCACTTTAACCAACTACGCCACGGACGCTCATCAGACTTACTCTTCAATAAATCGATGGTAACGTGTGCTGTGTGGCTTGTGGCACCGTCCTGTTGGAATCATATTTCATCCAAGTCCACTGCTTCCTCATCCCCCATATTTTCCAGTTTTGGCCCCCAGTGACTATTATCTGTTCCCAAACTTAAAAAGATGGCTCCAAAGAAGGATATTTGCGACAAATGTCGAATTGGAGCGTATTTGGGAAATCTTCAGAAAGCTTACTATTCCAAGGGCATCACAATGTTAGAAATCGTTGGAATAAGTGTATCGAGCTGAAAGAGGACTATGTGAAAGAATAAATAAAAATGTTTGCAAAAATCGGGTGTTATGTTAAATGTTCTAAAAGTATATTTTTTTACAATAAAAAGATTCGATACAAAATTTACAAAGTATACGAACTATTCTGCGAACAATGCAAGAAGAATGATTTTCTGCAAATATCTTATAATTTACTGCAATTTAGATATTACTTTTTATAAAACGGGCTCAATAGAAAACAAAATTTCCATACCTAGAACCAATACTTGTCGATATATATAGGCAATATAGACAAAGTAGCGAAAATATTTTTTTAAGGATATTGTAAACTATATATGTTTCGGTAATTTAAGCCAAATTGTCGGCAAATTTAAGCCAAAATATGTGCTAATTTAGTTTTACACACAAGAGATTTTGTACAAAATTTACGCAATACCAATACTTTGCAGGATAATCGGTTAATTTGTGGTGGCCGTGGCGCAGTGGGTAGAGTGCGTGACCCATACGCGAGAGAACTCAGGTTCAATTTCCATCTGACACAGAAAGTTTTTTCTATTGAATTAATTTTTCTGTTCGACCGTCACCTCTCTGCAAACAATGGAAACCCTCAGAAAGTAAATAATGCCATATCAAGCTTCTTGAGAACATGCACTTTAGCCATTCGGAGTCGGGTTAGAACTAGTTGGTCCAATTTCCGATCAATTGTGTACAAACATTTAATAACACGCACAAAGCAATTTGATTATAAGAAGGTCGGTCAAAGTCCTTTCAAGGGCCGAAAAGGCCAGTTTATTATTGTATTATTTTTATTATTATCGGTTAATTTTCCCGGTCTATAATCTATGAAGTTAACGATCGCTGCAAGCTTTTTGGTGTACTCGCTGTGCTTGCTATGATTCACCGTTGTTTTAGTTCATTGTCTTTCTATGTTGTGATATTTTATTTCACTTTTTTTTTGCTGCATTGCTGCGCAGTTATTTAGCTTTCAGAGCTTCATTTGTTTGCTTCTTTAAATTTAACACATTTCTATTAGAATCAAGTCTTCACTGAAATACTGTGCAGTAGTGAAGTGTGATGAATGGGTTCTAGCGCTTTAGTACTGATCCAATGTACTAGTGTTCCAAATTGTAAGTCTATCGCGAATGTTAACGACGGTATAGTCATTGAAAATCCGTACAGATGCACAAACACACAGAATAACAAAAAAAAAAAAAAACGAAAGCATATTATAATTCACAGTGACAAATAAAACTGGCAGTTTATCAAGATTTTAACAGAGTTGTAAGAAATTCATTGTGAAGAAATTTTGGGTGTCGCTTAACTTGAATTTGAATTTAAAAACTATGTTAAAATATGTTGGAACCAATATGGCGGTCGGGAATTTAAAATACAATTGTGATTGTCAAAAATATATCCAAGGAGATTGGTAGTGTTGCTTATTTCGAATTTCACATCACAAATTTGAAATGTAATAAATTGAATCTAAAATGATATTATTTCAACGAAATATAGTTCAAGAGTTTATTTTTAAGTTGACATAGAAAATGAAAATGGAAGGAAAAAAAATGAAGAAATGTGGCGGATCCAATATGAAAATCAAAATTTCAAAATAATTTGGATGTTAATATGAAAATTTTAAATTTGGGCTTGAGACAGTAGCTAAATTTTCACAAAGTTTTAATTTCACGACCAATAATACAAATCAAGCTCTGGCCTGTACATGGAATTAGAGATGGGTCGTTCCGAACCTGTATAGTTCGCAGAACTATGTTCACAGTCGGACATAATTCCAATCGTTCCTTGCATTCATTTTTAGCATGTTCACACAGTTCCGGTTGCAATACATGCAATAACAATCGAGTTTAGCTACTACAGCTTTTTCGCACATTCTCCTCATTAACGCATTCAAAGTCACAACCAAAAAATCTTTGAAATTTTCAACGATATTGATATTAGTGGCTCAAAATAAGCTAATGTAAGAAAAATTTACCCACCAAAATATGGTTGGGCTCAAGGACAACACAAGACATCACGACTAACCATGCAAAAACATAACCATGCAATTACACAATACTTTTTAATCTACTCTTGAGTTGACCTTTAGACAAGTTAACATCAAAAAAGATACAATTGTTAACTAATTTACTCATACGGTCTAAAGGAGCAGTTAACATATAATTTGTTCTACTAAATGGTAAGTAAATTAAATTGTTAGCATTTCTACTGCTTTTACGATTAGAGTTAAAATTTATAAGAGAAAAAAGTTCTGGAGAATCGAATACACCGGTGATGAGTTGGTGCAAATAGACGATATCTGCAGACTTCCTTCGCTCACTCAATGATTGCATTTTTAAAAGTTTTAAGCGATCCTCATAAGAAGGAAGGTTAAAAATGTCAAATCCACTTAAGCCCCTTAGGGCAAACCGAACAAAGCATTTTTGGATTCTCTCTATTCGATCAACATGCACATTGTAACTTGGAGACCAAACTTGACTTGCGTACTCCAAGTGAGGACGCACTATTGCATAATACAACGTTGTAGTCGTAATCATACTATTGAATTCCTTGGCCCAGCGTTTAATAAATCCAAGCATAGAAGATGCTTTTTTACAAATGTTATCAATATGAATGTTAAAGGAAAGCTTAGAATCCATACATATTCCCAAATCTTTAACGATATCCACACGACATAAAGCAGTATCTTTTATTTTATAATCAAAAACTAAATTATTCCTTTTTCGCGAAAAGGTCATAGTTTGGCATTTATCTGGATTAAGAAACATATTATTTTTAGAACACCAAACTTCAAAAGATTTCAGATCGGACTGGAGTAGGGCTGAATTGTCTTGAGAATTTATTTTTCTGTACATATATCTTCATATCATCCGCATAAATAAGCAGATGAGAGTTTTCAATGATATGGGTCACATCATTAATGGATAAAATAAACAGAAGTGGACCAAGGTGACTTCCTTGAGGAACACCTGATAACGCAATAAACTCAGTAGACAAAACCCCTCTGAATCGTATTTGATAAGATCGCTCTGTCAAAAACGATTTAATCCAGTTAACAAAATATTGTGGAAATCCAATAGATTTAAGTTTAAATAGAATTAAATTGTGTGGTAACTTATCAAATGCTTTGCTGAAATCAGTGTAGATGCAGTCGACCTGGCAGCCAGATTCAATGGTGTTTAAACAGAACGTTGTAAAATCGAGTAGATTAGATACCGTAGATCTGCCATTAACAAAACCATGCTGACGAGTTGTTATGACTTTACGGCAGTGAATTTTTACCCGATCATTCACGATTCGCTCAAAAAGTTTTGGAATCGATGACAGTTTGCAACCTTTTTTATAAATAGGACTAATAAATGATTTTTTCCAAAACAGTGGAAAATAACTTTCGTTAATAGATTTATTAAATAACAAAGAGAGTGGTTGACACAAAATTGAACCGCATTGAGTTAACACTGCGGCAGGAATTCCATCAGGTCCAGCGCTAAAATCTTCATCGATCGAACTAATATATTTTAAAATATCCTCTGAGGTAAAGGATAAAGAGTCCAAAGAAACTCTGGGTGTAGAATTTGCAAATAAACTACAAGTATTGACGGGATCGTCAGTAATTCCATCAACAGTTTTGAATGATGAAGGGAATCCATCGGATTTCTACTTTGTATTTATGAATCCCCAAAACTTCTTTGGATCAGACAGAATTCTCAGCTTTATATTGTCTAAATATTCATTATATAATGCAGCTGAGCTATTTTCAAATTCCAGAAACAAACGTTTGTAGGTTTCCAGGTCATTTGAGTCTAAACTACAGACATATTTCTTCCATGCCCTATTCCTGTTGTTGCGAAGAGCTTTTAAATCCTTTGTGTACCAAGGGTACGCACAGTTTTTCGCAAATTTGAGACTATATGGTACGGACTGAGAGAACACAGTAAAGAGCTCCGTATAAAAAATATTTATGGAATCATCAAGGTTATTTCCTATAAGTACTCTAAAATAACATTCAAGTCAGCTTTTTTAAAATTGAATTCATAAACCTTATCGATGGAACTCGAATTAACTATGCTCTCTCTGTCCGATTTATACCAAATGCTCAATGGTGGATGGATTCATCTACAATAGTCAGAGCATGGAGGGCCCTCTTAACAATCACATTGTTACTGTCTGTAGTTAAGACCAGGTCAAGAAGTCTTTCAAGACTATTATAAATACAACTAACTTGTTGTAAGTCAGAACATATATTTTCAACAAATATATGCTCTTGGCGAGTCTTCGAATTTTATGCACAAAAATATGTATCATCGTCGGAAGAATGCAATTTTAAGTCAGGCAGATTGAAATCGCCCAACAGTAAAATGTCGTCATTAACGTCAAGTAGATTTATTATATATTCCATGCAATCCGCAAGGCTTGCATAGACTTCTGCACTGCTCTTTTGCACTGCTCATTAATGCATAAAAGTTCGATATTAGAAGAGCAGGGAATATCAATTTAGGAACTGATAAAGGAATTCCTTACAGCTAAAAGGACACCACCACCAACAGCAGAAATATTGTCAGTGTGTCTGTCCCTTCTAAAAACTTGAAAACTATTGTCAAACAGTTCCAAGTCAATAATGCTTCCGTTCAGCCATGTTTCTGTTAACGCGATAATATCCTCAGAGAAATTCTGAGACGCCAAAAATATGTCGCGTATTTTAGAACGTAATCCCCTTACATTTTGATAGTAAAGGGATAACCTATTTAGTTTGATTTTTGTTTTTATTAAGTAATATGAACCGACATCTCTTTCACACATAGTATGGCTTACACGAATTTTGTGATCGGCTACAAGTGTAAAGAACGAACGATATATGAAATGGTAAGATGACATTTCGTCAAATGGACTCAAATGGAACTAAAGGACCAAGATAGTTTCGGACATGTTACGCTTCCGAGACAACTACTACATATGAACTTGATTAAAAATTTATAATATGTAGAATGAAATTCTACTATATAATATAGAATAAGGTTTGTTATAGTGTGCATATGAGGATCGCAATTATGAAGAGATGATTTTATAAAATTAATTCATATCCTATGAGATTATCTTGTAAATTTAGAACTCAAACATAGTTTCTCTTCTACAGCTCAAAGGAACTACATAGTTCCTCGGACATTTTTTCGCGAACTAGTTCCGCTGCACAAAAGAAACGTTCCATGTTCGTTCCGGCCCCGGAACTGTGTAGCACAAGACTACTATTGTGGCGGCCCGTGGCCGAGTGCGTTTAACAGTGTGTTGACGACTCGATGCCAAGACGAGACAAGGTTCGAACATCACAAGCAAAAGTTTTTTTCAATTGAAATTAATTTTTCTGATTGGTCGTCATGTAATAATTTTTAAATTACATGGTAATTGTAGGCAGTTTCTTTTGGTGGTTATGCCATTTTTAATTTTTGTTTGAAAACTGTCTAAAAATTATGTTTAATGAAGAGGTTTTTGCAGAGAGTTGACGACCAATCAGAAAAATTAATTTCAATTGAAAAAAAATTTCTCTCGTTTCAGCTGATGTTCGAACCTGGTTTCACATTGGAATCGAGTCGTTAACACACTGTTTAACGCACCCGGCCAGGGCCGCCACTATAGTATTTTCTATTCTTTGAAAATTGATTCACATCAAAGTCAAGAAAGTAGGGTAGGCTGGGTACGGTTGAAACGGTGGCCGATTAAAACAAAGCAAATATCTTGCCACAGTGCGTGATGAGGTTGAGGGGTTCAAGGGGAGAACGAAGCGGTCGACAAGTCGAAACACGAATTTTCATGTTGCTTCGCTCTTTGTGCACTGTGGTTGAGTATAGGAGTCTCCATTGTGTTTTTTAACGCAATAATAAGTATTTTTTGTTCTAACATTTTTGCAATTATAATGGTTTTATTAAAATTAGAGTGTTGAGAGTTTTTGATCGTTTTAATTGAAGTTTGTAGAATTTGGCTGAATGATTAGTTTTTATTCAAATTTATTATTTTTCTTACAGTGAACCGTTTTATACCTGGTTGGTGGTTGGGGACTGTTGAAACAGTTGAAAAAAAAATCGATTTTATAATAAATGGTGTTTGAGAAAAATGTTATAATAGGAAGTAGTACAAAAACTCTACACACAAATAATCGTCACCAGCATCTGATTATTATATAATTTAAATTATTAAATTATACTTAATGTAAACCTTTTAAGGCTGATTAAAAATTATGTAAGATCATAAGTATCGTGAAAGACTTGAGTATTAATAAAAAAAATATTTTTGATGTTCAACTGTGCCATTGCGAGTCATGAAATATTATTAGAATATGAATAAAAACGATAATTTAATATATTTTGCATAATTTACATATGTTTCAACCGACCCTGTCACGGTGACCTTTGAAACAAATGAATTTTTTTTTTGGAATAATTGAATTTTTATGTGTGTTTTTGTATATACACATAAAATACAATATAGAAATATCAAATAACATTGCCCATTAGTAGAACAATATATGGGCTATTATTTAATATATTTCCGTCATCGCTTGCTTAACTAATTCCGATGCAATGGACGATAAACGCTAAAATGTTTCAACCGTACCCAGTCTACCCTACAACTACGAATTCATTTAAGATCAATTTAATAATTATAAGTACACCTTCTAAGATATGTAATTTTGCAAAAATCGGATTTTGTTAAGAATATTAGCAATTCTGCAGTGCAGGGAAAAATATTTGGGAATAAATAAATAATAGGAATAAACCTTTCATTTCCATACTAATAGTTATAATACGAGGATCATCCCTAATAGTTGTCAAATGATTGGGTTTCTTTTAATGGTATGCAGAAGAAAATAGATAAGAACTCTATCAATAAGAACTCTCTAATAATAAGTCTTAATAATGGGAAATTATTAGAGTTACACATATGATAGTATCAGAACTAATAAAGGTCACATTCAATTAAATCATAAAAACCGTACTTCTCTGTCATAAGTTGTTTTTTTAACAAAAACCTTTTCCATTTTCATTAATGTCTATTATAAAACCCCATCCTACGATGGGTTGTTACCAATTGGAGTAAACAATACGACAAAAAATTTGTTCGATGTTAGTGCAATTTAAATAAATTTCCTGTTATTTTAAATAGCACTGTAATAGTTAGAAATAATTACAGTTTGAGCGATATTAGGTGTGGATCTGCACGCTCGCCTTTTATGTATTATGATTATTATAAGAGACAAAAAGGGGAATATAGAACTTCAAGTATTAAGATCAAATATGCCCACGTAGTGGCGCGTATGGCCCGCGTGGTCCTTCATACAAATTTTTTCTATCTTAATTTTGTCTTTGCGATGAGCCAAACTCAAAGAACGCCTGCAAAAAACAACACAAATCGCACTCGTTCAGTGTTCAACAAATTTTCCAGCGAACTTTACAAAAACAAATGCATGCAAAGCCAAAATAAAAAAACGTACACTCGATAATGTCGATGCTGAAGCTGATTGTCTCGTTACTTGTGTGTCGAGTAATTTTTCATAACATCTGATTTTATTGCATTGTAATTGTTTTTTTTGATTTGTTTGATTTTTTGCCAAACGCAAGGATGAGCAACATTTTGGGTTTTTTAAGCATTGGCCCGCGCTTAAAATTTCTTGGGCTCCACTGATTAAGATGATGGAGAATAACTTAAATGTAGTTTATTTATTTATTTTCTGGGATCGCCGGTTATCGGTATTTGGAATGAAAAATTATTTGAAACATTTAAAAATTATATGAAATAATGTCAAAACTTAAACATAAATAAAAAAAAAATTCGAATGTTTTTGTATATTATGTTTAAATATTAATATAGTGAACATTTGATCGATATAGCGAATTAAAACGAAAATCTTTTTAAATTTTAAAATATACCTACTTGAATATCCATGTTAACCTTTTCAGCCCCAAGGTTCCCTGTGGGCAACTTCTGCGTTTGTAGCTTTGTTTCTAGTTTGGGACCCCCCCCCCCCGGTTTTTAACAATAATTATTAAATAATAGATTGAAATGTGGTGAATAAGAGGAGAAAACCAAAAATACAAAAATGAATCTATATAACATGCTTATCTAAGGTACTCCGAGTGAACTCATGTGCGCGACCGCGTATCCACGCGACTTCAAAATAGAGCAAGTTAAAAAATTATATTTTAAAATGATTCCGAGAATTTTCTAAAGCTAAATGTAATTAAGTGTAATACTACGAATGTAAGCAATCTTGTTAACATTTTTAGTTAGAAAAAATATGTGAGGTGGCCGTGGCGCAGTGGGTAGAGTGCGTGACCCATACGCCAAAGAACCCTGGTTCAATTTCCATCTGACACAGAAATTCAATTTCTGTTAATAGACAACTTAACATCATATCTTTAAAATGTTATAGAAACAGCTCCAAAGTGTCATTGATATATGGCATTTAAAATATTATTCAATTTTAAGTTTTCTTCAGGGGTCAGACAATGGAGGTGCAATGTTATCAATTGCGTAATACTGATCGTGCGTTTTTAGAGCTAATATCGTTTTCTTTGTTTAATTTGATTCTCAATGTATTAATTGAAACATTATTATTATAGATAATGAATAAATTTTGAACAAAATTAAACAAAAATTAATGGAAGGAGTTGATTTTAAGGATTGAGCTTACTCTAACTTGCTGAACTATCGCAAAACATAGAGTGATAGGACAAAGTCATTAAGTAAAAAATTAAAAAAATATTAAATTCTTTAAGAACATACAAAATACTGTAATTTCGAGTATCAGCGAGGAGTAAGTCACTTCAAAAATCATATGCGACATATTTATTCATGAAATGATTTCTTACAATCCTAAAATATGTAGAAAAAATGTCTACACAGAGAGTTTAGTTTGAGTTTCCAGCACAAATTGAGTTTTGCCATTAAAAGCAAAATAAACTCTTGAGTTCCCCAGTACAATTTGCAGGATGAAACTCAACTAAACCCAACTTTCTTTCTGTGTTTATCAAAACTCAATTTGAGAAATGCCCAACAGTATTCTAATGTTCATATAAAAAGGTACGTTCAGATGAAACTTTTTAGATTTTTTGGTGAGGAATGTCAAAAACAGCTGTGCTAAAATTGTGCAATTTACTATTTTTGCAAAAAAATGTAGAAGATGCGGGTCTTCAGATCAGTATGGGCCGATAAAAATTGCGATTTGCGCAGCGCAAGGAAGTGCTCGCCTGTGTACGCAGAAATGGATGTCCTCAAGAGGAATTGATGTCACGGTGGTGTATGTGCCGGATAAATCAAATATTTTCCTTACAACTCGTTTTTTCCCCGTATTTAAATTTTATTTATACCACACAACTACATACCTATAACATACAGCTGAAATAGCCGACAAGCAGCAACAACATCCCACTCTGTTCCTGCAGTTATCGATGAAGTACTTAGAATTAAGATTCTTGCTTTCGGTTTCTTATAGTTCTCATTTGCTTTTTGTTATGAATATTATATAGCCCGGATGTATGGCCAAGATGATTTGTGAGAGCCATTGGTGATCACACGAAACAATTATGTAAGGTTAGAGTGTGAACCATAGTAGTGATGCCGTAGTATTACACCAACTGTCAAAAATAATATAAATTAGGGAACGAAAAAAGTAAAAAAGAAAATAAAATATACAAGCAAATGGTATTTGATGGACGCAGTTCGTGAGAAATATTTAAATATATTGTTTTTAATTTTAATATTTTTATATAAATTTTCTTTAAATGCGATTGTTTTATTTTCAAATAGTAAATATTTGAAAGATATTAAAAAAAAAATTCGTGCATAATTTAAATATATTTTTTATTAATTCTGGTTAAATATTTTAACATTTTATTTAATTTAAAAAGTATTTAAATAAATTTTAAATATTTACGTAGTCGATTTATGCAAATGCGTTATTGGTGCAAAAATGACTCGCTTTTGCATAAATTAAAAAAGTTTTTGGATAAATTTATTATTTTTATCTTAGTGTAGATATGGCATACATCTCTTAATTAATTCTATACTTTAAATTTCAATTTTTTTAGTCACTTTAACAAAGTCTTAATTTTAGAGTATTTTAATTTAAATACTCTCTTTATATATATATATTTTTATTTAACCTAATAAATCTTAATATTCTCTCACGCTTCACTGCAGTTGTGTCAGAACGTATTGATCCACCACTAAATGTGGTCGCATCTTGTGTATTGCTCCTTGTATTGTGCCTTCTTACTGCTAACGAAGAAACAACTTTTGTTTCGAATTTGGCTCTGGTGTATTTATGCCAGTGATGCCACATTATTTGCTACTTTCTTGCCAATGTTGTTACTTAGTTACTGTCTCTTCCTTCGCATGTCCTTAAATCAACTGAGTGCACGAGATGTTTGGATAACATTTACATATACCTACACAGCTTGAAATCCTTCAAAATCCCCATCTTGTTTGCACCTTCATTTGATGGTCTGCGCGGGTGTGTGAGTGTGCATGTGTGTGTATGTATTTTGGCTGATTTTCTTGTTGCGGGCTTAGTTGTGCTGCCGCCGAAGCGTCGGTTTGTTTGTTAGTCTAACCGTTTGCTTGCTCTCTTCGATGTTTTTTCATTATTCATTTCTGTACGGATTCTGTCTGCTATACTTGAAGGTATGAATTCCCAGATATCTTGTTTAGATGCTAGGTGGTTGTGTGGGTGGTGCTTGACTATGTCGCTTAGCTATGATTTCTCTTTGCTTTAAGTTGTCTTGACGCTAAATTCGGAACGATTTTATTTGCTCATCTACGCTCTGTGGCTGCGTGTATTTGTGTGTGTGTCGGTTTTTGAGTTGATTGAGTTGTTGCATTGTATCTGTGTCTGTGACGTTGTGGTGCCAATTTTTCTAGCTCAGGTGTTATTCAAATATGGCCGCCTACTGGTAGTTGTTATTTTTTTTATATTTGCATACATTGGCATTCAGTTTAAGCCCAGTTAAATTAGTTTTATTTTGAAAATTTAAACAAAGTGAAATTGTTCTGGAATTCCAATAACCCAGACATTCAAAAATATAGACATACACGTATGATGGTGTATGATTGATCTCCATGATTGAGATCAGTGTGTGTGTGTGTTCTTGGTTTTTAAGTATTCAATGGCATCTTTATTTCTTTGTTTAGATATCGCTAAATGCAAGCGACATTCTGGTGAATCCCATTCTTGCCACCCTGCGAACCAACAACTCATGATGCTACTCTCAGGCAGTGTTGAATAATTTGCAACTCTTTGGTTCCATTGAAACAAGCACACAAGCAAACAAAAGCCAATAAAATGAGTTTATGTACAGAAATCATGATTCCAGCCTTTGTTTCATCCACGCTCTATTAATCGAATGCAACTGAAAAGAAGAATCAGTCAATCAATCGGTTAACAATGGAAATGGATATAAATTCCGGTCAATTCTCTCATCTGGTTAAATTCGGTTAGGGTTTTATTGTTTTTATGGCCAAAGTATTTTTGCTATTTAAGGAGGTGAAAGTTCAAATGGTCAAGCCCACACACCTTTGTCAAGTTGTCAAGTTGATGATGCATGTGTTCGCGGCTTTTAAAGAGTCATTAAAAAAATAAATTTACTCATCCAGTTAATTTCATCCAGATTTGAACCAGGGCAGTTGGGTCCTAAAAGCAACGAGGTATAATCAGTTATTTTTTACATAAAACGACAGCTTTTATGCAATTTAAAGTTGGAACAAAGGTTGAGATAAAAATTAGGTCAAGGATGAGGCTAAAAATAGGGACTAGGATAATGGTAAGGTCAATGCTTAGGAAATGGATTTATAAAGAAATAAAGACAAGGATTAGACCAAGGATAAGTGTAAGGATAAAAATAAGAATTAGGCAAGGTATAGGACAAGGATTTCGATAAGGAATTAAACAAGGATTGGGAGAAGAATAATGGCAAGGATTAAGACAAGAATGGGAAAAGGATTTAGGCGTGGATTAACACAAGCATAACAATAAAAATAATAACAAGGATGAGGAAAAGGATTAGAAAGAAACTTAGGATAAGGATTTAGAGGAGGACTAGGACAAGTATACAAGAAGGAGAAGTAGAAAAAATTTGAGCAATTAAGGGCCTCCGGGGGGTTTTTTTTAAAGACACTTTTTTTAAATTTTTTGTTGAAGCTGTATTTGATTTCAGATAACATTTCAAGATTTATCCCCGACATGTTTGTCCAAAAATATTCGTTGACAAGGTAGAAAATTGCAATGCTGCAAAAGGTCTTCAGTTTGCGGGGAGCAAGATCATTTTCTTTTCGGTTTAGTAAAGAGTTCCTGGACGTTTAATCGTTCGATTTTTTTATTCATATTTTTTGATTTATAACCTAAAATGATCTCAATTTTGTGCACAAAAAATGAAAATTTTCTTTCTACGTCCGCCATTTTGTCAAAAATTTATATTTTTCAAAAATCAACGACTAAACGCTCTAATTTTTTCATATGAACCAGTCCCCAGATATCTTGGTTACCGCAAATTTAGGGTCCTTCGCAGCATTGAATTTCTCTACCTTATCGACGTGGATAAAGGTGGATAAAATGTCGTGGATAAATCTTGAAATTTTATACTTTAATGATGTAAAAACAATTTCGGTATAAATAAAATACAGCTTTACATGTAAATATAATTTTTTCTAAAAAAATACCGGGGCCCTTAATTGCCTAAATTTTTTCTCCTTCTTAGTCAATCATATCGGACTTTAGTCAATCGTCTCGGAATTTTTTTTTTAAATTTAAATTATTTTTTGTTGCAAAATTAATTTTCCTGTTTCAAAGAAAGCATTCAAACTTTTTTTTATCTTTGAACCAAGAATTTCAGGTTTTATAGCCATTCGGTCAAGTCTGCCTTGGTTCGAAAAGGGATGATAGTGATAAGTGGGAAGGAAGGTGCAATCAAGCGACATTAGAAAGCCCTAAAACATGTGAATTTGAATCTGAGACAATTGTTATGCAATCTACTAACATCTCCACCACCAACTACACCTTCAAGTCGTAAGTATTGATGTGTTTCCAACCTCTGCGGTGACAGTCAACCACGCTACCTACTCTACTACCGAGGCCGACAAAATATTGAAATACGAGTATAATCAGTGAAAATGTTTTTATTGTTTTTCAAAGTATTCTTCAAGATGATCAGTACACTTTTGCATTCGTTTGAATCAATTTTCGAAGGTTTTTGTAAGCCCAACGGCTTGTTAGGGCGTAGAAAAACGCTCGCCACTAATTTTTTCTTAATGTGACATGACAAGAAGAAGTCATTGGGTGCCAAGTCGGGACTGTGAGGCGGATGATCCATTAATTTCACGTTTTGAGTGCACAAAAACTGTTTTGTTTGATCTCATGTGTGGTCACTTTCATTGTTGTGATGGAGGATGATGTTTCTTTGGTGGTTGGTTTTCCGCATTTCTCCGAAGACTTCTAGAAAACGTACGGTTGTGTACCAGTCAGCATTAACAGTTGTCCGGTGCTCAAGTGGTACAGTTGCGACATGACTGTTTTTTGTAAAAAAAATATGTGCGTGGCCACCGCGTACGGTAGACGTGAAACTTTAACTCAAAAAAGTTGATTTTTAACTCGTTAATTGATTTACTCTTTAATATAGTCTTACTAAAAAAGTCCCATTTCATATAATGGCAAGAGTAAATTAATTTTGTTTTAATCAGGGATCGTTATTATTATAGGCGATATCCAAAAACTAAAACTTTAATTATTAATTTCAGATTTTTATGTTATTGCTGAACAATAAAAATTATCATACGGTTTTTTTATCTTTATTGAATTATCTTACGAAAGAAAATTTTTCCCTTGGGAACCTATTCCCTCCGACCACTCCTTAGGGGGGCTCCCATACAAATTTTATTATTTTTGTATATTTATCCCCTACACCTGAACAGGGGGGCTTTCAGGGAGGACTGGAGATGGTTAATATGTATCATAAAACTATGTGATATGTAGAATTTTGTATCAAAAACATAAAGATGTTAGGAAAATAAATGCAATACAGAAATATACTCTGTGTACTTTATTGTTACTCTCAAAAGTTTGAAATATACTTTAAAATGCTGTGCATCAGAACTCTGTTACTTAGAAGCAGTCAGTGTTTGTCTTTTTGTTTAAGGTTGATGTTTTCAATATGAATATCAAAGACATGCTCCATATGCTTTGAAATTGTTTGGCAATATTATAATTATTCGATGTATGAACCATGCAGTTGAAAAGCTACTGTGTCCGTACCATATTATAATTATTTAATTTTGCGTAACACTAGCTATGTAAAAAACACGCCGAAGCGTTTCACGGCGAAGTGGTTCATCGGCGAATTGATTCATCGGTTTTATTCCCCATCGCGACTAAAGAAGTTCCACTTCAAAAAATTGGCAACCCTGGCTTGTATTTTTTTAGCATTTTCTTGCACCAATAAAAACGAGGCTATTTTTGAACAACCGTCAAATTATGGGGTATCCAACAGGAAAAAATCCTTTGGACATCTAAATACTCATGTAAAATCGAATGTATGCTAGTCCCACTAATGCCCCAGGATAACTCCATCGCATAGCCGTTCTTGGACGACCTAAAGGAAATTCGTTTTGCAGAGAATGGCGACCACGCTCGAACCCAGCGTCTTGCAGTTGCAGGGTGTGGTGTTTCATCACCAAAAGTCGAACAAAGTTCTTTCTTGTGCATTCTTTTCTTGTGAATCCACGTCTAAAATCGTAAAAAATCATCACCCTTAAATGTTCATGTGTTTATTCAATAAACAACACAATAAGCGCACATACATCAAAATCAACTTAATACTTACTTTATTGATGCGAACTTTAAACCCCATCTTGAAGAGGAGGACATATTGAAGTATCACTATAGAATTTTTTGTGACAATTGCTTAAAAAACATTTCTATTAGTTTCTAGTTAGTTTTTAGTTCTTTATTAAATTTAGATTTCAATTTTGTCTAGTTGGTTTGCTTGTGTGTTACGTTACGTTTCCCGATGTATGGTTTCTATGATATTTTCGCTTTTCTGCAAGTTTAAAGCTTATTTAACATTCTTAGGGCCGTATTGTTCACCTCTGGATATCTTTAACCAGTGGGTAAAGTACTAGATTTTCAGTAAGCAGCAAACCAATATCAGCAAAAATATCCAGCGGTGAACAATACGGCTCTTAGACTTCTACTTTAATCTAGCAGGTTTCAAAAAGAGTTGAAAAAGGCATTTTTCTAAAATGCATCGGAGTTGCATGTAATTGTTATTCAATGATTATAGGTGTTATGATTAAAGTAATGACACGACAGTAAAGGTTAAATTCTGCAGAAGAAGTTGCCTAAGCAACAAAACTTCAAATTTGTTACATACATAGAATTAAAACTTGGTCTTGCCTCAGAAATAAAAATTTATTTATAACGTCATCCGTTCTCCCACTCCCATTTCCTCCCATTTTTTTCAAATCATCCTTGTTTCGTATTTTGTGTTTTATGATTTGACGTTCAAGGTGGTCTCATAAATGATCGTTAGTGTTATGCAACAAAAATGCAACAATGTTATTGCAACTCCGTTACTATTGATGCTTAAGTTCATTTTATGGAACGTCACCAAAGCATAGTTTTTCGGTAACATCATAAAAAAAAATTAATGGCGTCAAGACGCCTCTTAGAAACCTCTTAAAGTAACCTTAATCCACAAAATGCAATAGCAAAAGCAATAATATCAATTAAAATAAAAAAAATTGCATTAAAATCGAAATAAGGACAAGTATTAGGACAAGGATTTCGATAAGGATTAGGGCAAGGAATAGAAAAAGGAGGATTTGGACAAAGATTAGATCCAGGATACTATGAAGAGTAGAAGAAGGACTTGGAAGAATATTAGGTCATGAAATGGATACAAATTACGCACAAATTAACACAAAGAGTTTGAAAATCACTATGACAAGGATTAGGACAAAGATTTAGACACACCTAAAACAATATGTAGGATAAGATTGGGAAAAGGATAAAGACAAGAAATGGGAAAGGGATTAGAACAAGGATTTGGATATACTAAGGACAATATTTAGAACAAAGATTGCTAGAATAAGTGGAATAGGGTTAGAAAAGGGATTCGAACAAGGATAAGTTCAGGAATTTGGAAATGGATTAAAACTTGATTTTGAACAAGATGAAGAAGGATAACGACAAGCTTAAATATACTCACGGGTGTGTCCACGATACATGATACAAGATTAAGAAATATTATTTTTTTATCAGAGTATAGAATTGAAATAACTGAAAATTTAAGTTTGAAAATTGCTGAAACTTTATGTTTTAAAAAAAGGGTGTATAAATCTACAATCGTTGCACGGAGTCATGCCTAGGTAAATCTAAAAGTAAAATAAAATTAAGACAATTTATAAAACAAGGGCTCGGACAAGAAAAGTAATGAATGCATTTAGACAAGGATTAAGGCAAGGACTTAGTTAAAGATAAGGATAAAGCCTAAGACGAGAATAATGACAAATATTGGGACTAAGATTTGGTCAAAGATTCGGACATGCAAAAGAAAGGGATTTTGACAAGGATAAGGACAAGAATTTCAACATATATTACAAAAAGAATTTTGACAAGGATTAAGACAACTACAATAAAAAGCATAATGATGAGGAAAATGAAAAGGGTACGGATAAGAATAAGGACAAACACGTTGTCACTTCAAATTATCTACTAGTGTCCAGCCAACTGCTTTCTTAAAAAAAAAAAATCAACTTAAAACTTTTTCCTTATATTTGGGATTCTGGATTGTGTTTTTTCAAAATTTTCTACTTCTACTGAATAATAGATAGTTTGCCGAAAGGTTGAAGCAAACGGATTACGTTGACATTTGTTATTCGCTGGGATGCGTTTTATGAATAAAATTAATGATTTATGAAATGAGTTTGCATTTTTAACCCGTACATGAAACAACCATAGGAAACATGAAACAAGATAGGATTTCACCCATTTTAGAGAATCATAAACTAGATGTCCTTCAGTGTAGAGAAATTAAATTTTCGCCATTCGAAGTGATGCCTGCTGACTACGTATTTGTCACGCATTGATGGCTTTTAAAATTCTAAACATGTTACGTTATGCGCCACCAGATATAATATGCTCCATGCTGTCTCGAACTATAGTCCTTTTATGTGTTACAACGACAACAACAACAACAACGTGAGACGACAACCCCAACGAAAGAGGACACAAAAGAAGAGAGCGCAACAACAGAAACAAAACAAAAGTCTTATCAATTTTTTATTTATTATTCCCTAGGCGTAACCTAATATTATACACTTGACCACTTTTACGGCAACATTATTTAAGTTTTAGCCTAGTTATTGTAGTTGTACGACTTAATGTTGTTGTTTTTGCTGTTTTGATGCTTTGGTGGTCTATTGGTCGTCAACGGTTAGTTCTTTGGTTGTTTGATAGTTTCGAGTTTAAGTTGGCGATACGCAACGCAGCTAAAAGTGAGCAACATAATGTTTATGACAAAAAAATATAACAACAACAGCAACAACAACACTTAAAACACTTGTCAAAAGTGCCAAATATCAGTAAAAGAAGAAGAAAAAGACATCGGGGACCGAATTCAAAAGGGACACTGAGTACCATGTTCCCATTGGCAAATATGCGCCATGCTATGCGATACAGTTGACCGTTACGTTATAACTTAAGATTGTCGTTACGATAAAACTAAGTGTTGCAGCGTGAATTATTACATCGTAAAGTATCGCAAGAATCGGCAGTATTATCGAAACTATCTACAAGTAACTCCACTAAAATGAACAAAACAGAACAGTACAGAACAGAAGAGAATAACTTCTATAGTGTTTCGATGAAAGACAAAAGCTAATAGAAATGAAGAAATGAAACAAAAAAGGAAATGCAGAAGCTTTTTCGTATTTGCCAAATATCTATACAACTGACACACACACACATGCACATACACTTGCTCGCTCGTGCAGATAAAACTCGTAAATATTCGCTATTTTCTATCTATAGCAAATGTGTATCGATGCATGTATGTATGTCTGTTTGTTTGTTCATCGATATTACACACTGCAAAGGAACACACCAAAAAATGTTTTATTTGTTGTTGCGTTGATTTTGTTTTGTTTTGCGTTGCGTTGGTTTTTTTTTTTGTTTTTTTTTTCGTGTGAATTCATTTAATAAAATCTAGGACAACAAACAAATACAAATCGAAAGCAAACAAGACGCGACGATATGCTACTCTGTGTTATTACATACACGGAGAGAAAAAGTTGTCGGACAACAATGAAATTCAGTGTGGAGTCACTAATTGGCCAGGTATTTTTACTGAAATACTGGAACGGGCATTGTAAAGGTGGGGCGTGGGTCCACCCATACAAGCCAATATTCGATACAGAATAGCTATAGAAATAAAAGTGTGATACCCTCTTATTAGAAAACTGGAAAGGGCATTGGACTAGGAGGAATTATAAAGAAATAACCTGAAGGTTGAACTGTTTAATAATAGTACTGCCGATAGTACCCTAATTGCAACCGTAGCCTACAACTTTTACTTAAACTATATCTCTTTATATGCCATTGACTTTCAACATTTCATTTTGTGTGGTGATTTTAATATAAATATTCTTTCAAACGACAATCTCTGCTTAAATTTAATAGATAATTTTGCTCAAGTGTGTCTTAATGTAGTTAATTCAACTTCTCCAACTAGGTTTGCTAACAAAGCTACATGGATATTTTTGTTGCTTCTGATCTGACGTCAAGGATCTGCAAGGATGAAAACGGGAATCTAGTGACAGATATCCAGAGTACACTGATGATGTGGAGGGAACACTTCTCTAGGCTTCTGAATGGCGACGACAACAACAATCCCGCCAATAGAGATGATATCCAGGAATCCCCAATTTTGGACGACAGCGTTGAAGTTCCGCTGCCCGACCATAGTGAAGTCTTGAAAGCTATAGCTAGGCTTAAAAACAACAAAGCCGCAGGAGCTGATGTCTACCTGCTGAGCTGTTCAAGAATGGAGGCGAAGCTCTATTTAAATGCATTCATGAGCTTCTTTGCAGAATATGGTCGGAAGAATGCATTCCAAATAATTGGAACCTCAGTGTGCTCTCCCCAATCCACAAAAAAGGCGATCCCACCATTTGTGCTAACTACCGTGGGATAAACATTCTTAATATCGCATATAAGGTCCTGTCGAGCGTATTATGTGAAAGACTGAAGCCCATCGTAAACCAGCTGATTGGACCTTAACAGTGTAGCTTCAGACCTAGAAAATCCACCATAGACCAGATATTTATGCTACGACAAATCTTGAAGAAGACCCTAGAAAAACAAATCGACACACACCATCTTTTTGTCGATTATAAAGCCGCCTTCGACAGTCCAATAAGGAATCATCTATACTCCACCATATCTGAATTTGGTATTCCTGCAAAGCTCATCCGTCTTTGCAGAATGACACTGAGCAACACCAGCAGCACAGTTAAGATCGGGAAGGATCTCACTCCTCCATTCGATACCAAACGAGGTTTCAGACAAGGTGATTCCTTATCGTGCGACTTTTTCAACCTGATGATGGAGAAGATCATCCGAGGTGCTGATTTGAGACGCAGTGGCACGATATTCTACAAAAGTATTATGCTGCTGGCGTATGCTGATGATATCGATATCATTGGCCAAGTCAGTACAGAATTCTCCAGATTAGCGAAAGAGTTGAGTCGAATGGGTCTTGCAGTGAACGCAGACAAAACGAAATACCTAGTGTCAACAAATAAACAGTCCCAGCGTCTCGGAAACCACGTCACTGTTGACAACATCTCCTTCAAGGTTGTTAAGGACTTCGTCTACCTGGGATCCAGCACAAACTCTTTCAACGATGTCAGTATTGAGATAAAGCGAAGGAAAACTCTTGCCAACAGTTGTTACTTAGGTCCGAGTAGGCAATTGAGAAGCCTACTCTCTCGACGAACAAAACTCACGCTCTATAAGTCACTTATCATGCCCATCCTATTATATGCAGCACAAACCTAGACGTTGAGCAGTTCTGATGAAAAGACTTTGGGAGCCTTCGAGAGAAAGATCCTTCGTAAGATCTTCGGTCTAATCTGCGTCAATGGCGAGTACCGAATTCGATGGAACCACGAGCTGTTTGAGCTGTACGCATCGACATCGACATAGTTAAGCGCATTAAAATTGAGCGGCCCCGCTGGCTACGTCATGTTGAGCGAATGTAAAACGACGCTCCAGCGAAAAAAATACTCGATTCGGTGCCCGGTGGTGGTCAACGCAGAAGAGGACGCCCACATCTTCGTTGGAAGGATCAGGTGTTGGATAACCTGACCACGTTTAGTGTTTTCTACTGGCGCCAGCAAGCACAAAACAGAAATGGCTGGCGCATTTTCTTATACGAGGCCAAAACCAACCAACGGTTGTAAGCGCCAGATAAGTAAGTAAGTAAAGATCTTACCTCAGTTTTGCTTTTTGACCAATTGTCATTTGTATCGGATCTATCTTCTTCTGCTTCTGATACTACTTTCTCTTTTCGTAATTTTAAGAGTATTGATTATGGATCCCTCTTTGATAGCTGGACTCTTATTAATTGGAGTAATCTTGGATAAATAACACTTCTTTATTGAAAAGATATCTGATCTTTTCGAAGCTTACGTTCCACTTTGTACGCGTCGAGTCACCAATGCGTCCTGCCCCTGGTTTACCTCCTTTGTCAAAATGGAAAAACGTTATTAAACAAATATAGCAGGTGGAAACGTAACTCAACCGTACTGAACTGGGAGGTATTCAAAATATCACGTAACGAAGCTACCTCAGCTGTTAAGTTGTCTTAAACCAATTTTATTTGTCCAAGCTTTGTCCCACGTTACCATCTAAAAAGTTGTGGAAGAATTTAAAAGGTATCGGTATCTGCAATACAAAGGTTGAATCTTGCTCAATTGATCCCAATCTTCTTAATAATTTTTTTCACTGCAAGCTCGATATCTGATGAATCTTTTGAAACCATTCCCGACAATTAATGCAAACAACTTTCCTACTCTGTTTGATTTCAACGCGGTTAGTGAAGTGGATGTCGGTCGCTGCATAACAAAACTCAATTCAAATGCTTCCGGTGAAGATGGAATCTTCCTCAAGTTTGTAAGACTCATACTGCCCTGTGTATTTAGTCCGCTTGCACACATAATCAATAACATCATTACTTCCTCGTGCTATCCTGCTATCTGGAAGGTGGAAACTATTATTCCAATCGCTAAAAAAACGAACGCGTGCGATCCTTCTGACTTCCTTCCTATTAGAGTGCTGTCTTCAATTTCAAAGGTCTGTGAATCTCTAATGGCTGAGCCTTTAGATAATGTCGGATCTACAGTCAGGGTTCCGCGGGATATGGGACACTTGACGTTACTCTGCTTACTGGATTTTTCCAAAGCTTCTGATGCAGTGAATCATCAAAATCGCAGCTCCGAGGCGGCCAAATGATATCGCCAAGACAGCTGATAACATGATTTGGAAATTTGGTGCGCAAAAGATCGATTGTGTCACGGGCTGTGTGACATGGCGCACCATCCTGCATGAACCCATAGGTCGTCAAAATTCATGTCTCTAATTTTATTAAAAAAAAGTCTGTTAACATGGCTCTGTAACGCCCACTGTTGACCAAAACGTTGTTCCCAACCTCATTTTCGAAGAAAAATAACCCAATGATGCCACCACTCCACAATCCGCCCCAAACTGTCACTCTCTGTGGATGCATCGGCTTTTCGACAATAACGTGCGGGTTTTACGAGCCCCCGATACGGCAATTTTGTTTGTCAACGTAGCCGCCGAGATAAAAATGCGCCTCGTCAGAAAAGATGATTTTTCACCCAAAACCATTTGGGCTACACATCACTCACTTTGGAAATAGTTTTCAATATTTCCTAACGTTGTTCAAGCCTCAAGCGACTCATTTCTTTCAGGTATGATACTGACTTTATATCATTTACATTTCGAGCGGGAAACAGCTGTCAGTGTCAAAATAACCTATGATTTCAAAATAAACCACTAGATGGCCCACCCTGTATTAATGTATCACTGGGAAGGGGTGTCGGCATCTCTTAAAAAATTGCCCATTCGCAACTTGTTTTTTAAATTTTTTAAATTTTTTAGCGTACAACCGCTATTAACGATTCGTAACTCAAATCGTATTTTGGTTTCCACAAACCTATTGTCACATTATTCAATTACGACGTTCCTATTCAGGAAATGAATAATGCAAAATATAAGTCATATATTTGTAAGTGATATAATTTATGTAAATATATTTTATCAAATCAGTAGTAATAAATATGAGTAAAAGTATGATATGCTTTTAAATTTATAAGAGCATAAATTTTACCCCCTTTGACTATTGCACATATTTCAAGATAATTGCTTTTAAGGAGAAAACTCCTGTCGCGCGTCGAGGCTGAGTCGTACCTTATTTATTATGCTTAGTACTCTCATATGTTTATTACTCATAAAATGAAAACAACAAAAGATTTTTTCAAAATTATTTTTGTTATTTATTGAGCCATTCAATTCCTACAAATTCTAGAACAACTTATTCGAGATGGCCAGGAAATTTCTCCACTGCTCGGACAAGAGCGCGTTTTAGAGACGCGATATTTGGGTGTCGAGTAGAGCAAGCCATACCCTCTAACACGGACCACAATTCGTAATCCAATGGGTTCAGGTCTGGGCTACCCGCTGGCCACTGATCCGTGGAAATGAAGTCCGGTAAATTGTTTTTGAGCCAGTCTTGAGCCAATTTAGCCTTATGGGCCGAAGCAAAATCTTCACAAGAGGCTTCACAACCAATTTCAAAATAACGGATTCATAAACTTTCTCCTAAGTTTTGACTCCTTTTTCACAAAAATGGAGCTTGGTGACCCAATCATAGATGACTCCCTACCAAACCATCATAGATGCTGGGTGGTGACCTCTCTGAATTTTCAGAACTAGTTCTGCTCCATGTCGTGATGACAGAGCATACAATCTATTATTTTATTTCGTATGCGTGCTTTAGAAGTAAAGCTTTCGAGTTTCGCCTACGTTGTTCCTAATGCTATTGTGAGTAGGTACCGGGTGTGTCTTTTGTATGCTAAAAATGATTTATATCGTTATTTGTGATTGGAGAGGCTTAGAGAATGTTTAAGCCTCAGGGTACCGACTATAAAAAAGTCACATTCAGTACTGACATGGGTTAGCCTAACTATAAAATACTCGAAATATTTCAAGGATCCGCCCAAATTCATCATATGATCTGGTAATTGATCTGTTCTTTTAAAATCAGTATTTATAAGTGGAATAAAATGCTGTTCTTTCCAAATAGGGCGAGTGTATATCTCTTTTAATTTCAAATAATATCTTTATCAACTTGGGAATGTTCTTCCTCTGAATTTTCTCCTTCATTATCATCATTTTAACTTCTTCCTCGCTTCTTTCCCATGAATCAAACATTTTTCGAGTTTTATCCTTAGTAAGCTCACCAAATACAGATTTTAGCTTTAAATATAGTTAAGTGCGTGGAATTGGACACCTGCAATATGACCTCATATCTTCAATGTAACTTCAAAATGTCTCAAATGCATGATATTGCATATTTGCAATTAATCCATTTATTTTATGGAATTAAAGTTATATTACACAAAAAAATTAGTAAGCTGGAAGAAAATCTATATTATTATTACGCAAACGCTTTTTTTGTGATGACCATCAAATCTATACCGTTAATGCGATTTTCATAAATGTGGTATCAATAGCAAGATCTTACTCTGCAGAAGTGCAATAAGGTCTTACTTTTTCTGAAATATTCTGTATTTAAATAAAAAAAGCAAAACAATCTTCTGCAAAGAAAGTGTGTTTTCTATGTGGTGCCTAAAACTATGTGATAGTTTTTTTTTTCTGAAATTTTCCAAAATCATTCTATTGTATAATTAAAGCAGTAGAACAAAGCGAGAAACGTACAAATATATTTTATGGGATATGGACTAGAACAAAGATTTAGACACACCTTAAACACACCTTTCAAAACTAGGGAAACAAGGGATTCGAACAAGGATTAAGTCAAGGATTTGTGGATATAAAAACACTGCCACGTCAAAAGCTACGGGTGTGTCCAAATACATTCAACTCTTTTTTCATTTAAAAAGTAATTTTTTAAATTTCCGGTGTCTTTGTCATTTGCCCTGACTATTCTGGGAAAGTCGTTGAGGACAGTTGCAATTTAGCTGCAAGCCCCAGTATTCACACACGGCCAACTATATTTGACATTGAGTCGAGCGCGCTCTTTTGCTGGCGTGAACAGTTTTATTAAAGAGAACAGTATGCAGCGCACTTTACCCATCAATGAAGGTTATATAACAACAAATATAGTTTACAGAGACATATGCCAAAAAGTGTAAAAGTTCTGATAAAAAAAAAACCAACACTAGATATTTTTCGCATTTTGGCGTTTTAACGCCATACGGGCTTACTAGTAAATTTATATTTCAGAACATTACTTACATTTGAACGTTTTTTTGATGTCTTATATAATTATTAAAAATATACACTTTTTTTTCTACGTATAAGACAAATTTATTTTGGACAAATTAAATCACCAATTTGACAAAAGAAGACAACAACTAATAAAAAAATGTCTTAATTTATTTTTAAATACTAGTAAGGAATGATCTTCGACTGGGCCGAAGTTAAAATACCCCCACGACCGAACCGAGGTATATTCAAAGCCTTAAGCAATCAATAAAATGTTTATTTTTAGAAACATTTTCGTTATAGTTTTAAGAGAATATATTCACTTTTGGTTTTTGATAAAGTCACTTTGTATGGGAGGTAGGGGTGGTTTTCACTCGATTTCGTTAAATTTCATACACAGAGTTTATATTGAACATCAAAAGTCATATCCAAAATTTCAAGTCTATATATTAATTTTTGTAGAATTTATAGAGATTTGTGCATTTTGATAAAGTCACTTTATATGGGAGGTAGGCGTGGTTTTCATCCGATTTGTTTGAATTTCATACTCAGAGTATATATTGAACATCAAAACTCATGTTCAACTCCAAAATTTCAAGTCCATATATTAATTTTTGTGGAATCCGAAGAGATTTTACCGTTTTGATAAAGTCACTTTGTCGGCGTGGTTTTCATCCGATTTGGCTCAATTTCGAACTTGACCTTTATTTTTTGGATAAAGGCTTGAATATTTAATTTCGTGATGATAGCTTGAAAATTACGCCCGTAATCGTGATCACAGACAGACGGACAGACAGACGGACATTGCTAAATCGACTGGGGTGGTTATGCTGATCAAGAATATATATATTTTTCTATACCTACCACGCCTTCTTATGGGCGTTACAAACGGAGTGACAAAATTAATATACCCCTTTTACATTTTTTAAACGGGGGGGGGGGGATATAAATATCCCGTTAGAAATATTTACAGGGTGTGTGTGCTACATTTCTAAGAAGTCAACATTGCATATGTGCAATCCCATGCAACGAGGGGTTAAGAATGCGAGAGATCGATTGCGCCAATATATTCATCTCCTGCGACAAGATTTTCTGCTTTCGCAGCGGTTTTCGCTTAATTCGAGACTTCACCGCCTTGATGGCTTGTGATGTTCTTACAACACACGGACGGCCGGATTTTGAACGGTCGATTATTCACCAGTATCCTCAAACAATTTCACAGCACGATATACAAAATTACGAGTGACTCCGAGTGGTCGCAAGGTCCGAAAAATTATCGTCTCTTTTAATGCCACATTTTTTTACAACAACAAGACGTTAAAGTTAAAAAAATTACCAATTTTCATGCTTACTTTAATGAATAAATATTTAAATCTAGCTTCTTTTCCAATTGTTAAATTCCAATTTTACAAAACATTATTTTTTCTTGATTACACGGCATAAAAGAGAAAATATTTTCTTTCTGGACTTATTTTTTGTTTTAACAACTTAACATATGGAATCTACATTACATTCTAAAGTTAATTTTATAATTTTAAGTTTGATTAAAGTATTTTGGTTTTTAGTTCAGATTGGACATGAATTATTTGTTTAATAAAAAGTTTATAACTGTTTATTAATTCCAATCATTCCAATATCATTTGACTAATAACTTCATATTTACATATTTTTTGCTTTAAAGTTTTTATACTCAGTTCGAAGCTGAACAATTTGAGTACATACAATTTTTGCACGCAATGACGTTTGGATTAAATATAGAAACCTTTTGAAATTAAATAATTTTTATTTTAACCCTACGCACAAAGAAATTTTTCGTTTACCGCTAGTTGTATTTGCCGCAAACGAATATTTAGTTGTCTTCAACTTAAAAATATATTTTAGATATATATGCCGCAAACTATTTCGGTCATTATTATTTATTATATTAATTATCTTTCTCCCCATGTCCGTCCGTCTTCTTTTGGATTGCACTCATCGCATCTGTTGTTGTCTCCGTCAGCGTACTAAATAAACTACCAATTTGCTTTTATAGAAACAATTTGTCCAAAAAGTAACCCTGAACTATAAGTATTGTATTCATACAACGAAAGGGAAAACAAAACAATTGCTGCAATTTAAAAATCACTCGTGCTTATGACAACTGAAATTAATTTCCTGCAACTTAATAACGCGTTTCTCGCAATTGACTATTATTATGACAACTGTTGAAACGTTTGCAAATAACGATTTCAAGCACGACAAACGAAGTTCGTTTGTGGCAAACTGGCGATAAACGTTTTTTTTTTCCTTGCGTGTAGTTCGAACGATGTAATTTATACTCATTAAAGGCAGATGTAGTCACCCCGGTGACTACATGTGTTATAAAAGATGAAAAATTCTTCATTATAGAAGAATTAAGTACTTAAAATTCATTAGTTTAAGATATCACGGAGGATGGGTTAACAGAATTGGTTGAAAAAAGAAATATTTTTTTCTGTGAAAAGGTTGAAATAGTCACCCCAGTGACTCGTCGGCCGAACTAGAGTTAAGAGTCATTTTAAAAGTAAATACATTGACTTGAACCATGTTTTTCGTCGTTTTGAGAGTAACTTTTTTCTGCGTGTAAGAGGTCAGAGGACGATTTATAATGGATTGTTGTTGAATCAAATGGAATGGAATGCTCCACTTTGCTGTTTGGGGGTACTTTAATGAATACAAATAAAAAACAAAACAAAAGGAATTAATAAAAAATACTGTGGAGCACAAATAGAAATTCCAATAAATTAAAGTTGTAGCTATATACAAACATATGTTGTTTTTTGTTGTTGTATTCTAATCGAACTCATGCTTTAATGTATTTGTAAAGCTAAATTAAATATATCTGCTCAAGCTGGATTTATTTATTTATTCATTTAGATTTCAAGCTTAATTTTGCAAATATGAAAATATGACCAAGCAAATAAATTGTAATCCTTTCATGTATCAAAATAATTATTTTGGCAAACATATTTTGGGGGTTCAATTGCAAATCGTAAATAAAATTAAAGCTCATAGATGTTGGCAGGATTCCGATCAGGCAAAAAAAAAAAAAAAACACCATAACAAGAAAATAGAGCTAGCTCAAGGGAGGAAATATGTTTAGGACAAAGTTTTTTTAGAGATTTTTGTGCCTTAACCTTGTGCCAGTAACTCAGTATTTCAGAATTTCTATACCCCCACATTGAAAAACGTAAAAGGGGCCCATAAGGAGGCTGGGTAGGTATTGACAAGTTTATACATTCTTGATCAGCATCACCCCCCGAGTCGATTTAGCCATGTCCGTCTGTCTGTTTGTGATTACGACTACAGCCGTAATTTTTAAGCTTCCATCACGAAATTCGATATTTTAGTTTGTATCAAAAAAAAAAATACATATTAAGTTCGAAAATGAGCTAAAACGGATGAAAACCATGCCTACCTCCCATACAAAACATTTTATTGACTTCTTAAGACTTATACTTTGGTTCAGCCTTGGGGATATTTTAACTTCGGCCCAGTCGAAGATCATTTCTAACTCGTTTGATTTAATTTTTATTTTACTTATATTCTGAAAACTGTTAACCATGTAACAATGTTAACTATGAGAATGAATGTTTCATAATAACTAAAAAAACACCATTAATAACGTTGGTGATGGGATCCTTATTCTCCTCAAAACTTTTAGGGTCTCTATGGACATCGCTTATAAAACATGGCAACATTTTTAAGAATATGTGGATAGGTATTGACTTCAGGAATAAAAAAAACAATATAGACTTACGTATTTCTGCAAAATTTTACTGTTGCCTTTTAAGTGCTGCGTCTAACAATGGAAATAACAGTGCTTGATCACTAGGATCATATTATTATCAATGATCAGTGAAAATGCTTTTATTGTTTTTCAAAGTATTCACCAAGATGGCACTTTTGCATTCGTTTAAGAAAATTTTCGAAACAGTTTGCCTCTTTGTAGTTGGTAACTCCAAAACCAGATTTTTGAAGGCCTCAACGGCCAGTTAGGGCGTAGAAAAACGCTCGTCACGCATTTTTTTCTTAATGTGGGGGAACCAGAAGAAGTCATTGGGTGCGACTGTAAGCGGATGACGCGTCAATTCCATGTTTTGAGTGCTCAAAATCGTGTGGTGATGGAGCATAATCTTCGTTCGGTGGTTGGTTTTCCTCAATTCTCCAAAACAAATGGTTGTATACCATTAAGCATTAACAGTCCTCCGTTGCTCAAGTGGTACAGTTGCGACATAGCCGGTTTTTCTGAAAAAACTGTCAAACATTTGCTTGGATTTTCTTCGTCTGCGGACATCTTTTGTCGTGTTTTGCTCACTTGCAAGACCCAAACAGTGGCTTGCTGCTTTGTTTCGGGCTCATAAGCGTGGAACAATTATTCGTCACCTGTGGTGATGTCGAGCCTTTTTTTAGAGGAACCAGAAATGTTCACGTTTTAATGTGAACTAGTATCGCTTTTAGTAGAAATTGGACCATTTTGATTTTTTTTTTGTATTTTTATTGAAAAATTTTTTTTCTTTCTTCACTCATGGGCAAACGTCACCGAACTAACACCGCACCAGCAGGAAATCACAAAATAGTTACTCCATTATGAGTTTCCATGTTCTGTGATTTTTACTTTCAAAGCAATTCAATATCAAAAATTTGGCTTATATATGCGGAGCCACACACCTTTGTCCAATGTCCGTCCCAGTACCCTACTTCCTATATTATACTTTCTAGTAGAAGAATATCACAAATTGGGAACTCCATATTATACGGACTTTACTTCCAAAGCTATTCGATATAAGAACTTTGAATTGTATGGGTTTTTATACCGCCCCCACGCCCCCTTGTCTAATTTTTTTGCTGAAATACAATTTTCAAGCCACTGTAAAAAACACAATAAGCGCACATACACCATAACGTTGTGAGTACGTTTATGCTAGAAATTGTCAGATTTTCGAATGGAACTGTCAAAATTCATCTGGCAATGCTGAGTGTTGCCAAGGCGCAAGATTTGAAAGACAGTCCTCTTATATTACACACTAGGGTAGGGGTATTTTAACTTTGGTCAATCCGAAGATAAAATATTCTTTGCTAGTAATTTTTTTTTTAAAATATAGTCAGGAAAATTTTCAATTTAGTTTTAAAAAATGGCTACATAAGAAAAATAAAAATATTGGCCATAAGCTTCTGGAGATTATCTGGTGGTTTTCGCGCGAATTAAGCTTCATAATGCATCTTATTAAATTCTATAAACAATAATAAAATAATTTTTACATTTGTCAATATTTTGTAAAAATCGGTACATTTCCCTTTTTTGTTTCTTTCAGATCTACTGGGAAAACGTATAGGCTATTGGTCATAAAAGGTAAGCAAATAAACATGATTTGAAACTTTGTAAGGGTGCATATCTTGAAAAAAAGAGAGTTTCCGTGTCAATGTGAATATGCAAAAATGCATTAGCTTTAAGATAATAGTGCATAAATGCAAATAAAAAAAAGGATCGTTGATAGTACAAAGTAGCTACTTTTAAAAAGTCATCAGTTCGACATGTAGTGACATCGTCCTTCCGTGTCGGCATGCAAATCATGCATTCGTCATAAACTAATAAACCTTGCATTTGGTCTCGCTCACACTGGCTCATGCCAACCGACCATTTCACTCTGTTGTTGTAGGGTTGTAATCAATGCACAAGTTTTTGAAGCCATGTCCCTGTGGTCGACATTCGTGATGGCTTCGTCATCATCGGTCTTTTTACAATTTTATGGAATGAAATTCAAAATTGGATCGAATGTATTTTGAAAGGAGCGAATGGATGTGAATGGATTGGTTGGGCTGGTGGGAGAAAAAGAAATAGAAACGGCGAACTTCGTATGGTCCTCGCACGAATTCCATACGTGGGCAGACCTGGGGCACAAACACACAAGTTGGAATTTTTGTTGGGGTTTCTTTTTTTTTTTTGTTTTTTTTTGGTTTTGTTTGTTTGTTTCCGAAGTAATAAACAGAATGGGGCAAATATATGAATTCCAATAAAGAAATTCTTTTGTACATTGCTTGCGAAACTTTTCTGGAATTTTTTTTATGCTTGTTTAAAGCTTCTAGTTCTGTGCTTGATTTCAGTTAGAATTAAAGAATACTTAAAATTTAATAGTTGCAATTTGAAGGAACTCAACAGACGTCTAATTATAATTGGGCTATTTTTAATGATGACAGAACCTCCAGAGGTCTGGAGTAAATGCAATGTTAGCGAAAAAGAAGGAGGATTCAATAGTTAAACTAAGATTAAGTGTAAAGCTTCTGTAGCTAAAAGTTTAGTGCTCACGAGCACAGGAGTCCTGAGCAAATATTAAATACCCTTAATTGGTTTTCATCATTAAAAAGGCATATTTCTTCAATAAAAATTGTAAATTAAAAAATATAAACTTGTTTCTTGATGTATCTAGTAAATATGAATGCCATGAAAATTACATATTTTATTGAATATTAAAGCTTTAGTAATTTTGTCTAGTTTGCCACATACCTATGCTATGAATGTAGTCCTTGCAAAACCTTCGCAGTACCATTTCATTGAAGCATTTAACTTGAACTGCAATTAATCGTTAGAGTGCCACTCAAGTGGAAAGAAATGGTAGCAAATTCATTTTTATATAGATGCATTCATTACTTTATTTTATATGATAATTTTTTCAAACGACTTGCTTGGGTTTCCTCTTTTAAAATTGTTCGTAAAATTCTTTTGAAATATATACCTATTTATACACTCTATAGTTTAGTTATATTAATATGTTTTCACTTTGTAAAACTCATCATGTGAAATTGAAATAAAGTGGCTTTTTTAAGTTCTCTTGAGATTGCAGCTAATTTCAAATGAATAACATTTGAAGTCATAAAATGTGTTACCTTTGTGTAAATTTATTTTGCAACATGCAACGAATGTTTTTCTATTCATGGTTATTGCACTAAATTCCTTGGGGTTTGGTTATTTGTAAATATATTCCTTGTTGTTGAAGAAATAGTACCTACAAAAATTCAAAAACATGAAAGTAGAAATGATAGGCACAGGAATATTTTTTTAGTTTCTATAAGATTAAATATGTGTAGATAAAAACATAAGAATGAATTACTTCATTGGCTCGTAATTTGGATAAGACTAGTGGCTTATTATTTGTGACCAGGGATCGCGTTTAATGTATTTTTTGCTACTTTTGTTTGGTTAGCCAATATACAATTCTTTTAGAAGATATTTTCCTTTTAATGGAATGATAGCCAATACACAATCCTTTTAATAGATATTCTACGATATGAAGGATAGCCAATACAAAAACCTTTCAATAGATATCTTACGATATGGAGGATAGCCAATACACAATCTTTTTAATAGATTATTGTGATCTGCTGCAACATAGCTTAAGTTCAGAGCTGTAAAAGTGTGAATTCATTTTTGCTTTTCTTTCTCTTGTATACATTTTCAAAAGCTGAAATCCTTTTTTTGTAGCATTCAGAGTGTGAAATTTTTAGGCTTAAGCCTTTAGGCTGATTAAAATTATTTCCAAGACATGAATTGCAAAACTTAAAGATTTCGCACTGAATTGATATTGTAATGAATGCAGCCACCGGTGGCTGCAGAAGAACTGAAATTCTAATGAATGCAGTGGCCTATGGCTGCAGCCTCAAAGATTTTTTGTCGCGTCTGAAGTTGTTTGTGTGTGTGACTGTTGGGCCTGACTTTGGTTTATATAATATATAGAAAAAGTATTATATACAACAAATTGTAAAAGTTATTCCAGAAAATGTCAAAGGGAAGACAAAAGCATTTCACCAAGATCGCTCTTCGAAACCAAATGATAACATAAATGCAAATTGCTGCTTTATAGTTAGTAGTTTTTCATTTAAATTTCCAGTATTTTAGAGTTGAAAAGAATGATAATATTGAATGCATTCATCATATTTTTTTAATCAACAAGAAAAGGATTAGAATATTTCCCTAAGTCCCGTTCTTTACAGATCATTGGGTGCGCATTCTTTTATCTTTAAAGAATGATGGATTGTTCGTCTGTAATTCAATAAAGCAATAGAAGCATAAGATTGCAATTTGGTTGATGCAGCTTTTGACTGCGTTAAGGGTGTGTGAATTCTGGAATGATTTAATCCTTTTACAGCTGTGCTAGGTTAATACTTAATGTTGAATCAGCCAGGTTCCACAACGAAGGCTTACTGTTTGGTGGTTAGGGAATAGATCCATCGACCTATATAATCGATGGTATATGAGTTCAATTCCCTCGGTAGACACAGGAATATTTTAAATTTTACATTTTCTTGTTGTAATAGCCGGAAAAAGTGTCGGAAAAAGCGTAATTTTTGAGATTTCATTCAAGCGAATCACAAAACAAGGCGTAAAAAGCTACGCTTAAAAAATGACAGTGATTTTGGCTTTTCTCAGAAAAGTGTAAGTATTTCGCCATCAACTTGAGGTTCGAAGTTATAAGTAAATATTTAAAACAATTTTTAGGTTATTTCTTAACTAATTCCTAATTATAACACTGTGTGTAATTTTTTAAGTCATGGCAAAATAACCATATACGGACACCACTACGTGATAAAAGACTAAAAAAAAACCCGTGTCTCCCAATTTTTCCCAAAGTCATGCACTTTTTTGTTTATGGGCCGCCAAAGATTTGGGGCCTCGGTATCATTTTCGCAAAAAAGTGATCATTTTCTCGGGCTCATATCTTGCAAACCGTTCAGAATTTCGATTTACTCTCTGAGGCAAAGTTGTAGCTCTTGTCATAAAGAACAAAAATTGCGAACATATAAAATCAAAAAAACTTCACCTTCCAGATCAGAATCGCAAAAAACTTAAAAAAATTCGATTTTTTTTTACCTTTTTTCCCGTGTTCAGGTCCATAGGTAGCAAACCGTTCAAAATTCAAGGAAACAATCAACTACAAAAATTTACCTAAGATCTCAATAAACAAATTTCTAGAACATATAAACTTCCTGGGAATTATTCTTAACACCGTTTTTTAATTTCATTTGTTTTTTATTTACTTCAACATTGAGATACTATGCTATCTATTTCAAAAGTATTAAAAAAAAGTATTCGTATTATGTTTATAATGTTGATGGCCCTGGACTTGCAAATCGCGCTCTCTTAAGTTGTCGATCCAAATCGTTGTCCGAATCGTCCGAATCTGACTCTGATTCAGAACTTATGGTGTTAATTGGTTGCATCATGATCACCTGGGCGATTAATCCAGTTTACCGGCTTACAATACTTCATAGTACCTCTGCCTCCACTCAACCATGCCATGAGATTGTTATAACATTGGCGACACACTGTATTAGGTGTGTAATTTTCACCGGTCAAGTCCACTTCGTCGAAAAACAATGTATATGCTCTTTTGAATTCACTAGTTAAAAGATTCTTTTCCTTCTGAAATCTTGTAGATGTTTTTTTTCTGGTTTGATGACCGCAAACGTAGCAAAATAAATCAATTTTTTCACACTGCATACTGAAACTGTCAGTTGCCACTATTGTGTACGAATTATGTTGTAGCACTTTATATAACTTTCACCGCGTCACTTTTTTCACTTTTGCGGCTACCTAAGCGCTACCTAAACGGTGTTAAGAATTATTCCCAGGAAGTTTATATGTTGTAGAAATTTGTTTATTGAGATCTTAGGTAAATTTTTGTAGTTGATTGTTTTCTTGAATTTTTAACGGTTTGCTACCTATGGACCTGAACACGGGAAAAAAGGTAAAAAAAAAAATCGAATTTTTTTAAGTTTTTTGCGATTTTGATCTGGAAGGTGAAGTTTTTTTGATTTTATATGTTCGCAATTTTTGTTCTTTATGACAAGAGCTACAACTTTGCCTTAGAGAGTAAATCGAAATTCTGAACGGTTTGCAAGATATGAGCCCGAGAAAATGATCACTTTTTTGCGAAAATGATACCGAGGCCCCAAATCTTTGGCGGCCCATAAACAAAAAAGTGCATGACTTTGGGAAAAATTGGGAGACACGGGTCTTTTTTTTTAGTCTTTTATCACGTAGTGGTGTCCGTATATGGTTATTTTTTTTCGTGTTGCACTGTGTAACTCAACAAAATATTGAATATTTTTAAAAATATCCAAAATATTTCCTTGTACACTGAGTAAAAACTTATGCAAAATTAACAAAAAACCTAGTATAATTCATACGATGGATTTGGCAGTTTTCAGCCTCCGAAGTTTTTGGTCAGAACACCTAAGTTTTACATATTAACTAACCAATATTGATTTGGATGATAAATTAGCGAAGTATTATGTAATTTACACATTATAGCTTCGACAATTTATATTAGCGTGCTTGTTTATTCTATTGAAAAAAAAACTTTGAAAAAAACTTTGTTGAACTATCAATGTTAAATAAATAAATAAATTTACAGGGAGAAGTATATAATATACATCTATCTATAGGCTAATTACGGTACATTGCTTTTGTTCAAAAATATCCAAATACAAGCATGAAATGTACATATACTTAGGTAAAATTGTGTATATTGTTGTTGTCCAAAATTACCCAAGCACATAGATGGAACTTCTTAATAAAATGAACAAAAAATTTCAATACTTTTAAAAGAAAAACTGTTTTATTTAATATAAACATACATTTACAAAGTTTAAAACGTAGATTTACAAAGTAAAAAAGTTATGCCTTTAGATCTCTTATAAATGTGTCAATAGTTGGATATTACTGTTTTAATTTAATGCCAAAAAACTGCACTCACGAAGCATTGCACCTTGGCTAAATATCTATGCTATATAATTATCATTACAAAAACTAAACGAGAACTATAACAAACCGGGAGTATTCAGCAATAAATTTTGCTCATACCATTTTGATAAAGTGTCAAAGTTTTCGGTGGTTTACCTACACTATTGGTTAAAATTTTATATACTTGGCTTGCGTGAATCAAACATTTTTTTATAGGAGCATTCCACTGTTGGTACACACTGTTGTAGTACATTAATTTAGTGTATCGGAGGCTTTTCAATATCAATTATTTGTTCCTGAAAATATTCATAAATAGGTAGTAATAAGTATGAAAAGATGTTTGTTTGTGCGGGACAACCGCAGTCCACCATACTTTTTATTTTTTGACATTATTGGAGAATTTCAGCAAAATTAATTATCTCTGTAAAATTAAAAATATACTTATGTAGACTTTGTCGATGATGGTATGACGAAATACATATCTATCATAAAAAATATCTATTAAAATGAGAATAAAAAAATAAAAATTAAATCGTTTGTTTGTACGGGACACTTTCGTTTGTACGGGACTCGTACGAAATTCAGAAATTAAGTCTTCGTTTTGAATAATTTTTTAAATAAAAACTTAACACTATGATTATCTAAAGCGTGTTTCTTGTATGTTACTTTATGACCGTCAACTAATATATGATGAAATTTTGATATTCCTGGAACAGGCCTTGCAGCTTCCCATGGATGAACATTTTGGATTTTATCAGCTATTTCTGATTCAGCAATATAGAAAACCTTCGTAGAAGGTACTAAAGTGGCTGCTAATGTAACGAAATCTCTTGCGTTTTGGATTACGGTACCATCTCCTTTACCTCGAGCTTTTTGGCTTACAAGTCGCTTTACGTTACCACCAACTCCGTCAATCAATTTATAAAAAAGCAATGAGATATGTATGTGTCAAAAAGTACCATTCTCAGTGTAATGCTCTTATAGGCAGGGTATCGAAGTATGTGCTTTCAAAGCAATGTATTAAACAATATAGTACTTTGGTGAATAACCATAAGTTTCTAACTTCCATACAATTTTCTTTACCCAAGCCGGCTAATGTGATTTTACTATTGCCGAACCAAAGTATATTCAAAGTCTTAAGCAATAAATAAAATGTTTGTCTGTAAAAACATTTTCGTTATACATGACAGAAAAAATTCGCTTTTGTTTTTTAATAAAGTCACTTTGTATGGGAGGTAGGCGTGGTTTTCGCTCGATTTTGTTGAATTTCATACACAGAGTACATGTTATATATCAAAGTTCATGCGAAATTTCAAGTCCATATATTAATTTTTGTGGAATTAAAAGAGATTTTACTGTTTTGATAGTCATTTTGTATGGGAGGTACGCGTGGTTTTCATCAAGTTTGGTTGAATTTCATTCTCAGAGTGTATATTAAATATCAAAACTCAATTTTTGTGGAATTTTAAGGGATTTTACCATTTGGGATGTAGGCATGGTTTTTATCCGATTTGGCTCATTTTCGAAATTAACATTTATTTTTTAGATAAAAGCTTCAGTATCGAATTTCGTGATGATTGCTTTAAAATTACGGCTGTAATCGTGATCACAGACAGACACACAGACGGACAGACAGACAGACGTACAGACAGACAGATAGACGGACCGACAGACGAACATGAGTAAATCGACTCGGGTGGTGATGCTGATCAAGAATATATATACTTTTCTATACCTACCACGCATCCTTATGGGCGTTACAAACGGAGTGACAAATTTAATACGTTTTTTATACTCCCCTTTCACGTTTTTCAAACGTGGGTGTATATAAATAGCCAAATCCTTCTCCTCATCCTCGTCTTAGTCCTTATTTAAATCCTTGTCCTAGTCCTTATTCAAATCCTTGCCCGAGTCTTTAAATAATAACTTCTATATCTGTGCGAAAAAATAACAATAAAAAATAATTTTTATTGAATTAAATTTACTGCACGCGAATATCATTGACATCAGCCTTGGTGAAAAAGAAGACAAAAACCATAACATACAATGGTCCGTATGCGTAAAAAAAGTAAACACTAGACTAAGTAGTGAACACTTTATTTTTTACTTCTGATATGCATAAAAAGAAAACATTATACACTTATCCCCCGTTTTACACGGTACTCGCTTAGCACGTTTTCGATCTTACACGGTTTTTAGTTTGTGACTTTTTACCATTCAGACGTCACGAAAAAGAAGACTGATTGTTATTAGTGACAGGCAGGCGCGGATCCAGGGGGGCTTTTGGGGGTTCAAACCCCCCCCCCCCCCCCGAAATTCTAAAAGAACCTGTATTTAAATGTGATGTACTGATGCTTATTATGTGGGCTAAGAGTACCAAAAAGAAAAACATTCGTTTTTTTTTAATTTACTTTAAATATTCACACCCCTATGCTGTAAACGTTTGTAGCTGTTTCTACATGTATTGCTAAAATACTGAATTCTGTTCCAGTTTTTGTTTGTTTTTGCGATATAGCGCCTGTAGCTGTAAACAGTCACACATACAATCTTAACCTGAAATCACAAAAACACCGCATTTTTTGGATAAAATGTACCCAAACACCGCACAGTTTTAATTAAAAAACTCACAGTTTCGATAGTATCGGAAGTGTAGACGTAAGATTCCTTTTTATACAGTAATGGAGAAAACTTCCGGTTTTTTTAGTTTTTATTTATTTTGATCTTGGTTTTATGTTGGCCTTTTAGATTTGTATTCGGGTCAAATAAACGGAGAAATAACTTTTATTATTATAATTATCTTCACCCCCGCGTCAGCTTGTGCTGAGCACCACACAATCATATGGAGTGAAATGTGGATGGCTATTTTTTTCGTAGCAAAGTTTTTTCCAATTAGTGGAATAATTTTTTCACATATTGCAGCAAAACACAAATTATATCCTTCTTTTGAAGAACCAGAGGCTCGAAATAGATTTTAGACTATCGGTTTCTTGAAGAAGTTGAATTTGCTCCGTAGAACATTATCCACGCCTACGATTTTTTGAAAAAAAAAAAAAAATAATAACCCGCTCTAATGTACACTCTAAACGATTTCTGTTGAATTTTACGACGATAATCGTCGGCAACGCTTTTCTGACTAATAGTGTCTAAATTTACACATGCACATATTTAAACATTTTTTGTTGGATATTACACAGAAAATGTTTAACGATTTACGCAACTTGTGTGTAAATGTTGAAACTCTTCGTGTTTATTTTTCAACAAAAAATGTGTAAAAATATGCCCCTTCCTTGGTACCATTGCTCTATTTCTTTACTCTTTCGTAAATAAAAGTAAGTAATAAGTAAGATATAGAATGTTTTTTTGTTTTATAATATATTTTTGTATTTAGTAGTATTAAATTCAAATTGTAGTTATGTGAAATCATATGTTAACTCAGGTAGCTTATTATCACTTTAAGCTTTAATTCATTTAAGAAAATGATAATTAATTTTATAATTAATTTATAAAAAAATTAATTATTTTCAGAAAATAAAAAAATAATAAAATAAAAATAGAAATCTTTTAAATAAAATTGTTCCGCTTACTAATAATTGTATTGATTTTTTTTTTTATACTATTGATGTTTTTTTTTTTTTTGCCTCGAACTTGTTATTTTAAATCACGTTGATTTAGTTCAATGATACCAAATCTTCTTCCGTGAATGAAATTGCACATTTCATGTTCACCATTACACATTTGCGTGTAATTTTGCTCATTTTTTGTCATATTTTAAATTTTTACACATTTTGAGTTTAACATTACAATTTTTTGTGAAGTAATTTAAACCTTTTTTGTGTAAATTTAAATTTTGCAAATAAATTTGCTGGTTATTTTCATTAAATGGCACCAAAAGATAATAATTTTAGGCACCAACAGAAAAATCAACAAAAATTTACGGTCATTTTGGCAGTAAAAATTCAACAAATAGTTTAGAGTGTATATAAAGGGTGGTTAAATTTTAACGGCCGATGTTGAATATGAACCACACCTAAATGCCAATTTTTTTTCTGCATTTCATTTGACATTTCTCAATTTCAGACTAACTCAATTTGAACCGTTAAAGTTATTCAGGCTTATTATGTAAATGGGCTTTCAAATCAAAACGCATATCGAGCACTTCGTGATTTTTTCGGTCAATTTAATCGTCAAAATGTGCGTACAATCGAAAAAATCGTGCAAAAATTTGAACAAACCAGGTCTGTAGGAGATGTGAAAACACCAGTGCATGCTCGTACAGCTCGTACTCAAAGAAATAAAATATAAGGAAATGGTGTTGGCCACACACACAGTGTACGTGAATTGTGGTATGCTTTCTAAATTGAGCGAGCGAGATAGAGAGTGTTTTTTGACATTTCTGAGATCACTTAAATATAATTGAAAGTTTGTGCAATGAAATAATTAAATTAAAAGCGTTTTTCTCTGAAAGCTATGTAATTTTAAAGAAAAATATGACCATAAATAATTATAACATGCGTTGTGTGGTTAGAATTTGCTAAAAATGCAAATTAGAGCCAGTTGATTTCGCACCAATTTGCACTCACAATGGTGCACCCACTTCTGTCAAAATGCTTCAGGGGCGCATTCGTTTTTCACAGCTGAATACATTTTTGGGGCGCTTCTGTATTCAGCATAGTTAATCAGATGTAATACATTTTGTTCATTTCTTTTCAGATTTCCGCATATTCGAGACCTTAAACTGACTATTCGTCAAAAATTGTATAAAACTATACAATTCGAAATGTATAAAAACAAAATTTTTCATTTATTTTTTCATGCGTTTTATATGAATATCAGTATAAAAGCCCATCCTACAACAGGTTGTACCCAAAAATAATAAATACAAGATTATGCCATGAGCATGTCTACCTACGTCATCATCGACACATTGTCAAAATCAGCTGTTTTTCACTGAGCAAAACATAAACAAACAGAACTGTAGCTGAAAAATAAAACGCAGAGAACTATTTCGCACTATATTTCGTCTTTTCTTGCACGAACAGAAAATCAGTGAGAAGAACAGAGAAAGTGTTTTTTCCTATCTACGTCACGAAAGACCTAACGTCTTGCGAAGAACGGTGCAACTTTTTCTGCCTCTGATGGCGTAATCTGATTTCTATTATTTTTGGGTTGTACCCATGTAGAGTAATAAATATATAAACTTATTTCCATGTTATTTGAAAATATTTTTTTTATATATTTACTAGTGATTTTTCTATTTATGGGTGATATAGGCCTACAGGGGAACCGACCACAAAAAAAACAAAACAAAACTCGGTAACGCACCAAGGGTGGTGTGGAAGTGGAAATACAATACAATTTTCTTTTAATATATTAGCGGCAGTATTCATGAAATATTTTGAACCTCTTATAAAGCCTTCATAAGAAAAAAATCGGAAAAAAATGTAATACATTATTCATAAACGTTACTGAACGAAAAATCACTATATTTTTATGAATACGGTCTATGAGTAAGAATTTTTATAAAAAAGATATTGTTATGAATACGGCTGTAGGTCTTCAATTATCAAACTTTTACTAATAACGTATTACTCTAAACACCGGTTTTATATGTAATTCTAACAAGCACACTTTGAGCCTTTTTTTTCGACGTAACCGAATGCGGCCCTTTGAGAATGTTTATGTATTTGTGTCAACCAACACGAATAAGAAAAATACCACACTTTTTTGCAATAATATCACTTCCTTATATCTTAGTTCTTTGCTCGTACTGCAGAAAATATTGCTGCTGTTCGCGATAGTGTGGCTGAAGAGCCGTCCACCTCAACTCGTCGTCGTGCCCAACAATTGCACCTCTCACGCTCGTCGTTGATGAACATTATGCATAAAGACTTGCATTTACACGGTCAGAATGGTGGCAAGGAATGGCAGCAGTGGATGATAATTTTCACCTCAGTGGATTCGTCAATAAGCAGAATTGCCGCATTTGGGCGCATGATAATCCAAGAGTCATTGTCGAAAAACCAATGCACCCACAAAGAGTGACTGTTTGGTGCGGTTTATGGGCTGGCGGCATCATTGGGCCGTATTTTTTCCAAAATGAGGCCGGTCAGACAGTAACTGTGAATGGTGTTCGCTATCGTGAGATGATAACGAATTTTTTATGGCCCGAATCAGAAGATATGGATGTGGGCGATATGTGGTTTCAACAGGACGGTGCCACTTGCCACACAGCTAACGAAACAATGGCTCTTTTGCGCGACAAATTCAATGGCCGTCTTATCTCACGTGGTGGCGATGTCAATTGGCCGCCAATCATGTGATTTGACACCATTGGACTTCTTTCTTTGGGGTTATTTGAAAGAAAAGGTGTACGTCGATAAGCCAGCAACAATTCAAAAGCTAAAGGATGAGATAAATCGGCACATCAACGGCATAGAACCTCACTTATGCGTCGGCGTCATCGAAAATTTGGACCATCGGATAGAGGTGTGCCGCCGAGGTCGCGGCGGCCATTTATCCGATATTTTGTTCCATGCATAATTGAACCATACCAATAATATATATAATAAAAAGAAATGACAATAATTTCCTTAATAATTTGTGTTTTATTCAAAATCAACATCGGCCTTTAAAATTTAACTACCCTTTATATATATGACGTACATAAATATTTTTAAAACCCCCCCCGAAATATATTCCTGGAACCGCCCCTGGTGACAGCGACAGCAATGGAGCAATCTGAATATTTGAGTCTTACTGATAAAAATTTTTCTCTAATTTTTTTTTGTTGGTACTTTGTACATTTTTAATTTCTATGAAATACCTTTTTAAGTTACATATAGATACGGTTGTAGTACATATGCGTTTATTATTTAGGTATTACGTGTATTCAACGTTTTAAATGAATTGAAGTTTAATATTTCTTATAATTAACTGTTATTTTTATGATTAATTTAATATTTTTCTGTAAGTTTACGTTCCAGAAATCATAAAATAAATAACTAATAAGCACTGTTATGCCTTCTTTCAATTTGCACGATGTTTCATACAAAATTTCATTTTCGCTTTACACGGATTTCTCAGGAACCTATCTACCGTGTAAAACGGGGGATAGATGTATGTGTAGTAGAGTGGGTCGAAAAAAAAGTTTGAATAGTGCACCCCTTATTTTAAAGATGACCTCGAGACAACTCCAAAAACAAAAAAAAAAGTTGGACGCCCGGAAAACCGCCCAAATGGTATTTTTTCCATAACTTATGCATAACATATCCGATCTTAAAAATTAATATGTCGTTTAAAAGTGCTTTACAAGTACTACATTTTGTCTTCAGAACATTTTTACTTCCAAGGTCATATTTGACTAGTAAACCTCGTTAGCCCGATTTACCCCCCTAAGATTTTTTTTTCTCATAAAATTAACATTTTTATATTGATCAATGCGGAGCAAGGTTGTTGTCTATTGATAATGTACAAGAGCATGTTGAAGATATTGAAATGGGTGATGTATCTTATAAAATGTCGGCCTCTAATATCCAACTATTCCTTCATCGTGCTCAAGCGAAAAAGATGATTGCGAGTTAAGTGATGTGGAAATTTCGAACGTTATCGATTTTTAACTCGATGCAGATTCACTCACAACGTGAACAAAACGTTCGGTGTTTTGTGTATAGCATGAAAATTCTATGAAAGTTTTTGAATAATATAAGTGAAATACGAATAAGTTTGCGCTACGAAGATTTACCTGGAATGTTGATGATTTTGTCTGCCGAAAATTGAAAATCTATAAGTTGGTTGTCTTGGTAAAATTGCAGGCAAGGAGGTTCCGTAATTTCGAACTTACCCGAGTGGATCATTTCAACGTAAGAGTTACTATCAAAATTTATCACGCCACGTTTTGGCACTCGAAAAACATGGAGCATTGAAAGTGGATCTTGGCGTGCTGCTCTAATTTTTTCAAACCCATTTGATCGAATATCATGATCTGTTATCACTGCCAACAACACATTTTCTGGATGGAAGTAGTAGGCATTGTTCTCTATCGTTGGACGGATAAGTAATTGAACATCAGTAGGTAACTGACGGATCCAGCATAAGTTTTTAAAAACGTGACGACTTCCATGAATTTATTTAAAAGGATGCTTTTGTACATCGTATTGTTCTTGTATAAGACCATTTATGTACCTCCGAGTCGTTGTTTTTTCTACTATCCGAATGTTTGCACGCTGCCATAACTCATGAAGAACTTTTATAACTATTGGTATATAATTACATGATTTATGATTTTTTGGGACACTTGAATCACCGTTAGGTTTTAAAAACAAAAGTAGAGAAACAATAATAAAAAAACTATTAGTTTTAAGAAATTTAATAAAGAAAGTTCTATACTACAATTTGGAACTGCTATAACATTTTTGGTTCAAGGCCAAATAAAGTACTTTTTGAACGATATGTGAACAAATTTTTAAGAAGTTTAATTTTATGATAAAAAACAAATTGATTTGAAAGGGGGGGGGGTGAATTGAGGTAACAGGGTTTACCAGGTGAATATGGCTTCAAAACTCCAAAAACTTTGAGAAGAAAATGTGGTGCTAGTTAAACCCTTTTTAACGGTATATCATTTTTTGAAATCGGATACAAAATGCATAAGTTATGGAAAAAATACCATTTTGGCGGTTTTTCCGGGGGACCGACCCACTCTAGTGTATAGTGTTCACTTCTTTTTTGAATACACTATGTTCGAAACACTACTTGTTAAAGTTTGATATGCATAAAAGAACTATTCACTACTTCAAAAGAAGTGATCCCTATTACATTTTTGTAGTGCGCTACTGCTTAGACCTCTTTGTAATAATTCGTTTCGAAAAAGCGATAAAAATAATGCTTTTGAGTGCAAATAGCACAAATAAAACTAATTGTTATAAAAAAAGAAGATTTGGCCACGTAGACAATTTTCGGTCTCTATATCGTCGTTATAAATGTGAAGAAAGAAAAGTCAAGAAAAGTCAAGTCAAGAAAAGATTAGAAAAAATTCATAATTTTTCAATGATGT